>JARFXV010000012.1:307500-977500 GCA_031761425.1 Cosmopolites sordidus
TGGCGCAAGTTTTAAGTGCACCAAAAGGACATACAAAGTATTTAAATCTGACATACAAAATCAAATTATCAGTTGTATATCTTTTCATATTAAAACTGAACTCATGTAGAAAATACATAAAGCGGAAAATATTTTTCAGTCATAATTGACACAACACCAGATCTGTTTAAGAAAGACAAGATGAGTTTTGTAGTACGATATGTCGATTTATCTAAAGCTGTACTACATGGTTAAAGAAGTCAAGGGGAAGACGTTTTGGAATAGAAAAAAGTAGAAATTAAGGAATCTTTGTATTATATATTGAATCTAGTATTGCAGTCTATATATGTGTTTTTCGACCAGAGTATTAACTGATGGGACATATTAACATCTTTTACAGGTGAATCTGGGGAAACACTGAAAAAACTTAATCCCATAAGGTGGGCATATCGTCATGACTCAATTTTAGCAATCAAGTGAAGATACCTTCATGTTATGAAAGCTCTGATAGAAATGTCTTTAAAGAGGAAAAAAAGGATGCGGTATCAGAGGCAAACCGCCTCACAAAACTTCTGCATAGCTACCGTATTTGTAACTGTGTTTTTATCCAAAATGTTCACGCACATGAATGTTGCTTCGAAATGCCTTCAAAGAACAGAAATGGATTTCGAAAGAGGAACAGCAGTTATCCAAAACAATGTTTCTAAATTGAATACGTTAAGAGATAGCTTCTTCGAAGTAAACGAAGAAGCTGCAGCGATTGCTGCAAAATGGAATATAGAAGCAATGTTTCCGGTTAGTAGACAGTCAAAGATTAAAAGACTTTGGCGAGTTAGCAGAAGATTACAGGTTTTGTGGTAGTGAACACAAGTTCAAAGTTAAAGTATTTTTTCCTCTCTTGGACACTGTACATGGTCAAATTACTGAACGTTTTTCATCTTTTCAAAATTTAACGGAAATTTTTTCAGTGTAATTTCCTCAAAAATTACTTGCTTTATCAGAAGATGATACTGTGTCAAGGGCTGAAAGACTGCAAACCAAAATATAAAAGCTGATATTGGTTCCACTCTACATTTAGAACTGGTTTCACTTCTAATGGGCCTACAATTTGAAATAGCACAGTTAAGTTCAGCTTATGATCTTTTTAATCTTCTATATACAAAGCTGGACACGTAGTTTTTGGTAGGTATATTGCAAAACTTATTTTGAGCAAAATTTGTCTTTACCAGTTTGTGCCTTATTATTTTAAAAATAAAGAAAATATTCTCGAAGCTGTAAAAAATGATCAATCTTTTAATTCAAGCATCATTCGAAAACATGGTATTATCGGTGATATGGAATCAATGCTAAAATTATGGTGTGATAATCAAGTAAGAGTGAAAAACTGTCCTGTTGATCAGAACAGGTGTGCTCTCAAGCTAAGCTGATTTTTTCAGAGATTAAAAGAAGAAGCTGGGAAGGCGGCCATAGATGAAATATTTAAAACTAAAGTAACGGGTGGTTCAGCCGATTCAAAAGTCCCTGTAATTGGCATAGTATCGCGGAAAGTAGAGAGGCGGCCAGTGCTGATAAAGAGGTTGCGTCTCTTTATCCAGAGAAACTCAAGGCTATGATACAAGAAGCCAAATCGTACTCAACGTGGATGAGACTGGACTGTTCTTGAAGAAGATGCCTAAAAGGACTTTTATCGCACATGAAGAAAAAACATTTCTATGCTTTAAGTTCTCCAAAAATGGATTGACAGTGATGGTTGGCGGAAATGCAGCTATGGACTGTAAGATAAAAACTTTCTTAGTTTATCGCTCGGAAACTCCAAGAGCTTTAAACAATAAATCTAAACCTGCTTTGCCGGTAATTTCAAAGTAAAATCCTAAATATTGGGTAACAGCTTCCCTTTTTCACTTGATACCCGAAGTAAAATGTTACTGCCAATTAAAACAAATCCAATTTAAGATGATGTTATTCGACAATGCACCAAGCCATCCTCCTGCTATTCTCACTAATTTCGACCCACATATGAAAGTTGAATTTTTGCCACCAAATATGCCAGCTTGCCTCAACCGATGAACCAGGGTGTCATCAAAAGATTTAAAGCTTATTACACGAGACTATCATTTGCACATCTCCATGAAGTTACGGGACAAAACAATGAGCTTTCTGTTACAGACTTTTGGAAACAATTTAATGTTTTAGATGCCGTGAACATCATTTTAAAATCTTGTGATGAAATCTCACAAAAAAACGTCTGGAAAAAACTGTGTCCATTTTATTTCGCTAATGAAACTCCGGCGGAATCAGCGCCAGAGCCTGATCAAATTGATCATGTTATTGAAGACGTTGTCGATCTTGCTAGACAATTAAATTTAGAAGTGGATGGCGAGGACGTACAAGAACTGCTACATTTACATAATCAGGAGCTGACAGTTGATGAGCTCAGAGAAATGTGTGACCAAAAAATTGAAGAATCCAATTATTTTGACCCAGTACAATTTGAAGATTAAATAACGGTTGCAAATCTTACAGAAGCTCTCAGTTCAATTAAAAAATGGTTAAAAATTTTAGAAAACATAGACTCCAATGAAGAATGCGTTTCAATTACAAAGCAGGGAGTAAAAAAATATTAACGTGCTACGAAGAAATTTTGCACAAAACTGCTACTTCAAAATAGCTTCGGTTTATGTTTTGCATTTAAAATAATATTATAATTTGTTTAAATATCTAAGATTTGAATACACAATTTCCTTCTAAATTATTGTTTTTTTTGCCCTTGGTCCCTGTTAAACAAAATTTTATGCATTTAGGCTTAGATCGCACTACGGTATTTTTTTACAGCGAGCGGTTAACCACTATAACCGCGAAAGCGCACGAGACGCACACACTGCGATTAAAAACCGCGAAACTGCCCGCGATTTTCACAGTTTGAAGATTGATTTCAAGAGAGCAGTATGTATTGTTACTCTAATATTGTTGTATAATATTGTAGTATTCTTGCGCTAACGTTCTATTGGTTACAAATTGTGGCGCGGTTTTTACCCGCTAGCCATTTTGTAACATTTCACAATTTTAAAATCAGTGGCGGGAAAAAACCGCAAGTACGGCCGTTTGTATTAGTTTTCTTGACTCGCTTGAGTGAAAAACTGTCCTGTTGATCAGAACACGGTGTGCTCTCAAGTTAAGCTGATTTTTTCAGAGATTAAAAGAAGAAGCTGGGAAGGCGGCCATAGATTAAATATTTAAAACTAAAGTAACGGGTGGTCCAGCCGATTCAAAAGTCCCTGTAACTGGTGTAGTATCGCGGAAAGTAGAGAGGCGGCAAGTACTGATAAAGAGGTTGCGTCTCTTTATCCAGAGAAACTCAAGGCTATGATACAAGAAAGTGGCTGTAACAGCCAAACCATACTTAACGTGGATGAGACTGGACTGTTCTTGAAGAAGATGCCTAAAAGGACTTTTATCGCGCATGAAGAATAAAACATTTCTATGCTTTAAGGCTTCCAAATATCGATTGACAGTGATGGTTGGCGGGAATGCAGCTTGGGACTGTAAATTAAAACCTCTCTTGGTTTATTGCTCGAAAAATCCAAGAGTTTTAAACAATACATCTAAAGATGGTTTGTCCGGATTTCAAAGTAAAATCCTAAATCTTGAGTAACAGTCTCCTATTTTGAAGATTGGTTTAGTTATCACTTCATACCCGAAGTCAAAAGTTACCACCAATTAAAACAAATTGCATTTAAGCCGTCCTCCTGCTACTCTCACTAATTTCGAGCCACATATGAAAGTTGAATTCCTGCCACCAAATACAACCAGCTTGCTTCAACCGATGAACCAGGGTGTCATCAAAACATTTAAAGCTTATTACACGAGACTATCATTTGCACATCTCCATGAAGCTACGAGGCAAAACAATGAGCTTTCTGTTACAGACTTTTGGAAACAATTTAATGTTTTAGATGCCGTGAACATAATTGGAAAATTTTGGGATGAAATCTCACAAAAAAAAACGTCTGGAAAAAACTGCGTCCATTTTATTTCGCTAGCGAAACTGCGGCGGAATCAGCGCCAGAGCCTGATGAAATTGATCATGTTATTGAGACGTTGTCGATCTTGCTAGACAATTAAATTTAGAAGTGGATGGCGAGGACGTACAAGAACTGCTAGATTTACATAATCAGGAGCTGACAGTTGATGAGCTCAGAGAAATGTGTGAGCAAAACCTCAGTACAATTTGAAGATTAAATGACGGCTGCAAACCTTACAGAAGCTCTCAGTTCAATTAAAAAATGGTAAAAATAAAAAAAAACATAGACTCCAATGAAGAGCGCGTTTCAGTTATAAAGCAGGGAGTAAAAAAAATATTAACGTGCTATGAAGAAATTTTGTTTGAGAAGAAAAAATCTTTGACCCGTCAGACGACTTTGACTTCCCTCTACATCCTCGAAGCCCTCTACATTAAAATAACGTCGATTTATGTTTTTGCATTTAAAATAATATTATAATTTGTTTAATTATCTAAGATTTGAATACATAATTTCCTTCTAAATTATTGTTTTCTTTAGCCCTTGGTCCTGTTAAACAAAATTGTATGCATTTAGGCTTAGGCCGCACTACGGTATTTTTTTTCCAGCGAGCGGTTAACCGCTATAACCGCGAAACCGCACGAGAGGCACACACTGCCATTAAAAACCGCGAAACTGCCCGCGATTTTCACAGTTTGAAGATTGATTTCAAGAGAGCAGTATGTATTGTTACTCTAATATTGTTGTATAATATTGTAGTATTCTTGCACTAACGTTCTATTGGTTACAAATTATGGCGCGGTTTTTATCCGCAAGCCATTTTGTAACATTTCACGGTTTTAAAATCAGTCGCGGGAAAAAACCGCAAGTGCGGCCGCTTGTATTAGTTTTCTTGACTCATAAAATCACGCCGTTAAAAACCACGGCGGTTTAGCCATAGTGCGGCCTAAGGTTTATATACGAAATTGTACCCCGATTTATGCGAATTCGACGGTTGTCGTTCGGTTCAATCTATCGCGTAAGTTCGAGGGTATTACTGTATTAGAAAATTGATGGTTTTTGATAGAAATGCCACATATTGTAAACATAACTTGAAATGCAAGATTTCAACTGTCAGCATTGAAATCTATGTCTGAAGGTTTCAGGGCCAACCAGACAGGTATATTGAAATTTATATAAGGTACTACTGAGAAATTTGAAATTCAAATTACCATAAAAAAAATTTCACTCAGAATGCTCATTTATATACTAAGTAACATAGAATAAGGAACACCCAATGAAAGTGTTTGTATTATATTTTATATACTTGTTCCTAGTCACCTTAGAAATAAATTATCAAAATTTTAGCCATAGCAACGAAGCACTTGTTCATATAAAAAAGTTTTTGGCACTGTCACTTTTTTTCCTTACAGATACATCATTTGAGTAACTTTTACGATTTGACAGTGGTTTGTTTTACAGTAATTTAATTTCTTAAAAAAGTTATATCTAGAGTGCGAAGACGTGCAAATTTGAGAGAGGCCGCATTGTAGGTCAAAGAGAGGCCGGATTATCTTTTCGGGAAATTGGAAGAAGAATGAATAGAACTTTTTAAACACTGCTGAGAACTGGGTGAGCGTGGGTCGAAGATGATCGACAACAACGAGCTAGAGGCAAAGGACGCCGTCTAGCCACGACAGAACTCCAAGAGCGCCATCTTCGGCTTTTGGCCATAAGAAACCGTTTTTCAACTTCGACGTCAATTGCTAACCAGTGGTACGAAGAGCAGGGAAGCTTAATTGCAATGCGAGCAATCTACCGCAAAATCAGATCTTTTGGGCTCGCTTCTTACACACCATATCTGGCTCTACCTTTAACGGCGGAACATCGGCGTCAACGGCTGAAGTGGTGCAGAGAAAGACATCAGTGGAATGCGGAATGGAATCGTGTTGTTTTTAGTGACGAGTCCCGCTTCTGTAAAAGTGGTCATGACGACCGTGCTCGTGTAAGAAGATATCGCGGGGAACGACGAAATCCGCAGTTCTTCATGGAGAAGCACGTACATCGCACAGTGGGTGTTATGGTTGGGAGTGCCATCGCACATGGTAGTAGGTCACCGCTAGTTTTGTCCGGGGTAGTGCGGCGGCTCAGCGGTATGGCAAAGAAATTGTAGACCCCCATTTGTTACTCTACCTTGAACACTTCCAAATTCACTTTTCCTGCAGGACAATGTCCATACGTTGCACGTGTTACGTCATTTTAAAGGAGCCTAAATCAATTTACCGCCTTGGCCACCGAGGTCCCGGGCCTTTCCGCAATAGTCCATGTGTGGGATATCATAGTTCGACAGCATCCACAGATGTTGGAGGCACTACGAAGTGAAATTCACCTTAAGAGGAAATTGACTACCTAATTACATCAATGCCCAGGCACCTCCAAGAATGTATACAAAGCGAAGGTCGATCCACCCATTACTGATTATAGCTCCCTAAGTCGTAGTAATTTGATCTTCAATTTTTAGTCAGTTGTGCTGTTTAACAATAACAATATATCTATAAACTAGTTTTTAAAATATCATTATTTCTTGGTGTTCCTTTTTCTATGTCACTTAATATACAAATAGTTTATTTTCTGTGCTATAGGTAGATGACTGATAAATACCCACTGAAAAGCAGTTGTTTACTTTTTTTTAATACTGGTCACCAAGCAGACATTCAAGCATTAAAAACTATACTCAACTATTTAAAAATAAAAACTATGAATGCAATTAATATACAGTAGGCAAAAAAGTATTTACACATATTAATTTTTAGGGATTTGTAACAAATCACGGCAAAATTAACCATTTGTTTTATCTGCAAACATTGCGGAAAGGTACATTCCATAAAAACAAAGTTATAATCAATATCATTAGTTCAAATAATATGCCAAACAATATTATTCTGGACTGCAAAGAACGTATTTGCATACTTGGCATAGAGACTGTTCAATCTAAATACAGGCACTATGAGGATAAATGTGGCCTATTGTATAGTGCGGTTCAAGATATATCGTTGAACGATTGGCTACAACAAACTTTTAACAACTCCTGTCATAACGAAACCCGGCAAAGTTGCAAGAAACGTAAACAGGGCCGGGCCTAATAAAGTAACAGGTAAGAAGATAAAATTAATGTTATACCTGATTTAGTAGTTTCAAAGTATTTTAGTTTAGTTCTCATTATTTTCTTAAACAGTGTAGTTCTATAGTTTCGATCGTATTTTTTGTTATTCCAGACGTGCTAAAAATGTGGCGTTCTTGGTAAGATAATCATCATTGTGCCTCCGGTAGTGCTAATTTTAAAAGAAAACATTTATCGCCCGATGCTAAGCAAATTGATAAAAATGTGTATATTTCTTTATTGAATAGGGGGCTTAATGTAAATGCAGCCGCAGCAGAAACGTCTTCATTAACGAAAACTCCATTGTCTACAGTTAAAGTTAAATATTGTAATGAAGCCAATTAAGGCCAAAAAAGTCCGTAGTGATTCTGGTAAAAGCAAATGTTTTGACGAAAACGACAAGACTTAATTCGAAGCAAAATTTATGCTATGTATGAAGAGCAAACTATGCCTACATTGCATTCATTGCAACAGCGATTAAGGAAAGATGAAACCAACATTCTTTGCAGCAGAACTAGCCTCCGGAGAATATTATCTCAAATGGGTTTTGCATATCGGACCATTAATAAAAGACAAATATTAATAGAATCACAACGATTGCGACGATGGTGGTTTGACTACTTAAACTCTATAAAAAAATACAGATTAGAAGATCGTCCCATTATCTGCCTTGATGAAACATGGTTAGGTACACATGAGACGCCAGCAAAAGGATGGGTAGTTACACCAAGAAAATGCCAAACCAAAGTCCCAGCGAACAAGGGAACGAATTACAATTTTACATGTTGTCCTCCAAAAATATTAAACATTCATCTTTGGACTACCATGACGGCAACATAGCAGAACTTTTTGAAGATTGGTTTATAAATAGCTTTTTGCCCAATGTGCGTAAGGAAAGCGTAATTGTAATGGACAGTACTAGTTATCATAACCGCCAAAAAAATAAAGTTCCTAATGCATATAACACTAAATTGGAAATTCAGAACGATATGTGAAAAAACAATATATACTTCAAAAATACATACATATAAAAAATGTGGTCTCCTAGAAATATTAAAAACATTGTGACCTATTTTTTTCTCTTTTGAAACAAAATAAAAAATATATAGATCACAGCGACGGCAACTGTTGTGAAAAATAAATGGTAACTGCAATCCTTAACGGTACATGAAAATATAATAAAAAAAATGTTTATCTGGCCTTATTTCCTGATGTTGTCTATCCTTGCCTGTCAAGGTACTGGGTGTCCAAAAACACTGAGTACGACTGCGGGCAGTCCGGTATCCCTATGCGGGGGTCCCGAAATAATCTCGATCTGACCAACCGGTTACTGTGGCCTTGTCCAAACGATACCGGAGCTCTTTACCGTTAAGAATTTGTCCAAAATAAACCTACCAGTGGTGATCAACAATTTGCGAATGCTACCAGTAGCGATCAAGAATTTGTGAACGCTACAACATTAAATATTAAAAGCAATGGCAGTGATACTATTGCTGCCGAAATGGGACATACGGTTTTACGCCTTCCCCCGTATTACTGTATTTTTAATCAAACAGAGCATATGTGGCATCAGGTAAAATCCAATGTTAGAGCAGAAAATATTTCTCCGACTCTAAGTGCAAGTACTGCAACATTAATTAGGAAGGTTGTAGATAGTATTCCCAAAAAAAGTTGGATAAATTCGATTAACCATCTTATTAAAATAGAAGATTCCAATGTATCATTTACAAATAATATAGAACCATTTATTATTAATGCATATCAAAGTGACAGTGAGAGCGAAACCGAATTAAATGTATAATTAAATTTTAGTTATAATTTTTATTGTACTAATAGATACATTTACTTATTTATTTTTATTGTACTAATAAATTCAAAATACACAAACCAATAAAAAATGATTTAGTCATACATAATAATAATTTAATCAATTTAACAATATTTTATTTTTCCCAAAATTATTTAGAAGTTAAACTTAAACCACTCCGGCTCTGGCGCCTTTTGAGAAACTAGGAATATTTTTATTGAAATTGATTGGGGTAATTAACATTTTGCTGAAGGGCAATGAAATATCAATTTTTTCAGTTTACAGTTACATTTCAGTTTAACAAGTGATTATAATGTGTGTGTTGGAAATAAGTTTGAAGTCGAACGAGATTCCTGTAGGAGTGAGACGGGATATAGCGGCATTGTACCGTGCCGGATAATGTTATAGATAAATTGGCATATAGACAACTTAATGTATTATTTTCTACAGTGCGGTATATTAAAAAAAAAGAAGTAATGGAACAATTGAAAAGAAACCCCGATTAGATAGTTCTCGAGTCCTTACTACAAGGAAGCAACGAAAAATTGTCAATGACGCTTTAAAAAGCTACAAAGAGCGCCCAACAGCTTGCTGATTACAATGTTATATGCTTGTGGAAGAACGTGATATTTCAGACAATAGAGGATAAGCAACAATAAGCCCACCCTCAATAATATTAATAAACGAAAAAGGCTAAAGTTCGCACAAAAATATAAAGAAAAACTTCTAGATTTAGCGGGATATAGCGTCCTTGTACCGTGCCGGAAAAAGTTATAGATAAATTGCCATATAGACAACTTAATATTTTCTACAGTGCGGTATATTAAAAAAAAATAAATGATGGAACAATTGAAAACAAACCCCGATTAGATAGGCCTCGACTTTTCACTGCAAGCAACGGAAAATTGCCAAAATAGAATAAGCAACAATAAGCCCGCACAAAGATATAGAGAAAAACTGATAGATTTTTGGAAGCAAATTATAGAAAAAGTTATACAAAAGAATACTAGGCTTAATAGAGAAAAGTTAATAAGCTCATACAATGACGGTGACCATACAATACCGAGACTAGCCATAGAAGAAACCGAATCATTTCAACAAAATAATGCATGGGAACTAATTGATACTCCAGAAAGAGACAATAATTGACTGACTATAAGTAGGTGTCCAAAAAGAAAGACTTTAATGAAGCTTTTTCACCCGTGGTAAGACATTTAACGTTAAGATTACTAATTGCTTTGCCAATCAAATCAAACTTACATTGTTTTCATTTAGATGTAAAAATAGCCTTTTTAAATGGATTAAAGCAATGACGAATTAAAGAATGTTTTAATTAGTGTAAAATTTAAAAGATCATAACTAGATGGAAGAGCTCTCTTACACCATCATCAGATGATGATAAATATTGGTTGGTTAAAAAATTAGTTAAAGCTTGAATATGAATATCTGAACTTGATATTTCTATGATAATTCAAAGAAAGTATGAACAAAATTGTATAACTTTAGAACAGAAAGCTTATTAATTTTTTTTCTGGAATTTCCGGCGTGAAACCTTAAATTCGAAGAGATTTACCACTAAACCACCGATTCACTTTATTTATCTTCTCGACACACATTTCGCTAACAATGTTAGCATCGTCAAACATGTTAGTAGAAGTTTTAGATTGAATCATCTCCTGATGATGCTAACATGGCAGATGTGCATCGAGAAGTTAAATAAAGTGATTTGGTGTTTAGTAGTAAATCTCTTAGAGTTTGAAGTTATATCTGATTGTAAAAGTGTAAAAACTCCTTTGGAATGGATGGAAAACTTTGAAAATAACAGTAGGACTAAAAGAGTTTTAAAAAGTTACGTTATCAAAATTTTATAGGTAGTTTGATGCATCTATCTCTTTTAACACGTCCTAATATCTCATTTGGTAGGTTTCGTATGCCAGCCAGTTCAATGATTGTTATACAAAATTCCACAGGCAAAGTCTTCAAAGATTTTTAATGAATTTACAAGTTTAAAATTTACAAAATATAAAGGTAAGTTGGAAGGTTTTTTTAAGACTTATTGGGCAAATCTTATATCACTTTTTATAAATAATCTTTTTCTTTCAATTATATACAGTCCTACATTATATTGAGTCCTACATTATATTGAATCTAAAGTAAAAAAAAAATATTAAAATAACTCCATTGGAGCAGATGCAATAGATTTTTTTATGCAAAATATTGTTGACAAAAGGCCAAAAACGAAAATTAATTCTTTTAAATAATCAAATGTGTTCAAGAGTTGTGCTTTTTTGTTGCTCGGGATGTAGAGAAACTAATAAAAATTTGGATGACGGATCTAGGGGAAATTTTAATAGTAATATTTTTGCTGTTAAATGATACTATCTTTAAATAATCAAACATAAAAAAATGAAAGTTCCTAAGTCTAAATAAAACACTAGCCATGTGGGTTACAGGATTAAATGAAGACTCTATATAAAAAAAATCGAAGAGATCTAGGGGAAATTTTAATAATAATATTTTTGCTGTTAAATGATACTACCTTTAAATAATTAAACATAAAAAAAATGAAAGTTCCTAAATCTAAATAAAACACTAGCCACGTGGGTTACAGAATTAAATGAAGGCTATATATAAAAAAAATCGAAGAGATCTAGGGGAAATTTTAATAATAATATTTTTGCTGTTAAATGATACTACCTTTAAATAATTAAACATAAAAAAAATGAAAGTTCCTAAGTCTAAATATAACACTAGCCACGTGGGTTACAGGATTAAACGAAGGCTCTACATAAAAAAATCTAAGAGATTTACCACTAGGGTAAATGTATTACTGCGGGTGTGGGTACTACTGCGGATTTTTTTAGTTATATTATAAATAAACGATATATGATTTTCTACAATTAAAAAAAATATGACTAGTACTTCAAACCTTAAAATAAGTAGCGGCATAGTAATTTGACACGTACAACAATTTTTGATTTTGTTATTAATTATTCAAAATTGACTGCTAATAGAAGGAGAAAATTTTGTGCCAGTGCGTGTGTGAAAAGGGGTGACACTAAACGATCTTTTTTTCATAGAAAAATGATTCAATATTTATATTTATCGCATGTAGAAGTAAGATAACACTTTTTTCATATCAAAAATGCACTACAAATTGAATTTTGATTGATTATTATTTATTATTTGCCGACGCAGTAATTGGCACTAATAAACCGAGGCTGCGTGTATTATTGCGACAACCAACCGCAGTAATGGGAGCGCCTCTAGTCGTATGCACTAGTGCCCATTACTGCGAATGTAAACGATACTGCTATAACCTCTAAAAACTGTCCATGACTAATGCTATCTCGATATAAAAAATAAACCATGCGTAAAGTAAATAATAAATCAAAAGTTCATAAACAAAAAAATAAGTCAAAAGTGAACAAAAATACTAGGTATAATTATAATAAAGCTGACGTAGTAGCATTAGCAGTCGCAGAAGCTCTCGGTAGAATGACAGTTGCCGAGGTTTTTCAGAAAATACAACATAACGGAGTCAACAATTACAGCAAAAAACAAAAAAAATATAGCGGCAAACCACCAGTATCATCAACTGTTCTGAATGATCAAGAAGAAAATGAGTTAGTGGAATGGATTTTTTATTGTTACAGGCAGGAGTTTCCTGTAACCAAACAAAAATTAGTTGAAAGTGTAAAACTTTTATGTGGTAACGATAAGCGAAAAACCCCATTCATCGATAATAAGCCAGGGAGGTCTTGGCTCGAAGGTTATTTAAAACGTCATCTAAATGTTTCTGAAAACCAAACCGGGGCAAAAATGACGGAGCTAGGGATACGGGGATGATTTAAAAGAGTTTGTGACTATTTCACTGAAGTTTCAACGAATGAAGACCTTTCGACTATTGATCCTACAAGGGTTTTTAATGGAGATGAAATCGGTGTTTCCATGAATCCTAAACCGTAATCAGTGCTTGCGCCAAAAGGTACTAAGAACGTGTACAGTGGTACCATGGGTTGTTCAAAGCAATATTCAATTACCAATTATATTGCAGATTGATGAACATAGTTCACAGGTTACTTTGCCTCTGAGCATATTTTGCAGTGAAAATATAATAATTCTTGTTGCTTTACATCCTAACGCTACACATATCTTACAACCTTAGATGTAGCTCTATTTCATATATTTAGAACAGCTTATCAAAGATCTCTTCAAGCTTTGTGTGAAGATTCTGGAACAATTAGTATAAAAAAGCCATGTTGCTCATGTACTGAAAAAAAAAAGATTCGAGAGTTTGAATTTAATAAAAATTTAAGAGAACGTATTCAAAACATGTGGATTACATCATCTGGACACTAACGCTATTGATTACAGTAAAGTATTCAAAAAGCTTGAAACTTCATCTAGTGAAATACAAAGCTCTTATGAAGATACAACAGAAGTATCCAAACAATCAGAAGCTTTAAATGTTTTGGAGAGCTTAATAGATGAAGATTAACATCATTCAGAGGGAGATCATTTATTGAGATTAACATCATCAGATGGATGATTAACATAATTCAGAGTCCATGATAGCTCTATTTGATAAAAGTCTTTTTGATATTTTGATATTTGGTA
This sequence comes from Cosmopolites sordidus, assembly GCA_031761425.1. NCBI lineage: Eukaryota > Metazoa > Arthropoda > Insecta > Coleoptera > Curculionidae > Cosmopolites > Cosmopolites sordidus. The sequence goes on from JARFXV010000012.1 coordinate 321,065, forward strand.
TAAGTTGGCAAAACCAACAAGCATCACTAATCAATCAAGCAACGAAATGTCTCTTGCCCAAGAAGTAAGTAGTGCATATTAAAGTATTTAACGCCATGTCAATTCTTTTATTACACATATTTTAATTTATACATCTTTTTTATTTATAGCAAAACATCTCTGATAATGACGAAAATGAGCAGTCTTTGGCTGAAATGATCGACATGCCAATTATTGACGACCTAGAGACAACATCATCAAACAATAACCTGGATAATACAACAGTACTAATTATTCTATACTTTTAGATTTTTAATTCAACTATAATTTACATATTCAAAGTAGCACTAACAATTTTTTTTTTTTTTAATAAGTTTAATTCAATGTTTAACTAGATCCCAAAGTTTTGTTGTCATTGGGTTATCCATAGTAATAGACACGCAGTAACTGGATCATTCGCACTAATTGACACGCCGTAATAGGGGCAAACTACTTTTATACCTGTAGTAATACATGCATTTACATAATTTTTAAAATTGCTTTTAAATAAATGAAAATATTATTTTATCACGTTAGAATTATTTTTGTCTAAAATCAGTTAAACATCATTAAAAAATATATATGAATAGCTTTTAATATTTCATACTATATTTTATCAAACTTGACCCAATTACAAGAACCGCAATAATACCCACATTTACCCTAAACACCAAATCAACCATCAAAATTAACTCAATCAAAATATCAAATCATCCAAACTTTTAAACTTTAGACAGTTTCACTAACCATGTTAGCACGTTCAGGAGATTACTTAGTGAGTAGAAACAATAAAAATAGATTAGATTTTGATAATTTTAGAAAAAGCACTACCACTTCGAGATACATTCCTAACGATTCGAATCATACCTTCCATAATAAGATAGCTAGTTTAAATTTCATGGTAGATAGATTAATCAATTTTCCTTTAAACATAAATAAATATAACAAATAATTAAAATTATTTATGGAAGTATCTGAAGTGAACGGTTATAATAAGAACACTGTAGATAAATTCATTAGAAAACATAAGTTTAGACAATTATTGAAAGAATCTTTGACTTTTCAAAAGAAATAGAACAACAATAAATTCATGGTAATATTGTTTGATGCCCAATTAAATAGAGGACTAGATAACATTTTGAAAAATGGTGACATTAAGGTAGTCTATAAACCATACAATACATTAAGAGAAGTCCTGGGTAATCCAAACAATAGAGTAGATTAACATGAAAAATCGGAGATTTATGAAATTAGTTAGGTTATGCATATTAATCAGATATAAAGAATACATTGCCCGCATTAGATATGATAGAAATGAAACACCTTGTGTTGCCAAACATGACCATAGTTTAAATATTAGCAATTTAAGACTTGTCAAAATGTAAATAATATGCTTTGGATGCATTTGAAAGCATTCAAACTGAAAACTTAAAAAAACATGGACCAAAATTAAGGACCTATTTCAGTCAAGTGTTTCAATTACACTGGGGAACAGCAATTTTGTTGACTTGGATCTGTGACTTGTTTTTGACTAATTTTTCATCTCTGAATTTAAAAATATTCACAGTTTTTCTCTATCACGTCAAGTTCTTAAGCTACAGCATACCCCTCATTTTACCTTAAAAGTGTACATACGAAAGGAAATAAGGTGAAATCTGACCAAATAGATTAGAATATTTTATTCATACAGAGGTTAACATATTATTAAAAGTTAAATTGTGTTTATACAAAAAATAAATAAAAGATATTATGGTAAAAATTTCTTCTTATAGCTTTTCCTGGAGTGTTCAGTTTGTGGACATTCTCGCTTGATGCTCCAACAATAGTCAGCCATCATACTGACATCCCATCTACCTTGATACCGCGCTTCCATAACCTTTAGATCTTGGTGGAATCGCTCGCCCTGTTCATCACTAACAGCACCAAGATTTTCTGGGAAGTTTGCAAGATGATTATGTAAGAAATGCAGTTTGATGCTCATGTTGCAACCAAGCTTTTTAAAGCTCTCCAAGAGTTCTCCAATTGTTGAACAATTTCGATGTAATTCGGGGCTCGTATATTTCCAAGAAAGTATTTAACAATATTTTTAAAAGCCAACCAAGCATTCCTTTCAAGTTCGGTCATTGTTTCAGTGAAATTTTCATCTTTAACGAGTTGCCGAATCTGCGGACCATCAAACTCAGCAGTCTTTATCTTTTCATATGACAGGCTAGGGAATGCTGAAATGGTATACTTAAAGCAGTCTCCTTCAATTGACAACCCTTAACAAATTGCTTCATAAAACCTAGTTTTATATGCAAAGGCGGAAATACAATGTTTTTTCTGTCGACAAGTGGTTGATTTAAAATGTTTGGATCACTAGGTCTTAGGTCAGATCTTGGCGGCCAGTTCGATTGCTTCCAATGCTTCTCACGAGCTCTACTGTCCCACATGCACAAAAAACAGGGATACTTGGTATACCCGAGTTATACAGATGATCGATTGGTGCATGTTATATACAGATGATCCATTGGTGCATGTTATATTGCAACAAGTCAATGACTTTCTTTATGTCGCCATATTCTTCACGGAAAGAAACTGAATGACCTATTGGGACTGAACTACGTTCAGTCCCAATAGGTCATTTTCTACGTTCTGGCAATATACAAGTCCGTCATTATTTCTGAAGTACTGCCTAAATCCACTTTCTCTGGATCGATAGTAAGTGACTTTAGCTCCTTTGTCAAGGAAATTTTTTTCGTGCAGTCTTGATGCTAATAATTCCGATGCTTTTTTGGATAGTCCCAAATCTCGTGCTAAATCGTTTAATTCATGTTGATTGAATCCTTTACGAACAGAATCATTGGAAACTTTGAATTCTTCGTCGGTGGAGTTACTTCGATCTTCATTTGATTCACATTCTTGTATTTCTAAAGAAGGTAATTCTTGAAAAACTGGCACTGGAATTTCAGCTGAATGAGGCACAGGGCGTATAGCTGACGGTAAACTAGGGTACTCAATTTTATGTTTGTTTTTCTTGTTGAATCCTGATGTTTTCACTATGCAAAAGTAGCAATCACTTAAGTGATCTTTGGGCTCTCGCCAAACCATTGGTATACCAAACGAAAGTTTATTACGTGTTCTCTTCGTCCACATTCGTAAACTCTCTACACACTGCTTGCACACTTTATGAGGGGCCCATGATTTATCTTGGTCACCTATTTTCACTTTAAAATAAGCAAAATAGGCTTGCCTGACAAATGTACTAATATTAGTGCGTTGAATGGGGATGGTAAAACTGCCACATATATAACAAAATGAATCAGGGCTGTTTAAGCACTTACGACGAGAACTACCAGAGGCAGACATAACGAAAATCTGTAGTTGTGTATGTATACTTTGACTTCACTATATCAGAGCGACACAGACCCACGTATTTTACCACCTCATGCGTAACTGACCGAACTAGTTTTGGATGACACAACGTCACTCACGCCCCCACTCCTACGTCCAAGAAGGTTCGCCGGTAGGAGAGCAGTAGTGACTTCTGTGATTCGCCAAGCTTAGTCGGATGCGCTACAACTGTAGAGAAAAAACTTGACGTGATAGAAAAAAACTAAATAAAGTTTTGGAATTAGCACGTCAATTTACGTATAAAACAGCTTAAATATCGAACTCAACAGAAATTATTTTTCAAATTGTTCCGCAGTATTATCAATGTAACGCTTTATGGTTTTTACACGCCTCATTAGATACGATTGTCATATAAATAGAACATATTTTACTTGTACAATCAGACTGAATCATCTGATAATAAGTAAGATTAACGTTTCACACCGAAGGTTCCAATAGGATTGCTCTGTATAGTGATAAAAGTGCCTAGAAATTATATGCAAACCCAGTTTTTATAAGGGATCTAAACACATTGATGTTATACTAGGGTGATTGAAAAATTCGCGAAGCGACACCAATAGAGCAGAAAAAGAACTATAGAGGGTGTCCCAATAGTACGATATCGGTTGATATCTATATAATGGCTGAAGATAGAGAAAAAGTTTAAGTATAAGAGTTGTACAACTAAAGAGGCTGCATAATTTAAAATTAATTTTAATTATACAGGGTGTCTCACAAAACCGTGGCGGGGTATATGTTTGTGCATAAATTTTATTTGCTAAAAAGGAGTTTTGATTAATTGCGCCCATAACGTAGATCAGGTTTATCAATTCTTCTTCTCTAGAAAAATTAATTTTCGTTCTACTTTCTACTCTAATAAACACCGTACTACACAACTGACAATTCACAAAGTCCAAATAATTGTCTAGGGCATCTAGGCCATCTGCGTGCTTTAAGTTTTAATTGAATATTCACATTTTTTTTCGATAGTCAAAATAATAGATCATAAAAATATGTTTTCCTATTTAATTATGAAATAAGTACACTCTTTTTTCCGTATCATATAAAAACTGTTTAAAAGCTATACTAAATCAACATTTGCCATTTGAAATGAATTTTATGACGTTATTACTAAAACGTCTAAAGAGAATTCCATTAAAAACGAAATATTTAAAACAAAAATGTAAAAATCTCGGAAATTTTGACAAATAGGTATAGGACATCTTTAACAATAATAAAAGTATTTTGTCTTAGGAATATTAAAAATGAAAAAAATATTAATCATTCCATTTAAAAAAACTGAGATATGATGTTCCGAATTTTTTGCATTTATCTCAGTTATCCTGGACACCCTGTATAACGTAGACAAATGTTGTTCGCATTAAAAGTAAAGTTAAAGTTTCACTAATATTCCTACCAAAAATGATAATCATACATCAAAAAATAAATGATATGACACTGTAAAATAGAGTCTGCAACTCCGATATTTTTTACAAAATGACGGATATCGGTAAAACCCTTTGAATATAAAAGTTTTATATTCAAAGGTAAAACCATTGGGTTTAAGTATAAGGCATGTTGAACAAATTATACTTAAAATCAATAGCAGAATGCAAAAATGGATGAACATATACGATGTTCGATAAAAAAAAAACAAAAACTATATCCCGCCACGGTTTTGTGAAATACCCTGTATAAATAAAATTAATTTTAAATTATGCACCCTATTTAGTTGTAGAATTCGTAGAAATATTTAAAATGTTTTTCTATCTCCGGCCATTATCAAGATATCAACCGATATTGCACTATTGGGACCCTGTAAAATCTACTACATTTTGAAGTTTCATCCTTCATATGAACATATGTGAAGTTTCACACATTACACGTATCAGTGGTATTTTTTTTAATAGAAAATATTGAAAATCGTGCATTGATTACATTATTTGTAAAAAAAGGTTTAAAGGCAATGGAAACTCAGAGTGAAGTGATAAATGTATTAGGGGAGTCTGCTCCTTCAAAACCGATGGTTTGTAAGCGGACAGGTGAGTTTAAACGTGGTCGTACAAGCCTGGATGATGATCCTCGCCCTGGACGTTCAATAAGTGCTAACTACTGAACAAATTAATTCTATACATGATATGGTATATGGATGGCAATTAACTTTGAGTGAAATTGCTAAAGCCATGGACTTTCTCACCTGAATGGATGTTTCATATTTTGGAAAAGGAATTCCCCTGGAGAAAGCCATGTGCAAGATGAGTGCCACATTTGTTAAATCCTAATCAAAAACGACTTCGAGAAAACTTTCTAACCAACATGTGGATCTTTTTCGAAAGGATAAAGTATATTTTAAACGTCGTTTTGTCGCCATGGATGAGACTTGGGTTTACCAAGATGATCTTGAACTGCGACAACAAACCGCAGAGTGGACTGAGCCCGGTTGTTCAGTTATGTGAACCAGCAGTCAAAGTGGTCAAAATCGACTAAAATGGTTATGGCATCAGTTATTTGGGATGGAAAAGGCATTTTGTTAACTGATTGCCTTTAACAGGACATAACACTCAAACCTTTTGGATCGTTCGTGATTCGTGAGAAAAGACTTGGTTTAGTACAGAAAAAAACTGTTTTTCACCATACAATGCATCGGCTCATAGAGGTGTTCTTGCAATGGCCAAATTGAATTAGTTACACTACGAATTGTTGGAGCATTCACCAGATCTGATCCCCTTTGACTTTCATCTGTTTCCAAACCTCAAAAAATTCCTACGTGGCAAGCGTTTTTCATCAAACGAAGAAGTTGTAGCAAATTTTTGCTGCAGTTAAAAAATTATCAAGAATTATGACTGAATTTATATTTTAATACAGTAGTAACATTAAAATGTCAACATGTTAAGTGTCATTAAATGTATAATAAAAAAGAAACGCGAAATGTCTGTTTCGAATAATCAAAGAGCGTGTTTTATATGACCCACTGTCAATATGTCACAGAATTTCTAATATACATAACTTAGTAAAAAAAGTCTGTGGACACCTAGTCAAATTTTAATGGGCGGTCTTTTTTATATTAAAAAGAGGATAAAATGTCAATAACATTATAATGATCAATGATGGGTTTTTAGGTTTTAAAAATCACACCCATAAGATAAAACTACAAGCAAGGAAAATGATAAATAGAAGAACCGGACTTTAATTTTGTTTCTCTATGCAAAACAAGTTTGTGTACATAATCTTAAACTTGAAGAGTGAGAAACTCTTTGAGTTTAAGATTATGTACATAAACTTGTTTTGCATAGAGAAACAAAATTAAACGTGCGTCGAGCAGTTCAAAAAAAGTGATTTGGTGTTTAGTGGTAAATCTCTTCAAGTTTAGTGTTTCACACCAAAGGTTGCAATAGAAGAATTGATCTACATAATCTTGTTCATTATTTTCAATAAAGAATGACATACACATTAAAGCTCTTACACTTTATCTATGACAGTTTATCTTTGTAAGTGCATGCGAACAAAGAAATTTTCGTTTTATTATCCATAATGGAAATTTATTTGAAAACAAGGAAGTTCGTAGTGAATGAAGTTCGTAAAAGACGAAATGTCACTCCGAGAAATCGGAAAAATAATAGTAAAAATGTTGCAACTGTTGAATATTTTTTAATTGTTTCAAAGATTGTAAAAAAAATATGGAGAGGCCAGGCTTCTTACAGGTAAATCCAGATCAGGGCATCCAAATAAGCATTATGAATGTCATACATATCAAAAATCAACATGTCTACAAGAACTTTTGGGAACGTGTGCATTTCAGCGACGAATGTAAATCCAATGTTTTTAGAGCTGACGGTAACTTGAAGGTCTGTGGAAAAAAAACGAGCTAATGATGTCCTACTTTCAAGCATGGCGGTGCAGTTATGGCGTGGTGCTGTATGAGTTCTTATGGTATTCAAAAACATAAATGTATAGAAGAAATCATAGATAAACATGTCTTCATAGACATTTGGAGAGAAAATTTGTATCCAAGAGCCGAAAAAATAAGGCTTAGATTTGATTTAATTTCCCAACAGTATAATGATCCGAAACACCGACCAAGTGCAAGAATGGTTTATCCATAATACCCCAAAATACTTAAGAACCACCACAATCACCGGATTTAAATTGTAGGAAGCCGAAACTTCGCATAAAATATAAAATATCTGAAAAGAGGAATGGTTTCTATGAATAAAAGACTGAAGTTATTAAAAACAATGGGGGTCTATAGACCATTAATCATAATTAATAATATAAAAAAATAAATATAACTTTAAAAGCCACTGTATGGACCTTTTTTGCTAAATTTGACAAACTCATTAAAAATTATGTTGTCAAATTGTTTATAAAATAACAAATCTATGTTCTGGTAAAAAAAAATGTTAACAATAAAAAAATGTTATGTCAATGAAACTTTACTCTTTTATTTGTATAAAGGTACAAATTGTACCTCACATGATTATACTGTGTGTAGATATCATGAAGTATTCCAAAAGAAGCTCTGAATATACTAAAAAAATAATTACAAATTAACTCAATATAAGTCTGACCCCTTACTAAATATTTCAATGTATGAACAAATTTAATTAAATCATGGTATATCCCTTCAGAGTTAAAATAAACAGTATTATAAAAAAATAGTTTTATTTCAAAAATAAACATTTTTTTATATGGGTATTAACAGTAGAAACGTTAGTAGGCATGTAGCCACGAAAGAAAAAAAAATGTATCTGCCCAGGTTATACCTGCCCAATAATCAGACAAAGCCTGTTGTAGCCATATTTATTAATAAAAAATATCCAACAAAAAACGAAATCTTATAATACAATTAATATCCCCAAACATAAGATAATCACTTACTCCGTTTGAGGTCCAAGTGTCGCACAAGACTTCGAAGACGAAAAATAAAAACCTTTTACAGTTTACTGAAGATCGGAAACTTTTGCGAGCGGACATCTACCAAATAATTCAAATTCGCTAGTGAGAACCGAAGGCAGAAACAATGTAGGCTTTACCATAAATGAACCAATCGGAGATGTGAATTTCGACTAGCCCAAATGACCGATTGTCATTTGTATATGCATGTATATTTTGGATTGACATTTTTTAATCAAAATATAAAAGTTTTATCCATATAAATACACAACCAAACATAATAAGCTTTCTGTTCAATCTAGAAAGTTCTTATTAATTGTAACATTCTATGTAATTCCTTATTCAATTTACAAAAAATGAACATTTTTAAATACAAAGTGTTGTTTCTTTTTCAATTAAATTATTATTAATAAACAAATCAATTTATAGAGCTATCAAAGAAGCAAATCCTGAGGAAATATAACTAGAAAATGTGTTTAGTTTACTGTAGATAAAAAACATTTTATTACATGGTAATTTTAATACGTAGAAATTATACAAAAAAATATCTTATTAACATAATGATTTCTGAAGCTATATGACTTCTGGCTTTGGAAAACTTTAAGTTCTAGAAGTAATCATGGATTGACATGTTTTTGTTTTGAGAGAAAATTTGCATGAAAGTATCGAAAAACTTAGGTTCAGGTCTGATCTCATTTTCCAACACGACAATGATCCGAGCACGTAAATTCAAAGAATGGCTACTCTGCAACGCCCCAAAACATTTAAGAACTTCACAATTATCGGATTTGAACCCAATAGAAAATATCTGAGAAGAATTGCAGAGGAAGCTGAAGGAACATAGCATAAAAAATTAACCACGACAAACCCCACCGAAAGAGGAGTGATCTCTAATGGTTCCTAATGTCACACCAAATTTAGTTTCTTCTATGAATAAAATACTCTACGGAGCTATTAAAAACTAATGCAAAACTTGATTCAAGAAATAATATGCTTATAAAATTTAGTATTATATTTAGTATATTTAGAAATGTATCAATATTACGTGGAAGTTTTTCCAAACGAAGAAATTACTTTAATTCTATTACCTAAACTTTAAAACATAATGTATAGTAAATAACATATTAAAAAATAATTATAAATTAACTTAGCATAAAACTGAAATACTAATAAATAGTTCAAGAAAGTTATAAACCGTATTATGAAAAAAATTATTTTCCTTCTATTCAAAAATAAACATTTTTTTATATGGATATTGACAATAGAAATCTTAGGCAAGTAGCCACGATGGAAAAAAGAAGACTGTACCTGCGCAGGTAATGCCTGCCGAATAATAAGATTCGGGAATGCTCGTTGTCGCCATATTTGTTAATAAAAAATATTCAACAAAAAACTAAAATCTTGTAATACAGTTAATATCTACAAATATGAGCTAATTACTTACCCGTTTGGGGTCCAAGCGATGCACAACACAACGAACACGAAAAATATTAAAAATCTTTTCAATTTACTGAGGAAAAATCGGAAAATCTTGCGAGCTGACGACGAAGTCACCTTCCGAAATGACTTTCAACTCGCAAGTGAGACCGAAGACAGGAACAATGTAGGCTTTGCCCTAAATGAACCAATAGGACATGTGAATTTTGATCAGCGGAGATTGCCGATTGTTAATACGACATTTTTTATATCAAAAGTTTTATCTATATAGATAGTTTAATGTCTTGAAATATATTTAACATACATATACAGCCATAGCCAAAAATATTGATTATGAAAAGCTATATTTTACTACATTTTAAAAACAGCTTAGGACATTGCTTGATCAATTAGCAGATTTTTTTTCCAGTTTTATTATAAACAAGTATATTTAATTTACAAAAATGGACGTTTTTAAATAAAACTTGTTTTTCGATTTAATTATTATTAATAAACGAATTTTTAGATTATTTAATTTATTATTAATAAACGAAAGAGCATTTATTTAGTTTACTGCAGATTAATGAAGACAGTTTATTAGACGGCAATTTTAGAAACCAATGCACGGAGACATTATGCAAAAAAAATGATCTGTCCTATTTAAAATAAACTATACCATATATAGTACTAGCCAAAAAAAATGTGATTGTTTTTATTTCGAGTAAAAATAAATTTATTAATGATAAGATTATTTTATTTTATAGAGTATAAAAAATATCCTCTCCTCATCCGTTTTGATTCTTCATCAATGCATTACATAAACTATAGGAGTACCACTCTAGGATTATTTGGATTGTACGACTGGATTATTTGTTATTAGTATTTTTATTTAATCTACAATGTTGTTATCACTTATTTATCTATTTAGTTGTTAATTTGTTAGATGTTTTGTAAATAAAAGATATATAAATATATACTAAATGAATATACAGATATTTTAATGAAGAAAGAAAGTGGTTTTATGTTAAATTTATTGATTGAATGTTGTTCCTTATATGTTACCTACAGATACAGCACGAATTACAAACTATAATTGTTTTGCCCTCATTAACTCTGACGCAGAAATGTAACTTCTGTTTTCTTGTCAGTTCGGGAGAATCTTTAGGCAAGCTGTGTGGTTTGTTTCATTAGAATTCAGAACACCATACTGAATAATTTCTATAAAATCCCAGTGCACTGACAGTAACCAATTTTTAGGGTGAACACTTTGTTTAAGGTGGGCAAAGAGGGTTGTTCTAGTGGCAACCATTGCTTTTTCGTATGTGGATAGCTGTATAAGATTCACTATTCACACACAGAGATCCAGATGATCTCTGCCTCACCTAGGCCGCAGATGGTTATATGTTGAATTGTTTTTAACTGAAATAAGGTACCTACATTTCTACTTTTTACAATCTATTTAGTTGTTTTAAACAACAAACTTAAAAAAAAGTTTAGGGCTTTATGGCTAAATCCTGGATGGTTTGTTTGGGACTCTCTTAATCAAACTCAAGAGGGTTCTCAGACTTTATTCCGTCGAGAAAATTGAAATCACCGTTCTAATTTTTTTTAAACCAATGCGGACATGTTCTGTTGTCCATATATCCAGGATAAACAGTATTAATGGCATTGTTATGCTGTCAAAACTCACAAAGCATCAAATATATAATATGGAATTTATCCACACTTTGTTATTCCATCCTTAGAAGATTCACATATTTTTTTTTCAAAATTCAACAATAAGCATACTAAATCTTGATGTATTTATTAGATTAGAAGAAGAAATTTATTAGAATACGAAAGGGTATTTGATAGACTAGAGGTTAATCCCCTAATAATTTTCTTGAACAGCGATTCAGATGCTGAAACTTGTTTTAGTGATAGTGAATAATTAAACTTTGTGTGAACTAAATGAAAAGCCGCTATGGTCACAAGCAGAAGCTAAACTTTTGAAGAAAAAACTTTTCGTGTTACTTTTTCATTTACAATTTTATCGATCATACAAAAGCCAAAGTCTGGGTATTTGTGTCAGATTTTGATGACATACAACCATTATTTCCCCGAATGAGCTATATCTTATGCCACAAATAAGCTGTTATCACCTCCATATATCGCGCCTCATGACTTTTCATTATTATTTTCAAAAAGGGTCTAGACCCTTTTGCCGGCATTGGTGCATTGGCTTCTCTTGGATATGACGTCGACTTTCGAGTCCCAATTTTGCTCATTAACATAGCTGGCAAGATGATGCTGCTGACCGCTATCAACTTTTCCACTAAAATTGGCATCATTAGATTTTCCAAGACCCAATCTCTTGAAACTAATACAATAAGTCTAAGTTTTTCGTCAATAGGTGATGTAATGCGGCGGTAATTCTTTTAATGAAATTGGAAACATTGTTCGTTATGTGCTCTGCGATTGTGTAACATGGTACGGAAAATTTCCTAAGTTTATTACTTGGTAATTTATCAGCAGTCATATAAGTCGTCAAATATAAACTTAGAGAAGAAACTGTATTTATTATGTGTTAACGTAGATTCTGTTATGGATTGCAGAAACTATTGAAACCAATCGACGGTACAATATTTCGAAATGTTATCTAAGGCTATCAAAAAGTCATTAGTGAAAAAAAAATACATTATACTGCTTGATGAACAATATTTCGTCCAGAGCTTTTAAGTAAATCCAACATGGATTAGTAGAACTACCATTGCATCCTCCAACAATCACCTTTTGATGGTAATATTTTACAAGATATATATGGCAACTAATCTAACTTTCGAAAAGCGTTCATATAAAGTCATTTAATAATGTCTTAATATCATCAAAGTCTCCTACAAATGTGCAACCTGATTCTATATTTTTACATGGCAACTTGACTTTTTTAACTAGTTTTTCTAAAACAAAGCAACGTCCAGCCATACCACCTCTGCAAATTGGGCAAATAGCTATTTTTGTTTTACAGATGTGGCAGATACTATGGCCTGAAATATATTGGTTAGCCTCATGGTATACTTCTCTTCCAATTTCATATTCTCATTTACCTGTTACACACATGTATATTGGAGGAAACATATACTCATTACAAATTGAACACTCCAAATCTCTCAACAAATCCATAAACAGTAATTGGGAATATATATTTTTTTTATTTTGAAGCAGTGTTGAAATTGGATCAAAATCGACCTCCAAACAATTGTCTCCATCATTAATGTGTTCAGGGAATGTGATCCAACTTTTTAGTCGGTTTTTTCACAGTAAGAAAGAATTGGTTGTCTGCATTCGATAACTCTAATTCATTAAACTCAAAAATAGATTTACCACTAAACATCGACACTTTTTTAAAGTTCTCGACGCACGCTTCGCTAACCATGTGAGGAAATGATTTGTCTCTATTCCATTCCAAATAACCATCAGCAGGAAATGATTTGTCTCTATTCCATGTCTTTTTTCCGTCGTGTTTTTGTGAGGAGGTAACAAAAGGTACTGTCACTTTGCCAACTGTTGATCGATTTTAATGATGGCGGTCTCGTTTTATAGAAGAGATATACAGCTTTTAGATTATAATTTTTTTAATAGATGGTGCTAGTAATATTCCTTAAATTAAAAAGTTCCGTCATTTTTCCGACATACTGTGTATTTGTATGCTTCCTAAGAATATTTATATTTTAAATCCTGATCGTTTAGAAGGAAAACAGCACTTTTTTACTTAAATTCAATATTTAATAAAAAATATACAATTAACAAAATTACGTACTTCTTAAGCTTAAAATTATTTAACTGGAACAAATTGAAGAAGCCTCTTGATTTTTCTTAAAAGTGCTTCAACAAATCCCCTGTCTGCTTCAGATCTATCCTATAAAAACAAAAAACTATAAATAAATATATAAAAGTTGGGCACTAAATTTACGGCAATGACTCAGCAGATCAATAAATCAATCAGGCAAGGGGCTTGCCACCACAGAGTCATGCAAATATGACTCACTGATATGATGTTGCCCTAAAACATAACTTAAAAATTGGTACAAAAGGGCTAGCCGATAGCTACATAACTAGGTCCGTTTTTATCCCAAGTTGTGAATGCACGATGACAGGTTTTAAATGAAATTATACGTTATTACTGGATAGACATGTGTCAAGTGGAACAATTGTTGGAAGTAATTTGTGAACCCAAACTGAGAATATGCAGATTCCAGAACCAAAGAAATAACATGCAGATTTCAAGGCCGAGAACAAGATACTGACATGAAAACTAATGTTTTTTTTTAGTAAGGAAATCTCAAATAGTTAAAGTGGCAGAAAAGAATTTTAATAAGCAAAAGGGGCCACTTCCCTGAAATTATACACAATCATGAAGATGAATATTAACAAGACAAAGGTGATGGATAATTCGTGACGACAATATTGAAACAAACTGGATGAAAACAAAACAGGAGAGAAGCTTGCAGTATAAGAGTACTCATTTTTGGTGCTGTGAATAAAAATGGAAATTAGGGAATCAGGTATAACTTCGAACTCACGTAATTATACAAAGATCAGGATATTGTAGACTATGTGAGGGTTCAACGACTCAGATGGGCGTGACACGTGGCGAGAATGCCAGAAAGTCGAAGACCAATGATAACACGGAAGGACAAATAAGGGGTAACAGAAAGAGAGGTGGACCAAGGACACGGTGGCTAAACATTGTAAGAGATGCTGAAGAATTACTGCACATCAAAAACTGGGGGCTCCTGGAAATTTATCCAGTTGAAGGCGGAAGTTGAAGGAGATTACGGCTCATTAACGGGCTGTAATACCATAGGAAGAAGATGAAGATGAATGAAACGACGATGAACATCATTCTAAATGAAACGAACAGGTAATATAATGAAGTCTAAAAAAACGAGAAAACGAACGAATCTACTTTATCTTCTGAAAAGTAGATGATGATGATAATGCTATAATGATGAATATCATGATGATACTCGTTAATTTTGTTGCAAATATTATCATAATAAATGAATCTATAACTAATATATTAAAACATTTTCACTCGATGAAGACATTAAAATTCCAGTTTAATTCGGATTATTTCAAATAGGTTTGACGCTCAGATAATAAAGGTTATCCAATAAAAGTATCAGAACTTTAAAATGAGAAAATAATAAATCGATTGCCTGGCAAGATGAGGAAGAAGTTGCAACATCTTGTGAAAACATTGATTATATATATATACCTTTATCAATTTAGGCTAAAGATATTCTGTTAGCATATAAGATTTCCATTATCGTCTCCAAAAAAATAAGGTCCTATCGCCCCTTCAGCTCAAAAACAACACAAACCAGTGCCTTTCTGAGGATGAAGAGGTAACTCGTGAATCACTTGAGGATTTTCATCAGCCTAAATCTTCCAGTTATGTTTGCTTATAAATCCATAAGCCAAAAGTGCGCATCTTTGGAAAACATTATTCCCCCCCCCCCCCCGGGGGGGATGTCGCCTCATAACTTTCAATTTATACGCGCTGTTGTATAGTGTTGCTGCTATTATGTTTCAAAGTTCTGACACTCTTACTGGAAAATTTAGAATACCAAGGAAAGAGAAACTCAACAGAGATAATGCAAAATTATACTATTTTCTCAAAAGGCTGAATATCTGCACTGCCTGATACATATAAAATGTCCAAAACAGCACGAATGTATCTTTGTGCTTATTTGATTATTTGGTAAGTATTGTTTTAACTTACCTGGGCAGTTTCCAATAGCTGTTTACTGAAACTGTCATTGAATAACGATACTAAACCTTGTTTTAGATTGCTGATTACTTCTGTAGATACTTTCCAGGTTGCTTCTGAAGACGACGGCAAAGTCACTAAAACAGAGATGTAAACAAAAATGTCTCAACGTGTACCTGAAAATAAGACAATGTACCATCCACATTAGTCAAATTTGCATTGGGATGAATATATCCAATGTTCCTTGGCTTTGGGATGGCCCTCAACATGTAGTAGTCCAAATGGGCCCAAATTAAATATAACGAATTTTCTATAACAAAAGCGCAATAATCCATTTGTTTTTTCTGAAAAACAAAAACGGACATTTGAGAAGTTACTTAACATTATTTCATCACAACCAACCTTTTTTTCCAACCTATCTGATATGACATCATAAGCTCTTTCTCTCTTGATAGCCAAATCGCACATCTCTAATGTATCATCAATGAAAATTCTCAAATCTACTGAATTCATCTCAGAGACTTCTTTAATTTTCCTTTCAAGTAGATCAAATGTAACTTTTTCTTGATGATGATAATTAACCGTGTTTATTAACTGTTGTACTATAATTCCTGAAATCCAAATATAATTTTATTTATATACTTTTCATAATATGAAAATATTATATAATAATATTTAATATATCTAATATACTTTTCATAATATGAAAATAAATTATAATATAGTGATTTTTTAGTGTGTCCAAATTTACGCTAGGGGTCTCAGTTCAATGAACTATGAGTTTGCGCTTATAGTTGTCAAAGTCATTCAGTATAGTCTGACAAATCATCACGAAACGTTTAACATCAGAACAACGCTTGCAAATTGCCGACATTTATTATCAAAAGCAGTGTTCTATGCGCTAAACTTATACAACACTTCGTGAATTTTAAAATTGCCCAGCGAGCGATGTATTAGCCGAATTATCGAAAAATTTCGAACGCATTACACGCTGCTCGATATTAAAACAAAAAGAAGACAAAAAACCGTGCGTTCCGAAGAAAATATCGCCGCTGTTGCTAGCAGTGTTGATGAAGATCTAAATCTATCAATTCGTCGCCGTTGGCAGGGAGTTGAGCTTTGTTATTCAACTTCGAATTCCGAATTTGAATGTTACTGATTTGAAGAAGGTGTAGTCTCAACAGAACGTCTCCACGCCTGTCCTTCAGCCAACGCAGCAATCGATTTATTGAGGGACAATTCGGTGGACAAATTATTTTCTTTGGGTTTACGTTAAATATTTAGTCTATGCAGATGAACCAGCAACTATTGAGCCTTCGAAGCCAACATAACTCGGATAAATGCGAACATTAGACCCCAAACAAAAGACCCCTAAAAGTGGTCGGAAGTCGGATTGTCAGAATGCGCTTTGTCAGAAGTAGTGGGGGCGGACATTTATCCGAAATTGTTTTCAAACATTAATGACATTGAATGTTATTTTACAAAAAATAAATAGTTTCAAGGCACCTAATTTGGTTGTTGAATTTAAAGTTTGGGCGCACTAAAAAATCACCCTATATAAAAATATAAAATAAAAAGTAATTCATATTTTTATATAATACAAGGTTAAAGGACGTGTTTTAAGAAAGCATGAAGAATTTTTTGTAAAAACCTAAAAACAATAAGTAACCTGCAAATGTGAATGCTTAAAAGTGAGGAAAATAATGTCGTTCAAGTGATGGCAATTTCCACGAATACGCGTTTGGAGCCGTTCTCGAAAGTTTACCTTCACTTTTCCCAACGTTTCTTATTCGATTTCTTCAGTTGGATCTCGTACAGCAGTCTTCAATTATTCCAGTATGCGTGACTTACCTTAATACACGTGTTATTTCAAGTATACCCAAACATAAAACTCACACACTGAACGGTCGAGTAACCAAGGTTATGGGATATCGCCAAAACGAGAAATAGCTCGATTAGCGAATGCAGCTCAAACAACATTTATAGAAGCCATATGAGTACTGGCCCCATCTTGTTAAAATCATACCTCCCTTGATCTGTTGATTCCTTGTCTACAAAGTTCTGGTTTGAAACAGTTTTCAAACCTGATTTCCTAACATGCAGAATTAAGGGCTATTGTGGTTCCATCTTCTTCGAGAAATAAATAGTTCGAAAATTCTGCATTTTCACAATACCACGACACAATTTTTTTTAGTTAGACGTATAAGGAACATTTCAGCGAGCATATTAAGCATAAATTGGAAGATGTTATAGAAGAGGAAATAAAAGATAACACATCAACACCGACATTCCAGAAAACGAC
Organism: Cosmopolites sordidus; assembly: GCA_031761425.1. Classification (NCBI taxonomy): domain Eukaryota; kingdom Metazoa; phylum Arthropoda; class Insecta; order Coleoptera; family Curculionidae; genus Cosmopolites; species Cosmopolites sordidus. The sequence goes on from JARFXV010000012.1 coordinate 338,818, forward strand.
CGAGGTCATAAGGATAATGAAGAATAACAAGGCTCCAGGAGATTAGATTGCGATAAAAAGAATTAAGTATGAAGGACTGGCAATATAAATGGAAATTTACCAACTAATAAGGGATGCGTAGGAACGATAACAAATATCAAACACCCCCCCCCCCCCCCCCCCTCTAAAAAATACGAATGCTCCAACCCTTCAAAATATATGTTCATTGACTGTTCTTTGGTCTATGATGTGCTGTGATGAATCCATGTTTCATCAATAATTATGAACCGACGCTGATCATTCATTCCGATTACGTTTTAACATCGCTAAACATTATTTGGAAGTTGACACATCTGTGCGTTTATTGTCAATTGGGAGCAATCGCGGCACCCATCTTGCAGAAAGCTTTTTCATATCCAAATGAGTTGTTAAAATATTCTGCACCCATTCAATTAAGATGGTCACAAACTCAGCAATCATACGCACTTTATTTTTTTACGATTATTTTTGGTGGTAACCTTATTTGGATGACCTGCACGATCCTCATCAAAAATGCTTGTACGGCCACGTTTGAATTCAGCTGTCCAATATTTTATGGTTGATAACGAAAGTGCAGAGTCCCCATAAACTGCGCTAAGCTCCATTTTAATCTCATCGTTTGTTTTCTTTTTCAAAAACAAGTATTTTATTACTGCTCAATGTTCAATTTTTTCCATTGTTGTAAAATCACAAAAGTTGTTCTATTTAAATGGCTGCCATTCACAAACTAAAGCACGCAACAACTTGACAGTATTGCTGTGAAACGATATATCACGAAAAATATATTTTTTTAAATACTAGCAGCGCCATCTCTGGCGCTCTCTCTGGCCTAGACCAGGTATTTATCATACAGCCATCATAATAATACATCTACCATTATAATTTATACAATTCCACAATACTTTATAGCAAAACATACCATTTAATTTATAAAACATAAACTCACTTTTGTTTAATCAGTGTAATTGTTACAACTATTTAGTGCCACAATGTAGGCAATTTGAACTTACCTAAATTGGGTTCTTGTTCGTTAACATTCCCTACGGCTCTGCTATGGAACGCATGTAATTTGGGATCACTTAAAGTGGGGTAAAAAATTACACCAACGCCTCCATGCTCAACATCGTGATTAGCGACAATATTCCTAGCATAGCATAACAGGTTTGAAGCAATTTGCATGGCATAAAGTAATCGGTCTGAGGTCTGGAACAGATTCTTTTCCAGACTATTATGACTAAGCAACCTTTTCACTGTATCTTCAGAAAGAATAAACTTTTGTATCAAATTCAACATCAATTTTTGTATCCTATAGAGTTGGGCTCTGTTACTTTGTACTATATTTGGATTTTCCAAAACATTTATAAGATTGTTGTTGGCTGTTCTGGAGAGTACTGACGTAAGTAATGATAATTCCTTGAGGCACATGGGCGAAAGGTCTGCATGTCCTGATCTACAAAATCACAACATAACATTAGAAAAAGATACATTATTTACAAGTAATGGTATACGTGTGTGTGTGCGCGCGATATATATGTATGTATGTATGTTTGTATGTATGTATGTATGTATGTATGTATATATATATATATATATATATATATATATATATATATATATATATATATATATATATATATATATATATATATATATATATAAATATATATATATAAATACATACATATACATACATATACATACATATATATATATATATATATATATATATATATATATATATATATATATATATATATATATATATATATATATATATAAATACATACATATACATACATATATATATATATATATATATATATATATATATATATATATATATATATATATATATATATATATATATATATATATATAATGTTTCATTATAATGTTGATAAATATAAGATAAAGGTGCTCTCAAGGAAAGAACTTTTTAAAAATAGTTTCTAGCGGTGCCATCTTTTGACGGGGGTAAGCGTTGGAAAGGTGTATCTTTCACTGACGTTCTGACAAAATATCATGACATTTGGATCATTAGAAGCCAAGTGTCAGTGTGTTTATACCATCGGTCGAAATATGAGCATCGAACAAAGACCGAACATTAAGTTTTGTTTTAAACTTGGTTAAACATTCACCGAAACGTTTCAATTAATGAAACAAGTGTATGATGAGGATTTTTTATGCAGTGGCAGAGTCCACAAGTGGTTTAAATAATTTAAAGAAAGTTGTGAGGACATCAAGGACGACGAAAATCGTGATCCGAAAATTCCATAGTTACTCAAAGTAACATTGGAAGTGCGTGAATTTATAAAAAAAATCAGCCAAAATCTTCGTTGCGATACATGAAAATGATCAGTTAGGACTTCGGAAGGTTTGTACACGTTTTGTTGTGCTACCCCAAATTACAAGTTTTGTTCAAAGAGCATTCCTTCAACTTCAACACATTTCTGACACCTCCGCATAAAAGATTGTGTGGTGTTGCGAAGAAATTTTTACAGAAGTTATGTAGACTTAATCCTAAAATACGCCCAGACGAAAACATTGAGCGGAGTCAGGTTCGGTAAACGGGGTGGCCATGGTCTTGACTGTAACCGACCGATCCATCGTTAGGGAAAATTATTATTTAGCCACATACCGCAGCATAATGTTCCAGCATTAATTCTTAAATGAAGCGGAACATTTTATTTTTATTTTTAAAATTAGGATCTTCCTCCACAGCATTTAAAAACCAGTTACAATGCATTCGCCTTTCGGCATCACCTGGTTTAAGATCCCATATTGACCGCATGCCGAAAGTTTTTCTGTGGCCCTTTTTTAAAACTCTGAAAACTTTATTTTTAGAAGCTTGAATAGCTTGGCCGTGCAGCTGGTGGGCAGTTCTTATGACGCTTAATTTATCATTGTTGTTAATGTATCGTTTAATGCATCATATCTTACTAATATCCTATATTTTTGTAATTTTAACACTTTGCAAATTAAGAACGTCCAAAATAGGAAATTGCGGAACAAATGTCATTTTGACATGGCATACTAAAGATTTAGTATTTATAATTATAAATCCACTGCAGGATGAAGGCTTCTTCAACATTCTTCCAACTCTCGCGGTCCTGAGCTTTCATCTGCCCTGGTCCATCTTTCGTCCCGTCGCCTCGCTACATGGCCTGCCCACTTCCATTTCAATTGCTTTATTCTTCTAATGATGTCACTCACTTTCGTTTCTTCTCTGATCCATGTGCAGGTTTTTCTATCCCGTCTAGTAATGCCAAGCATACATCTTTCCATTCTCTTCTGTACTACTCGAAGTTTTTGAACTGACTGTGATGTGCTTGTCCAGGTCTCACTTCCGTATGTCATAACGGGCAGGACACGCTGGTCAAAGACTTTTCTTTTCAGGCAAAGTGGTAGTTTGCACTTAAACACTATATTGACCCTGCCAAATGTCTGCCAGCTACATTTAACGCGTCGTTCCACCTTCCGGACGGTATCCCTTCCATTGAAAGCCTCTGTCCAAGATATATATAGTGATCCACAACTTCCAAATCCGTTCCTAAACTAGAAATCCTTTTGTCATCAGCAAATTTATTGAACATGACCTGACTCTAGTTCTGGTTTATTTTCGAGCCAAAGGGTTCCCCAGCCTTTTGCAGCTCCTCTGGGTCTTGTGAAAGAAGAACGATATCATCTGCAAACCTAAGATGATTTACTGACTGACTGTTCCCAGCCCAGATTACGGAACACTTCTTCCGGGCAGGCTGAGAAAAGAAGAGGCGATATTGCGTCACCCTGCCGTATGCCCCGCTCTACATTTATTCCAACTTCAAGATCGTCAAGGTGGACTGTCGCTGTAGCTTCATCATATATCGATCCTAGTAGGTTTACATAGGCTTTCTCTATACCTTGATTAAGCAATGCATCCATTATGACCCGCTTTGAGATTGAATCAAATGCTTTTTCATAATCGATAAAAGCCAAATACACAACGAATACACTATACCACTGTACTTGGCTTTTATATATATATATATATATATATATATATATATATATATATATATATATATATATATGTATTATTCATTACCTGTAAAAAAGTAATATATTTTTCATTTAGCAATTAATTAATTGGAAAAAATGTTACCTTAGGACAAGTTCAACAACGTTCAAATTGCTAAACAGGAAGAACATAATCTGGACTACTGCAGACTGATTCTCTGTACCCAAAGTGGTCAACACCGCATTGCATATGTCAAGTGTGGGCATGAAGATCTGCAAATATTGCTGCTCAACTGGCGGTAGAAAATCTTCTAGCACATCTTCTCCTTGCCAGACTTTCGAAATCTCCGGATGATAACCAAATACCGTCATATTACTGAATACTCCCAAAAGTTTTTGTTCCAAAATCATTTCGGCACCAATTCTGGACCCTGTAAAAACATTTTAAAAATGAAATTTCACCCGAAAGAAGATACTACTAGTATCATAAAGTAAGGTGAGGTAATGTAGATGTAAGATTTTAAAAATTCGCGTGGTTTACGTATCGATACAACAACACAAGTTTCATATCATTATCATTTCGCTTGTCAAGTTAGAAATTATAGCGTATTTTGTAATTGTTCAAAATGTATTATCGGCGATTTTTTAAAATGAATAAATTTATCGATCGAAGAATTTGCATTACATTTTGACCAAAAAACTGAATTTCTTGTATTGATATATTAAAAATATTAAGAAAGTGCTATGTAACTACTTTAAAAAGAGGTTTACAAATGGTACAAGGGTTTTAGAGATGGCAGAGAAGCAATTGAAGGTGAACCTTGTTCAGGAAAAGCTTCCGATGAGGAAAGCGTTACGCCGATTAAGTACGAGGGCTGTATGTTAAGTCCTGGCCTAGGCCCTAGATGGCGCTGCTAGTATTGAAAGTGATATTTTGCGTAAATATAACCTTTCACAACAATACTGTCAAACTGTCAAGTCGAAGCGTAGGCTAGTTTGTGAATGGCAGCCATTTAAATAAAACAACTTTGTGATTTTACAACAATGGAAAAAATTAAATATCGAGCAGCAATAAAATACTTGTTTTTGAAAAAGAAAACAAATGATTTAATTAAAACGGAGCTCAGCGAAGTTTATGGGGACTCTGCACCTTCGTTATCAACCTTAAAATATTGGACAGCTGAATTCAAACGTGACCGTACAAGTATTTTTGATGAAGATCGTCCACACCACGTGATAAACGATCTAAGAGTGAAAGTGCATGAGATTTTCTGAAACTGTGCGCATCTCAGTTGAACGGGTGCAGAATATTTTAACAACTCATTTGGATATGAAAAAGCTTTCTGATACATGGGTGTCGCGATTGCTCACAATTGACAATAAATACACACGTGTGTTAATTTTAAAATAATGTTTAGCGATGTTAAAACGCAATAGGAATTATTTTTGTCGTCGGGTTATAACTGTTGAGGAAACATGGATTCATCACAGCACACGAGAAACCAAAAAACAGTCCAAACAGTGGGTTTTCCGAAGCGAATCTGTGAAATAAAAGCCATTTCAAAGACTGAAAAGAAAAAGTTGGAATAAGTGTATTGCAGTGAGGGTAATCTCCCCTGACGAATGAAATCTTCCTACGGGCAAAAAATAAATTTTTATTATTAGTTTCAATAATAAAGTTTTATTGAAAAATTTAGCTTGCTTTTTTATGTATCTTAAAAACTAATATTACTGTAAAGAGATGTTTTAACGGTTAGTTATAGAACAATACACACCTGCTAAACGAACTAAAAGCAAGATCTTCGCCAAGTAAAGGTATAAAGGTTTTATGTTTTCTGCCCCTGGTTCCAACATAGTCCTGAGATCATCATCACTCTCCAATATACTTTGGATTATGTGTTTTAGATAACCTTTGCCTGATAAATATATAATCCAATTCACATTACCAGTCATAGTCATTAAATGACTAAAACTAGACATAGCCAGTATTTTGCAAATCTCTTGACCTAAGAAAACAGATTTCATTAAAACATTATAATGTAGTGTATTAGATTGTAATAAGTATTCGTCCCGTTTTTTACAAGCTATTATTTGAAAATTCCGAAATTTATTTAGTTTCTACACTATACTATAGTCTAACATACCTTCGATCACTAGATCAATCATCACAATGTGATTAGTATGTTGGACAAACTAAAAAATTCGAAGAGATAGATTTACCACTAAACAACAAATCTTGTCTGATGGTGCTAACATGGTTAGTGAAACGCGCGCCGTAAAGTTAAAAACAAGTGATTTGGTTTTTAGAGGTAAATCTCTTCAAGTTCAGTGTTGCACACCGAAGATTCCAATAGAATAACACAGGCCTACAAGAAAAAAAATGCTGCCTAGGATTTTAGAATTGATTTTAGCTCTATTTGGGGCGCTAAATCTAAATATGAAATCAGTTTTTTTCTATCTAGTTTACTTTTTCACATACATCCACTTATCTATCAATTTAATACATTCAAATATGGGTGTACACCCACCAAATATCCTTTTGACTGATTCAAAAACTGATTTTAGCTATATTTGATGTGTTAAATCTAAATATGAAATCAGTTTTTCTCTATCTACCCTACTTTTTTACAAACATCCACTTATCTATCAATGTTTTTTTTCAATTCAATATTTCACGGAAAAGAAGCTTCTGAGGTGTTTAGTGACTAGTTGGTTTCATCGATGACTTTTTCCTCTATCTTTGTATATAATATTTGTACAATCTAATAATAAAAATTCCGTATTTAGATTTTTATTTAATAAATAGATTTAACTTAAAATAGTGTAACGTATATTTCCATATGCCATATTTGAATTCAGGGCATCAAATTCGTATCAAATCATCACCAAATACCCCGGCACCAAAATAACTGTTGGCCTGTGTAATTGATCTACGATGGCTTCACGGTCAGCGAAACTAAGTCTTTATCGTAGTACTTTAGTACTCTACCAAAGTTAGACTTGTTAAAACAGATGTTTGATTTCTTAGTCATGCAAAATTAATAAAATATTTTCCAATTTTATTCAAATTTAAGTGTTCCAAAATCTTCCAAAATATGTGACAAAATAATTAATTTTGCAAAACAGAAATGGCCTTACTTAGAAATCAAACATTTGCACAGTAAAATGAAAGCTTGAAATTCAGATATGCAATCCTTACAAGATATAATCTTTTAAATTAACTAATCTAGATCACAAATGTTGGCGTATTTTTCAAAACAATGTGTTTACAGCAGTGAATATGTAAATCACTGAAAACATTTCACCTCTAAATTAAAAATTTTAATTCAAAGCTCAAAATTGAGCAATAAGGAAAATATTCCTAAAAACAGCATCGATATCGTAGAAAATCTTACAACGCAAACGTTCGACGAGCAAGAAGCAAGACTCTTAAATAAAGGTTTCAATTTTGCATTACAGGCATCCCACACTGCTGTGGAGGATACGGTAGCCGGTATTAAATGTGGTATTAGGCAGTTATCGGAGTCTTCCAAAGCTTTCATTATAGAGTCATGTAAGGGCAAAATTGCAAAAAATATTTCAAGTAAAAGCGAAAATATGCCAAATGTTTCAAAGCAGTCAAATAGCAAAATGTAAAAAAAAAATATGAATATGGGACCGGGATATGGGACCTATTCCATAGTCAACTTTATGAATTATTATAGTAACGCTTAGTTAACTTCACTGTTCATGATTTTTACAAGCTTCATTAGATATGGTTGTCATCTAAATAGAACGTGGAACAAAATAATCCATGTACTTTTGTTTATATAGCGCTATAAAAAAATCATTAAGTGAAAAACTTTAATTATCAAGTAAACATTTTCTACCATGACTTCTTTTCTAGTGATGAAGAGTCCTAAATGTAGAAGTGTTTATAGCGGGTTTGCTAAATTTTAACGGGTGATGAATTTTGTGAAGATCGACTATCAAAGCTAATTATTAAAAGGAACATCGACACTCTAAAAGAGATCGATTGGCATGAGACATACAATCATATTAAGATTTTCCTAGGTATTGACATGAAACAAATACAAAAGGACTACATGAATAGTTCACCAATAAAAAATCTATATTATCGATGGATTCAATAACATTTGACAAAAAAAAACGAAATGGCAAAACTTGCATATAGAGCTCAAAACAACACCCTGTTCGGATGTTCCAAAGTCAGGTAAAAGGAACAAAAGTTATTCCTTCAAGTAGTTTACGAAAAAAAATTGCATGGTTATCTGGTTTTTCTCATCATCGGGTTAAAAATAATCGAAATCGTTGCATTGTAATTCGTTTGACAATAGTAGTTCATACACCTGCTCAAATGAACAAATTGTTTTAAAGACCAAACATCACATTGATTCTCTTCCATATTTCATGCTTCATAAGTTGTTTACTGAGTTTTGATGTGGCCCGATCAGCACTAGTGACGCTCCGCGTAAAAGACACCCCGCTGAGGTCACAACTACTAAAGAAATGATCAACATAATCCGGGATATCATGTGGATCGATCGCAGGAAGAAGGTTGGAGAGACTGAGATGATAAACATATCGGACGAACGCGTACGGAACATCTTACATGAACATTTGGGTATGGAAGAGTCATCAGCCCGAGGGATGCCGAGTTTGCTCATTGCGGACCAAAAACGAAATCGAGTGACCACTTTACAGTGGTGTTTAGGCAATAATGAGCGCAATCCAAAGGAGTTTCTACAACGATTCATGCTTGTTGATGAAACTTGGATTCATCACTACAGGCCAAAAATGAAGACAAATAGTGAAAGGAGAACAGTGAAAGGAAAGGTCATGACGACTGTTTTCTGGAATTCGCAAGGCATTATCTTCATCGACTATTTGCAACAAGGAAAGACGGTCACAAGAGAGTATTATGCACTATTCTTGGCTAAATTTCCCGAAGACGTGATAAAAAACGCCCTAATTTACGTACACACTCCCTCCATTATCTACGTAACAGCGGAACTGATGAATTTGCGCTATGAATTGATGCCGCCTTCGCCTTATCCTCCTAACTTTCTTTAACTCTCGGATTTCCTTATCTCTCCAAAAATGAAAAAATAGCTGACTGAAAAGAAATCCACATCAAATCATCGCCAAAACAGAGGACATTTTGCAGAGTTTGACAAGTCGTACTTTATTAAAGGCAAAAAAAAGATGGATAATTGTTGAGCAAATTGTATAGAGCCAAAAAGAGACTATGTTGAAAAATAAATATTTTTTTGTTAAGAAAAAAAAACAATATTTCATTTAAAAAGTATGGGACTTGTCACTCTACACTGAATGTAAATGAGGTTTCTGAAATAGCCATTTTGTTTCGAAAGTTGGTACAACCGAACGCAAAAGTGTATTGGTATAAAAGGAGTAAAATCATTTGAATCCATTAATGTGGATTTTTGATTGCTTGTTTGCAGACAGATCTTCAATGACCTACATTCACAATATGTCGGAAAAATAACGGAACTATAAATTTAAAGAAAACTTCAACTTTGTTTTAGATCACTTTGTTTAATAATATTTGGCGTGACGGCCGTTTCGTAGTACAAGTACATCATCGAGATGCTTGAAAATTAAGCATTTAAATTGTCAAATAAATTATCAAACCTTTTTAATGCCAAACAAAAACAGAACCAATATAAAAAACCCGGTTTATAAGCTTGTGTGACAAATCCAATAGATGTTACATGGACAGACGGGTAGAAATTTTTAAAGTAAGTTCAAAGAACATAAAGTTGGTTTTAATCTTAAAATGAATACATCAAATTTCGCCAACCTTTTTTAGAAACAAACCACAACTTTCCAGATCTAAACAAACTAGAAGTATGACATAGAACAGAAAGACAAAAAATTAGACATACTGGAAAATATAGAAATATATAAACGACAAAACTGTAAACCTTTTCAACGCACAAATAGACATAAGAAATTCACACATTGTTACACATTCACATTGTTAAAACTATGATAAAAATTATATAAAAAAAGGAAAAAACCCAACTAATACAAGGGTTGCTATTTATGTATCCAGAATTGGCAACAAAGGTGTTGGTAGGCGCCATTTGACATGCTTGACATGCTTGTTTGTTTGTTTGCTTGACTGCTGACTGTACATACTCAACGCTTTGTCATATGGACGCTATTTGTGTTGTTTAGTGAATTAAAAATTTCATCTGAGTTAAAAATGGGATTAACTCGTGAGAAGTTTCGTGCGATGACTTACTACGACTTTCGACGTGGATTGTCTCAACAACAGTGCATCGATCAACTCACTTCAACTTTTGGCGATGAAGTACCATCTAAAACCACTGTGTATCACTGGTTTAGTGAATTCAATTAAGGCCATCGTTAGCTCACGGACGAATTTAAAGCAGGTCGTCCAAAATCGATTGTTGTGCCAGAAAACATCGATATTGTGCGCGAACTGATCAATCAAGAGCGTCATGTGACATATCGTGAGAATGAGGCATCTCTTAGTATGGCAAGCATACACAAGATTTGAATGACAAGCATACACAAACATGAACATTTAGCCGTGAAAAAGATTTGTCTGCGATGGATTCCGTTTAATTTGGCAATAGCTCAAAAAAAGGCTCGTGTCGATTGGTACAGAGAAATGTAAAAAAAAACAATCGTGGTGCCTCAAAAGCCGAGTATAACATCTACACCGGTGACGAATCTTAGATCTATGCGTATCCGGGCCCGAAAGTCAACAGCAGTCGACCGTATGGGTCTTTCAAAACGAGCCAAATCCAACAAACGTTGTTCGCGCCAGAAGCACTTCGAAGCAAATGGTCGCCTGTTTTTTTTGGGATAGAAGTCATAAGAAATAAGAAAAAAACAACCAGCGGTGCAGGATCATTCTACACCATGACAACGCGAACTCTCACACATTCACTCACTCACACAACAACTCAATATTTGACGGGTCAAAACATCGAATCGATGGGTTATCAGTCAGTACAGTTCTGATTTGGCACCCTATAATTTATTTTTGTTCTCGTCCGTAAATAATAAACTACATGGTCAATGATTTTCGACTCCAGAAGAGCGGTTGATGCGTTAAAAATGCATGTTTTGGAGATACCTCAATCGGAATGGAAAAAATGCTATAAAAATTGGTTTGAACGTATGCGCGGAGAATATTTGAAAAACAATAAAACCATTTTCAATAATAAATATTTGTTTTTATTTATTATTCCGGATACATAAATAGCAATGCTCGTAATTAGATACCTAGACCATTCAGTCACCATATTTTTGGGAAAAAAAAATCCTTTGATATGTTTTATGATACCCACCCATATTAAAATAAACCAAATTTTAGTTTGTATAAAAAATGAAAAAAAAACGCCAAATATTAAATAAAGTGATCTAAAACAAAGTTGAAGTGCTTTCTTTTACATAGTTAAAATGTACGGTGACAAAGTAACGGACTAAGACAATATATAGGAAGGTATTCCAATCCTACAAGAGTTTATGGGAAATGTGTCAAGCGGTGGCGCCATCTCACGTGTATCCAAGGCATCAATTTAAACTTTTTATGGCGTGTCGATTTAACAGTTTGGGGTTCAAATCCTAACCATAGCTATATTTTTTTTTGTTCAAAAATTGTATAAAAAATTATTCTGTCATAACTTTCTGATAATTATTAGGTTGTAAGTTATTTTTTCAGTCTCTACAGTGAAATAATTAGTGAAATAAAAAAATGTATGCCATTCATTATACACATTTGTTTTCTAATTGAAAAGCCTGCAATAATTCTAACTATTATAATTTATGATATAATTATCATATAATTTATTCAGAAAACATAAAAATACAGTAACATTAAAGAATCAATACCCTTATTTATAATTTATGTTTTTATCCTGCATATCGAATATCAGACTAATGCGTCTCCATACACAAAGTTATCAAATTAGTGAAGTTAGTAAAACGTTTTTATACATGACTGCATACTGTTAGAAAGAGGATAAACCAAAGAACATGATATCTTTAAGTTTTTTTATATGCAATTTAAAGTTGGACTTTAAATTTATTTTTAACTTCCAAAAGCTTTGCCAGTCCATAAAAACAAGCTAGATGTCGCTGGCATATAATTTTTATTTCTATAGAACCCTACAACATTACACATTAAAATAAAAATCTAATTTGGAGGATATACCAATAACTTTGTTATTAATTCAAGTTTCCATGCTGATTTTTGGAATTTTTGAAATAAATATTGATTGATTCATATAAATTGATTCTTTATTGTTTTTTATTTATATTTTCTGAATAAATTATAATAATTAGAATTATTGCAGGCTTTTTCAATTAAAAAACAAATGTGTATGGCGAATGACTTACATTTGTTAATTTTGCTAGTTATTTAACCCTAGAGATTGAAAAAATAACTTACAACTTAATAATTAACAAAAATTTATAACAGAATAATTTTAATACATTTTTTGAACAAAAAAAAATATAGCAATGGTAAGGATTTGTACCCCATACTGTTAAACCGGCAAGCCATAAAAAGTTTAAACTGATGCCTTGAATACACCCGAGATGGCGCCACCGCTTGACACATTTCCCATAATCCCTTCTATGATTGCGATCCCTTCTAAGGTGCGTTTGTGAAACAGAATCGTTCAAATGAGGACCAAATCGAGCGCCGGGAAGTTGGTGTTTGTTGCACGATAATGAACTATATCACAGGCCGTCGCTGTTCGTGAAATTTTGGCGAAGAAACAAGTATGTGTGCTTCAACATCCTCCGTATTCGCCTGATTTATCTTCGTGTGAATTTTTATTGTTCTCAAAACTTAAACTAGCCAAGCAACGAACATTTTATGACGGTGTTACCCAAGTCCAAGAAGCCGTAACGAGGGTAATTGAGGCGATTCCGAAAAACGACAAAAAATATGCTAGCATTAGTTGAACGTGCCCAGCGGTGTGTTGATGCGGAAGTGATGTATTTTGAAGAAAAAGAAATAATGTCAAAATAACCATTTTTTTTTTATTTAAAAAGTTCCGTTATTTTTCCGACATACTTTGTATCGGTTTGTCTGAAGTAGTCGTTTCAATGTTTCAAAAAACGGAACGAACATATGTTATAACTTAAAAATTCTTAAACTAACCTCCAATACAATCATGACAAAGAACTTCCATCAGTTTTTCACCAAAATTTGTTACATCAGTTGAAAATTTCACTTGTCTGTCACTATCTTCAATATTGTATCTTGATCCATCCAATCGGCTTATATACAAACTGCTGTTTGTAGCAGCAATATCCTCATGTGTCGGTTCAACGTTAGTCAACTGCAAAAATGTCACTAGGGCAGCGTAAAGATTGATTCTTAACTCTCCATCAATAACGTTTGATGTCATAATCCACTCTACCAAACTTTCCAGTATTTGTTTCAAGGATCTAAAATTCAAACATACATAAAAAATGTTTTCTAAAAAACGCAAAGCAAACTACCCAAAATAATATGATATCACGTTAAATGATGTTTTATCAGAATCCATGTTAACTTTCTTGAATTTCTGTTCCCTTACGTAATACTGTTTGATATTGTCTATCATTAAGAGGACAGCTCCTGATAACAGACGGGCAACTTCAGGAAGTAATTGGGCTTTAGTAGCTTTGTTTAAAATGCTCAACAGGAGTGTGATACTTAAAACTTGTTGTTCAGTTGGATCCAAAATTTCCAACGGAATGAAACTGACTAGAACTTCAGCCACTTGTCTCCAAGAATCCACCAAATCTACTACCGAAGCGCATAATTCGGTTCTTTTATTCAAATTTAAAGCGTATTTCAACACTTTCGGAATTTCCTGATTAATAGCTTGAATTTGTCCAATAGCTGCTGTACCTAAAACGAAAAATTTCAATTACTATATTGACACTAAATTGATATCAAATAAAATGCACACATAATTTTATTTCATTTGTAAGTACTCAACTTTCCGTGCATTATATTTAATCACACATTAGGAAGCAGTGTATTTGACAGATCGGACGTTCAGCGAATTGTGTTTGTACGAAAGATTTTTCCTAAACAGTATAAACATGGTATGCCCATTTGTAAATACATGTTTGACGTAAAAAATACTATTGTTATGGATTTTACTTCTTAAAACGACACAACCCTAAACGAGCTTTATACATACAACTTAAGGGGTTACATGGATTTTGAAACTTCAAAAAACCCATTTTTTATCTAATAATGCATGTTAAGAATATTTTCCCAAAGTTTTAACTTAATTGGAGTAAAACTTTAGGAGAGAGAGTCTTTTGAAACTCCTCCCATTCCGCTCGACCGGTCAGTAGCGTCGCAGGTATATCGAGGCAGCTGCTTAACTATTGTTTCTCTCTCTTTCTAATTCCTCTAATCCCTTTTATAAACCCTCTTAATAAATAGTGAAATAAGAAAACAATCAAAGAAAAAACGATTAGAAAAAAAAACTATTTCTGACAATGGCAAGCTTAGTAATGATCATGACGAAAAACCTAAAAACAAGAAAAAAAAGCAAGCTTACAAGAAAACTTATTGATAAATTAACAGTTTATTACGGACTGACTATAAGAAGGAATTGTGATTCAGTGCAAAAAATGAAGGACGCTTTATGGGTAACTCACTTCCATTATAGCTCAACGGACCAAAATCCACAGCACGAAAAGTGCTTTAGATACAAAGGCTCTGTCATCATTCAAGCACGATTACGCTCCATTGCCGAGTGGTGTTTTATCAGATATCAAGCCCATATATGAAAAACTTAGTAAGGATCAATGGTAAAGGTAAAATGTATATGTAAAAGTAAAATTCAATAAACGACGAAGAACTTTTTCATTTATTGAATGAATTGGTTTCTGAGAATGAAGATGAACTTGATGGAACTGGTGCACCTGTTATGGAGAGAATAGAGGAAGATCAGTTTACTGAAGAGATTACAGTAGGGTAACAAATGAGTGAAATGTTTCAGGAGGATCACGGAGGTTTCAGGAGGATCATTTACCAAAAAAACAGCGAGTTTTTTTGAAAGCGAATTGTTAGCAGGTAATGAACCTTCTGAATGAAAACCTTCTCAACCTGATAGTGAGAGAAAGCAATTACTACGCTGAAAGTATTTTTTTGAAAGTTGAGAGTGCGTGATCGATCAGTCCCGTATAACCGCATGGAAAGATATAGATGTTGAAGAATTGAAAATATTTTTGGCTTGGTATTTCATACAGGCACAACAAAAGTTCCGAGATTAACTGATTATTGAAAAATGACACCACTATTTAATTTTGGTTTTGGGAGTTATATGGGACGTAATAGGTTTTTTTTCTGATATTGAGATGTCTACACTTTTCCAAAAATCCAGAGCCTGAAGATCGTACTCCTAAAGATAGGTTGTTCAAAGTAAGACCTATAATAGATCATTTTATGAACATACAAAGACACTGTACTACCCAAGCAGGAATTTATGAATAGACGAGAGTGCTATGCTTTGGCACTAGGAGTTGGTCATGGGGAAAAAATGTTACGCATGTAATGGAAGACTATATTAACAATGGCCATAGCTTGTTTGTAGATATTATTATACTAGTGTACAACTAGCCGAAACATTACTTAAAAAGAAAATAAACTGTACAGGTAATTTGCGGCAAGACAAAAAGGAATTTGCTAAACATATACACTGCCACTTTCAAAAAGGGAAAGATTATATACAAATTTAATGAAAAGGGTGTTTGCCTCGGAAATGGAAAAATATACGTCCAGTAATGATAATTTCAACAGAGACAAGTATGGAAAAGTTAGAGGTTATTACAAAACGGAAAAAAGGGAAATCTAACAGTACATATATACGCCATCCGACGGGAGGTTGGCGAAAACATTGGTTGTTGGCTGTGGATAGGGTCTCCCTATTCTTGATGGTGTGGTATATGTCGGCGCCCTGAAGAGTCTGAACCTCGAGAGACGAAACATGTGTCATCCAATTGAAGGGGTAGGTGGGGCTCCTTCCCGATCAAGCAACCAACAAAAGTGTTCATTTAGACGGAGACGGAGGTTGTTGTGTGTTCCACATGAGATTGTGGAACCCAGCGGTTGGGTGTGTGATGACACTCAGCTACTGCTGTCTCATTGGACGCAGTCCAAGAAAATCTAACTATATATATATATATATATATATATATATATATATATATATATATATATATATATATATATGAATTAAAAAAAAAAGATTTATTACTAACCCTATTATAAAATTAAGGAAAAGTATTAGAAACAAGTATAATTTATGGACATTATGAAGAAGAATGGCATGAAGTACATACATATAACCAATGACGCAGATCCGCATCTGGGGGCGGAGGTGTTGGTCAGGCCGGCCACAGGCATTCGCCTGCCTAGCCGCGCTGGCACTGAACGTGTTAAGGGAGTTACGTAACCGCAGGATTCGGGCATATGCAAATCCTCAAGTGATCGAGGATTAAACCTCTTCATCCTCAGAAAGTCACTGTTTGGTGCGGACTTTAGGCTGAAGAAATGATAGGGCCTTATTTTTTTTTTAATACGATGGTGAAATTCGTGTTAGTGTTAATTGTGAACCCTATAGAAATATGCTCACATAATATATTTGGTGTAAACTGATGAAAGTGGATATAAACAATGCTTTATTTCAACGATGTGACTTGTCATACATTTCGCCAGACAATCGATTTATTACAAGAAAGGTTCCCTGGATGCGTTATTTCGAAAAATCGCCTTGGATTATTTTTGGTGGGATTATGTTAAATCTCAGGTTTACAGAATCTAACCCCCAACAATTTTTGGGTCTCCAAAACGCATTCTGCAAAAGCCGAGGGAGACATTAAAACGAGATTACTTTGAAATCATAATGCCTCTATTTGATTGAAAAGTTGCAAGTAATCTTGTGGATTAAAAATGTAAAATATTCAAAAACAAGGACAAATTTTGCGTCAACAAGTGGTTTTTGAATATTTTTAGTATTCTCCATGAGCCCACTTGCAACTTTTCATGCATACCTGGTACCTAAATATGACCTGGATGGCTCATGAACTATTTCGCGCAGTTTGATTGTTGCTGATGTTCCCCAGAACATGGCATGAGCTGCATAGTATTGTTCACCTGGTCATTTCTTTAGTTGCTTTTCGAACATTCAACTCGAGCCCAATTGATGACGGCTGAAGACCCGAAACCGGTTACGGGAAACGTTACTGCTGACGCTTGAACGGCGGCTGAAGAAATGGGCAATTATTACGTGGAGCACGTAATAATTGTTGATACAAAATGTGTCCTTGGTTTTTAATAGTTCATTATTTGTTCTTCAAGATAATAAAATATAAAAATTTCCGTTTTATCACTTGAGGTTACAATTATGCCCATTTTCAATATTCTGACACTCTTATTAGACAATCCTTTATAGAAAAATACATACCTTGCAAATTCTTCAATTCATCATACAAAATTTGATGTAACTTTTTCAGATCAATCAGTTTTATTAACGACTTCTTTTGGCACTGCTGTAATATTTGATTGAGTGCATTGTTATCGAAAAATTCCCAAATAGGAGTTTCAACAGAGGGCACTTTGAACTCGAAAAACTCTATGAAGCTTGTCATAAAATTGTTAAGCTTAACATCATCCGGCGTAATTATTCTTGTTTCCAGTAGATTCTTCTGAACCAATGAGAATATATCTTCCTGGCCTTCTTCACTCGCTGGTATGTTAATCAGGAAACTCGTCAGTTGTTTTAGATATGTGACTTGTTTGGTGTTGCTGGTTACTTTCAATTCAATCGCCAGTGTTTTCATCAACCAGGATACTTGATTCACACCTGTCAATTCTACGAAAGAAACATTAATAAACCCATCGTATTATTTACAGAGTTTTCTTACCTTTGTCTAAGTTCATCCTAGACTCTTTTAAATGATTCTTGAAAAATACCTTATTTAATCTGAGAAACCTCAATATTGGACCACTAGTTTTGTAATTAGCAGCAAGCAAATATAGCAAATGATAGCCTGATTCAACCAAATCAGATGGTGGAGATTCCATTACGGTAGATATTACTGTGTCTAACAACGACAGCAGGGCATGCAAACAAGTCCTTGGGAAGTTCATTACGCCAGGATATTGAAACTCCGTTTTTGATATATCTCTTTTCAAGTCAAAACCCATCAGGAAATGTGTAAGATTTGGAGAACTATAGTTCAGGCATTGTTTTAACAACCTACAAACCAAAAACAATTACATATTTTCATAATTCAGATGCCATGTTTTACATTTTTTTATTAGGTCAGATAGACTTTCACACAGGTTATTAAGCCAATTTGGCTCCCCTGTGTCTACAACTGATATTCAAATATAAAAATTGTAATGAAAGAGACCTATTACAACACTTCTAAGGTTAATGGCTGGTTTTTAGTATCGCGACCCATTAAATAGCCAAAAAGTTAAGTAAAAAACGCTACGACTCCCTTACTACAATATGTTAATTTGATATTTAACAAAGTTTTACATC
Organism: Cosmopolites sordidus; assembly: GCA_031761425.1. Classification (NCBI taxonomy): domain Eukaryota; kingdom Metazoa; phylum Arthropoda; class Insecta; order Coleoptera; family Curculionidae; genus Cosmopolites; species Cosmopolites sordidus. The sequence goes on from JARFXV010000012.1 coordinate 357,402, forward strand.
GGCCGGTTAACACGGCGACGATTCGTCCTTTTTCAGTATCGTGGTTTATGAAGAATCGTTTTTATTTTTAAATGACTTATAAACTCCTATGAGCGTGTTCATACGTTTACGAATCGTGAAAAAAAAGAATCATATATTTGTGAACACAGCCACAAATATCGAACTACAAGACTTGTGTAACACCTTATTCTAATATTCTTTTACCAGTTCGAACCTGTGCCTTGCACTTCTAAAATGACCCGTCCGCGCATGCGAGTCGGATCATTCATCCCGAGCGCGCCCAAGCAGGTTGGTACAGGTTATGCGCTTTGGTAATAAAAACAAAGGAACGAGACGAAGAATTTCATTGTCAATTACATTTTTACGAAAACAAGTACTATGATTTTTTCTCTCACCCAGTGTTAATAACAGTGTGATAATAAAATAAATTAATAATATTAAATAAAATAGACAAATTTGTGACCAAACGAAATGCATTGTCTACATCTGGTGAAACAGTAAAACAAAAAGACCATATTGTATAATGAAACATATTTAAAATATGGATTCATTGCCTTGGATGACAAGTCGCAATGCGTTGTTTGTTATCGAGTTCTGTCCACGGAAAGTCTGAAGTCTTCAAAATTAGTTCGGCATCTGGAAGCAAAACACCGGTCTTTACAAAACAAACCATTAGAATTTTTCTAGCGTAAATCAATCGTCTGGAAAAAAATATCAAATTTTAAAAATTTGAAGCCGTTTTTACCAAGTCATTAAAAAGTTCGTTGACTTCTTGATTGTGTTAGCTGATATGGGACCCAAAGTGAAACATTTTTTTAACTTTCAACTCATGTAGAATTCGGTATATTGCTACGATTATTGCTCTCGGATATTTGCGGAGATGAGCTACATTTTCTGTATAATTGGTATTCCCATATAATCGTCGGAGTATAGCGAAATTCGGCTTCTATAGAATTTTCTAAACCATCAAGCTAATTTGGAATGTTGGAATGAATATAATTACTAATCTTAGCACGGCATTAACCAATTCAAATTTATTTAAAAAAATATAGCTTATATATTCACTAAAATAGTCGTAATAGAAAGCTACTTTTACAATGCATTAAAAGTATAAACAATGTTTGAATCCATTCAATTTGGTGTTTCTAAAATTTTAGAGTGGTTCCTACATAGAAAAGTGTAATTAAGTAGTTTGTTTGAACCATCACAAAATAATATACACATAAACTGAAATAGATTTACCATTAAACCAAACCAAATCATCTTTTTAAACTTCTCGACGCGCGTCAATCTAAAGCCGTCAATTGAATCTGAAGCAGATTGAATTACCTCTTGATGATGGTAACATGGTTAGAGAAACGCTCGTCGAGAATTAAAAAAAAGTAACTTGGTGTTTAATGGTACACCTCTTTGAGTCTAGTGGTTCACAGTGAAGGTTCCAATAGAAGAATTGGATATACACGTACCTTAATATTTCCTTTTTGGTGGCATTAATGGTTTCTTTATCATCATTGTTCGAATCCAAACATTCGAAAAAGCCACTTTTGATAATCTGCTGTGAGTCTTCCGTGGACATAAGAATATTCATAAATTGAGTATGCCCCACTGCTGATCCAGTAATGTGACATAAAATCTTTGTAGCAACTAAACTGTGTTTGGGCACGTATTGCTGGTATGTAACATACTTTGCTATATTAATACAATGGTCTGGTTTTCCCGACCTTCTGTTAATTGTTAAAAGAAGCTTGTTGATGCTGGTCAGTATCAAACTTGCTGAAGACATTGCTAATGTACTGAAAAAAGAATCAAAAATGGGAACAACATATAAGAAATATTTTAAAATAAAACCAGATAGTACAGCAGGGACTCAGTCAGTAAACAGTATTCCTATATTCAGCATGTTAATGTATAAATAACACATTACAACTTAGCATGGGTGGTATGTTGCTTTGTGAGAATCAACCCACCTGCACAACCAGTAGTGAACTCTATACAATTATTTACTTATATTTGAGCATACCATCAAAAACATACCTGAAAAATTTCGATTGCAGAACTAATGTTCTATGAACAATATTCAGACAGGTTAGGGTGCAGTCTCTGACTTTTTCTTGACCAGTAAATGAGACATATGCATCAAAATAACGATTACCATCATCAATGATGTCCAAGATAACATTCAACACTTCAGTTTTGTTGTTCAGCTGCTGCATTAAATGATATCCAGGAGGGCTATTGAATTCTGATCCAGAATTTTGTGGAAAATCTGTAACCTGCAAACAAAAATAAGCTCAGTTGCATTTCACAATCACTCGGATTACATACTAGTGCCAAACTTAATTGGAAAGAACATATAATATAGAACACAGCCATCACCAACACCAACATCAAAATTGATTGTCTGGCATTTGCTGATGATCTAGCAATTTTAGCTCAAGATATATTAACGGCACAGAAACAGACTGAAATCCTAAAAGAAACAGAAGAAAAGATAGGACTCCAAATTTCCTTTGAAAATACACAATAAATGACCTGAAACAGACTAAGAACACCATTTCTAAAAACAAAATATGGTAACATCAGACGAGTCTCTCAGTTCAAATATTTGGGTGAAATAATCATGGAAAATGGGTTGGAAAAAGCGGCCAATAAGGGTAGATGTCAAAAAATGGAAACGGCATTGAGACTTACACAAAATATTTATAACAAAAAATGCCTATCTAAAAACACAAAACTGAGACATTACAACACAGTTATTAAGCCAGAATGTCTATATGCTGCAGAAACGCTCATTTTGAATAAAAAGAGGGACATTGAGGACATTGAAAAGAAGGAAAGAAAAATCCTAGGTCCCAAACAAATAAATAGCACAACATACCGACTTCGAGAAAACCAAGAAATCAAACAATACACAGATATACATAGCGATATGATAAAAAGAAGACGTTTTACGGACACATAAAACGGATGAATCCGAGTAGGCTAACTAGACAAATAGTCGAATTTTATGAAAATAGAAGTAGAGCTAAAGTAGAAATAATTAAATGGATTGCTGCAATTAAAGAGGACCTAAGATCAGCAAATATTACACAAAGTGAAATTCAGGATAGAGGCTGCCCGGACACAAGGTTAACGTTTGGAAGGTTGGCCAGAGAGAAAAATGTAGGAAGACTGGAACAACTTGGTCTGACGACAGGAAAAAAGCTCGTAGCGAAAGAATGAAATTAGTATGGGCGCAAAGGAAGGCTAACAACAACAAACGTCTCTAATTGTACTTCGCGTGGTCCACCAGGGCCCATACGTGAATAATAATAATAGAACACAACCAGTTAGACTAAAAATGACAGAACTATATTAATTGCACGACAGAAACTCTCGCATGTTACTTTAAAAAATAAAACAAATATACAAGGTGCTTCTCACGGAAAACGGGACTTAAAAAAAACAAACGTTTATTTTTTTGACAAAAATCATTATTTTCATTCAAAATAGCCTCCTTGCGCTAAAATGTTGACGACTGAATTTTTGAGATCGGCCAAAGATATGTCCTTCAAGATGGCGATCGACGCCTTTTGTATGGCTTCAATGTAGGCATAATGGTGTCCTTTCATCTGCAAATGAAGTCTGGGGTAAAAGTCCCAGGGACCCAAATCAGGCAAGTATGGTGAATAACTGATGGTTAAAATACCATTTTTGGTAAAAAAAAATCAGTGATGAGCATCGAGAGATGGAACTCGGAGGGAATTTTTGAGACTTCTCGAGGCTGCTTTTCTTCGGATTTGGTTCGCTCGGGTTTTTCTATTCGGCATTTTGACGCTTGGTTTGGTCCGAACTTTCCGAAACCCAACTGATCGGTCAAAATGCGATGAATTGAATCTTTGGACATGTTCAGTTCCATTTCCATGTACCGCAACGCAAAGATTTTGGCTGATTTTTTAGAAATTCACGCACAATTTCAATGTTACTTTGAGTACTCACGGAATTTTTCAGACAAGGATGTTCGTCGTCTTTGATGTCCACACGGCCTTCTTTAAATCATTTAAACCACTCATAGACTCTGCCACGGGATCAATAATCCTCATCATACACTTATTTCATTAATTGAAACGTTTCGGTGATTGTTTTACCAAGTTTAAAACAAAACTTATTATTTGCTCTTTAATTTATTTTGCAAATATTTGCTCTTTATTCGATGTTATTTAACAGATGGTATTTAAGCGCGATAACATATGACACTTTAAGCGCGATAACTTGGCTTCTAATGATCCGAATGTCGTGAAATTTTGTAAGAATATCAGTGAAACAAGCACCTTTCCAACGCCCCTTCAAAAGATGACGCCACTTGAAATAGCAATTTTTAAACAATAATTATTTCCATAAACGTAGTGTTTAATCAACACACGAAATTCGTTTTTCCCATTATAGCAAAAATATTGAATTTATACTATCGTACTGTTCTCAGAAATGCCATAAAAATAAATGCTTTTTCGCTTTATCCTCGTATTACATGACTAGTTTCCCAGTTTAAAAAAAAAGCTTATAGACTATTAATTCTGAGGCAAGAAATGTACCCAAAAAAGAAAAACAAACCAAATACCTTACTTACCTTTGGATCATACTGCATCAAAAACTTCTCAAAAAGCTTTAAACACAGCAAAGCAACATCCCACTTTTCTTGTGGGTTTCTATACGATCTGGAATTGTACTTCAAAAACACAGAATTAACAATAAAAGACAAATAAGGATCAAATCCGGGCTTCCTCGGTCCAGCTCCTAACGTTCTCGGTATTCCGAAGTTTGTTAAGGTGTCCAATAATTTTAAAAGCCCTCTGGTCAATGGGTATTCTTCCATTCTTGATTCGATCTCATCTAGTTCAGTTTGAATACCTCTAAAAAGATAAAAAGTAAATCGAATGGGATATTTGGCTTAAAATTATTAAGAACATTTAAATAACCAGCAATATTTTAGTAGAAATGTGTTTTATTTATTTTAAAACTTCTAAAGAAATCAATTTTTCTATTAGAACCTTCGATCTATCTAGGCTATCCTAAGATCTAAACTTATACAAAGGAACACGAAAGTTAAGCTCTATAATCCACTCATTTGGCCAGTCCTTATGGCTGCCAAACGAGGGCCCTTTTACAGTTCTTATTATTGAGAAAAGGAGTTAATATACACTTTAATGAATGTGGTATGATTTTAGTGTTTGTTAATTTACTTCCACAATATAAAAGTTATGCAACTTTGTTCCCGCCGTTTTTTTTTTTAATTCAAGGCTTTATTGTAAAAAACTGGTTATACATTTATGTTTCGTTGGTCATTACTTTCTCGTCCATTTCGTTTCTCGTTGGTTGCTACTTCCTCCCATCTTTCAGGCAGTATTCGAATCCCGCGTCGAAAAAACTAGTCATATTTTGAATCGATCCACGAATCGCTCCAATTTTTGACTTCTTTATAAGACCGGAAGTACTGGTCAGCCAGGCCGTGTGTCATCGATCGAAACAGGTGATAGTCAGCGGGAGCAAAATCTGAAGAATACGGCGGGTGAGGTTGGAATTCCCATTTCAACGTTTTTAGTATGTTTTGATCACTTTCTCAACATAGAGCCGAGCATTGTCATGCTGTAAAATCACTTTATCGTATCTTTCGCTGTATTGTGGCGGTTTGTCTGTCAATGCTGGAGTCAAACGCATTAATTGCTTTCGGTAACGAACCCCTCTGGTTGTTTCAGATGGTTTTAACAGCCCATAATACACTACACCGAGCTGGTCTCACCAAGTACAGAGCATGACCTTGGAGCCGTGAATGTTCGGTTTGGCCGTCGGTGTGGAAGAATGGCTGGAATATCCTCATGCGGTTATCGTAATAAACCCATTTTTCGTCCCCAGTCACAATGCGATGCAGAAATCCCTCCCGTTTTTGCTTTTCAAGCAACCGTTTACAAGAAAACAAACGGTGTTCAACATCTCTCGGTTTCAACTCGTATGGCACCCAATATCCTTGTTTCTGGGTCATTCCCAGATCTTTGAGGCGTTTAGAAATTGCTTGTTTAGTCGCTCCCAATGATCTTGCGAACTCTTCTTAACTTTGGCACAAGTTTTCATTAAGCAATGCTTCTAATTCTTCATCTTCAAAAAATTTCGCTTTTGCACCGCTATGCCGGTCTTCAACGTGAAAATCAGCGCTCTTGAAGCGTTGAAACCACTCCCGATACGTTCCTTCACTCATAGCGGCCTCACCATAAGTGTCTGAGAGTATTCGGTGCGACTCAGCCACAAATTTCTTCATATCAAAGAAATACATTAACACCTCCCGCAAATGACGAGACTATCAACTGATATTTTTAATGGCGAATAACTTTACGATGTAAACAGAAATCGACTACTGGTGCTATGAGATTATGTTTACAAGATGCCCAAAGGTATTGCGTGCCCTCTATGATGTATTTATTTCGACGACTACTTATCATTAACGCCATCTATAGAAAAACGACGGGAACAAAGTTGTACCTTTTAATAATGATTTTTTCTTTTCTGCTCCAAGACCTGATCTCTTAACTATTTAAATATTTAGAGACAGAAATCTTAATCTTTTTCAACGAACATTCAACCGAATATTTGCAAATTTTTACCAACGATTCGATAAAGAAACATTCACTTTTATCAATGTATTTCCACAAAGAACTTTGAAGTTCTTCATTTTCGCTTTAAAACTACATTATAAATTTTACTCTTAGAATGATTAATAATTTTACTTGTATCTTCCAGGCGCACATAATAACTTAGAAAAATCATAATAGACAAGAACTTTTTGAAAAGATTTAAGGTCTTCGAGTTTACTGAAGTTTGGTGGTAAATCTCTTCAAGTTTAATGTTGAAGCACAGCGAAAGTTACAGTAAAAAAATTGAAGAACCTTTTAGAGACCCTTCGTAATAAACATCAGTTATTTAATAAAAATAGTTACCTGGGAGCATAGCTAGAAGTGGTTGGAATAGTAACTAAAATTTGGGAAGCTTCTAAATTTTCCCACATCTGACTGGCGTTTTCACTCGACTTCGCTAACGAAGCTAAAGTTAGAAGCAAATCCGCTTTCAATGGAATAGGAACGGAACAACTCACTAAACCTACAAAAAGAAATCATTATATAAGATATCAAGTTATAACATCCACTATTAAAAACTTACCCAAAAGAATCGTTAGTGGCGACCATCCAGGATGTTCACACAAAGCCAATCGAGAGAATTCATCATGCTCGGCTACATTACGAATCAACAGTAGAACGGTATGAAGACCTTCAAGTTCTTGCGGACTAACACCTTTATGATACCCAGGTCGATTTCTGTATACTGTATCAGCTTGGGCTGGAGCTTCTTGCCGCAAATTGTTATAATATTGCGCAAAAGACATGAAGAAATGATCCCAGCTGAGTGTTTGAGAGAGATGAACACCTAAATAACATATATTGAATAAAAATCTTAACCAAAACCGCAATCTAAGAACAAAATAAGTTGCCAGCAATCTTTCGGAGTATGTTTCGCTAACAATGTTAGCATCATCATGATCTGATAAAATCTAATTGTTTCGTTAAACTGTTGACTAATTAAATCTAAATATTATATAATAAATAGTTTAGATTATCCTGAACTTCTCTTATCAATCGATTTTTAAGTCTTCGTTGGCATTTCATTTAATGTCCATAAGTTTCTTAACATAATGTATGTTGTTTAAGCTTTACTTATTCTGGTTTGTATGCCTTTATGTCTGTTACCCTCGTGCTTTAAAATGCCTCCCAAATATATAAAGTATTTCACTATTTCTATATTTGAATAGTTAATTTTTATGTTGGTATAGATAGACATTAATTTTTGATTTATTTCATTTCTAGTCTCACTTTGACATATTTTTCCGTTAGTACATCTACTTTTTCCTGCATGTTATTTATTCCTTCTGTTGTCATAATTTTGGTTTTATTTAAGTAAATTTTTAGCCTAGGCTAGGCTAGTATGTCCTTTTTCCTACATGATATCAACCAGACAATATCCACGAATTCTAAGACTTGGAGATATTGTACAAATCTACATGCTAATCCATTTAATTTTTTTCATTTTGTATTTTATGACCTAATACATTAATATTAGAAAAAAGCAGGGAGTTAATACACTTTGACAACCACTTCACACTTGTTGTCAATCTTTTCTGATAATTGTCCATTAACTTCGATTTTGGCTCCATAATCTTGTAACGGTTTAATTATATGTATTCATCATTGTGGTATTCTGTATTTTTCCAAAATTTAGCAGAATTTCTCTTGTTAAATTTTATCAGATTTTTTAGAAGATAATGAACAACAAATAAAAAAAATCTGCTATTCGTTGCATTCGTCCAGTATCATTCTCGAAATCATGCTCATACTAAAGATTAATTGCGGCTGACGAATCTACGATTTTGATCAGGGTTTAGTTCTTGCATGAGCTGGGCCTTATATGAACACAGGTCAAGATCTTTTATAAAGAGTAGGAAAAAAGATATACGGAAAGACGACGGATGAAAATTCGTGTGACAAGTTGGATAACATTTTACAAAATTGATAAAATATAACAAAACCATGAAATCACACGAGGGTTGTTATGCTCCGCCATGATCGATACACTTTTGAGTAGGTTTGAACCAATTTTCATAGTCCTTTTTTCATTCCGATTGAGGTATCTTCCAAAACATGCATTTTGAACATGTCAACCGCTTCTTCTGGATTAAAAAATCGTCGACCGCGTAGTTTATTTTTCATGGACGGGAACAAAAATAAATCATTGTATGCCAAGTCAGGACTGTACGGCGGATGACCCATCAATTCGATGTTTTGATCGATCAAATACAGGGTTGTTCGGTCCGATATGTGAGAGCTCGCTTTGTCATGGTGAAGAATGATTCTGCGTCGATGGTTGTTGTTTCTTATTTCTTCAAAGACTCCTAGTAAACAAATGGTTTTGTACCATTTAGAATTGACCATTCTACGATTCTCTAGTAGCACTGTAGCCACATGCCCATTTATCCCAAAAAACTGGTGACCATTTGCTTCAAAGTGCTTCTGGCGCAACTTTTTGTTGGGTATGGCTCGTTTGGAAAGATCCATACAGTCGACTGCTGTTTACATTCGGGCTCATACGCATAGATCCAAGATTCGTCACCTGCGTAGATGCTATATATGGCTCTTGACACACCATGTTTGTATTTTTAAGCATTTCTTTGCATGCGCCAACCGACACGAGCCTTTCTTTTGAGCGATTATCAAATTATGCGGAGTCCAACGCACACAAATCTTTTTCACGGTTAAATGTTCATGTAAAATCTTGTGTATGCTTATCATACTAATGTCCAGGAATGTCTCAATCTTACGATATGTCACATGACGAACTTGCTTTATCAATTCACGCAGAGTATCCATGTTTTCTGGCACAACGACCGATTTTGGACGACTTTCTTTAAATTCGACTGTGAGCGAACGACGATCACGATCCAATTCACTAAATAAGAGATATACAGCGGTTTTTAGATGGTGTTTCATCCCCAAAAGTCGAAGTCAGTTATGGGTACACTGTTGTTGAGATAATCTACGTCAAAAGTCGTGAGATAAAATTTTTAAGTCACTAAATAACACAAATAGCGTCCGTATGACAAAACTTTCTGAGTATGTATACAGTCAACAATGTCGAATGTCACAGGCGCAAGAACGACATTCCTTTCCTGTATACCAACTATTTGATAAAATATCAAGTTATAAGATGATTAAAGATATTTTTGTTGAGAAAAAAAAAATAAAAAATTATATTCTATACAAATTGAAAATTATTAATTAGTTAATTTTTTCTACAAAAGTTAAAACATACCAGCTTGCTTCAACATATTAAAGCAGTGTCGTGCAGTCTGAGATGACATTGATAAACCACTCAACATTTTTACAAATGGTACGAACAGAGTTGAGGGTAACATGTCACCTAAAAAAAAAGGATCATTTTCTTTCTAATACTTATAAATATATTCGTACCTGCAAATCGAATAAACTTAAATAACGACACTGCTCTTGATGGAGCTCTTAAGTTTGACATTTGATTGGGATGTATATCCAATGGGCTCCACCAGGCCAAACTATAGTCATTCTCCAAGATATTATTAGAATAAAATTTGGCTATACTAAGAAGCAAGTTATCAAAATATCTGGAAACATTTATAGTAAGTAAAAAATATAATTAAGTGTATCCATAAGTAATGTCGTCTTTTGATAGTGTACATATTTTGATTTTATTCAACAGTTTTATTCTATATCATCTCCATTGTTATTGAAAATTTTTGCCCATCTCTCTGACAAACATTGTATTCCCTTTTTATAAAATGAGGGTGATTCTAAAGTAGAATATTTTTTTAGTGCAGTTTCATAGCATTTTTTCCACATATCTGAAAAGTTGACAATAGCCTTTTTTCTTGAGTGATTTTGACACTATGAGGTCTTGCATTGTCATCATGGAGAATAAGACATTTTCGATTAATCAGTCTTGGACGTTTTTGAGTCAGTCATGTTTAGTCTATCAAACTGAGTATAATGATAGTCAGCACTTTTATTCTATTAGGAATCAGAACCTCACAGGATAAAATAATTGCTGTAAAATCTCATCGTATTGACAATTATACTCTTTTAAAATAAAAACCTGATTTTAGAGTAGACAAAGGCGGTTGGCCTAGTTTTAACCATTTTTTTTTAATGAGAACTGCTGTATAGAAGTCCGTTATCATCTAAAGCAACAATTTACTGAAAAAAAAGATATCTGCCTAACCTGGAGAAAAAATGCACTGCAGATGGTTACACGTTGAATTTTGTTTTCAACAGACAGTTTATATAACACCCACATCCCTTCGTTTCGTATTTTGTTCAGTTGTTTTAAATAGTTGTATTGCTAACCATGAAATCTTAAGTTTTGTGGCAAATTTCTGCCTGGTTTGTTTGAGATAAGCTTCAAATTTCAGCTAACGACATATCCTTATGAAACAACGACAGGGTCTGCTATCCAAGACACTGGGATAAACAGCATTAATGGCATCGTTATGCTTTAGACACTCATAAAGCAACAAATCATGGCGTTACTAATACATTTGTTGGTATAGACTAATGACGTCTATGGCGTTTTGGAGGATAAACATACGCCATCAAAATCCAGTTCATTAATAATTGTTATTGTGCAAAAAACATAGTTTTTCATAGCTTTGAATATGTCGAATTATGTACCATAAACACATTTTGCGAGGAAGCAATAACCTTCTTTCATTTGAAGAAAACGGCTGTTGAACCTTACCGATTGTTGGTTGAAGCTTGTGGTGAACATGCTCTAATTCAAAAAACTTGAACAATGGTGAAACGTGAACAGTGGTTTAAACCAGGGGTCGCCAACGCGTCAATCGCGAGCTACCAGAAGTTCGCGTAGATAATTTCGGTAGCTCACGCTTAAATAGCTCTTTCTAATTGAATATTATTAAAGTAGCTCAACACATTGAAAAGGTTGGCGATCCCTGGTTTGTTTAAACTAGATAAACCTAAGTGATGATTTTCATATAAAATACGAGGAGCTTCCAGGACAGATAAAAAAGTTTGAAGATGGAGATTTGCAAGCATTATAAGATAAAGACTCAACTCATATGTTGAAGCAATTGGCCGAAGCATTAAATTTTGTCCAATCCACCATTTCCGTACGTCTACACGCATTGGGAAAGATCCACAAGGAAGAAAAATGGGTTCCATTTGAATTGAAGGAAAGAGGCGTTTAAAGATCAAAAACCACTTGTGAAATTTTACTTGCCACACAGAAAAGAAAATGTTTTTCGCATCGAGATGAAAAGTGGATCTATTTTGACAACCCAAAGCGCAAAAAAATCATGGTAGACCCAGGCCAGTCTTCAACATCACAACCAGTGCCCAATGTACATAGAAAGACGGCTTTGCTCTGTATTTGGTGCGATAGTAGGGTAGGTGTGTAATATAAACTGCTGATACCTGGTGAAACGATTACTAGCGATCGATACCAACAACAATTGATAAAATTGAGCTGAGCATTGAAGGAAAAACGACCAGAATACGCCCAAAGGCATTTTTCCACATGACAATGCTCAGTCTCATGTTGCAAAATGGATAAAAACTATTTGGAAAACGTTAAATGCCTACCCCATCCGCCGTATTCATCGGACTTAGTATCTTCGACCGATGCAGCATGGACTTTCAGAACAACACTTACATTCTTACAAAGTGAAAATTTGGCTTAATTAATAGTAAACCTCAAAAAACCAAAACACTTTTGTGTAAAAATCGATATTATTAACCGAACCACCTATTATTTACACTTTGCTCTTCTATACTTATAGAGCTCACTAATTAATTTTTTCAAAATTTAAGAACACTGAATATCCATTTATTTAACCAGAATATGTTATATTAAGTTAAATTCAATAGATGGAAATGTTTTTAAAATTTGAAAAAAGGGACATTACTTATGGGTACATCTATTATAACTGTTTTGAAAATACCTTGGGAAATTTGCTGGAGCCTCTAAACCCTCTCTAATATAAAACTGTAAGGTTCTAGATACCTCATTTGCCTTCATTCTTAAATCTTTTACTTTTGGGTACATGCATACAATGAAATCAGTAAGCAAATTGTGGATGCGCTTATATAAGAATTGTTCCCTGTATAAAGTTTGATTTTCCAGAAAAATGTTATTCAGAAAACTGAAAACGTTCATTTCTATTGCGGTATCGACTAGTGTATCTTCCTTATTTATCGCCTCCTGATATAAATAATTTTGCGGTACTACTCTTAGAGATGCCAAACAAACAGAAAGGCCAAATGTGGAGAGTGACTGCAACCCTACAATTTATGTATAAATATATATATTTAATAGTGTCATTTGGAAGAAAAAGATAATTAAAATTACCTTTACAAACCCAGGTAGGTTTGCTGGGTAAAAATTCATTAACAATAGCTGTTATATAACTTGAATCTGAAAGAATTGGTAAAATCTGAACTGCTTCTTCTCCATCTTCCCTTGAATGCAAGACACTCAAATCAAAGGCTGAAAGAAGTGCCATCTAAAAAAAAGGATAATATAATATAATATAAATATATTAAAATAAATGAGAATAAACAGGTTATCTAAAATGAAGCTATGCTTAACCTCTCAAAGGGGTACCTGCGAAACTGCAGAAAAATTATATATAAAAATCAATTTTTTCGCTTAAAAAATTCTTCTCAAGAATAGCTAATAATAAAGCCCCAATACGGTTTAAGTAGGCTGCGTTGGAAAATTATTTGATTACGAGTTATTAGTTAAAAGTAAATTTTTGTCACATTTCAGTCAAACTAAATAGGAAATCCAAAAATGCAGAAGCAACCGAAAAAAGGGTCATCAGATACAGCAGGGCTACAACAATATGCACTAAACAGTAATTAAAAACACACCTATTAAACATCTCCACCTATTTGAAGCAATATGGTTAGAGGGAGAAAGGTTAGAGGACAAAAGGTATTTATAAAATATTAAAGTGTTCCAACATTATTATCAAATAAGCCTATACCCCTTACAGCTACCTGAGAAGAATTGAAAGACAATTTTCAAATATAAACATGTTATGCTGAACTATAGTAAAAACATACACGGTATGTCGGAAGAATTTTAAAAAACCTCAATTCAAAGAAAACTACTAACGCTATCTATTGAAGTTTTAAAGTTACAGTACCTTTTCCACCTCGTCAGACAAACACGATGGGAGAAAGCGCTAATGGTCAACCTTGGTAGAAGTTTTACAGAAACATTTCTACTAATGAAAAAAGTATACGTTGATTATGGTTTATCCCAGACACGTGTGTTCGGGCGATAAGCGATTCCAGGACTATCGTGATGTTTTGGAAGGCGACCCAAAGCCAGGCTGGTGAAAAAAACAAAAATTGCAATGAGTTGATGGAAAAGTGCGTGAAATGATCGCCTACGATGTAAAATCGACATCGTAAGATGAATAGCGTAGGAATTAAACACGACCAAAGACATGATTCACAAAATATTGGCGCTCGATTTGTTCCTCAAGCCTTAAATGAGGACCAAGCATTGGAAGGACCTTATTAAAGCAGCTAGACGGAACTGTACATTCCTGGAATCGATTATAACTGGTAATGATACTGGGTGTTTCAAGTACTATCCTCAAACAAAGCTCTAATGGGCTATGTGGAAGTCTCCAGGCTCCAGAAGCCCCGGGAGAAGACAATATTTCACAGAGTCAAAATGTCACTGGTGAATATTATTTGGGTGTTATGGAGAGTTTGTGGAAGAGAATAGTTAGAATGAGCACCGGGAAGTTGGTTTTTGTCTCGCAGGTCCATCCCTGTTGATGAAATTTTTGGCGAAAAATAAATCTGCGTGCTTCAAAATACTCCGTATTCGCTTGATTTATCTCCTTGTGACTATTTCCTGTTCCCGAAATTCAAACTGGTCATGAAAGGAACATTATATGACAGTGTTACACAAGCCCTTGAAGCCATGACGAGGATCATTGAAGCGACTCCGAAAAATGACAAAAAAAATCTATGCTAACACTGGTTGAACGTGCCCAACGGTGTATTGATGCGGAAGAGATGCATTTTGAATAAAATGAAATAACTTTGCTAAATAACTGTTTTTTTTTATTAAAAAAGTTTCGTTATTTTTCCGACATACTGAGTACATAAAAAAGTGATGGTAATTTCATTGAAATTTGACCGTTAAAAGTACTAAAGCAAATATCCTTATTATTACTTAATTGTTATCATATGTTAAAAGCACTTCATTTTAAACAATTTTTTTAAATAAGAAAAATTAATTCTTAGCTTGTAACCTTTGATGTGAAACACTAAACACCAAGAGACTTATTACTAAACACCAAATCGCTTGTTTTTAATCCCTGGACGGGCGTTTCGTTAACCATGTTAGAATCATCAGGATATGATTCAATCTGGATCACTGATTAGCTTAGATTGAATTATTTCCTGATGATGCTAACATCGTTACTGAAACGCGAGTCAGAAGTTTAAAACCATTTAGTGATTCAGTTTAGAAAAAAAGTAGGAAATCTCTTTGAGTTTATTACAAGTAATATTAATATTAATAATATTAGTAATATTTTCGATTGATTACTTACCTCAAGGTATAAATTAACATCATCAATGACTCCAGATGCTTCAGTTTCAATTTTCACTTCTCGCAAATAATTAATTAGTGCTATAGTTGGATCTTTTGGTAATCCACACTGAGTTGACCATGAAAATACAACATCAGCCAAAATACCTCTTATGTCATTGAATAAATCCATAACTTGTCTTCTATGCTTTGGTCCACCTAATGCCAAATTTTGCTGTAATTTTTCCATTTCTTTGCTTAGATCTAGTGTTCTTAAAAGCTCAAATATTCTGTTAAACAATCCTCCTTCCAATAATTTATCAGTATAATCTGTAATAAACCTAAAAAAGGCAACATGGAAGTGAGTTAAAATAACTATGGGCCTTAAATTTTAATAAACAACCTTCCAAGTTCTAATTTAATATTTACAGTCCATTGTATTCCACTTCTTGCTTGCACTAAATACAACAGTGTTGTTAGAAGTGCCTTCTTTCCATCATAATATAACAAAACTGCTACTAAACCCCTTGGCAAGCCTAAAATGATTTAAATAAACTTACAGAAAAACTATATTTTTGAAATTTATGCCTGGATAATATGGCATTTGAATTTGTGCGGTGCATAATAAGTCCAAAGCAACAAACTCATTTAAATCGAACATATCAGAAATAATTACAGTTTCTTGATACAATTCCTTGGATAAAACTTGATGACCAATACCCTTAACGTTAATGCCTTCTACCATGCCTTTTTTGAGATCTTCCCGATTTTTTGCATTTTTTGGCTGTAATAATAATGTGCTTGGTTTAGTGAATAGGTTAGAAAAAGTGTAAACTATCAAAGAATTTCAATTTAAAAATTTAACATTAAAAATATTTACAGGGTTTTGTAACAAGGCAAAAAAGCTTTGTTTGTGTCTTCTCAGTATATTCTCAAAGTCTGCAGAAGGTAAATCTGAACCGGGACTTTGATTTAAGTATTTCCATATAACGCCTTTTAATTCCTTGTAAGAATTCCATAAATCCTCAGTTGAATTCACAGCCATTATAGTTTGGTGAGTAGATTGAAATTAAATTAAAAACCCAATCAAAAACCACAAAACATCGAACTACCAAATTCGTGAATAAAGTTTAAAAACATAAAATAGCCGGTAAGCCCTAATGTCAACTATGTCAATACTGTTGACAGTATTAACCCCATATCCAAATACTGATAAAAATACATCGACGATTGGCAACACTGACAGGAATCTTCTAACCTATTTTTTTTAAATAATTTGATTTTTTAAAACTTAATCTTATTACCTTTTTCTATGTCGTTTAAAACCTCTAAAAAACCTTGGCGAAAAATTTTGTATAAAAAACAAGATTATCCGGATAATTATGTAGATCCAGACGTGTTTTTAAAAGAACTGAAAAAGAACTCTCACTTAAAGAAAGTTACTTTATGGGAAGCCCATTTAGGGGCAAATTTATTTTGCCAGGAATTCAGTGTTGTGATATTATTTCTTCTAGTTTATTATTATATTGTAAATAAATTGGTACCGTCCTGGTATATACTCTACGGCACAACCGGAATTAGTTTTATTGGATTTCTTTTCTATCGATTCAAAATTAGAGGTAGGATAATAAAAGAAAAGTCTTATGGAACAGAAAAAATATTTAAATGATTTTCTTTTTTAGATGATGATCTTAGGCAAACTGTAGGTCATGATATTCGGACAATTCTTACATTTGTTGTATTTGGACAATTATTTTCACCTGTTCTCCACACTTTAACAGACACTATAAGCACCGATACAATATACACTACTACATTTCTGATGATGTTAGTGCATTTGATATTCTTTGACTATGGTGTAAGTGCTGCAATGGTATCAAAAAGTTTATCATTAAGTGCTGCAATTTTTGCATCTATATGTCTTGCATCAAGGCTGTCATCTGCCAATGAAGCATTTGTTTTAATGACTGTATCTACACAAGCATTTGTTCTTTTTCCAATCTTAAGGAAGCAAATTGGAAATTCACTGGTATTAACAATATTTTTAATATTAGTCGAATCATTATTGTTATTGGGAACATCAATTGCAGCATCTTGCTTGTTCTTTTTAGCTTTGGCTGTAATTGAAGCTTGTCCATTTTTATTTGTTGCTTGTCATAAATATAGAGTTAATATTCATGGGCCCTGGGATGAGGCTGTTGTAACTGACAATAATACTGTCAGTTGGTAAATTCAACTTGTATATTGATAATTTGTGTATATTACATAAAACTGTAAATATGTCTAACTAAAGAAGTAACTATTATAGTGTAAAATATTTAAAGGACTGAATTAATAGTCTAAGTATGTTTGCAATAAAACAACAAAAAATATTTATATTTAATAGATGGCTTTATTTCCTCCCTTACTTCCAAAATTAGATTAATTCTTATTTGGCAGATTAGTTTTTCATTGATCTGAAAACAGACAGGAACAACACATGTAATACCTGGTTCACAAGTTTTGACCTTTTTTTTTAACTCTCCATCATATTCATTAACATTCGTCGGTACCGTAAAAAGAAGAGAACTTCCTCCCCAGTTTATGAACACAAGACATTGTCCTGTAAGTTCTAGTATATTTGGATTTCAGAAAAACAACATAATGGTGTCAAGTTTCCAAAAAGTATTAAAATGTCATCCTGGCATAAAGCAAGCATCATACTGATCAAGTAGATTAGTCAATCGAAGATCAAAATAAGTAATGTCCTTTTATAATGCCACTAAAGGAGATGTAGATATGGTCGATGAACTTTGTGCGATCTACCGTATGGTCCGGAATACCAAAAGGTGGCCACTGGTAATATTTTATGAAGTAAACAATAATAAGTAAAATACAAAAATAGTTTGAAGTGAATACAGTACAGATACAAGCACTCTTACCCTTATTGATTTTTCACTCAGACAAGAACATTATGACTCATTTATTGGCCAAAACCAAAGGAATTCAAATTAATTGTTCATTTTACCAATCGACGAAGCATTTTTCATAAGGAATGGACTATAATTTAATGAAATTAACTCCAACATCGACTTATTTAGCCAGGTTTTTGAGTTAGCCTTTTGGGCTCTTACCTATTTCTATTTAGATTTTCCCCAAAGAAAAAGTAAAGTATCTATCTGACCCAGGAGGTTTTTTCCCTGTTTTAATGGCTTTGCTACTTAGGCAGTTTGTCAGCTCATTTATCCTTATAAATTATGAAATGCACCAATGGGCAGACAAATACACCCTACACTTCCAAACATCCATGTCTCCACCGGGATTCGAACCCGGGACCATTGGATCGCCAGACTAACTAATCCACCATACCACCGCAGTCGACGACCCAGGAGATTGCCAAGTAAGATTTGGCTTTTAATGAGGTTAAGAATGACAAGGAAGGCTTTTTATAGTCTTCAAATATTTTGAAATCCTGGCGAACTTCATGAAGATTTATAATGAAAAGAAAAAGGAAATTGAAAAAAATCATTTTTCTCCATCGGAAAAGACGGAACTTCTTGTCAATGGCGGTCCAATCGATCGAAAACGATTTTTCGGCCAGGGTTTAGGACATGAAGTGGTCAAAGCGGTCTTATGCAAGCTGGGAACCGAAAATTCGATTCTTTTCTGCTTACTGCTCGAGCACGGAAGATGGGATGTAGGCAATTTTATCCGGGAAATCCGGGCAAAATTTCTGGAATATCTCGGTTAGCGGGTTTTCAGTATACCCAGTTTGTTGTACAAACTTCGCGTAAATTTGGGAGAAAAACTGAGAAACCGGGGGAGTACCGGTTTCTCGCCTTATTTGGTTATTCCGAACATACCACGGAGCGTTAAGTGCCAAACGCAGGATTTTGTTCTGGAATACCTGGAGTTTATTCATCGCAGTGGGCGGCAGGAAACGGAAATAAACTTTGGTTTATTGAGACTGTATAAATATACAGATCATTGTGTTGAACATTTGGGCTTTAACTATCGGAGATGTTTTAGTTGAACGACAAATTAAGGGGTACACTAGTTTGAAGATTTCGTATTCCCTACTGATTGAAGATCTAAATAGGTTGCTTTTTGCAACCACGGGATTGGCACTTTGTTAACTAGCAGTCTGGCTTCGCTTGGATAGCGATTTCTGGAAAAAAATAACGCCTGAGTCTTTTTAGGATTGACTTGCAGGCGCCAGAATTTAAGCCATTCAATCGCAACTTTTACTTGCTTTTGAAGTAAGTTATGAATAATCGATGTGGAGCGTGAGGCTACGAAGAAAGTAGTGTCATCCGCAAAATATGTGGCAATGACGTCATTATAATAGGGGTTTTGGGCCAAGTAAAAGTTAAACAAGGCCGGAGACAGGGGGTGAACCTTGTGGGACTCCCGACTCTGCGGGTTTGCTCGTTAAAAGGGATGAATTAATCTTTACCTGAAAAGATCTGGTATTCGGGAAAGAGCGGAGAAGTATGGTTAGATCCCCGGGAAAACCTAATTCGATGATCTTATAAATAAGACCATCGTGTCATACTATATCAAAGGCTTTTGGGAGATCGAGAAAGACAGCGCCGAGTAGCTGCCAGTCCCGAAAGTCTGGTGAAGTTCTGCAGTAAGTCTGACTGTCAGGTGCGGGACGAATGTCTCCTTCGGAGCCCAAACTGCTCGTTTGGTATGATAAAGGTTGTCTCAGAATGTTTTTCGTTTTTGATACTTAAGAAATAAAACATCAGAATTAACTTGTTTAATTGCTGTTAAATTACAGAGTAGTTTTTGAATTTTTATTTATGAAAAACAACCATCCGTAAATGCGCACCATCCGCTTCTTCACACTCATTTAGCCTGGAACTGAATTTTGGAATCACTCGCTGGAGCATCGCTCTTGGAATCGCGTGGTATTCGTCAGTTCCTCTTTGCTTTTAAACATTTAAGTTGGGTGGTAACGGATTGAAAACCTTTACTTTTTAAGAAGCCCCATAGGAAAAAATTCAGCAAGTGTTAAATTTGTACTCCTCGATGGCTCGATGGCTAATCATTCTTTCACGGAATAAATCGTGAAGAGCTGCTAAAGAATCATTCGTGACGTGGAAAGTTGCTCTATCTTGTTAGAAAAATGTGTTGTGGTTGTAGCCAAGCGCGACCACGGTTATCCTCAAAAAAGTAGGGGCCGATAATTCCTTCGCTTGGTTTAGCATCCCAAACGACAACATTAGGCGAGTGTAATGGTTTCTGGTGCAGTTCCAGCGGATTGTCGAGAACAGAATATCTGCAATTTTGTTTATTCACGTGGCCTTTCATGTGGAAATTTGATTAATCAGAAAACCATATGTTATTGAAGCTCCTAAAACGATTTTTCATTGTCCTGCAGAATTCGACTCGTTTAGCTGGATCATCGGGGTTTATCTCTTGTACAATAACAATTTTGTAGGAGTGGACATGTAAATGTTTGCGAATAATGTGATGAACCGTGGATCTGTGTAAATGTAGAGAAGCTGCGCGGAGTCGCAGAGACTGTCGTGGATCGTCTCTAACAAAATGGTCGCTATCTTAAAATGTGTCCTGTACAGACATTGGACAATAGCGTTGAAATCGTTGTTTTAATAAAACGCTCACACGTAAAATGTACGCTGTTGTGTCTTGAAACAAAAACGAAAAACATTCTGACATACCCGTTACCTTTACTGTCGATGAAGTCATTGGGAGCCGAAATAATAACTTTTTCGGCTATTTTGGAAAGGATATTGATTAGGCTGATGGATCTATAATCTGAAGCCTACTGACTTTGGAGAAACGAGGTATTCCTGCAGATAAGAGAAGTACGGCGGATTTGTGAGACGTGCAATTACACGAGTGACCGCCGTCTCTTTCGCCTGCGCCTTGGTTTAGTCATTTGGAGTATCAAAGGTTCTGCCAGCAGCTCGGCGTTCTCCGAGTCAGAGACGGCAAAAAAGCCACCAACCGACTTCAATGGTGGGATGTCCCTGTGGGGGTTTCCCATCCATGATCTTGTTAAACGCCAGAACTGCATCAGATTTGACGTGTCGACAGAGAAAAGCAGGTTGTCCCACTTTTCATTTTTGTACGACAGCATCTCCTCTTTGGCCTCTTTGATCGCCCGATTTGCCCGACGTTTGTCCTCGAGATCAAGGGTCAGTCTGGCTCTTCTCACTAGGCGATTTTTCGCCCCGAGAAGATATATCAGATCCGTTGGAAGATCCGGATGGGAGATCGGAGGTCGGCGGGCTGAAAGCCTTTTGGATGTCCTCTGTCAGTTTCCCAATAGCAAGATCAAGCTGCTCCGGGTCTGCAATCCACGGGATTGGACCTGTGGAAGGAAGGTGGGTTTGGAAAGCTCTCCAACCGTTAACAAAAAGTGCTGACTTAAACGGAACACTCAAGAGCCGTGCGTCTCTCAGTTCGAAAAAAACAGGGAGGTGATTAGAGTCGAGCACGTGCAGGACCGACGTGGTAATCGCTCTAGGAACACTCTTTGAAATTAAAAGGTCGATCACCGAACCGGCATGACCTGGTCGGTTATCGGCATAGTGGGTTGACTCATCAGGAAAGTTGATGATATACCCGAGCGAATCGCACAACCTTCTAAGGGTTTCGCTCGATAATTCGTGGCGCAACAACTCAGAGTGAGTTGTGAGTGTTGAAGTTGCCTCGCATTACTTCGCTGTTGCATTACTTCGAAAAAGTTTGGTGTAGTCAGCTCAAACCTGAGGTCAGGAAAAGTACTGATACACAGAGTGGAAGATGAGAGGTCGGTCCTTGAGCTCAACGGAAATAGAGGTTACCATCCAGATGGGCAAGATTTGGAGTAGGAAGTCTAAAATACCGGAGGTTCCTTTTGATAAGAATCAACGTGCCGCCACCTCGGCAGTTGATTATATCGTCCCGAAATACTTTGTAATTCGGGACGCTGAAACAGATAGAGGGTTTTAAGAACGTTTCCTGGATCAAGGCGACGTCAATATAGTGCTCAGAAAGTACATGAACAATTCCTCCTTCTTGTCACGTACTGAAACAATTAATTCATGTGTTCGGAATAAACCAAATTTATGCGGAAACGTATGGAATAAATTACTATAAAAATATTTTATTTTCAAATACGTTAAGAAGCCAACAATAAAAATTAAATTCCGATAGATCGAAACAAACAAGATGAAAATAGACGTCGCCATGCTTTTAAGACAATTAAACCTGCATTTCGGATACATGTTTTAAAGACTTTTTGGTTCAAAAAACTGTAAAGAATCGTATGTTAAATTTACAAAATTACTTTCCTTTACACCCTATATCCAAAAAGATTAGCAGTTCAACTAGCAATCAGACGCTTTTTTATGGGAAACATTACCATAATTCAGGAGGGAGCCGGGCTTCCATCCATAAGGTATTGATGAGAGAAGAAGAGAAGGAGAGAAGATGAGAGAGTGGCATGAGCCAAGGGGCATGAAGGATTAGAGTGGAAGGAAGAGAGTCGGGAAAGGAAAATGATCTTGATAATTCAGCTAGAGTCCAAGAGGATCCATGAGTTTTGGAATCATGGATTGGGATGGGGGATTTGAGAGGCGTGAATAGCTTTTTAGCTACAGATGAAAATGGATTTGAACTTGCTCGCGCTGCAGCCCTGAGTAGAAATTTAGTCCTAAATTTCAAAGGTTCAACTACTGAAAGGCATTGGAGTCTCTTTATAGGGCTAGATTTAAATACTCCTAGAGCTAATCTAAGAGCGTTGTTTTGTATAGTTTGTAGTGATTTCAAGTAAGTAGAGCAAGCTGAGTTGTAGAGAAAGCACCCATAGTCAAGTTTGGGACGGATTATTGATTTATAAGCATGAAAAATGTATGACTGGTTTAAACATCTGTCTCTATGAGATAGCCATTTTATGATATTTAAATCAGGGACTATCATAGACTTAAGGGAATTTACATGGTCTTTCCAGAAAAGATAATTGTCAAAAGTGATTCCCAAGAATTTGGTTGGCGATTTGCTTTGGATCGGTGAATTCTGATAGGTGAATGAGTGAATTCCGGAGCAGAGACGTTTTCTACAAAAATTTATAATCGCAGATTTGCTTGGAGAAATTTTAAATCCTGCGGTGAGACCATTGATAAATGGAATTTAGACAGTTTTGAAGAAGTCTTTCACCAACTCTTGGGGATGAGACGGAGCAGAAAATCAGGATGTCATCAGCGAAGAGTCGGATCGATAGATGAGGGTCAGCATAGTCGAATATAAATTATAAATTGCTATAAATTCCGGCAATGTTGAATATGGTTGGGCTGAGTACTGATCCCTGGAGAACCCCATATTGAAGAGGAAAAGAGGAGGATATATAGCTGTTTACAGTGAGTTTAAAATATCTGGATGATAGAAAATTGGAAAGGAAGTGGAGAATATTGCCCCACAGGTCCCAGGTAAGGGACAGGTGATGATTGAGTTCGTATAGACCATATCAAATGTTTTTGATATATCTAAGAAAGCGGCAATAGTTTGATGGTTTATAGAAAAGGATGTCCAGATGTTAATCTCAATCTTTTTAGGGTCATTCTTTCTATAAATTTGCATAGGTGATTGGTTTAGGAGGCTGGATGGTAGCTGAATGATAGGGATCTTGGCTTGCCATTTTTCCATATGGGGACTACAGTATATTCGTTCCATGAGAAAGGAAAAAGGAGGGAAGACCTTATATTGTTGTATATTTGAAGTAACAGATGGATTGGATACTTAGATAGAACAGATTTTAGTACACTGAGAGAGAAGGGAAGATTTATTGCCAAGTGATCAGTGTCAGCTAAAATTGAGTTTAGGAAGGGATACGTGAGAAAGAAAGGAGGGATCATAATTTTAATTATCAAAAATGTTTGAAAAGTAAATGCCAAGAGTACGAGATATATCTTTAGTTGAAGAAAGTCAATTTCCATTGTCAAGAAGAGCCAAAATTCCTGATGGTGGAATGTCTTTTAGTTTACGGTTACCTCTCCAGAAAGATAAAGAGGTAGTGCCATAGGTTAATGAGTTTATGAAGGTAGACTAAGAAGAGCGTTTTGAGTGGTTTAAATTGCTTGTCTGGCCAGAGCTTTTAGACGTTTGTATTCTAGAAGGTTTTCTTGGGAGGGATATGTTTGAAATCTATTTAAAGCTCTTTTCCTTGCCTTAATGACAGTTTTGCAGGAATCTGCCCACCAAGGAACAGGGACGGAAGGTATGAACTGAAATGGAAGGGGTGGAGAACTCAGTAGCTTTTATGATGGAGTTTGAGAGATTTTGAACGTTGCTATTTGGATCATGAGGGATAAAAATCGGTGTAACAAAATTGCTTACGGACAAGGACCAGTTTGTTCAATATGTGAGAGAATCGTTGGTAAGTAGAGAGGAAGGGGGCAGATGAAGATTAACTAAGGCTAGAATAATGGTCGCTTCCAATGTGTCTTCTAAAATGGACCACTGTAAAAACGGAAGTAAAGATCAGGAGCACATAGATAGATGAATACTAGAAACTAAACCTGAAGGGAAATAAATATGAGTGGGGAATTTAGTATTTATTATATTCTTAAGGGGGGAGGGGTAGTATTTAGTATTCTGGAGGGGGGAGAGCTTTGTATTTGAAAACGGTGTATATGTCCCACGAGTAGGGAAGAAATGAATGTCAGCCGAGGCAGTGCTCAATAACGTCAGTCTTCGTCGGGGATCGCATTACAACTTGACTGAAGAGTTGACTAGGGAGCCCCGGGGTCGTCAAGCCCGTAACCTGGATACCAGGTCCCATGGGGGAGACGCATGTACATTTTAGTCCTCAGTCATTCTAGGCTCCAGACATTTTAGACCCCGAACAATTTAGTTATACAGTACCACAGAGGATAAGGCCAGATATTATTTTGATATTATTTTTACTCATGTTAATCACCGATTACTCAATCACTATTTGTCTGCAATTATTTAATAATACTAGATAATTTTACGAGTACGCTAGATAAGAGCTTTTATACTGTAATAATGTTAGTTTAATGTTGAAACTTTCATCTTGATTATGCCTAGTCAAGTAGGATAGTTGTGGACATCGCAGTTATATTTTTTTTTTGTGTTATAATTGTTGAATTTTTGTTTTCGTGTTAGTCTCTAGATTTGTGCTTATGCTTATTAATTATTATTAATGATTAACGAGTCTTTTTGGCAGAGATAATCCTTTTCCTAGTTTAAGGGTGTATTTTTATTTTTTTGTGATTCCGAAGGACTAGGTGGCGCTCTTATTGATGAACCTGTGTAATACATCCGTGACCTATGAACCAAACTGCTTCCGGCGAACGGTTGCCCCAGCTGTAATTTTAGTAACAAAAAAAGTTACAACTTGTCTTCAGAAAAGTCTTTGTTTTGTTTCATATTTCTACAATTTAATGTCAATCTTTTTTTTTTTAGTTTGTCTGGATTTCTTGTTACAGTTACTGAACGATTTTTTTTTATAAAAATTAATTTGAATCGGCGCCAGCGCTCCTGTTGTATTATAGGGCGTCACCTCTCTAGGGTTAAATTATTGTCAGTTACTTATTGGTACATCTAATAACTTTTTCAACTAATTCAGACTTGCTTTAGTGCACGATAGAAATTATAGTAATAATTGACAACTAAACGATATATTTTTACAATAATACAACTTACTGAATCTTTGAATATTATTTGAAATGGTTCTGTTTCAGTTCGATCTTTAAACTGCTTCTTCGAATATGTGTATTTCAATTGAAAAACTGAAGTTTTCTTACTTATAAAACGTGGATTTTAATAGAAACATTTGATTTAATTTAGAAGCGCGTAAGTACAGGTAAACCCGAGCTTAATCATCCGCTACGGATTAACCTCGAATTCAATACCCCCTTCGGGCTATGAACCCTTGGTTTGTGCTTATTTACCATAAGTCTCTCGAGGAACCTACCGACTGTCTATTAATCCTTATAGAATACCGCTCAAAAGGCAACTTGGATTACTAATCCAGTAACTGGAGTGATTGAGGGTCGATTCTTTGTTGGATTTTACACTCTTAACCCTGCATTCGTAGCGAAAGTAAATTTTACTCCTTCCTCTTTACCTTAAGCGTTTATTTCCTTTTATTGCCCTCATTATTCTATTACTGGTTAATTCTGTTCAGAACGACGTAAGAGGTGGATCGTCTTGGGGCCTTGGATCGTAGGTACAAGGTTAGTTTAAAATTATATATCACGAAAAGTGATCTTAAAAATTGTGATTTTCCTAGTATAGAAAATAAGAGTATTTGTATACTCTTATTTTAAGGGGTGCAACTTTTTTAAAGTTAATTTTTCGCTATATATAGATTAATATGATTTCTATAGTTTATAAAAAAGATAAGGCAAATAAGTGAAGCTTTTTCTGTTTATTTTTCTAATAGGTGTTTCGGTTAATAATGTCGATTTTGCTAAGAGATGGCGTTACTAATAACATACGCCATCAAAAGTCAGTTCGTTATTGTCATTGGGTAAAAAAACATAGTTTTTCATAACTCTGAATATGTCGAATTACTGTTCCAGAAAAAGGCGTTTTGTGGAGAAGTTTAACCCTTAATTAGTCACGTCGGGTCTATATGACCCACAAGATTTTTAACCAAACGTTTTTTGACCAAAACTTTCCTGTACAAACTTGTCGATCCATCTAATCTCCTACAAATGAGTGAGCTAGAGACCAGTATGCTGAGAACCGCCGTGCTGAGTGCTCATTTTATAGAATTGAGTTTTTGACCCGAGGTACCTATTTACGTTATAAAAATACAATCTTTTGACCCGAGGTGACTATTAAAGTTGTTAAAAAAAATTTATTTTGACCCGAGGTGACTATAGTGTTCTGTGGGTAAGTACCTAAAGTGGGTAAGTACCTAAATATTACTGTTTTTTTTACTTTATTATGTACGTAATTTTGGAGGTCCAGTGTTCTAATTGAAATATTTTTGTTGTATTTTCAGAATGGAAGATCGATTCAGAACTGATGATCAGCTTTTAGCGGAGCTCAATAGGGTAGTTTTAGAACACCCGGAGGATTGTGAGGACTCACCTGAGGAAGATGAGGAAGATGAATCGGTGGATCAAAATGAATGCGAGGAAAGTGATCATGACTCAGATTCAGTGATTTCTGCCGATGAGTCCGATGAGGATACCCCATATTTGGAATTGGATTCAGCTTATTATTTGTCCAAAGATAAAACAATAAAATGGAACAAAGAAGCTGTACGATCATCAGGTAGAACTGCAAAGCATAATATAATAACTCATCTTCCTGGTTTTCGCTCAGGCTTTAAAAATTCTGACACAGAAGTAAGTGCATTTAACTTATTTTTTACCGATGAAATAATTGATATGATATTCAACTACTCAAATATGTACATCAGAAATTTAAAAGAGAATTTCAAAAGAAGTCAAGATACTAAAGAGACCGATTCAGATGAACTTAGAGCTGTTCTAGGCTTACTTTTCCTTTGGGGGGCCTATAAAGCTGCTCACTTGAACTACAATGATTTGTGGGGAACAGATGGTCCCCAAGTTTTCTCGCTCACTATGTCAAAACAAAGGTTTCTTTTTGTTCTACGCTGTTTGAGATTTGATGACAAATCTACAAGAGACGAAAGGAAAGAAATAGACAATTTAGCAGCGATGCGTGAGTTGGTAACAACTTTGGGGCAACGTTTCGAAAAAGCATACTCCCCCCACGAATATGTTACCATTGATGAACAATTGGTAGCATTTCGTGGCCATTGCACTTTCAAGCAATACTTATCTAATAAACCTAATAAGTATGGTATAAAAATATTTGCTATGGTGGACGCTAGAACCTTTTATTTAATAAAATTTGAAGTATATACAGGCAAACAACCGGAGGGTCCATATAGTCAATCAAATTCTGCTGAGTCAATAGTCCTGCGACTCATTGAACCCATTAAAGGTTCAGGGCGAAACATTACAACAGATAATTGGTATACAAGTGCACCTATTGCAAAGTCTCTGTTACAAAATAAACTGACACTTGTAGGAACTTTAAGAAAAAATAAAGCTGCAATTCCTCTAAAGTTTCAACCTCACAAAAGTCGTCAATTGTATAGTAGCCTGTTTGGATTTAACAATATTATGACCCTTGTTTCGTATGTGCAAAAACGACAGGCAGTTGTATTGCTCTCCACGCTACACGATGATTCGAATATAAATGAGTCAACAGAAGACAAGCAAAAACCCGAAATAATAACTTTCTATAATGAAACAAAAGGAGGGGTTGATTCGAATGATCAATTGTGTGGAAATTATGGAGTTGGTAGAAGGACCAAAAGGTGGCCGCTTTGCTTGTTCTATCACATGTTAAATGTAACGGGAATAAATTCATATATAGCATTTAAGACAAACAACGCCTCTACAGTTGATAAAAACTATTCAAGACGAGTATTTCTTTGCAATCTGGGACATCAATTATTACGGCCATATCTTATCAAAAGAGTTGAAAATCGCTACATTTTTAGAAGTTTGAAAATTCGCATCAAAACTTATTTGGAAGGTCAGGGTGTTGTTCTTCCTGACCCTGTTGATACAATAAACTCGACTGAGCAATCCAAAAAGAGAAAAAGGTGCATTGTTTGTCCAAACACCAAGGATAATAAGTATTCAACATTTTGTAAGAATTGTAAAAGTGCAGTTTGTAAAAAACATTCCAATAATATTTGTCAAAATTGTACCTAATTTCGCTTATATATTTTGAATTTTAGTTTTTATTTTTAATTTAAATTGTTTCAGAATACTTCAAAAATATGTTTGTTTTAAAAAATATTCTTTTGTTATACAAATTTTTCCCAATTTTAATTTTTTTTCTGGAAGTTTTCAAAAAATATAAATTTTTTTTATACATAACTTGAAGATGCATAAATGAGCAAAATAATCAAGTTAATACGTCCAAATATATTATATTCTACTTAAAAAAATAAAAGTATATATATATAATAAAAAATAAAAAGAAAAGAAAAATTTAAAAAGTTGAAAAATATTGACTGCAATAGTCGCCCTATGTGTTTAAATAATTCGGGTCATAATGACCCGACTAAAATCAATAACTTTTGTTTTTTTTTATATATATATATAAGAAGCTAGTTTATATCTAATATTTTTACTTCTTTGTAACAAATAAATGTAAATTTAAAAGAATATCTCGTTTTATTTGTTTTTATCAGCCCTAAAAGTGATTAAAAAAAAAATATATATTTTTGGGTCACTATGACCCGACGTGACTATGAATGTAACTTTCTTTAGGTAACTAATTAAGGGTTAATAATAACCTTCTTTCATTTGAAGAAAGCGGGAGCTTAATGTTATCGATTGTTGGTTGAAGCTTATGATGAACATGTTCTAACTCAAAAAAACTTCAGATTTGCAAAGCATTATTGCATTGAAAATTCAGATTTGCAAGCATTATTGGACTTAACTTATACTTATTATATTATTGGACTTAACTTATACATTGAAATAATTGACAAAAGTATTGAATGTTGCCCAAGCCACCATTTCCGAACATCTACACGCATTGGGAAAGATCTAGAAGGAAGGAAAATGAGTACTATATGATTTGAAGGAAAGACATTGAAAGGCGAAAAACCATGTATGAAATTTTGCTTACCAGACAAAAAAGAAAAGGTTTGTTGCATCGAGTTGTGACACGTGATGAAAAGTAGATTGACAATCCAAAGCGCCAAAAATCATGGGTGGACCCAGGCCAGCCTTTAACATCACAACCAGTGTGCAATATACATGGAAAGAAAGCTTTGCTATATATTTGGTGGAATAGTAGGAGAACCGTGAATTACGAACTGCTGAAACCTGGTGGAACGATTAATGGCGTTCGATACCGACAATTGATAAAATTGAATCGAGCATTGAAGGAAAAAGACCAGATTACGTCCAAAGACACGATAAAGCCATTTTTCAGCATGACAATACTCTGCCCCACGTTGCAAATTGCGTAAAAAACTACGTACTAAATACTAAAATATTTAAAAAACGTTAGATGAAACATCGTACCCCATCCCCGCATTCACTGGACTTAGCCCCTTCGGACTACCACTTATTTCAATCGATGCAGCATGGGCTTCCAGAACAACACTTACATTATTACGAAAAAGTGAACATTTAGCTTGATGAATGGTTGGCCTCAAAAAACCAAACGTTCTTTTGCGCGGAATCAAATCTGTGACACACAGATGGAAAAAAGTAAGAACTAACAATGGCCTATACTTTGATTAGCAAGGTAATATATTTTATTATGGAAATAAACGTTCAAATTTGGGAAAAAGCGGCATTATTAATCGAAACACCTATTACATAATATACACTTTTAAAATAAGGTTTTTTATAGGTATTTGTTATGGTTTATTGTCGAAAAAATCGATACTATTAACCGAAACACCGATTCCATAATATTCACTTTTTTATAAGTTTTTTTATGGTTTTATTGTCGTTTTATAATTTCTGAGGAAGAACAATTGATTAGGAGTAATTATGTAGCGCTACTTGGAAGCGCCGATTCAACCACACTACTAATTCAAGGTTAATACGAGGGTTGCTATTTATGTTTATATATTCGGAATTGGCAAGAATGATGTTACTAGGCGCTGTCTAACATATACATTACATACATACGCGAAGTACAGTTAGAGGCGTTTGTTGTTGTTAGCCTTCCTTTGCGCCCATACTGATTTCATTCTTTCACCATACCAAGTTGTTCCAATCTTCCTACATTTTTCTTTCTGGCTAACCTCCCAAACGTTAACCATGTGTCTGAAACAGCCTCTATTCTGAATTTCACTTCGTGTAATATTTGCTGATCTTAGGTCCTCTTTAATTGCAGCAATCCATTTAATGATTTCTACTTTAGCTCTACTCCTATTTTCATAAAATTCGACTATGTGTCTAGTTATCTTACTCGGATTCATCCGTTTTATGTGACCGTAAAACTTAAGTATTTTTTTTCCCATATCGCTATGTATATCTGTGTATTGTTTGATTTCTTTGTTTTCTCGAATTTTCTTGTTTGGGGGCCTAAGATTTTTCATAGGCCCCTTTTTCTTATCATCATCATCAGCCCGTATCAACCCACTGCAGAGTGAAGGCCTCTTCAGCATGCTTCCAACTCTCACCGTCCTGAGCTTTCCTCTGCTATTCGGGTCCAATATACTTAATTATGTCCATCGTGTTTTCGGTCTTCTCCGTGGACGTTTGTGATCAAGAGGTATACAGTCCATGACCGTCTTGGTCCATCTTTCGTCTCATCGTCTCGCTACATGGCCTGCCCACCTCCATTTCAACTCCTTTATTCTTCCAATGATGTCACTCACATTCGTTTGTTCTCTGATCCATGTGCAGATCTTTCTATCCCGTTTAGTAATGCCAAGTATACATCTTTCCATTCCCCTCTATGCTACTCGAAGTTTTTGAACTGACTGTGATGTGAGGTTTCACCTCCGTATGTCAGAACGGGCAGGACACTGATCAAAGACTTTTCTTTTTAAGCAAAGTGGTAGTTTGTTCTTAAATACTATGTTGAGCTGGTCGGCCACATTTAACGCGTCGTTCCACCTCCCGGACGGTATCCCCTTCCATTGAAACTCTCTGCCCATGTATATATATATATATATATATATATATATATATATATATATATATATATATATATATATATATATATATATATTTTCAAGCCAATTGGTTCTCCAGCCCTTTGCAGCTCTTGTACGCGTCTCTGCAGCTCCTCTGGGTCTTGTGAAAGAAGAACTATGTCACCTGCGAATCTAAGATGATTTAAATATGCACCATTGATCCTTATTCCATCCTGATCCCAATCCAGATTATGGAACACTTCTTCTAGGCAGACTGACAGAAGAAGAGGCGATATTGTGTCACCCTGCCGTACGCTCCGCTCTACATTTATTCCTACCTCAAGATCGTCAAGGACAGACTGTCGCTGTGGCTTCATAATATATCGATCCTAGTTGGTTTTCTCTATACCTTAATTAAGCAATGCATCCATTATGGATGCTTTGAAATTGATTCAAATGCTTTTTCATAATCGATAAAAGCCAAGTACAGTGGCATAGTGTATTCATTGTTGGCGTATGACCTGCTGTAGAACCTGGATGTGATCCATTTATTGAATCCAGTTCTAAATTCTGCTTGCTCTCTTGGTTGTGCGTCATTAAGTTTTCTTAGTAGTAGTAAGTAGTCTTAGTTTTCTTTTGGATATTATCTTGGTGAAAACTTTGAACACCACTGATAGGAGGCTTATTGGGCGGTAGTTCTTTAAATCTCCCTGTGCTAATTTTTTATGTAAAATAATCACTTCTGCATTTTTCCATAAGTTGGGTACTTTTTGTTCTTTGAGGCATTTTGAGTATAATTTTGCTAATGTTTTATGTAAAGTCCAACCACCAGCTTTTAACATATCCACAGTTATACTATCCTTTCCTGGAGCCTAGCCATTTTTCGAGTCTATAGCCTTTGTCACTTCCTCCACCAGGATATCCGGCACTTGCTCTTCCCTGGGCATTGCTGTTCTTGCCTGATTTTGATCTTCATATAACTTTGAATAATCTTCGGACAACCTCTAACATTTCCGTCCATTTCCTGCACACTGGACCATCCTCACGCAATAAGGCATACATTTATGTCCTTCTCTTTCTCAGCATCTCTTTAGCTTTGTTAATTTCCTTGTTTTGTTCCAGTTTTTTTGCACTAGCTGCATGTTGAATCGGCACCTCTTCTCTCGAATACGCTTTCTTATAGTTTTGCAAAACTCAACGTACTCGACCTTGCCAAAAGGACTTTCTGCATTCTTCATTGTCCGGCGTTATTTCATTATATCAATGGTCTCATTGGAGATTCTGGTGCTATTGAAACAGCCGTTTCAAGAACATTGTTGGCGATTTCTTCATATTGGTCTATAATTTCAATTTCCTCCAGGTCTTGCAACACAGCAAAGCGGTTCGACAGACCGATCTCAAATGGCTGCCCCTCTCAAGCAGTTTCCAGAATCCACTTTTCTTCCTTTAGATCTAATCATTCTTTCGTGCTCTTTTCGGCAGTTTATCCTATCTTTGCTCGTACCATTAGGTGGTTACTTCCAACATTAAAACGGTTAAGGACAGTACAATTACAAAATATTACTTTATCGTTTTACATGATTCATTTTTACAATTTCACTTGTGAGTCCAGATGGACTTTTCCATGTCCATTTTCTGTTGATCTTTTTCTTATAAAACGAATTTATAATATAGAGTTCTTGTCCTTCAGCAACGTCAATCAGCCTGTCACCTCTATTGTCCCGCTCACGATTTCCAAATGGGCCAGTTGCTTTTCCGATTCTAGCATTAGTCACCCGTCAGGATTTTATACCTACACTTCTCCTTGTCTAAAAGTTGGGCCACATCATCATAAAATTTCTCAATTTCCTCATCCCTATAGCATAAGCTTGGACGATTTGAAACTTAAACTTTTTATTCAACTGAATGACGCATTGCGCTAATCGGTCAGATATACTTTCAAATTTTACTACACTGTCTTTCAGCTTTCGATTGATGAGGAATCAAATTCCCCCACATCGTTTATTCTCCGTACCTCGGGTGTAGAGTACGCGACCCCAATAATATCCCAATGTATGTTGTCAAGTTCGATTAACAGTTGTTGTAGTCGGGCCTCCGTTTTCATTGTCCATATATTAAGCGTAGCAATGTCAAAAGTCCAATGGCAGCCTGACCTAATCCGGTGATTCTTAGTACCCTCTGCCTTGGGGCAGATCTTCCCGCCACCGTAGATAGTTGCCCCTTGACCTCCGGGGAATGAGGGCCGTGTTTGAAGATGTACTATCATGTTGAAGGCATGGACCGTAATCTGCCATGCTGGTCCAGTGCCGGTTGGTAGATTTTGGATCATGTTAGTTTGAGGCCTCTGCCTTGATCTGTCCGCCACGGGTGGACTTACGTTCCAGACGGCATAGCTGAAAGCTTTTTAGCACGTCAAGGTCTGATCCACAGAGGGGATATATATATATATATATATATATATATATATATATATATATATATATATATATATATATATATATATATATATATATATATATATACTTGAAATTTTTGACTGTATACATACTCAGAACGTTTTGTCATACGGACACTATTTGTGTTTAGTGACTTGAATACTTCATCTCAGTCAAAAAATGGAATTAACTCGTGTGATGACTTACTACGACCTTAGACATAGATTATTTCAACAATAATGCATCAAGCATCAACAATAATGCACTTCGACTTTTGGCGATGAAGCACCATCTAAAAGTACTGTATCTCATTAGTTTAATGAATTCAATAGTGGCCGTCGTTCTGTGACGGACGAATTTAAAGGTCGTCCAAAATCGGTTATGTTAGAAAACATCGATATTGTGCTCGAAGTGATAAAGCAAGATCGTCATGTTACATACCGTGATATCGAGGCATCCCTGGGTATTAGTATGACAAACATACACAAGATTTTACATAAACATTTAACCGTGAAAAATATTTGTGCTAGTTGTATTCCGTATAATTTGACAATCGCTCAAAAAAATGCTTGAATCGATGGTACAAAAATTTGCTCAAAAAATACAATCGTGGTGCATCAAAACCCGTATATAACATCTACATATGCGACGAATCTTGTATCTATGCGTCTGAGCCCTAAAGTAAACAGCAGTCGATTGAATGGGTCTTTCAAAATGAGACAAACTCAACAAAAGTTGTTCGCGTAAGAAGCACTTTGAAGCAAAAGGTAAAACCATTTGTCACTTCTTAATGCATAATATACAATGCATAATATACAACAATGCATAATATACTTGTGTTCAATATTCTCCTCAGCGAGTCTACAACTGGGTCGCCAGAAGAGACACCAACCTCCTAATCCAGTAGTAGTATTTAAGAGGGAATTAGTTACTACAGATAGAAAAATAAAAGAATACAATTAGACCATTCATTATGTGAGCCATTTATTTAATTAATTATTTATTGTGACAAAAAACTAAACACAGTCAACATTAAAACATGAGAACTCAAAATCTGACAACTAATATATTTACGGAAAGGCACAATTATATAAAATTAGTATTGTACAGTCGCCTACTAACTAATAATTTTGCGGTGATTACATGAGCAGCTCGTACTGATGGAATTCCTGTATATAAATGAAAAGTGAACGGATCGTGGCACCATCTTTCATCGGGTGACGATTCTTTTAGAAACCGTGGACCTTCAGCTGGTCTGGTTTAGCCAAGCCGGCTTTCGTCAGCCACTGGCAAATGTTCTCCCTCTGATCACCTTGAAGTTGTAGAACTTCTCCGTATTCGGGATGTTCGATCACAGTACCATTGCAAGCAAATTCCTAAAAATAAATAAAAATTAGAAATAAAGGTGAATTGTTTGGTTTATTATATATATTTATATTTATTATATTAAAACTAACCCAAAAGGCTTTAATAAGATTTAAAATTTAAAACTATTTGGTGATACTAATATGGCTACTGTATTAAGCATATAATTTGATCTCGATTTAATGGCAATACTTTCAATCCTTAATATAAATGTACGTCACACTTTAATAATAAATATGTATGTTGTTTTAATGTTGAAAAATAATTCAATGAGAACGAATCATGAACATTTCCATTTTCAATCCTTAATATAAATGTACGTCACACTTTAATAATAAATATGTATGTTGTTTTAATGTTGAAAAATAATTCAATGAGAACGAATCATGAACATTTCTATTGTTATTATCGTACACTAAGAATTTTTTCAGACGTTAAGGGTTCCTGAAATGGCATTGGCACTTATACAGTCACGACAGGTAAGATCTCCTCTACCAGGTGTGGCGGTGAATGATTTTTTTAAAAAAGTTTAATTTGGGAAAAAGGTAAAACATGATTTATTCAAAGTATGCGCATCGTTAGCTGCAATTCCCATCTTTTCAATTTTTGTATGAACTCAAGACTATAACTCACGATTCGAACGATTGGATATACGTAATTCTTTGTTTTGTTCGTTATGGTCTTGGAAAAGTATTCAGGAAAAAATCACAAACAAAATTATTGAAATTTGGACAGAACGTAATCGGGTCAGCTAGTTTGATATATAAAAATAATGATTAGATTCGTCACATTTTTCACTGGGGTATTCGTTTTTGAGCTATTTAGTTATTCCCTATTTAAAAAATGTATACCTGAAGGTTCTTTCTCGAAATACGCCAGATGTGGTAGTTAATAATCCTTAATTTCAAGAGAATGGCAAAAAATTAGTTTATTCAAAGTATGCGCATCGCTACCTGTAGTTTCCCCCATCTCTCTGGTAGTCCCCCCAGAAAAACCGTACTTTTTTAAGATGGTCCAGTCATCACGCCATTTTTTCCACATCTTCGTAATTGTTGAAGCCTCTCAAGGCAAGTGCGTGAGACATCGATGAAAACAAGCGGTAGTCGAAAGGGGCCAAGTTTGGTAAGTACGGCGGGTGGGGCAAGAGTTCCCAGCCACGTTCAGAAATGGTGTAATCGATCATGGTCACACCGTTCTTATCCGACCAAATGCACAGCACTGTCTTTTCCAAAGCGATTTGGACTTGCGGTCGATGTTGATAATTATCCTGGGTCAACCTATGATTTTCTGTGTTTTGGGTTTTTGAAATATATCCATTTTGCTTTGTTATCCATGGGGCGTTGTCCCATGTGCTGTAAAATCATTTTCACGTATCTTGTAGCTCTTTCTGGTCGCTTTTCGATCAATGCATGGTTCAAATTCATCATTTGTTGACAACAGCGAACGGTATTAACTGTTTCACCCGGTTTCAGAAGTTCATGGTACACGGCCGACTTCTGATCCCACCAAATGCACAGCATTGTCTTCTTTTCAAAACGGTTCGATCTTACGATTGATGTTTGGTTCTCGTAGTATATCCATTTTTTGTCTCCGGTCATGATTCGATGCAACAAAAAGTATTTCCATCTATCATAAAACCTTTTTCCTGCCTTCTGGATCTTTCCCTTGGCATGCAGACGATCACCAATGGGTCGGCGGCCAACATTTAATATCTCGGACATTTGTTGTTGAGTTTACATATCGACTTCTTCCAACAATGCTTGCAATTCGGCATCTTCAAATTGTTTTCGGAAGACCTGGGCGTGCATTGTCTTTCAAGTCAAAAGCACAACTTTTGAACAGTCTAAACCAATGCCCACAAGCGTCTTGCGTCGGGACATTGTCACAGTAAGTTTCCACAAGTATATGACGGCTTTCCCTCGCGTTTTTCTTTGCATTGGACAATAAAACCAGTACGTGACGCAAATGCTCTTTATTTGGTTCAAAACTCGACATGTTTACCACACGAATAAAATATATATGTTCGAATAAAACTCGGAATCGTTTAAATGATATGTCCACACTTGTTCAACTTTTCCGTTCAACATGCGTTTCAACTTGCCACTCAATATGCGTCAGCACAATTCTAGTCAATTGCGTCAGCACATTCTAGCACAAGATAAAAAGCGTGTCTCCTTTCTATCGTTCAGATCTTGCGTTCAGTCCTTGCATGCCTCTTGTTTAACAACGCATGCGTCTAACTATTCAACAGCTGCATGTTTCTTGACGAATAAAAGTTGAACAAGTGTGGACATACCTAAACATCAAAGACGTTTTGAAAGGCACTTTCGTAGCAACAAAATGACAGAAGAGATTAGACGGTGAACCGACCCTTGTTTCCAGCGTCATCTGTTAAAAAAATTAAGAATTATTAACCGCCACACCCAGTATAAATGGGCAAGAGATACGCCGAGCCCCAAACTACCGCCTGTTATTTTCGTATGTCTACAAACACTCAAAAGGCAAAGTCTTAGTCAAAGTCTCAAAGACACACTTTAACAATTAATTTCAGACTTTTCAAAAAAACTTTCATATGAAAGCTGCGGTAAAATGAGCTTTTAATCGTCTTAAGTTGAACTGAAGACATTTCTCAAGAAAAAATAAATATAAGAAATTGTTTACGCCAAATAAATGTATACATTGCATTTACATTATCAGTCACATTAATTATTTTCATTCAATTAACGCACATATAAATTGTAATGGTAGAAAAAAGTAGGTTAATTAAACTCCTAATGATGCAGGAAATAACTGTTTCAAAATGTGCTGTGAAAATAAAAAAAATTATAAGAAAGCTGGAAATCCCTGTACCGTTAGAAGAGCTAAATCGAGTATAAAAAGACTTTTCGGAAACTGCTGCCTGATCTTGAAGTTAACATCGGCTAAAATATATGAGAGTAGAGTGAAAAGTCAGATACTTTTTTAAATAAAACAATGTTTTTTTGTCGAAAATCGATTATTTTTTAATATATTTCCCTTTTAGCCTTATACGATTTTCCAATATTCTCATGCCTTCTAAAAGCACGACTTGGCGAACTCCGCAAGAGCCTTTCAGTCGGCCTTTCTTCACGTTTGAAAAGAGGAATAACTCGAAATGAGCCAGCTTCGGAGATGAGGATTATCAATCCTAGCGCAAATTACCAAATTTCGCTTATGCAACTTCAGACGAATGGACGGGGGCGGATTGTCGAGGCGAAACAACAATTTCCTCTTCGTCAAATAATGCCGTTTTTATCAGCTCCTACTGAAATTTGACTTAAAATACGAGGGTTACTGTTTATGTATCAAGAATTGGCAACAATGGTGTTCTTAGGCGCCATCTGATACATACATCGTAAGGTTTGATATTGTAGACTGTATACGTACTCAGATCGTTTTGTCATACGGACGCTATTTGTGTTGTTTAGTGACTTGAAAATATCAACTCAGTCAAAAAATGGAGTTAACTCGTGATAATTTTCGTGTGATGATTTACTACGACTTTCGACGTAGATTATCTCAACAACAGTGTATCGATCAACTCACTTCGACTGTTGGTGACGAAGCACCATCTAAAATCACTGTATATCACTGGTTTAGTGAATTCAATCGTCAGCGTCGTTCGCTTACGGACGAATTCAAAGAAGGTTACCATCGACACTGTACGCGAAGTGCTAAAGCAAGATCGTCATGTGACATACCGTGAGATAGAGGCATCCCTGGGCATTAAGTATGACAAGCATACACAAAATTTTACAGCAACATTCAGTCGCGAAAAAGATTTGTGTGCGTTGGATTTCGCATAAATTAACAATCGCTCAAAAGAAGTCTAGAGTCGATTGGTGCAAAGAAAAACTAAAAAAAAATACAATAGTGGTGTGTCAAAAGCCATGTATAACATCTACACAGGTGACGAATCTTGGATCTATTGGATGTATTAGCCCTAAAGTAAACAGCAGTCGACTATAGGGGTCTTTCAAAATGAGCCAAACCCAACAAAAGTTGCTGGCACAAGAAACACTTCGAAGCAAATAGTCGCCTGCTTTTTGGGATAAATGGGAATGTGGCTACAGTGCTAGTAGAGAATCATAGAAAAGGTCAATGGTACACAACAATTTGTTTGACCGGTCAAAACATCGAATTGATGGGTCATTCGCCGTATAGTTCTGATTTGTCACCCAATGATTTCTTTTTGTTCTATATTGTTTTGTTCCATTACCGAAAAAATGGATGCGAGTATAACAAAACAAATGAATATATGTAGAAAAACTAGGCTAATAAAGCAGGAAATAACTGTTTTAAATTGATATAACGTTTTTTTGATTAAAAATCGATTTTTTCATTGTATTTTCCTTTTAGCTTGATACACCACTTCGCCCAACTATTTCCCAACCTTCTAAAAACACGACTTGGGCGATAATCTCTTTATTTCAGGTAAAGTTCTTTCCAGCCGGCTGTTTCTTCATGTTTAGAGAGAAGAAACTCAAAAGGGACTAACTTCGGCGAATATGGTGTATATAGCATCAATCTTCAATCGTAGCGCAAATTACCCAATTTCGCTGTTGCATCGCTGTTGATGTGAAACAGCACTTTTTTTGGCCAAATGGGGTCGTTTTTTACCAGCTCTTCGTGAAATTTGACCAATAATACAGTATAACGCCCCTCTCTAATCATCTTTACTTTTTTTCCAGATAGAAGACAATGCTTGCAAATTCAGAAAACAGTGACTGAGTAACTTCGCCTATTTCGGGACACGTTCGCCTGGTAAAAGTCACTGTTTTGTCTGTTGCTTCGTTTCGAGAACCTTCTTTTCAGAAACTGCTACGGATTGTGTTCATACAAATCTAAACACCGCTACGAAGTCGTCACTCCGTTTTTGGCCTGCAGTGAGTAAACGCGGCAATCATCGCGCTGACAGTTTTCTCAAGCATAAATATTTGTGTAGGATGTTCCGTACGCGTTCATCCGAAATGTTTATCATCCCAAATATCTCTCCAACTTTCACTCAGTGATTGCCCAATACATCATGGGTTTTGTTAACCATTTTCTGAGTAGTGATCTTAACGGGGCGTCCTGAGTCCGGAGCGTCACTCATGCTGATTTCACCATATCGAAACTTAGTAAACCACGTATGTACCATGAAATCTGGAATGAGCCGAGTGCCCATAATACTTTTTAAACTTTTCTTTGATTTGCGCGATGGTTTTTCCGTATCAAAAATATCGAATCTTGTTAAAACAAAACTAAATAAACCTACTTTTCAGAAAAACGATTATCCTGTGATCGCACTGTCCTCTATCGGAAATAGTATCAGAGA
Organism: Cosmopolites sordidus; assembly: GCA_031761425.1. Classification (NCBI taxonomy): domain Eukaryota; kingdom Metazoa; phylum Arthropoda; class Insecta; order Coleoptera; family Curculionidae; genus Cosmopolites; species Cosmopolites sordidus. Next base: position 398,350 of record JARFXV010000012.1, read on the forward strand.
GGGAATTTGAGATATAGCCGCATCAGCAACAAAAGCTATTTAGCGGCAGAAAAGTATCAGGCTTTTTACTCTGTCCTAGTATAATGTCTATCTGATTGGCTTACGTAAATTTTAAAAGATTGTCAACTGCATCCTTGTAAGGAATTAAAAATACATTTTTTTCTTATTTCTTCAAATAGTGCTGGTAAACAAATAGTTGTGTACCATTCAGAATTGACCGTACTACGATTCTGTTGAATTCTATTGAATTGTTCGGTCCGATGTGTAGATCTCCTGTTATCATGAATAATAATGATCCTGCGTCGCTGGTTATTTTTTCTTATTTCATCAAAGACTCCTGGCAAACAAATAGTTGTGTACCATTCAGAATTGACCGTTCTAGGATTCTCTAGTGCCACTGTAGCCACATGCCCATTTATCCCAAAAAAACATGTGACCATATGCTTCGAAGTGCTTCTTGCGCCAACAACTTTTGTTAGGTTTGGCTCATTTTGAAAGACCCATACAGTCGACTGCTGTTTACTTTTGGACTCATAAGCATAGATCCAAGATTACCTGTGTCACCTGTGTAGATGTTATACACGGTTTTTAACGCACAACGATTGTATTTTTTGAGCATTTCTTTGCACGAATCGACACGAGCCTTTTTTGAGAATTGCCAAATTATGCTGAATCCAACGCGCACAAATCTTTTTTACGGCTAAATGTTCATGTAAAATTTTGTGTATGCTTGTCATACTAATGCCCAGGGATGCCTCAATCTCACGGTATGTCACATGACGATCTTGCTTTATGAGTTCGAGCAGAGTATCGATGTTTTCTGGCCACAATAACCGATTTTGGACGACCTTCTTTAAATTCGTCCGTGAGCGAACGACGGCAACTATTGAATTCACTAAACCAGTAATATACAGTGGTTTTAGATGGTGCTTAGAGAGAACGTTCAAAAGAAAAACGTAATGAAAGGCCAGTAAACGCCGCCCTATCTAGAAGATACGCGAAGAACATAATATTTTCCGGTAAAAAATATATCGGTTTGGAACATACTTCTAACGGGTAATATGATAAATAGAGCATGTTCCCATGAATCATATAATGTCATATCATGTCCTTATGAATCAATATAAATATAATGCTGGAAGAGTCTCATTGGAGTACTGTACTTTGGTTCCTTATCATAGACCAATAATTCGACCTTTTTCAAATTCAATGAGATGGCGATAAATTCGGTGGACTCATGGTTTAGGTTTTTTAACTTTACTAAAATTAAACAGTGCATGTTTTATATGCCATAAAACTATTTTACACAATTTTACTGTTTGTTCCTTATTATAATACCTATATTTTCTCAAAAACTTGTAGCGTTCAAAAATTATCGGCCCCTAGAGATAGTACTATCTTGTGCATCTCTTTCTTCAAAGTGCACCTGAATACTCGGTCGCCATACCAAAAAGACTGTCAGCGAACTAGTAGTCGACATCGCAGACAGTCCAGGTTAAGCAATCCTTCCATTAGAGGTATGTTTATTAGTTGGCCAAGCCCTGCACAGGCTTATATTTTTTGTAATTTTTTTGAGGGTTTTAGGTTGCAGACATTTTAGGATCTAGACAGTTTAAATTATAAACGTTTTAGGATCCGGACGTTTTAAACATAAGACATTTTATGCGGAGCATTTATACACATGTACGACTGTCAGTAACCACTCAACTTAGTTACGGCACTTTCCAATATCCGGATATTTAAACAGCACCGCAAAGAATAAAGGCCAGACTTTATGTTAACATTATTATCACTATTATTACTCATTTATGATTCAATCACTATTTGTTTGCCAACACTTTCATATTTATTATGTCTCGTTAAGTAGGGTTTTTTTTTTATTATTTTTGTTTGTCTCTGAACTTGTTTTATTAAATAATTTTTACAGTTACCTGAGTCTTCATGGAGTAAGTAAACCCCTTTTCATAGTTTAAGTGTTTATTTTTATTGAACTTGTTTTGTACTGTTCATAGCCTTTGATTAATTTTTAAGTTTTGTTTTTAAAGAAACGGATAAATTAAACAGAAATTTGTTCTAACAAGATAGAAAATATTTGACCACTGAGCAAAAAGTTTCTATAGTTAATGACATTGAAAGTGGTGTTAAACAAATACTTGAAAAATACAATTTTTTCTACGATAAAGAAAAAGAAATATAAAATAATGCGGTGGCATAGTTTCCAGAAAAACTTAAAGAATTCGTAAACCCATTCAAAAGCATATTATAGGGGTGAATACTTAACTAAGTAAACCAGACTAAAGAAACATTCGGAAAGTTGTTAAACGTGGTGTTTAATATTAGCGAACGAAGTGCAAAAAGAAGGAATGTGGGTGCTACATCAACATTCAGGTACTGCAATGTACTTTTGTCCAGGTTAGGCAAAGATACTTTTATTCCACAGAGATGAAAAGTGGATTGTATACAGCAATCCACATAAAAAAACATTGGTTAACACCAGGACAACCACCTTTGCCTACTTAAAACCCAAGTCTTCATCACCCTAAAAAAGTGTTACTGTCAATATGGTGGGATTTTATATGAATTATTCACTCTGGGGTTCTGAATCCTAATGAAACTATAAGTGTTAAAAATTATTGTGCTTAACTTGATCATCTAAACATGGCTTTGATTCTAAAACGTCCGAGACAGATTTACCCAAAATGTTTTATTCTACAGCATGACAATGCAAAACACCATGTCAAAATCACCTATAAAAAACTAAAGAATTAACTGGGAAGCACATCTTCACCCACAGTATTCTTCTAATGCTCCACCCTCAGATTTCCACCTTTTAGGTCTATGGAACATTTTCTTCGTGGCAAAAAAAAACTCCCTACTGCGACAGCTCTCAAAACTAGGCTCATAGAATATTTTACCTCAAAATCACCCTTTACAAAATGGGACCAGAAAATTTGTCAAAGTGATGTAAAGTTGTATTTGATGTTAATGTTAACTCTTGTATAAAATAAAATCTATGTCAGCGATATAAAGACCATTTTTAGGTCTATAGTTTATACTGAATTTTGTAGAGAATTAAATATCACTACTTGTGGGTACACCGAATACATATATATGTTTTAAGTTGTAAAAACAAAATCATTTTAAAGGTTCGAACAGGTACGCACGTAACCGAGTTTTACTGCATTTGTAAACTGGACATTTCGAAATTAGAATTGGACATGATCTCGCCAATAAGTTTCAAAAAAGTAGCAATGTACCTTTTTACATGCTCGAACGATTTTCTTTAGGTCATACTCAGACGAAAGTCCTTGAACGGTAGTTAGAGTCTTGCGACCATTTCTTTGTTGGATCCTTATATGAACAAGTCCGTCTTGTACATCATCATCGGCACCCTTACTTGCATCAGCAAAGGGGTCTGAAACAACAAAAAGAAAATTATTTACCTCTCTAAATATGCTTATGTTAAGAGTGATTCATAGTCTGTTCATTCGGGTAACATATTAGACCATATAATAAAAAAATATTTCTTTACAAAATCATAATGATGTTCAATTGAAGGGCTAACAGAATCTAAGTAAAAAATAGTACGAGTTAAAATGTGCAGTTACTATGAAAATAACGTATTATATGAGCTTGGTAATGGTATATAATCTCAGTGTCAAAATGTTAATACACAATTGAAAAATTATTTTTAAAGGCTTTTCAGAAAAATATATTAACATGAAAAATACAATAAAATGAAGTTTCAGTCATCTTAAGTTAAACTAAAAACGTTTTTCAACGTGTTTTTCAAGAACAAAAAAGCTTTAATGGATTTTACATGCGCCAAAATGTTAAGACACATCTTCAGCTCGCCTTGAAAGTCTCTATCAGACATATTCAATGATCTTGAAATCTGAAGAAAGAATAAGCCAGTCCAATTTTGAAATATTTTGCTTGAACCAATGTGTTATCTTATTGAAACACTGGTGAATCTTCACTTATATCATTAAATTTCTTCGATTCTACTAATACATTTCTATACTCTTGAGAGTTAACCCGATGAGAAAAAACATTAATTTGCCTTTTTTATAGCCAATACTGCCCAGCATGATACTTCCTCCCATTTGCCGCCTCAATAAATTATTGTCTTCCTTCCCGAGATCATGAAAATAAAAGAAAAACCCAGTAAACACATACAAAATGAATGTTTTCAATAGAAAAAAATGATTTTTTTTGAACTGCACAGTCCATGATATGATCTTTTCAGCGAAAGACGTTCGGACTAATTTGTGGTGTGTATTTAATGTTGGTTTCCTTTTCAATTTTTTTCTTATATTTGCAAATTTTTCTAATAATCTTTGGACATTCCTAACTCTTGCTTGCACCCTAACACCTCATCAACTGTTCTTGCAGTATTACATGAATCCAATGCAATTCTAAGAATTAACCTGTTTTCTCTTCTTGACAGAGCAGATGAAAAACTTTTGTTTTCCTAGTTTTCCTTCTTTAATTGTGACACAGATTTCCCCCCATTTCAAATCACTTTTTTTCCTCTACAAACCCACAAGATTAAACTGATGAATAACTGAGCTAAACTGACAAAATGTGATAAAACCTGGACAAGATCAAGAAACTTTAAATATAAAAGTGTCCAGCATTTGGACGCTCAAAAAAAGTAAATATTCACTAATAATTGTTTTATATTCTGATCAAATCAAAAAATCATTTTTCTAAAAGGTATACAACTTTACTCTCGCCGTTTTCCTACGGCTAGATGGCGTTAGCGGTAAGCAGTCGTCATGGCATGCAACACTTTTGAGCATGTTGTAAACATAACCTCATAGCACCAGTAGTCGGTCTGTGTTTACATCATAACGTTATTCGAGATTAAAAATGTGAAATTCTCGTCATTTGTGGGAGGTGTTAATGTATTTATTTAATATAAAGAAATCTGTGCTCTCAGATTCTCATCTCAGACTCTCATTGGAGAAAATGCTCTCAGACACTTATGGTGATGCCGCTATGAGTGAAAGAACGTGTCGTGAGTGGTTTCAACGCTTCAAAAGAGGTGATTTTCACGAAGACCGGCATTTTTGAAGATAAAGAATTAGAGGCATTGCTTAATGAAGACTCGTGTCAAAGTCAAGCCAAGAATTGGCAAGAGTGACTCAACAAGCAATTTCAAAAAACCTCAAAGACCTGGGAATAACCCAGAAACAAGGATATTTGGTGCCATACGAGTTGAAATCGAGAGATGTTGAACGCCGTTTCTTTGTTTGTGAACAGTTGCTTGAAAGGCAAAAACGGAACTGATTTCTACATCGCATTTTGACTGCAGACGAAAAATGGGTTTATTATGATCGAAAATCATGGGATATCCCGACAACGCTTCCACGCCGACGGCCAGACCGAATATTCACGGCCCCAAGGTCATGCTCTGTATTTGGTAGGACCAGCTTGGTGTAGTGTATTATGTGCAGTTAAAACAGTCTGAAACAATCACGTTATCGAACGCAATTAATGCGTTTGAGCCGAGCATTGAAAGACAAACGGCCGCAATACAGTCAGACACGATAAAGTAATGTTGCAGCATGACAATGCCCCATGTTGCGAAAGTGTTCAAAACATGCTTGAAAACGTTAAAACGGGAAGTTCTACCTCACCCGCCGTATTCACCAGATGTTGCTCGTTCTGACTATTACCTGTTTCGATCGATGGTACACGGCCTGGCTGACCAGCACTTCCGGTCTTATGAAGAAGTCAAAAATTGGATCGATTCGTGGATTGCTTCAAAAGATGACCAATTTTTTTTTAATGCTGCCTGAAAGATGGGAGAAAGTAGTGGCCAACAAGGGACAATACTTTGAATAATAAATGTATAACCAGTTTTTTTACAATAAAGCCTGAATTTTGAAAAAAAAAACGGCGGGAGCAAAGTTGTATACCTTTTACTTTCCAATGTTTTAACTTTTATTTGAAACAAATAAAAAAACACTAAAAAAAGAAAATAAAACTTAATTACATTTAAATTTTTTGAAATTTCTATGGTATGTCTACCATTTTGATAAAGAAAAACTTTCTAACACAAGGAGCAACATTGAATTAGAAATCATTAATCCTCAAAAGCACGTCAAATTTAAGCAAAGGTGTCTATTACAAAAAATATATACAGATTCTTCATTTAATCCTGTGACTAGCGATTTTTTTAAACTTGGCAACTTTCATAGGAACATTCATTAAAATAAATATTTTTGCTGTTTGCATTTCGTCAACAATATTTTCCATAACAAATTTGGACGACATGCGCTTCTCTTCTTCTTTTTCCTTCCATGATATCTTCTCCGATGGAGTTATTTGAACATATTTTTAGTTTAGGTTGAAAATAATGTAGAACTGGTCAAATGTCATGTTTATTTTCGTCAATATTGCAAAACTTTGGTGTTTAATTGAAAGAAAAAGATTATTTATAAAAACTGAAAAAGAATAAAGGTATGACGTAGTAGAGCAAAATTAATAATTTTGAGTTAATCATTCCCAACTTGTCAGGTTGGTTGTTCACGTGGGTTCCGGGAACAAAGGATGCCTTTGTATATGTGTTTGAAAAACTATTTGATTGCCATAAGACATAAATTCTTAATGCTGTCATACTTATATTCATTTGGGTAATGTAAGTGAATATTCAAGTACTGCTTAAAAATCAACATTATTAATAGAACTACAATGACAGAAATATAAAAAAATAATAATGATAATTAATGTTATTGCAACATTTACACAAATGTGTATCACTATAGCTAAATTGTTGTTAAGAACTTGAACTTGTTAATTAAATTTTAAAAACTATCTCATTTTGGTAGTAAAAGATTTTCCTTTAACTTAATTATAATTTAACTTAATATAACATAACCTATATTTTAGCTAAAAATGTTGATATTTAGCATACTTATTATTAAATTTTGAAAAAAATTAGATGAACCCTATAAAAATGGAAGAGCAAAGTGTGGGTAAGTTCCATATTAGTGATTCAATATCTTATAAGTGGAAAGCATAACAATGCCATTCATGCTATTCATACTGGTGCCTTGGAAACATTTAAGAATGGTTATTTTAAACATTTTGAAAATCTAAAAGACCTTTTATGTTTGATAAGGATCTATTGGCTGAAATTGAAGCTGATGCCAAAAAACCATCCAGGAATTAATCACAAAGCCTAAAATAACATGGTTCACAACACAATGAATTTTAGAACAACTACACAAAAAGTTAAGAAAAGGAATGTGGGAGCCATATTAGTTTAAAATTAAAAACAAAATTCAATCTGTAGCTATGTTTCTCCATGTTAGACAGAGATCATTGTCTTGTTAGTGAAGATGAAAAGTGGTTTCTATATAGCAATCCATATAAAAACTATAAAAAAAAATATAAAACTATAAAACCAAAAAAGTGTTACTATCAGTATGATCACCTCCGAGTGCCAAAATTATAGAAGAAAAAATGAAAGAAGTACTTTCTTACCCACCATTATATTACCATCTTTTCAGATTTATGGAACATTTTCTTCAAAAAGTAAATTTTCTACTGTGATAGCTATCAGAACTGCATGGGGAAATTTTACTTCAAAATCACCATCATTTTAAAAAGGTATAGAAAGTTGGGTAGAGATATGGGAAAAGGTCAATATTGGATTATATTGTAGATTAAAACCACATTAATTCTTGAATAAAATATAAATACAGTATCAAAAAATTACATTACTTATGGAAACACCTATTATTTCTTTATATTAAATCCAACTCCTAATCCACAGGTTTAACTTTTTAATTTGTCTCCTAAGAGTCGTTATATTTAATTAATGAACTTGAAAAGCATGGATTGTCTATCGTCCATACAATTTGATATAACATATCCTATATTTTATTATACACCGGGCTAACATTTTGCAATAATTCTAACAAAGAAAACACATGATATTAAAGAACAATACGCAGAATAGCCTAATAACCTAGATACTTTTAAGTGATAAAAAATCTTTTAACTCTAATTATATGTATCCTAACTGTAAGGTTATTTTCTGTGAAATTTTTACATGTGAATGCATATAAAAATTAATACATTCCAATATAAATAAACTGTTTATAAAAAACATATATAGGAATGACTAAACCTAAACTTAACACGAAACCACCTTATTTTACCGTTTCATAATAAATTTAGGTCAAGGGTATTCTAAATGTTCTTGTTTAAAATCAATAGAAAATACCTTGTGCAGAACATTAACGAAAATACTTGTTAATAAAATATAATAATGTACGAAAATTAAAGGAATATGGAAACCTAAAATACTAGTTGGAAATGTAACTAGTGTGATGACTCATCAGTTTATATATAAAAGCCTTTTGTGAAATTATCTTCAAAAGCGATTGTTAATAAGGAAAAGTTCTAAAAGAAAATCAGGGTATATTATATTTGAAGCCAAGTATAACGATAATAAACGTAAATAACAAAAAATGGAACGCCATCTTGTCTACAAAAACATACCGAAAATTCAGGCTAAAAAGTCATCATATCATTTTTTTGTTTGAATGTACTCACCAAATGTGTTAAGGTTCTGGATGGACATACGATATTCAAAAAACGAACTGGAAAAGAAAAATCTGCAAACTGCACTGACGTTTCTAAATTTGGCCGGCGGACCGCGGATTTTCTAGTCTTTCGTCAAGCTGATTCAAAAATTAAAGAATTATAAAGGTCGACTGGGCGATTGACTTATATGACATATCGCAGTGTTGCCATACTTATGGACGCAGTGTTGTCAACTTAGAATGCCTGCTTCTTCTTCTTTTAATAAAGTAATAAAACAATTTTTTACTTTGTTATCTATAACTTTTATAATAAAATAATAAATAAATAAAATAATAAAAGTGATAGATAACAAAGTAAAAAATTGTTTTATTTCTTTTTTAAAAAATGAACTATCACAAAGTAACGGACAAATCAATCAATAATCTTTTTCTTTTCTCACAGATCGCCAAAAACTCTATCTCGCATTAGGGTATACAAAAAATACGTTAATTATATCTATTAAGGGGTTAATATTAAAAAACATAGTTAATGAAAATTATATTAGTGGAATATGATAACACCTTATAATAATTTAATTTATAAATATATTAAATAGCTACAAAATTTGATTTCAACTGTTGACGTATTTCTCAAAATTTCTTAATTAGTACTGTTAATTTGTAATGACAGTTTAGGTGTAATATATTGATCTATATAGCCTTCATTTAGTTCCGTAACCAATGTGACCTTTAATTTTGGACAACCAATATGACAAGTTGGTAATGATTAACAGGAACTCACTAATTTCTTAAAATATGACACGTTTTTGCTTTTTTTTTCATTTTGTATAAATCTTTTTCTCTGAATTATATATACAGTTTAACACTAATACCGAAAAGAAAAATAATATTTGATCAGTTTTATATTATTTTGAACCTAAAGTAAAAAAATAACCCCATCGAAGCAGATGCCATGGTGTAAAAAAAGAAGATTAAATTTTTCCCACCGCGGTGATCTAATAGGTTAGTTGCTCGCTTGACAATTAAATGGTTCCGGGTTCAAATCCTGATGCCCTCATGGATATTTGTGTGTGTTTTCGGTGTTGGATGTTTGTGTGTGTTTGCCCATTGGTAGATTGAATAAATTCTAAGAATAAATGAGCTGTCGAAATGCCTAGTAGCAAAGCCATTAAGTAAAAAAAAAAGATAAGAAAAAATTGTTTAAGAAATGCAAACAACGCAAATTATTTCATTTAAATAACCAAATGTTTTTAAAACGTACTTTTATTTGTTTTTTGCTACTCTGGAAGCATAGAAACATTGAGAAGACACGTTTAACAAATTTCGAAGACAGATGCTAGAAAAATATTAGTCATATTTTTGGTGACAAATAATATCACCTTAAAATAATTCAACATAAAAAAATGAAAGTTCCTAAGTTTAAATCAATCAATAGTCATGTGGATTGCAGGGTTAAAAGAAGGCTCTGTATAATTTCTTTCTAAAGCTACCTCTTCATCTATGCCAAAAACAACCAGGACATCTATATCTAAAGCATTTTCCTTACCAGTCGATGAAAATCCAATGTCATTGAATGTCATGGAATGGTCAAGTGTACTGTTTTAACTGACAACTTACGGTCAAAAATATAAGGCCGATCCAGTTTGCGCGAAATACGCATAAGTAATCACTCTACCTAGGAATGTAAAAAAGATCGCGAAACTCCAGCAACTGTGGTGGTTTGCTTTAGAACTGCTGTTATAAAGCAAAACCTGCCCTGGGCACTGCTGCAGAGAGTTTGTTTCCACGACAGCTTCCAAATAACAATTGAGTGCTTCTAACCCCAAAAATACTTTCACTAACTTTCGTGTGGGGAGTCTCAAAGGAAAATTCAAAATTATCTGCTCCACAAACCAGTCCTTCATGCGGGTTTGTGGAGTAATTTTCCGTGCAAATACTGGACCGAATCTAGCCCAGTACTTTAAAATTTTCCGTCACGCGCAACAACATTTATGTTACATTTGACATAATTATATTAATATTATAATGTTGTCTTTACTCAGTGACTTAGTAAATATATCAGCCATATTTTCTTTTGAATTTATTTTAATTGGCAGGTTATTTCATAGGTTCCCGCGGTTTTTACCCAATTTATACACAGTGCGTCTATTAAATATATCAGCACTTAAGATATATATCTCAGCAACCAGTCACGCCATCTATTAATGAGTGGCGTGGTTTCAAAGCTTGAACATTCCTGGACCTAACGAAATCTACTTTACCACGATCAACATTTGTTGATTTTATGACGTCTTATTTACAAACCAAAAAAGCTATAAAATCGTTAAACGAGCTGTTATTTAATATATAACGCAAAACTGAGTAAAACTGAGTCTGAAACATTCCGGTTAATGCAACAAGTGTGCGGCGATGATTGTTTAGGCAGAACAAATGTTTTTTTTGCGGCATAAACGTTTTTTGGATGGCAGTGTCGCTAGAAGATTGTCGTGTACCACAAACTAAATTACACCACATCAGAAAAAAACAGAATTAATTGAATGAGATAAAACATTTTTACACCTTTTATCAAACGAGATATACTTAATCTAAATTTTCAGAACAAAAAACACGTACTTAGTTAACCAAAAAAACAAAACTCATTATTTTTGAAAACAGTGTTGCCTATCTATATAAAATCAAGGTTGCCATGCATTTGACATCCTCCCACCTTGCAATACAGTTGCAAAATTAGCAAAAAAGCTATATATATATCTATATATATATATATATATATATATATATATATATATATATATATATATATATATATATATATATATATATATATATATATATATATATATATATATATATATATATATATTATTTATTATTTACGTATGGGCCCTAGTGGACCACGCGAAGTACAATTAGATGCGTTTGTTGTCGTTAGCCTTCCTTTGCGCCCATACTAATTTCATTCTTTCGCTATGAGCTTTTTTCCTTTCGTCAGACCAAGTTGTTCCAGTCTTCCTACATTTTTCCCTCTGGCCAACCTCCCAAACGTTAACCTTGTGTATGAAACAGCCTCTATCCTGAATTTCACATTGTGTAATATTTGCTGATCTTAGATCCTCTTTAATTGCAGCAATCCATTTCATTATTTCTACTTTAGCTCTACTCCTATTTTCATAAAATTCAACTATTTGTCTAGTTAATCTACTCGGATTCATCCGTTTTATGTGTTCGTAAAACCTGTCTTCTTTTTCTGATATCGCTATGTATATCAGTGTATTGTTTGATTTCTTGGTTTTCTTGAAGTCGGTATGTTGTGCCATTTATTTGTTTGAGATTGGTTGATGTTGCCTAAGATTTTTCTTATGATTTTTCTTTTCTTCTTTTCAATGTCCTCGATGTCCCTCTTTCTATTCATAATGAGCGTTTCTGCCCCATATAGACATTCTGGTTTAATAACTGTGTTGTAATGTCTAAATTTCGTGTTTTTAGATATGCATTTTTTGTTGTAAATATTTTATGTAAGTCTTAATGCCATTTCCATTTTTTGACATCTACCCTTATTGGCTGCTTTTTCCAACCCATTTTCCATGATTATTTCACCCAAATATTTGAACTGAGAGACTCGTCTGATGCTACCATATTTTGTTTTTCGAAAGGGTGTTCTTAGTCTGTTGCAGGTCATGTATTGCGTCTTTTCAAAGGAAATTTGGAGTCCTACCTTTTCTGCTGTTTCTTTTAGGATTTCAATCTGTTTTTGTGCCGTTAATATATCTTCAGTCAAAATTGCTAGATCATCAGCAAACACCAGACAATCTATTTTGATGTTGGTTCTCCCCAGTTTAACGGGCTGGTCAATATTCAGGGCCGACTTTTTGTGACGCCACTCCTGTATTACTTTTTCCAGAACACAGTTAAATAAGAGTGGCGAGAGTCCATCCCCTTGTCTCACTCCAGTTTTAATTTCGAAGGGCTCTGAGATGTGACCCATGAATTTAACTTTTGACCTTGTGTTAGTTAATGTTGCTTTAATAATTGCCAGCGTTTTCAGATCTAATCCTTGTTCTTTCAAAATTTGGAATAAAGATTCGCGGTCAATAGAATCATATGCCTTTTTGAAATCCACAAATGTACAGACGAGATTTTTATTGTAGAGTTTTTGATGTCTTAGGATCAACTTTAGTTTCAGGATCTGTTCAGGGCAGGATCTGCCAGGTCGAAAACCTGCTTGATATTCACCAATTTTAGGTTCTAACTGTCCCTGTGCTCTGTCTAGTAGACATTGAGATATAATCTTGTAACAAACTGGGAGAAGAGATATCCCTCTGTAGTTGTTTACATCCATTCGATCTCCTTTCTTGTGTAGTGGATGGATTAGAGCATCTTTCCAATCTTCCGGAATCCGTTCGGTTCGCCAAACTTCTTGTAGAATTTTGGTTATTTCCTTGATTGTACCTGGGCCAACGGATTTCAAAATTTCAGCAGTGATTCCATCTTCACCAGAAGCTTTGTTATATTTAAGTCGTTTGATTTGCCTAATTATTTCATCCTCATTCGGTGGTAATGAATCTGCATTTGTTTGTTTAGGGTTTAGTGTTGGTAATTTGTTTACGGGCTCAGCACAGTTTAGTAGTTGTTCAAAATATTTCGCAAGTTCTTTACAATTGTCTTGGTTATTTAGAGCTAATTATCCGTTTTCCTTTCGGAAGCAAAGACTTTGGGGTTGATAGCCTGTTAATTTAGTTTTAAATGTTTTGTAAAAGTTTCGGGTGTTATTTTTTTGGAAATCTTTTTCTATTTCATTAAGTTGATTGTTTTCATATTTTCTTTTAGTTTGTCTAATTAGTTTCGATGTCTCTTTTCTTATTTCCAAAAAGAAGTTATAATTTATTGCTGTTTTTTGACTGTTCCATTCTTTGAATGCTTTACTTCGGCTTAATACTGCTTGCTCACAAGCTTCATCCCACCATGGATGTTTTCTACGTTTTTGTAAAGGGACCAACTTTAAGGCTGTTTTAGTAATTTTTTGTTTCAATTCTTGCCAGTTCTGTGCTGGTTGTTTACCAAGCTCTGCTGTTAGGGTTGGTCTTATTTTCGCAGGGTCGAACTTTGGTATTAGCAGTCTCTTTTGAATAAGTTTTTGAGGTTTTAAGCTAAGTTTGATTCTAGTCAAGTAGTGATCCGTGTCTATGTTAGCTCCTTTCCTGACTTGAACATTCAAAATCTCTTTATAATTGGGGTACGAAATGGCAACATGGTCAATTTGAAATTCACCCATGTACGTGTTAGGGCACCTCCAGGTCTTTTGTTTCGTTATTTTCCTCTTATGGGTTGACATTATTTTTAGGTTAAACTGCGAACATAGTTCAACCAATTTTCTACCATTATGGTTAGTCCATTTATGAGCAGGAAAACTGCCGACTGTTTTCCTGTACTTTTTTTCTTTCCCTAGTTGGGCGTTGAAACCACCCAATAAGATTTTTACATGGTTAGAGGGAATTTTAGAGATGGTCTTTTCCAGAATTACTTATTACTTTTTATTTACTTACTTACTTTTTTACTTTTACAGGACTTATTTACTTTTTCAGGATTAGATTTATTTTCTTCGTTAACTGGGAGGTGTGCATTGATTAATGTATAGTTTTTGTTAGCACACTTGAGGGATAGTGTCATAAGTCGATTATTTACTGGCTGGACATTAGTTATAGAACCAAGAATGTTTCTTGAGATAGCGAAAGCAACACCGAGATGTGGTGTATTTTTGAGTATTCTTTTGTCCGTTTTACTTTTAAAAAGGCTGTAGTTGCCGAATTCCAAAGGGTTATCATCTATCAATCTGGTTTCTTGCAAAGCTAAAATTTGGATTTTCTGCTGATTCAATGTTCGCCCCAATTCGTGTAGTTTTCCTGGGCACAGGGGAGAATTGATATTTACCATTCCAAAGAAAGTTTTTGTTTTCGGTTTCACACGTTGGCCAGAGGTCTCCGACTCCCTCTGAAAGATTTTGCGTTTAAGCCCGGACGCTCCAGAATCCGAAAGTCCGGTTGTACCAGCAAAGCTGGCAGAGGATTGTCTACCTCCTGGGGTAATTTTGTAATTACTAGAACGCTTCATCTTGTACTTTGAATTAAAAATTTAAACCATGACGGTTCAGAGGTTAAGAATGGAGGGGTTAGTTCCAGAATTTTTAATATCAGCCGCACCACTGGTGAACAGACGCTGACCACTCATCCGCTTGTTACAAGTCAGCCGCTAAGTGGATTTATTTTTTTATTTTTTTTTGATGATGATTATAAATGATAAATCATCTTCTGATGATGGTTGGCTAACATGGTTAGCGAAACGTGCATCGAGAACTTTAAAAAAAGTGATTCGATGTTTAGTGGTAAATCTCTTTGAGTTTAGTGTTTCACACAGAAGGTTGCAATCGAAAAATTGAACAAAAATAATAATGTTTTCAACACCTTATATTAAACACTATCTATAATAACTTTTTATTCTCACAGATATAAAAGATATGAAAAATGTATCCACGAGTGGGATTTTAACCCAGGACTTTCGATAACCAGCTGCACATTCTTCCAACTGAGAACTGACAACTGACTCCTAAAATTACGATACATCCCAGACGGCTCTCGGATCCCTGAAGGCTCTCGGATCCCAGATGGCTCTCGGATCCCAGAGGGCTCTCGAATCCCAGACGGTTCTCGGATCCCAGACGGTTTTCGGTTCTGTTGGATCTTAGATAAGGACAAGGATAGAAAGGTTATGTTCTATAACGCAGAGAATATGGCTTGTATCTTGTGGTGTGTGTTGCCTGCGTCCGTCCGCATCTATCGCATAGAAAAAGATAGTAGTAGTCGGGTCGGACGGATCTCGGGTCTTTTTTTAGATCTGTTGATATGTGAACCGTGAGAGAAAAGATCCGTGGGGCAAGGATCCGTGGATCCGTAATACAAAATAAATCGTTCGAAGTCGCCGTACTGTGGCTTAAAATTTGCAATCTATTATTGTTTTATGTACCTAAATATATAAATATATAGAATAATACACATAGTAATTAAATATATGAATTTATTTTTAAACAATTACATTTATTTATTTATTTAGCATATGGCTCACATGGATTTATGTATATAATATACATTAAAATATATTATATAAATATATAAAATTGTAAAACACAAAAAATTATAAATTATAAAATATATAAAACTATAAAAATATATAAAATAAAGTTCAACATCAGGTAAGACACATCACAATAAGTACATCAAATTTTAAAATGAATTTTTAAAAATTAAAATTTTTAAACAATTACATATTTACATGTAAAAAGATAATTTAATTTATCTTTTTAGTTTTCAATCGACTTTTTTTTCTGTCACAATTTGACCAGTTTTACTGAAAATTCTTTCACATGGCACTGAAGTAGACATAAGACAGAGCCTTTTTTGGACAAATTCATATAGACTTGGATAAATATTTTTTCTTTGAAACCACCATATTAAGGGGTCCTCGTATAAATCGATCAAGAGAGTGTCGATGTAAGAGAGTCGATGTGAGAGAGTGAATTATTGCTTTTTGATGTCAGTGATATACCGAAAACTTTTAATAATTCATACGAAAAATAATTCATATACGGGCATACTACTGTCAATCGTAAAGTATTTGTTTATCTGTCTATGCAACTAAGTAATGCAACCAGTTATACGAGAAACGATACACTGGGATCCAAGAACCGGCTCAGGGATCCGGATTTTTGAATTGATTCGGAACCGGTGATCCGACTCTCCAAAAAGATCAGTATTTCTCATAACTAGTCGTAGGTTTTATCGGTCATGGCGAAATTTCTGTATCCCTTCTCATTATCTTTTTAATCGCTTTGGAGGTGGTGTTTGCGTTTTCACCTTTTGATTTTTACCTACAAATGTACGATCAAATTTTATATTATTAAATATAGTTTAAATTAAAACAAAACAAAAAAAAAATTGTTGAGAATCGAACTCGCAACAGTCGACATTGAACTAACACTTCTGACCATTACATCACAGTGGACACATAAACTATTAGCGAAATTGAATACCACATGAAGCTAATACCTGTGGTAACTCTGTTTATCAGGAACACAATAATCAATGAAATGAAACACAAATCAATCAAACACCATTATTAAATGTAATATTTTTTCTTACCTGATTAGCCAGTAGAGCAGTGGGATGTTTTAGGTCCATATGTTATTTTAAATTTGTAGTATTACTACATGTTTTTACCTTTTTCGTTCAGTATTTGCATTTTGCTTGGGCATTACCATTTTTCATTATAAAATGCTTCGCCAGCCGCTTTTAGGAGTTTTACCATTGGAAAACATGTTTAATGTTCATCAATCATCACTTTTCAATAATAAAAAATCAAAAATAGGGCTGTTGGAAAAATACGAAACTATTTAACCGACGGAATAAAAGTGTTCTTCAGTCCGTAGCGCTTTACCGATTGTACCTATACTTATTTCAAACATATACATACAGATGGCGCCGTTCGATCAATTTGTTACCGTTCACTGAACAAATCATTCACCTGTTCACTGAACAATAATCGATGTTTTTATTTTAAAAATCCATTATTAAAAATCCATTATTTGAAAACAATAATCGATTATTTTTTCACATCCTTAGTTTCGGATCATCTTACATGTTATTGAAGATATGCCTGGGCATGCATGCAACGTTTCGGGAATTATTTTCCTCCCGTTTTCAAAACGAATCTAAAAATAAATTATATTAATTTCTATAAATTATGAAAAGAAGAATTAGTAGAAAGACAATTAGTTTTTAATGACATATCCTGCGAATGTAGTACATTTTATATAGCTTTTATATACCTTCTTAGAAATAGCGATTTTAATAAATCTGGAATTTGTCAACACGCATACAATTCAACACGAACAATTCCAAAACGGTATTCAAAGAATCGGTAATTTTAGGTATTTCTCGGTATTTTTAGTAGTATGTCACTGTCATTAAAAACTAATTGTCAATGTAAGTATCATTAACATACACAAAAAATATATTTACTTCCTATCTTTTCATAATTTATATACATTAATATAATTTATTTTTAGATTCGTTTTGAAAACGGGAGGAGAATACTTCCCGAAACGTTAACGTCAAAAGTTTTATAACATTTTTATATTTTTTAAATTTTGTTCGTTAGGCAAATTTATTACAAAAAAGAATCACTGAGAAATTTGTCTCCGTTTGGTTTTTTTTGTTTTTACCCAGTGATTCGTTATTTACATAAGAACAGATATTTTTGATATATTTTTTGAGTTTTAGATCGGGGCGAAAAACCCAAATAAAGGAAAAAATATATGAACACGCCACAATCATTCAGACATTACGGTTATAATAATATTATACGAAATACGACAGAAAGGTAAGGATATCAAGGTTGCTTATAGAATATTAATCATAGAAGGTGAAGCGTGGAACTGGAGCGATGAGGAACAGAAACTGATAAAAAATAAGAAAGCATCACCTCAGAGAGGTCCAAAAAACTAACAGAGGATGGGGTGCAGGGACAGAGAAAATACATACGTCGAAGTTGCAAATGTCTCTCGACGGGAATATGGATGTGGAAACAAATATGCTAATATAGAAAGGGAAAGGGAAGGCAAGGGGCAAATAACAGAATATTTAAAATTTGGTAGTTGACTGCCTTGTTAGGGAAGAACTTATAAAACATGTCAAAAAGTGGAAATTTATATCTGATGATATATGTACTCAGTATTGGGAAAGAAGAATATAATCTTATTACTGCATACGGTCGACGGGAGAATTATGCCAAGAAAAATAAGGATAGGTTTTGGGATGAAGTACAGGAAGTTGTGGAAGAAAGTAATGGTACTATTATCATTTTGGGGGACTTGGTAGAGTGGAGTTAAAAGATGAAGAGTCAGCTAATACACTGGGAAGGTATGGAGAAAATGTCAGGAATAATAATGGCAGGATATTGATCAAACTTTGCCTCTTGAATAATTTGTTGGCAGGCAATTCATTTTTTCAGCACAAAGTCATTCACCAAATTACTAGTCGGGAAAGGAATAAGAACGAAAAATCTAATCGATTATATACTGACTGAGCCGGAGAATTTAAAAACAGTAAAGAACATCAGAGTAAAGAGGGGATTTGAAATAGGCAGCGACCATTCTTTGCTAATGGTTATTTTCAATGACCAAAAGAAACATTACACAAATGTCAAAACGATAAGAAGCAGAAGTCGGTCATAAATATTCAAAAACTAAAATTGGATAATTACAAAAGGAAATTGGAGGAAAGTATACGACTAAGCGTGGAGCGTTATAAAGAATACAGTCGAAAAATACTGATAAACTATGGGTCACATTTAGGCAAATTTGTGTAGAAGCTGCTGTGGAAGGAAAAATATCGCAAATAACAGAAAACATACCTCGTGGTGGTCGGAAGAAATTAGAAGCAAAATTAAAAAGAAAAAAGAACTCTGGAAGAAGTACCTTGCTAATAAAAGTATAACAAGTTATGTGCAATATAAAGATTAAATAACTGTTGTCAAGAAGAGTGTCGAAGAGGCCAAGAGAAAAGAATGGGAAGATTTTGGAGTCAGAATGGAAACGAACTTCAAGAGCAATCGAAAATGATCCTATAGTGTTTTAAAAAGTGTGAGAACTAAACAAAGAGTAAAGATAACATATATCAGAAATAAAGAAGGACAGTTGGTATATGAGAACGACGAGATAATGCATCACAGTAAATCATGAAAAGAGACCAAAGGAAAACCAACAGGAATTCAAATATACCATTATCAAGTATAACAAAATTAATAGTATAATTCATATGTGTTAAAATGGGAAGGCTGGGGGGAATGATAGGGTTGAAGTGAATTTGCTCAATAATATGGGAAATGCGGAAACAGATCTTCTCCTTAAAGTACTAAACGCTGCATGGAAGAACATAAACATAACGAAGGACTGGGAAGTAGTAATTATTTTGCCAATATTTAAAAAAAAATGACCGCTCAATGTTTCATAATTACAGAAGGATTTACCTATTGAATGCAACGAGTAAAATATATGAATGCATACTAGAACGAAGATGAAGAAAATAACTGAAAAATAAAATTGATGATAGTCAGCGTGGATTTATAGCAGGCAGGAGCACACAGGATCCTATTTTTACGTAGTGACCACTTACGATAGAGACCTTGGAAAGAAAAAATAAGTTATGTTTGTGTTTTGTGGATCTCCATGAGGCATTCGATAGTGTTCCCAGGGTACAAATATAGCGGGCCCTACGTAATAAAGGAGTGAATCAACACCTTGACAACAACAATCAGACAGGGTGGTATTTTGAGACCGCTGTTGTTTATCATCCCTATCGATAAATTGGCCAAAGAAGTGGATCTAAATATTCGAGAAGCTAGAGTAGGCGTGCATAAACTAGCAACGGTTGGAATAAAGGAACTGATTTATCATTTTAGGAACATTAAATCTTTGTATGCGTAGAACAAGGCCTTCCCAAGAAATAGTCTAAGAATAAATGTGGATAAAACAGAGATGATGGTAGTTTCAGAATGCTTGGAGGATCTTCATGTACAGCTGAGCAACGTAAATGTGAAGTTGGTTGATAAATTTAAATATGTAGGGGTTATCTTGGAGTAGAAGGGAAATGGAGAGTGCGATCTAACAAACAGAATAGATGGTGCGATTAGAGCTTATTATGCAATGTACAAATCCCTTTTCTGTTGTAGGGAAATCACTAAGAAAACCAAAGTTAAAGTTTATAGCTCGGTGATAGTGCCTATAGTGACTTACGATAGTGAATCATGGGTGTTGTTTGAATAATAAAAAAGCAGAACTAGTATTCGAGATGAGAGTGTTGCGATGGATTGAAGTGGTGACACGTTGGGACAGACTGCGAAATACAGAGATAATGGAGAGATTGTGCGTTAGAGTGATATTGGAGGTGATTGAAAAAAACCAATTGCGATAGTTCGGGCACCTCGTGAGGATGCCAGACGTACTGGCATCCTCACGGGGTGTCATGGTCCACACTCTCTTCACCACCCGGTGGTGAAGAGAGTGTGGGCCATGTGTAAGTATGGAGGGAGGAAGAGAGGAAAACCGAGGAAAATTTGGAACAAGTCGATCGCTGAAAGCCTAGCGAGGCGGGGAATTGATTGGAAAGGAGCAATGGTGATGGCCAGAGATAGAGGGACATGGAGAAGATTCCACGAAGGGGGCCGATGGATAGTTCATTCCTCTACATCCAGTAGGATAGAAGAGGCAAAGACTGAGTAAGTAAGTAAGTAAGTTAATATTACTGTTGAGATAGGCTATATTTAAAATAAAAAAAAATTACGAACATATTTACGCGATAATTTATTTTATTTTGATAATAGGTTTTTTTAAAGCGTTATATAAATGAAACCAATGATTTTGCTGATTTGGGGTGATTTTTTAGTATGTCCGAACTTCCGATAAGAGTCGCTGTCAAAGGACTGTGAGTATAGTCTGGCAAATCAGCAGGGAATATTTAACAATATAGCAACATTTGTAAATTATCAAAATTTATTATCAAAATCAATGTTATGCGCTCCAGACTTACAGAGCACTTCAGAATCGTGAATGTTATTATTATGGACAAATTATATTATTTTTACAATTATCGACAAATTGTGAACGCATTTCACGCTGCTGCATCTAAAACAAAGATAAGACAAAAACTTGCGTTCCTAAAGTCGCCGCTGTAGCCTAGCTCCATCAGGCTGAAACTCGCATTAAAGAATACTCGATTTTTTTTGCTTATTTTTGCCTACAAACGATGCTAATAAATGTAGTTCATTTTAAATGTAAATATAGTTCAATTTTTTATAATGTCAGTAATTATGCAGGAAAAATAATATATATTGTTCAAAGCAGTAAATATTGATAATAATACGAAAAAATAGGAATGAAATTAGTGTAAATATTGATAATAATACGAAAAATAGGAATGAAATTAGTGCTAAATTGTTTGTAGTTTATTGTAGTCACAAGAAGAAATGTTTACTCTTTTTTAATACTTTTTTATTATTTTTACTCTATGCATGTAAATAACCTTCATATACAATATACCTTCGATCACAGTCTTGACAGCTAATTTCGTAAAAGACGGGGATTTACGATTTTTATTTTTTTAGTTTTAAAATTAGATTAAATCATCTCCTGATGATGCTAATATGGGTAGCGAAACGTGCGTCGAGCAGTTCAAAAAAGCGTTTTGGTGTTTAGTGGTAAATCGTTTGTAGCTTTTTGAACACATACCAAATATACATACATACATACATAGTTACACATATGAATGTCAGTAAATAGGGCTTATAAGGCTTCCTAAATCAAGGAACACTAAAGCATAAACTATACATGTTTTATGGGACAACTGTTTCCATCCAAAATCGTGGATAGCACGGAAAAATAATCGTGAAATTTATTTGATTCTTTAGAGAAGTAACATAATCTTCAAAAGTGTAACAACAGTAGAGCTCATCCTTGGGATAAATGGAAGCATTGAATGCAATTTATTTTGATCCATAGTATATATTTTTCCAGGAGGTGAAGACTCACCGATCAACTGACAACGGTTCATAAGTTTATTCAATTACACTTTTCTTCGTATATACTACAATAAATTAATCATAATATATATATTAATTCTATAAGCTCAAGTCTCCAGTGATTTAAACTTCCCTATTTATGTTGGTCTATCGTTCAATTGGGTGCCTGAGAACGATTTCAGTAAAGCACTCTTATAGTCCGGTTCAAGATATTCGCAGCCTTTCGACAAAATGTTAATTGCCCCAATAAATTTCAATAAAAATTTTCCTAGTTTCCTCAAAGGCGCCAGAGTCGAAGTAGTTTAACTTCTGAATAATTTTGAAAAAAATAAAATATTGTTAAATTATTACTATTATTATTATTATGTATGACTAAAACATTGTTTATTGGTTTGTGTATTTTGAATTTATTAGTATAATAAAAATTATAACTTAAATTTAATTATACATTTAATTCGGTTTCACTCTCACTGCAACTTTGATCTACATTAATAATAAGTGGTTCTATATTATTAGTAAATGATACATAATCTTCTATTTTAATAAAGTAAAGTAAAGTGTTTGGGTTAGAGGCGCATCAGCAACTAGGCTATTTAGCGACTGGACCTACAGCTTAACGTGGGTTCCGAACCACGGTCATCAGCTTCCGACAAACCCAGGCCAGCACCCCCCTCGGGCTATAAACCCTTGGTTATGTGCCTACCCATAAGTCTATCAGGAAACCTACCGACTGGCGAGTGACCAACGTAGAACACTTCTCAGAAGGCATCCGGCCTTACCCAGCCTTTAACTGGCGTGACTGAGGGGTAATTCGTAGTCGGATTTTACACTCTTGCCTAGAAACAATCACAAACATTTAGGAAAGATAAACGGACAGAAGAAAGAAAAATAACCATCCGAGCGCTGGAATCGAACCAGCTACCGCTCCAGCGCGGATTCGGCAAAGCAGACGCTCTTACCGCCGCACCAACGCGACCGGCTATTTTATTTTAATAACATGGTTAATCGAATGTATCCAACTTTCTTTGGGAATACTATCTACAACTTTCCTAATTAATGTTGCAGCACTTGCACTTTGAGTCGGATAAATGTTTTCTGCTCTAACATTGGATTTTACCTGATGCCTCATATGCTCAATTTGATTAAAAATACAGTAATACGGAGGAAGGCGTAAAACATATTCCTTTTAAATATTAAATGTCTTTAATATTTCTAGATCACATTTTTTTATGTATTTTCAAAGTATATATCGTTTTTTAACATATAGTTCTGTATTATCAATTAGTGCATTAGGAACTTTATTTTTTTGGCGGTTATGATAACTAGCATTGTCCATTACAATTGCCCTTTCCTTAGGCACTTTGGGCAAAAGGCTATTTATAAACCAATCTTCAAAAAGTTCCTGTGGTGTCGTCATGGTAGTCCAAAGATGAAAGTTTAATATTTTTGGAGGACAACCGTAAACAATTTGGAACTCATCCATCCTTGGAACAAACATGTAAAATTGTACTTCTTTTTTTCTTGTTTGCTGGGCTTTTGGTTTGGCATTTTCTTGATGTATCTACCCATCCTTTTATCAACGTAGATAATGGGACGATTTTCTAATCTGTATTTTTTTATAGAGGTTAAGTAGTCAAACTGCCATCGACGCAATCGTTGTGATTCCATTAATATTTGTCTTTGATTAATGGTCCGATATGCAAAACCCATTTGAGATAATATTCTCCGGAGGCTAGTTCTGCTGCAAAGAATGTTGGTTTCATCTTTCCTTAATCGCTGTTGCAATGAATGCAATGTAGGCATAGTTTGCTCTTCATACATAGCATAAATTTTGCTTCGAATTAAGTCTTTGTCGCTTTCATCAACACATTTGCTTTTACCAGAATCACTACGAACTGTTTTGGCTTTAATTGGCTTCGTCAAAGAACTTTAACTGTAGACAATGGCGTTTTCATTAATGAAGACGTTTCTGCTGCGGCTGCATTTACATTAAGCCCCCTATTCAATAAAGAAACATACACATTTTTAACAATTTGTTTAGCATCGGAGATAAATGTTTTCTTTTATAATTAACACTACCGGAGGCACAATGATCATTATCTCGCCAAGAACGCCACATTTTTAGCACATTTGGAATAATAAAAATATTATTGAAATTATAGAACCTCACTGTTTAAGAAAAGAATGCGAACTAGACTAAAATATTGCGAAACTACTAAACCAGATTTAAAATTAATTTTATCTTATTACCTGTTATTTTATTAGGCTCGGCCCTGTTTACTTTTTTTGCAACTGCTGGGTTTCGTTACGACAGGGGTTGTTAACAGTTTATTGCAGCCATTCGGTCAACGATATATCTTGAACTGCACTATACACACTGAGTGGGTAAATTAATTGTTACGATCGACTCCAGCTTATCAAGGCTCTACAAATCTCCAAATCGTTAGTAAATTACAATTCTCACAAAGCGATCTTTTTAATCCATATCAATACCAATGTTTTCGGGCCATTTAACTGACTAGAGATATCTAAGAAGTATTTCACAGCAGCTACATTGAACTACAAACAATAATAGATAAAAATAAACATATTTCGTAACTTATTAGCTGCTGAGTTATTGTTGCTATTGCAGTATGCATTGTAGTATCAACTAACTGGTGATTTTTAGGGAACAAAAGGTTCCACACTTTATAAAATCGTTTATAGTTGAAGATTCTGGGACAACAATTTTCTAAAACTTTATCAACTTCAGTGTTTTCCAGCATAATCAGTGCCATAGCATGTAATTTAATTTTTTCTGTAACTACATAAAACTACAAATAATTTCTATTAAGAAACGATTGACTCGACACCTTACCCATCATTAGCTCGCTGATACAAGCATAATCGTTTCAGTAGCACATGTTCTATGACATTTGAAGATTGTCAGAAGAATCTACGTTCGATATAATCGTTTGTACTTTATATATGATTTTAGTGAGTTTCTGAAACTTTATCAACTTCAGTGCTTCTCAGACATAATCAGTACCATGGTTTTGTAGGTTATTTTTTTTCTGTAACTACATAAAACTACTTACAATTTCCATTAAAAAATAATTGAGTCTACACGTCACCTATAATAAACTCGGTGATACAAGTACTATCGTTTCAGTAGCACATGTTCTATAAAATTTGAAAATGGACAGAAGGATCTACATTCGATATAATCGTTTGTAGTTTATAAACTGTTAATAATTATTCAATCGAAGTCTTGTTGAAAGGGGTCTTGTGACACTTTTGAAGATTATGTTACTTTCCTAAAGAATCAACTGAATTTTGTGGTTATTTTTCTATGCTACCCACGATTTCGGATGAGAACATTTGTATATATATATATATATATATATATATATATATATATATATATATATATATATATATATATATATATTAGCATTAATTTCATTCCTACTTTTCGTATTATTATCAATATTTACTGCCTTGAATAATTTCTATTGTTTTTCCTGCATAATTACTGACACTACAAAAGCATGAACTATACTAAATTTATTAGCATTGTTTGTAGGCAAAAATAAGCAAAACAATTCGGGTATTCTTTAGTGCGGGTTCCAGCGTGATGGAGCGGCTGTTGCTCGCAGTGTTAATGAAGATCCAAATTTATCAATTCGTCACCTTTTGCAGGAATTTGGCTTTTGTTATCCGACTACTTGTAAAATTTTGCGTAAACATCTTGGTCTGGTGTCTTCAAAATTCAGTTTATCCAAGAACTGAAGCGGTAAGACCATCGTTTGCGTCTTATGCTCTGAGTACGCCGATGGCATCATTGGGCCGTAGTTCTTTAAATATCAAGCTGGAAAGCGCGTTACTGATAATGAGGTTCGTTACAGAGCGATAATCAATAATTATTTAATTCCGAATTTGAATGATATTGATTTGGAGGAGATATGGGTCCAACAAGACGGCCCCACATATACAGCCGACGCAACATTCGATTTATTGAGGGAACAATTCCGTGAGAAAATTATTTCGAGGAACGGACCTGTTAATTGACCACCAGTATCATGTAATTTATCGCTTTTAGATTATTTTATTTGGGATTACTATAGAACTATTGATGCCTTGCAAGCCAACATAACCAGGAAAATTGCTTGAAAAAATGGTCGGCAATTGGTTTGACAAAATGAGCCTCGTCAGAAGTAGCCGTGGCGAACATAAAATAAATAGTTTCAAGGCATCTAATTAGGTTGTTGTTTTATTTGAGTCTAAAGTTCGGATGCACAAAAAAATCAACCTATATTTGGCGTCTTCTTAATCTGTCAATGTTATTTACAGCATAAAAACAGTAAATTTTATGGTGGTGACATTAACGAAATGAAAAAACAGTTCAAAGGGGGACTTTTACAATTAACTGTTTATTATGTATACAAGAGTACCCCTCATAAAACCTAATTATGCCATCTGTAAGGTACAGCTTTCAGGCTATAAGGATTGGATCAATTTCATTACATTTTCATTTTAAACTTTTTATTTCGATATTTTATGGCTGTTGTTAATAAGCCGATAATTTCCTACCATTCTCAGGTAATTGTTCAGAAAGTTATTCAATGCCAGAAGTACCGAAAATAATAATTAAGCTTCTTTTTATGATGACACCTGACACCCCTGACAGGTATATATAAATTCAGCATTCTAGATCTAAATCTAGTCAGGTGTTCGCTTTCTTTGAGAACAATTTGTCATTAGGATGAACATTATTTGTTGAACTTTAGTGAGTTTGTGTGCTAATTTTCACATTCATCCTCTTCTACAATACAAAAACAGAACATCGATGATGTCTATTTGAAGAACTTTAAACGTTGCTGACGTATATTTGGTTGGATATAGAATACTGAAAAAGTTTCAAAGGTATTTATTATTTTGAAATTTCACTAAGGTTTATGTTAAATTAATATTCGGTTAGAACCGCGTTTTAGATTTGTAAAATCTCGACGTTTCGTCTTCCACTTTGAAGCCATTATCAAGAGAATCTAATTGATTTACTCCGAGGCATTTTGAGGCCTCGACCCAGAATTTTCAACTAATGGGGAGTAGGCAGATTGAGGAGTAAATCAACTAGATTCTCTTGATAATGGCTTTAAAGTGAAAGCCGAAACGTCGAAATATATATATATATATATATATATATATATATATATATATATATATATATATATATATATATATATATATATATATATATATATATATATATATGGCCAAATCGGACACTTTACAATTTTTTGACATTTTTAGTACCCATCGAAAAACCCTTCCTGGTGAATTTTGAGATTTTTTTGATTATCCGTTCAAAAGATATCGAATTTTCAAAAAAATCTTGCTTTTTCCGGTTTTTTCACCCATAACTTCTTCAAAAATGGTTCAAATTCTTTTTTTTTTAATTTTTGTTTTTTATGTACTTTCAAGAAAAAAATACAAAACAATTTTTAAAGTGTTTTAATATTTTAATTTAAGTTTTAAAATTTAAATCTCATTTTTTAAACTGTATGAATTCTTCGATTTTCTTGAAAATTTTTGGTGGTCAACTTCTATCCATTCTTCAGATTTTAAGCCCAAGTAGATCATGAGATTATGTTAATTAATTTTTTTTTCGATTTTTGAAAATTAAAAAATTTTTCGCTGTTTACCATTCTTAAAATTATTTTTCTTCATTGTGTAATCTTTTTTTTTGTCATTTTGAATCTATTTTTCTACAATTATAATATTAACAGGTTTTATAAATGAATAATTAGTGTTTTAGTTCCATACAGAGCAATAATAACATTTCTTTAAACAGAATGTTTTTTATGCTATTAACAAATAGCCACGCAGTTTGAATACTTCCTCTCCTGCATGGTGGCATGTTGGTTGTTTCTTTGTTGACAAAAACCTAAATGTCAATATTCTGAAAAGTTTGAATTTGGACTATTTTTGAAGAATTTATGGGTAAAAAGCCGGAAAATTGCGATTTTTTGAAAATTCGATACCTTCTGAACGAGTTATCAAAAAAATTTCAAAATTCAGCAGGAAGAGGTTTTCGCTGGGTGCTACTATATATATATATATATATATATATATATATATATATATATATATATATATATATATATATATATATATATATATATATATACGTATGGGCCCTAGTGGACCACGCGAAGTACAATTAGAGCGTTTGTTGTTGTTAGCCTTCCTTTGTGCCCATACTAATTTCATTCTTTCGCTATGAGCTTTTTTCCTTTCGTCAGACCAAGTTGTTCGGGTCTTCCTACATTTTTCTCTCTGGCCAACCTTCCAAACGTTAACCTTGTGTCTGAAACAGCCTCTATCCTGAATTTCACTTTGTGTAATATTTGCTGATCTTAGGTCCTCTTTAATTGCAGCAATCCATTTAATTATTTCTACTTTAGCTTTACTCCTATTTTCATAAAATTCGACTATTTGTCTAGTTAACCTACTCGGATTCATCCGTTTTATGTGTCCGTAAAACTTAAGTCTTCTTTTTCTCATATCGCTATGTATATCTGTGGTGGATTTCTTGGTTTTCTCGAAGTCGGTATGTTGTACTATTTATTTGTTTAGGATTTTTCTTTCCTTCTTTTCAATGTCCTCGATGTCCCTCTTTCTATTCAAAATGAGCGTTTCTGCAGCATATAGACATTCTGGCTTAATAACCGTGTTGTAATGTCTCAGTTTTGTGTTTTTAGATAGGCATTTTTTGTAGTAAATATTTTGTGTAAGTCTCAATGCCGTTTCCATTTTTTCCATCTACCCTTATTGGCCGCTTTTTCCAACTCATTTTCCATGATTATTTCACCCAAATATTTGAATTGAGAGACTCGTCTGATGTTACCATATTTTGTTTTTAGAAATGGCGTTCTTAGTCTGTTGCAGGTCATGTATTGTGTCTTTTCAAAGGAAATTTGGAGTCCTACATTTTCTGCTGTTTCTTATAGGATTTCAATTTGTTTCTGTGCTGTTAATACATCTTGAGCTAAAATTGCTAGATCATCAGCAAATGCCAGACAATCAATTTTGATGTTGGTTCTCCCCAGTTTAATGGGCTGGTCAATATTCAGGACCGACTTTTTTTCACGCCACTCCTATATTACTTTTTCCAGAACACAGTTAAATAAGAGTGGCGAGAGTCCATCCCCTTGTCTCACTCCAGTTTTAATTTCGAAGGGCTCTGAGATCTCACCCATGAATTTAACTTTTGACCTTGTGTTAGTTAACGTTGCTTTAATAATTACCAGCGTTTTCAGATCTAGTCCTTGTTCTTTCAAGATTCGGAATAAAGATTCGCGGTCAATAGAATCATATGCTTTTTTGAAATCCACAAATGTACAGACGAGATTTTTATTGTACAGTTTTTGATGTCTTAGACATCAGTAGTCAGATTCAGGATCTGTTCAGGGCAGGATCTGCCCGGTCGAAAACCTGCTTGATATTCACCAATGTTACGTTCTAACTGTCCCTGTGCTCTGTCTAGTAGACATTGAGATAGAATCTTGTAACAAACTGGGAGAAGAGATATTCCTCTATAGTTGTTTACATCCGTTCTATCTCCTTTCTTATGTAGTGAATAGATTAGAGCATCTTTCCAATCTTCTGGAATCCGTTCGGTTCGCCAAACTTCTTGTAGAATTTTGGTTATTTCCTTGATTGTACCTGGACCAGCGGATTTCAAAAGTTCAGCAGTGATTCCATCTTCACCAGAAGCCTTGTCATTTTTAAGCCGCTTGATTTGCCTAATTATTTCATCTTCATTCGGTGGTAATGAATCTGGGTTTGTTTGTTTAGGTTTTAGTGTTGTTAATTTGTTTAAGGGCTCAGAACAGTTTAGTATTTGTTCAAAATATTTCGCAAGTTCTTTGCAATTGTCTTGGTTAGTTAGAGCAAATTGTCCGTTTTCCTTTTGGAAGCAAAGATTTTGCGGTTGATAGCCTGTTAATTTAGTTTTAAATGTTTTGTAAAAGTTTCGGGTGTTATTTTTTTGGAATATATATATATATATATATATATATATATATATATATATATATATATATATATATATATAAATAATAATAATAATAATAATAATAATATATATAGGGTGCTCGTTTTTTCGACGCCCCAAAAAACCTTCCTTTTGATGAAAAATACGAGGGAATTTTTTTTACAAAAATAACACTTGCCTCAAGACGAACTAAGTTAATTTTTTTGATAACATCGTAGTTTTTTGTAAGTATCTCTTAAAGTATACGGATTTGAGAAAAATATATAGAAGCAATTACGTAGGAAATTAAATTATCTACAAAAAATGGTCCTTTCCATTCTCTTTATAAAATTCATATTTATGGAGATATTCTCAATTATAAATTAATTAACTCCATATAGTCAACATTTTAAGAGCTACAAACGTCGTTTTATTTTTTAAATTTATAATAATTTAATTCGACTTAAGTAGAATTTACAATTATTTCTTTAATGATATCTAGTTAATAACAGCTAAGGTATAATTAATGTCATTAATGTTATATCAAAATTAAATAATACAAATTTATTTGTTATAAACTTGTTATAAATTTGTTATAATCTCGTAATTTTTTAAAAACATGTAATAAATCTGTTTATTAAACTTGAAGAGATTTTTCACTAAATACCAAAATACTTTTTGAATTAAGATTAAATCATCTCCTGATGATGCTAACATGGTTAGCGAAAAGTGCGTCGAGCAGTTCAAAAAAGTGTTTTGGTGTTTAGTGGTAAATCTCTTCAAGTTTAGTGTTTCACACCAAAGGTTCCAATAGAAGAATTAGATCTGTTTATAACAAATAAATTTGTATTATTTAATTTTGATATAACATTAATGACATTAATTATGCCTTAGTCGTTATTAACTAGATACCATTAAATAAATAATTGTAAATACTACTTAAGTTACAAATTTTTTTAAATTTCAGAAAAAATGATATTTGTAGATCTTAAAATGTTGACTATATGGACTTAATAAATCTATTCTTGAGAATATTTCCATAAAAATGCATTTTTTTGAACAAAAAGGACCTCTTTTCTAGAGAATTCAATTTCCTACCAAATTGCTCCTATATATTTTTCTCAAATCCACATACTTTAAAAGATACTTACCAAAAAACTTCGATTTTATAAAAAAATTTACTTAAACTGAACTTAAAACAAACTTTTGTTAAAAAAATAATAAAAAATTCAGCCTTATTTTTTCATCAAAAGGAAGGTTCATTTTTGGACGTCAAAAAAACTTAATTTTTAACGGCCATGTAGTGTTGATTTTCTTTTCGTTTTTTTACGCAAAGCTTGATTCAAATCGATCATTTGTTGTCGGTAGTGTTCATTAATAACGGTTTCGCCAGGTTTTGACCTTTTACGCTTAGGATTCTTAAAATATGCCTGTGATTTATCAAGGATTTATCAAAGCACTGTGATTTACCAGGAGAATGCTCGTAAGCTTCGGCAAGCATTCGACAAGCAAAACTGTTAGACTGATAATAATTATCACTATTGATAATGTTTTGAACTTTTGATCATCACAGGCTCTTTCGCAATTTTCCTTACTTTTTGAAAGGTTGCCAATGAAACTACATGTTTCCATGTAGAGATTTCGTGTTGCTTTTTTTAACAATCCATGAAATGGCTATTGTAGGGTCTTTAGTCGTGGGTTAATCTAATTTTAACACTAATACCGCCGACTTCCCCTTATGCCTCTATTTTTCCTTTTCAAACGAGTGGAAGCCATTTTAGCCTTTAGCCTTATCTTTTTGATATCGTTGTAATTCTCCATCGATTTAAAGATTAGAAAATTGTTCAAGGATGTCCGGTACATATGAAATGTTATGTATAACAACTAGCTGCCATCTTGTTATTCACCATTATTAAATAACGAATGGTAAACTTTATAATTAATGTATTATTTATTCATTTTTCTTTCACGAGTAAAATATTAGGCCTCACAACCCAGACCTTAATTTTTTGGATAATTTGGCTTTGAAATACGTATTTGGTATGAAATACTATAATACTTACAACCTAAAGGTTTTACATATAAATGTCAGTAAGATAATGTGGTATAGAATTGAATCAATTGAAGGACTGACCATGGTCACGCAATAGAGGGCGCGTGCTGTATGATTAATAAGCGGCATTTAAAAAAATACACCAAAGCAATTTGCAGTTAATACAATCATTTTTATTAAAAATATTACTAGTTGTCATTTTTTTGAATATTAGTAGTTTGAAAAAAATTAATATATATTTTTTTATTTTCAGGTAAAATCATAAAGGGTGAACTTACGATAGAAGAAAAAGTATATTCCAAAAGAAGTAATCAAATAAAATAATCATGTTCCTTATTTTACATTTAGCCAGAGAGAAATTTCTGCGGTTAGTTATACTGACGGGGAGTATCACGTATTCCGCTTATCAACTGTATTGGCTTGTGCAATTATTTTTAAAAGCTTGAGCATAAAAAGTGTTACAAAAATGTGTATTTGAATTGTATACAATATTTTATTTATTAATTACACAATAACATGCTAAATGTTATTATGTTTATTATATTTTGTTGTATAATATGTATCAATATATATGAATATATTCAATAAAGCTGTTATATTTAAAAAATGAACGCATTTTCAAATTTTACTTATACCTTCATCGTCAATGACATTCTATTAGGGAGCCATATTAGTTGTGGTGTCTAAAGCGTCAGCCTTACGTTACGGCAGTCAATGTGAAGCGGGTTTCAAATCCCGTACTGAGCAAAAAGGTTTTTCTAAAATTCTTGTGAATGTTTCTAGGTAAGAGTGTAAAATCTGACAAGGATCACCCCTCAGTCACCCCAGTTCGAGGCTGGGTAAGGCCGGATGCCTTCTGAAAGGTTTTCTACGTTGGTCACTCGCCAGTCAGTAGACTTCTCGAGATACTTTCGGCTTCTCCGTTGCTGGTGCACCTCTAACTCCAAAACTTTACTTTGCTTTACATTATAATATGCGCTATGGCTTTTTAAAATTGTTTAACATAACAAAAGACATGCTGCTTTTGCAGAAATATGTTTGCTTTCTATATACTCCGATGCAGATGGTAAGAACCGATGCCTCCTAAGGTTTTCTAAAAAGTGATTCAATTTGGCTTTCCACATAAAGATATTAAAAAAAAATTGAGAAATTGAAAAATATAAAAAATATTTATTTGCCCTTTGAGGTTATTCATTACAATTATAAACTCAAAAAGATTTATCACTAAACACCAAATCACTTTTTTAAAGTTCTCGACGCACGTTTCGCTAACCATGTTAGCATCATCAGGAGATGATTTAATTTACCCTGTTTTTTAGCGACACTTTAAATTATCTCTCGTGGAGCTAGTAATTGTTTTTCAAATTCTTTTTTAGTCGGATCAGATTAAATCATCTCCTGATGATGCTAACATGGTCAGCAAAACGTGCGTCGAGAACTTTAAAAAAAAGTGGGAATTATTTTCAGTGTTTAGCAGTAAATCTCTTTGAGTTTAGTTTAGTGTTTCACACCGATATATATTTCACCGAAGTAAAAGATGATATATAAATGACCACTGCAGCTCAAGTGGCATGATGTAATTCGTTTGTGAAAATTTTCGACTACTCTGCGGTACAATTCAGGTTCTAGGCCGGCTCTTTCGCATCTGATCTCCTGTTTCAGCCTCGCAATGGTGTTCGGTTTATTTTTGTAGACTCTGCTCTTCAGATACCAGTCCGGTCAAATTAGACAGAATAAGAGTGAAGCTACATAAATTCACATCAAGCTGGAAGTGAGTATAATTGATAATAAATAACAATTAAAAATAACATTTCAAAATTCCCCATCGTTCCGGAACGTGGAAAAAAATTGACTCGAGGTCAAAGGAAAAAAAAAATGGGGTTCTCGCTATTTTCATCAAAACGGTAAGTTTTATCGTAAAATTCTCTTAGTTAAAAATTGTAAACCATAAAATTATCTATAAAAAAGGTATCAATAATTTTTTTCCTAAGAGCCACCGTTCCTGAGATATAATAATTTAAAAAGTTGTAAGCGTCATAATATGCATAATAACGTCACGTATATACATCTCTGTAGCTGTAATATAAGTAAAAATATTTTTCTATCGGAGATTGTAACTTACATTTAAAATATGAAATATATTATCAGCTAGACCCAAAAGACTAGGGTTGGAAGTTGGTTGACAATACATTAGAACCAATTCAGACTTTACTCCCACCTGCGCCGGAAAAACTGCTAAACACAATTTTTTGCAACTGTAAAAAGGGATGCAGTGCTAAATGTGTTTGCAAAAAAGTTGGACTGTTTTGTTCGCTGGCATGTATGAATTGTCAAGGCCAGTCGTGTTCTAATGTTGAATCACCAACAGTGGAGGATTCGTTTGCTAACGACGACGAGACATGGACATCGCTACTGACGCAATTCACTTACACCCAGAATGAAGAAGAAGAAGAAGATCAAGAAGAAGAACAACAAGAAGAAGTAATTGAAGATTATGAATCGGACGAATAAATTTTTCTACTGTTTTTTAATTTCCGTCGCTTTTATCAATTCTAACTCTTGCTAGTATCTGTTATTATGCAATAGTTTCCAATTAAGCAGAATCACAACAGACCTGTGGAATAGGCCTACTGGGGAAACCACGTTAAAAAAACGCGCTAAGTACACTACCTCAGAGGTGGGGTGGAAACGTTTGCATATTATGATGCTTACAACTTTTTGAATCGTTATATCTCAGGAACGGTGGCTCATAGGAAAAAAAATATCGATACCTTTTTTTATACATAAATTTATGATCTACAATTTTGTCTGAAATAATTTTACGATAAAACTTACCGTTTTGATGAAAATCGCAAAAAAAAACATTTTTTTGACCTTTGACCCCGAGTCAATTTTTTTCCACGTACCGCAACGATGGGGAATTTTGAAATGTTAATTTGAATTATGTT
Organism: Cosmopolites sordidus; assembly: GCA_031761425.1. NCBI lineage: Eukaryota > Metazoa > Arthropoda > Insecta > Coleoptera > Curculionidae > Cosmopolites > Cosmopolites sordidus. The sequence continues at coordinate 433,555 of JARFXV010000012.1, forward strand.
TTGAACAATTTTACTCACTTCCAGATTGATGTGAATTTATATACCTTTGAATGTCTAGATTGACCGGACTATACCCCCAAAATAAAAAAATCTGCGGGAGTTAAATCACACGATTGCGGCGGCCAATTGATGTTGCCATTACGTGAAATAATGCGATCTGGAAATTTTCTGCGCAGTAATTCTATCGTTTCTCCTGCTGCGTGGCAGGTGGCACCATCCTGTTATAACCAGAGATCTTCATTGTCCATATCTTCCAACTACTCCCAGAAAAAATCTGTTATCATATTCCGATAGCATTAACCGTAACAGCGTTATCCGCATGATCCTCGAAAAAAAATGGACCAATTACGCCTCAGGACCAAAAGGCACACCAAATAGTCACCTTTTGGGGATGCATTTCCGTTTGAACAATCTCTCTTGGATTTTCCAATCCCCAAATACGGCAATTGTGCTTGTTTACGAAGCCACCAACATGAAAATGTGCCTTATTGCTAAAAATGATTTTCATTGAAAAATTACCCCTCGATCGAGTATCCATTCGGCAAACACACGATGCTGTTGATGGTCTCGAGGCATCAATTTATCTGTTATTTGGAATTTGTAAGAATTTAACTGCAAATCTTTTGTTAAAATTCACTGTGTAGTGAAATACTTAAGGCCCACTTGCTGCAATCGATAACGAATCGATGTGTTTGAATTTTCGGCCACACTTTTGCGAACAATGGTGATATTTTGTTCCGAACGACCTCTACGAGCATGCCGAGGGGTTTTTATATTAGCTACGGATCCAGTTTGCTCGAATTTTTCGACCACATTCCAAATTGTCCTTTCAGAAGGTCGATTTTGCGCGTTAAAACATTCACGTAAAGCATGAAATGCACTTTTCCTCGATCGGTCATTTTTATAAAAGACCTGGATAATTTTAACACGTTGTTCCATCGTATATTACTCCATGACAATTTTTGTTTATGTTTCTATCTTAGAAATGTGACTTGACAAATAGAGTGGCATTTCAATATTTTAGATTGTAATGTGGAAACTAAATTTGATTCAACTTTTATGTTGGTTGTTTGTCGATCAATTCATTCATCACCAGCACTTTGAGGTCCACTGCTTGACGTAAGCCTCTCTTAAAAGCTTCCACTGTGTGCGGTCCTGTGCCGCTTGCATCCAGTTTATTTTGTTGCGTTTTAAGTCATCAGTCTATCTATAGGACGTCCTCTGTTTCTGAAGGCTTCCGATCTTGGTCTCCATTCGAAAATTCGTCTTATCCACCTGTCATCAACCGCTCTCGCAACATGACTCGTCCAGTTCCACTTCAACATCGCTATTCTTTCTACAGCATCAATCACTTTCGTTCGGTTGTGTATTTCTGTTTTTGGTATTCGATTCTCCGAGTGAAACACCCCGCATCCGTTCCATAGCTAGTTGTATCACCCGTATCATTCTAATTGTCTGTTTTGCCATTGTTGAAGTATCTGCATCATATGAACTAGAACTGACACACTGGTTGAAAATTTTTCTTCTCAAACAAACCGACAACTCTGACTTTAATATATTTCTCAGATTTCCGAAAGCAGCCCAGGCAAGTCCGATTCTTCTAGAGATTTTACGAGTCTGATTATCTCTGCTGATATTAATCTCGTGTCCCAAGTTCTTAAAAAATGTAGTTTCCTCCACTGTGATGTTATCGATGTAGACGTTCTCGCCAAGTATCAGGTTAGTCATGATTTAGGTTTTTGCGAAGTTGATTTTGAGTCCCACTCTCTTGGAGACTTCGTTGGGATCTGAACGTCACAATATCATCATTCAGACGGTCGGCTATTAATACTAGATCGTCGGCGAATCTCAAGTGGTTGAGATTTTCACCGTTTATGTCCACTCCTAAGCCATCCCATCGTGTGTTCTTGCACATGTATTGAAGTAAAGTATTGAAAAATTTTGGTGAAATGGTATCGGCTTGACGAATACCCCATATTTCTATATCAAATTTGTTTGTGTTTGCGTGAAGTCAGACATTTGCATTGGCGTGTCAAATACTTTCTCGTAATTTATAAAGATAAGCACTAGAGGTTTATTATACTTCGTCGACTTTTCTATAAGGTTTTTCAATACTTGAAAGTGGTCATCAGTGGCATAGCCTATCCTGAAGCCAGCTTGTTATCGAGGCTGGTATGTGATGATTCTGGTAAACAACTGGTATAGGTGTGGTTACTGGTTATCAAACCAATAACTGGTTATCTAAGGTTCCTTCTGTTTGTCTTTTATGTAACTCGGAATAAAACATTTCTACTATTTTTAGATTTTTTTCTCTGTTAGTTTTGACGTTGCTCTGTTTATCCGCCAGCTTAAAAATGTTTTTCTTGCCATGAAAAAGTTTTCGTCTGAGAACTGTTAGGCTCTTCTTCGATGCGTAAACTTTCATTTTCCATGTGTCTTATTGCTTCCAAGTTCTCTTTGATTTTATTTTGGTAAAACTCAACGTTCTCAGGTGATACCTAATTTCTGTACTTGATCTTGACTATGAGTTTATATCATACAGGCAACGTAACATATAAGCGCCCGGTCTGCCATAGATGACGTTACGTACGAAAAACTTTTATCAGTGGTCGATTGTGCCAACCTTCAAACGTCATAAGTCAAATTTTCACGACAATCTGTCTACTAGTTTCTGAATGCTTTAAGTGACGCTACTTTTGTTATTTTCAAAACAATGGAAAAAAAGAATTTTTGCTTTTGAAAGCATTTTGATGAAGAAAAATATCGTTGAACCAAAATGATGGCTTGATAAACATTACCCGGATGGTGTGCTGAACGTCCAAATGAGGTGGTTACATCAAACAACATCAGAAAAATTCACTAACTTTGTAAATTCTTCGCAAAACCGTAAAGTAAAGCTACAAGAAATAGTTGATATCATAAATATGTAGAAAGGAAATGCAAAATCGATGCGAAAAACTTTTAAAAGATGGTTTGCAATTAATTATAAATTCATTAACATTTAAAATAAAATCACGTGACTATGAAAGCGCCACTATTGGCTGCCATGTTTGTGGCGTCATATGTTAAAGTGTTTTACTATTGTGCATAACATGTGGGAATGCGTAAATTGTTATCGACATAGGTACCGCGTTCGCTCACAGCGGGCCAAAATTAACAACGTGTTGATGATTCTGAGCAATGTTTGGAGCTGTTTAAGCGAAATAAAAATGATTTTTTTCATGCGGTATGTGACAATAGATGAAACAAAGATCACTGACTACACTCCGTAGTTAAATAGGCAGTCAACTGAATGGACAGCAGCCTGACAACAGAATCTAGTGTAAGCCGTCCAAAGCGACCAAAACAGAACCATCGGGCCTTTGTATTTTGGGATGTGCATGGTAATGAGAAAGGTATTACCATTAATAGCGAATATTACATAGCGTTATTGATACGTTTGAATGACGAGATAGCAAAAAAGGCTCCAAAAAAAGTGCTGTTTCACCAAGACAATGCAACATGTCACAAATCGTGGGCAACGATGGTCAAATTGCATAAATTGCATTTCAAATTGCTTTCTCATCCACCGTATTCTCCAGATCTGGCCCCCAGCGACTATTTCTTGTTTTCAGACCTCAGAAAAATGCTCGCTCAGAAAGAAATTTCTCTCCAATAAAGAGATAATTGCCGAAGCTGAAAGCTATTTTGAAGGCAAAGAGAAATGGTTCTATAAAAAAAGATGTAGAAATGTTAGAAAAGCGTTGGGATGATTGAAAGTCGAAAAGTGTGTTTCATTTGTCAGACTTGTGTTATGTGTTATTTATACTAAAACACTCTGCAGTGTGAACAGTTTTAAACTAACGTTAAGACAAGACGTTAAAACAAACATAAAATTTAGTACCAAACGAGGAGAAAGGGGACATATTACAAAGTGATTTTTCAGTTTCTTTTTAGCTCATAAGTAATAAGAAATGCAGATTGTCCGAACCGCATATTCCTGTTTGGCTAAACAAGCATCCGTTTCATCTAGATAATAAAGATTATAGTTAATTTTCAGGTTTTATTTCTCGCCATAAGAAATGTTTAAAAACAATTTTGAAAAAATGTCCCTTGCAGCTACTTTTGACAAAGCGCATTCTTTCAATTGAATATCCGACCACTTTTTCAAGCAATTGGGTTTTTAAATAAAAAATACTTATCGATTTTTTTTACATTATTTTAAAACATAATAAAGAAAATTGATAATCGATGCGAAAAACTTTAAAAAAATTGTTTTGCAATTTATTATAAATTCATTAAAATTCATAAAATTTAAAATAAAATCACGTGATTACGAAAGGACCACGTTTAACTATATACTATATAACTAACTACTGTCAACAGGTAAAAGTACCTGTGTATATACTGTCAAAATTATTGAAGTTTAACGTAAAAACAAAAACTATTGTTGGTTACTAATTTAATTCAGTAATGTGACAAATGGTTCTGGTGGACATTCTGTTCAATTCAGCTGAATTTCGAGGTGCTAAAGCATCAATTTGAGTTTTTTTCTTAAATAATAATGTAAAATGTTTTTTAAATAATAATGTAAATAAGAAACAAAATATTTCTATTAAATATAATTAAATTGTTTGTAGGGTGTCACACGAAAGTTACAGTAGCAAGGCTATAGGTTATGTTCAATTTATCCACAAAAATTTTAGTTGAACGGTGAAAGGACGTGGATGTTCAGAACATAAAGTTCTGTGTAAAGCTTATATAGTTACCTTAATTAGTGATGAAAAACTAACAAAAGTTGAAGACACTCAATGTAACGATTGTGTAGCTTCAGCAGATAATAAATATTCAAACATAAAAAAATTGATATAATGTTATAAATAATAATATTTTGTATATATTTGATGACAGGTGGTTGTAAAAATTTGATGTTGTTTTAGAATTAATACGTCGTGCTGAATGGAACCATTGATTTCAACGTTTAACATCTTGTGATACATTTAAAATCATTTTTCTGGGAGTTGTTTTGCAGTATTCGTACAAAATGGTACGAAACAGGAACGCTAACTAATTAGATTTGACATTTTCAATAAATGTATCAATACAATGATGAAAATAACAAGAATAAGTTGATTAAAAACTAAAACACTACGTATCAGCTGTCGGTAATGTTAAGGAGAAATAAACATTGTGACGTCACACGCGCTCGGGTTTTCTCGGGGACTGTCTGCGCGTCATCGGGAACTAGGTTTAAAAATTTATTTTCAATTTGATGTAACTTTTTAATTACAAGGAAAAAAATAAAAATAGTTTTGTTATAAAACTAACAATATGATCTTTCTATTTATGACAATTTTTTTTCAAAGCTCCAATTGGGGTTTTATGTCCGCAACTGTCCGAGTGATGTTGGCTTCTAACGCATCAATAGTTGCTGGTTTATCGGCATAGACCAAAGATTTAACATAACCCCACAAAAAATAATCTAAACTTGATAAATCGCATGACCTTGGGGGCCAATTAACAAATCCGTTCCTCGAAATAACATGTAACAGATACCATTCAAATTCGGAATTAAATAATCATTGATCATCGCTGTGTAATGATCATCATTAATGGAAACGTGCTTTTTATCTGATAACGTGATATTTAAAGAAATACGATCCAATGATGCCAGCGCCGTATAATCCGCACCATATAGTGTATTTTTCTGGATTCGTTATTTATTTTTTTACCACTCCAAATGCGGCAATTTGGTTTATTAACGTAAACATTTAACCAAAACGGATCTTAAGGCACCAGACCAAGATTTTTACACAAAAATTTCCACGTAGTCGCATTTCAAAGCCCAACTTCCCACGAACGGCGGCAAATTGATAAATTTGGATCTTCATCTATACAACCGGCAAAAGCGGCGATATTTTCTGCTTAAGGTTCAGTTTTTATCTTATTTTTGTTTTAATATCGAGCAGCCTGAAATGCGTGTTGATAATTCGACAATATATCGCTTGGTGGGGCGATTATATGCACCATAAAATTCACAAAGTGCTCTATAAGTTTGGCGCACAAAACACTGATTTTGATAGTAAATTTCGACAATTTGTAAGCGTTGCTCTGATGTTAAAGTTCCCTGATAATAAACTAAATAATAATAAACTAAAAAATTTTGACATTAGGGGCGCGCAAACCCACAGTTTATTTGACAGCAACCCACATCAGAAGTTCGGACATTTTTAAAAAATCACTCGTTATTTTTATTTAGGGCATATTAATACATTCCACTAACTTTAATAATAAAACAAATAATTATTTTTACTGTTAAAGTAGGTATAAATATAAAACATTCACACAAAAAATATTTCGGAAATCAACCTGGAGACTGTTTATTGTATGTGCAAATTCAATAAAAGGGAATTATTTGGGTCTAGTTGGTTATTGAGGAGAATTTTTATATCTACTAATTGTTTTATTTCTAAACTTTCAAGGATGTTCAGTTTTTGCCTTCTTTCATGTTGCTTTATTCTTGAAGGATCTACCTAAGGATTTACCTGTTTTAGAACAAAATAATAATTCGTTTTTTGCATGAATTTCTTATATGGATATGTTTCCGAGACAGAATTTTTGTAAAGATATAGCATTTTTGTTAAAATGTTATTTAGTACTCCTTTAGTATAATTATTATTTAACGTCATTTGTTCTATGGTATTTATTTGCTTATTAAAATCAAAATTTGAGAACGGAATATCACTTATGTAAAGACCTATGATAAGCTGCTAATGTATGTTGTTGTGGATGTAATGATTTTTTAAATTATCTTGAATCATTTCTCCTGATAACCGCCTTTTGTTTTAGAAGAGAAGATTAAGTCGACTTCTGGAGTAAAGCCATTCTTCTTACCAGCTGCAATATATCTGCAATAACATATTATTGACACGTCTTAAATCAACTATTCATGACAACATGACTTTAATGGCTCCTAAGTATTAGGCATAGCACTCACCTTATTCCATCAACTTTTGTTGTCTTTACACTAGTCTTGTTACCATCTTGCCATGAGTGACTCTAGGTCCTAATTTGAAATATCCATGTTTCATCCAAATAAACAAAACCAAACAGAGAGTCGTCTTTGATATTTTGATAAATCTTCAAAAATTGGATTCGTTTAAATGCAACATGTGGTCCCATCAGGTTCCTACGTGGATTATCCTTACTCCATTGAAATTAATTTCTTTTGGAAGTGTATGAAGCCAAGTTTTATATCCATCAAAGAGCTGGACGTTCTTTAGTTTTTCATGAATACTTTCAAGATTAACCGTTTGTTCTGAAATAGTTCAATAAAATTTCATAAAAATACAATATTACCATGTGAATCTACTCACTTTTTTCATACATTTCATAGATTTCATTGCGAATTTTGCCTAAAGCAATATGATCTAGATTAGTTACTCGTTTTGGATGTAGATGCTTTTTCTTCGGTGATTTTAATATTTCGTTATTCTTCAACTTCGAAATTGCACTAACTGTACCAATACTATTATTTAGTGCAGCTGAAACCGCTAACAAACTCCAATTAACCATGAGACCTACTAAGTTATTAATACATACCTCTCTCACGGCGTTTAATGACAAAAGAGGAGCTTCATTATCTCTCGCCCCTAAAATAACTGATAAGTAACGAGACAAGTTGCTTACACCGACTGCTTGACGGTTTTGGCATCTTTTTGCAATTATAATCGCAGATTTTTTACTACAGAACTCACAAAAACAGAAACTAATCCAGAAAATAGCTACAACAGCAAAGAATACAATGAAAATAATTCAAAACGTTTGACGGCACAACTCAAAAACGTTCAGAACATGAAAATGACAGACTCAACGAAGAAAGTTGTGATAGGTGGGCAATACTGTCCAGAACCACAAACCAAAATGTTATCTTGACAGCGAATTCACAGAATGTGATCCACCGGCTCATCGTATTTTTATCCTATTCTAACAGGATTAGAGGAAGAAGGAAAGAGAGTGCTTCGAACTTTAAATGATTTTTTCTTTCTTATGGATTTAAATTGGCAATAGATTTCTCGAGACTGATGGTGTACAACCATTATTTCCCTGAATGAGCTATAGAAAACTAATTCTTCAATATAAATTCAGATTTCAGAAAAACCACTAGAACAAGTTCACAGAAATAGAACAAGTTCACAGAATAGTTGGAATCATCGATTGCACATTTTAAAGCAAAGTGCTCTACAGTATTTCTCGATATCAATCAAGCCTTTGACCAGGTTTGGTATGAAGGTTTCTACTACAAACTAAAGAAGGAACTATCACATTCATTCTTTATTATCGTGAAAGTTTATCTACATTCTCTCAAGTTGACAATATATAAAATTCGGTACCGACTTGGGAAATACGATTAAATAAAAGCAAGTCCACTAACATCACATTTACAGAACACCAAAGAGAAACACCCTCAATGACGTCTTGTGGGATCCATCTGGATAAGCGTTTTACCAGGAAAACCCATATAGTGAAAAAAACTATTCCGACTAAACAAGAAATTGAAAACATTTCACTAGCTACTAAGGAGAAAATCTAAAGTGTAATTAAGAAACAAATTAGTAGAAACCATCTCCTGATAATGCTAGTCTGGTTAGCGAAACGCGCGTCGAGAAGATTAAAAAGTGATATGGTGTATAATGGCAGATCCTTTTGAGTTCAAAGAAACAAAGTATTTATTTACAAAGCAGCCTTCATATATGTCGTAGGGGACTGCATCAATGTCCAACATCGGGATCTTAGGGAGATTCAGTGGTGGATTTACCAGCAGGCTGAGTAGGCTGGAGTCTAGGGCGGCAGATTTTAAGGGCCGCAAATTTGGGACCAATTTTTTTTGTCTTATTAATTTTGTCTTTTAATTAAAAAGATTCGTATTTATATACCTAAATGTTATTAGGCCCACACAAATAATTCACCACTTAGATAATTTTTTCTACAATTTGTATCCTAGTTAGAAAGTTAGAAGGGAGATTGATGGCCGACTCGACATTTACTGCATGTACAGATTGACGAAGAAATGACTTATTGGAGGAAGTGTCAGTTACTTATCAAAGACCGTTTGCGATGAGTTTATTCTCTTGATGGATCATAAAGTCTTAAAACAGACTGGAGACAAGATAAGGAGGGCGAAATATTTTTCCTTAATCATCGATTCAACACCAGATAAAGCACACGTGGACTACCTTCCCCTCGTCATTAGATACGTTTTGGAAACAGTGAAAAATTTCTCAAGTTTTTGCCCGCAGTGGGATATAAAGCTGAATAAATGATTTCTGCCATTATATGATAATGCCGCGAACATGTTTGGTGTGTACAAAGGCTTAGAGGCTAAAATTTAAAGCCAAGCACCTTTTGCTTTTTTCGTTCCTTGCTCTGCCTACTCTTTAAATTTAGTGGCAACTGCGGCTGCTGAATCTTACATAGAAGCTTGTCGCTTCTAAAGAACATAAAGTTGTCTCAACAAATCTAGGTTTTTTTTTGTAAGTTCGACACAACGCTGACAAAAATTAATGACTGAAATCGGCAAAGGGAAAACCCTAAAAAGGGTAAATCTGACACGTTGGTTAGCTAGACAGGAAGCATGTAGAAGTTTGAGATATCCTTGGCACGAAGTCATTAAAACTTTGGAATCAATCAAGGATGATTGTACCGAAAAGCCTGTAACGCGAAACGAAGCGACGGGAATACTTTTGAATTTAGAAAAACTGGAAACGGCGGTAATGGTTGTTGTGTGGAATGTTTTTTTGGAAAGAATAAATAAAGTGAATATTCAAATTCAAGCTTCTACCGCAGATTTGGTCACTACTGCCGAAAATTATAAGTATTTCAAAGAAAAGGTGATGGAATTAAGTGTGTCGAAGCAGTGTACAAAAGACATGGGAAAAAGACAACCGAAAAGGAAAAAAAAATATGATGAAACACCCGATGAAGAAATGAGAATGACTGCGAGTGGTACTGTCAGGATTAACACATTTTTTCGTCCTCGTTGATAGACTCGTATTCGAATTAGAAAAAGGACAGGGGGCCTACAACAGGTTCAATGACAAGTTTTCATTTCTGACCAAAATGAGTGAATTCTTATCATCAACCCTTACGGAAAAAGTCCTTTTCTTGGACGAAATGCATCCTAATGATTTAGAGACTGACTTAGTTCAAGAATGCATACATTTTCAATGTCACCTATCTTCTGAAAGAATTTTGGTAAAACCAGATTCTAAATCATTGAAAAATCTATCTTCGTTCCTGCGATATAATATATGCTACGATATAATCGACGATTTTGTGAAAAATCGCGCAAAAAGGTATTGTAAAACTTAATTGAATTTCATCGTCATCATCAGTCGGATTGTTACCAAATAATTGAATATATTGTTTTTAAACTGTAAGTAAGCGCAATAAAAATTATTTAATTGCGTTTAGCGAATGTACATTATTGTGTAAGTAGTATTAAGGCATACCTTACCCCGCCTTATTAGTAGTACACGACTGAGCTTTTATTAGCTCAGAAATTCTTGGGCAGTCTTAACTAAATTGTTGGGTTGTAAAAATAATCTAGGAACTGATCCATCGATCCCCTAATTCACAATCCTACTAATTGCGGAAAAAAGAAAAAGGTGGTTTAATTAGGACGATAGTGCACAAATCATAAAGTTACAATTTCATTGACAAAAAACATGGAGTTAATATGATTGTGAACTAGGGTATCGAATGTGTAAATCCGCCACTGGGGAGATTACAGACTAAAAGCTATAAACGGTATGTGATGCTACATGGTTTATACCAAATAAAGAAATAAAAGAAGGCAAAATATCTGGGGAAGTTAACACAACATTTGAATGCGCTAAGCAGCTAAACCTCTTGGATAACAGTGAGGTCACTTATAGATTAAAAAGACATAAACTTTTAGATTTGTCTTTCAGATTTATAAGTTTCCTTGTCCAAAGGAAAAGTTTAGTACTTTAGTTTGCCTTAGAGTTTTTGTTATTTATAATGTCCTGTTCTAAACCTACAGCAGATTCCAATAGACAAAACCTGAGTTGTATAATTGCGTTAATATAACTCACTTGTCATAGTTGTTCATGACATTAGTTTGTTAGTTCTAATCACCATTTTTTGCTCAAAAAGAGTCCAATAAGAGTGTCAGAACTTTACAATGAGTCACAATGAAAAGTACAACTGATAATCCACCAATTTTTATTTTATCTTAAAGAACAAAGAATGGCATTATGTTCTGAAAATATTGTCGTTCAAATGTTCTCCTCGCTTTTGTCTGGTGGGTAGCATTCTTTTCGATTACTTACGATTCACGCATATCGCGTAGTATACGAGGGTCGCTATTTATATATCCAGAATTGGCAACAATGTCATTGCTAGTCGCCATCTGACATATACATCGTAAAGTTTGACATTGTTAATTGTATACGTACTCAGAACGTTTTGTCATACGGACGCTATTTGTGTTGTTTAGTGACTTCAATTTCATCTCAGTCAAAAAATTTAATTAATTCCTGAGAATTTTCGTGCGATGATTTATTATGAGTGTTGACGTGGATTATCTCAGCAACAGTACATCGATCAACTCACTTCGACTTTTGGCGATGAAGCACCATTTTGATCTTAAACCTCTGTATATTACTGATTTCGTGAATTCAATCGTGGCCGTCGTTCGCTTACGGACGAATTTTAAGAAGGTCGTCCAAAATCGGTTGTATTGCCAGAAAACATTGCTACTGTGCGCGAACTGATAAAGCAAAATCGTCATGTGATATACCGCGAGATTGAGGCATCCCTGCGCACTAGTATAATAAGCATGCACAAAATTGTACATGAACATTTAGCCGTGAAAAAGATTTGTGCGTGTTGGATTCGTGTTGGACTTGGTGCAAAGAAATGCTCAACAAATACAATCGTGATGCGTCAAAATATGTGTATAACATCTATATAGGTGACGAATTTTGCATCTATGCGTATGAGCCCCAAAGTAAATAGCAGTCGACTGTAAGGGTCTTTCAAAATTAGCCAAACCCTACAAAACTTGTTCGCGCAAGAAGTATTTCAAAGCCAATGGTCGCTGTTTTTTGAGATAAATGTGCATGTAGCTGCAGTGCCACTAGAGAATCGGAGAACGGTCAATTCTGAATGGCACACAAACATTTGTTTGCCAGAAATCTTTGAAGAAATAATAAAAACGACGAGCACAGTTAGATCATCCTTCACCATGACAAAGCGAGCTTTCACACATCGGACCGAACAACTCAATATTCGACCGGTCAAAACATCAAATTGATGGTTCATCCGCTGTACAGTCCTGATTTTGCACCCAGTGATTCACCCAATTCATTTTTTTTTAATTAATGTTTTGGAGATACTTTAACCGGAATGGAAAAAGTGCTTTGAAAATTGTTTCGAACGTATGCAAAACTGTGCCCATCATCGCAAAGAATATTTTGAAAAACAATAAAACCATTTTTAATGATAAACATTTGTTTATATTTATTAGTTTGTCCGAATCGCATATTCCTGTTTGGCTAAACAAGCATCCGTTTCATCTAAAGAATATAAAGATTATAGTTAATTTTCGGTTGTTATTTCTCCCCATAAGAAATGTTTAAAACTAATTTCGTGAAAGGACCTGGATGTTCAGAACATAAAATTCTGTGTAAAGCTTATATAGTTACGTTAATTAGTGATGAAAAACTAAAAAAAGTTGAAGACACTCAATGTAACGATTGTATAGCTTCTGTAGATAATAAATATTCAAACATAAAAAAAATGATATAATGTTATAAATAATATTTTGTATATATTTGATGACGGGTGGTTGTAAAAATTTGATGTTGTTTTAGAATTAATACGTCGTGCTGAATGGAACCATTGATTTCAACGTCTAACATCTTGTGACACATTTAAAATAATTTTTTTGGGAGTTGTTTTGCAGTATTCGTTCAAAATGGTACGAAACAGGAACGCTAACTAATTAGATTTGACATTTTCAATAAATGTACCAATACAATGATGAAAATAACAAGAATAAGTTGATTAAAAATTAAAACACTCGTATCAGCTGTCGGTAATGTTAATGGGAAATAAACATTGTTACGTCACACGCGCTCGGGTTTTCTCGGGAACTGTCTGCGCGTCATCGGGAACTAGGTTTAAAAATTTATTTTCAATTTGATGTAATTTTTTAATTACAAGGAAAAAAATAAAAATAGTTTTGTTATAAAACTATAAAAATATGATCTTTCTATTTATGACAATTTTTTTTCAAAGCTCCAATTGGGGTTTTATGTCCGCAATTGTCCGAGTGATGTTGGCTTCTAACGCATCAATAGTTGCTGGTTTATTGGCATAGACCAAAGATTTAACATAACCCCACAAAAAATAATCTAAACTTGATAAATCGCATGACCTTGGGGGCCAATTAACAAATCCGTTCCTCGAAATAACATGTAACAGATACCATTCAAATTCGGAATTAAATAATCATTGATCATCGCTGTGTAATGATCATCATTAATGGAAACGTGCTTTTTATCTGATAACGTGATATTTAAAGAAATACGGTCCAATGATGCCAGCGCCGTACAATCCACACCATATAGTGTATTTTTCTGGATACAACGTTATTTATTTTTTTACCACTCCAAATGCGGCAATTTGGTTTATTAACGTAAACATTTAACCAAAACGGATCTTAAGGCACCAGACCAAGATTTGTACACAAAAATTTCCACGTAGTCGCATTTCAAAGGCCAACTTCCCACGAACGGCGGCAAATTGATAAATTTGGATCTTCATCTATACAACCGGCAAAAGCGGCGATATTTTTTGCTTAAGGTTCAGTTTTTATCTTATTTTTGTTTTAATATCGAGCAGCCTTAAATGCGTGTTGATAATTCGACAATATATCGCTTGGTGGGGCGATTATATGCACCATAAAATTCACAAAGTGCTCCATAAGTTTGGCGCACAAAACACTGATTTTGATAGTAAATTTCGACAATTTGTAAGCGTTGCTCTGATGTTAAAGTTCCCTGATAATAAACTAAATAATAATAAACTAAAAAATTTTGACATTAGGGGCGCGCAAACCCACAGTTTATTTGACAGCAACCCACATCAGAAGTTCGGACATATTTAAAAAATCACTCGTTATTTTTATTTAGGGCATATTAATACATTCCACTAACTTTAATAATAAAACAACTAATTAGTTTTACTGTTAAAGTAGGTATAAATATAAAACATTCACACAAAAAAAAATTTTGGAAATCCACCCAGAGACTGTTTATTGCATGTACAAATTTAATAAAAGAGAATTATTAGGGTCTAGTTGGCTATTGAGGAGAATTTTTATATCTACTAATTGTTTTTTTTCTAAACTTTCAAGGATGTTTAGTTTTTGCCTTCTTTCATGTTGTTTTATTCTTAAAGGATCTACCTGTTCGTTCCATATACGTTTTAGAACAAAATAATGGTTACTTTTTTACATGAATTTCTTATGTGGATATTTTTCGGAGATAGAATTTTTGTAAAGATATAGCATTTTTGTTAAAATGTTATTTAGTACTCCTTTAGTATAATTATTATTTAACGTCATTTGTTCTATGGTATTTATTTCCTTATTAAAATCAAAATTTGAGAACGGAATATCACTTATGTAAAAACCTATGATAAGCTGCTAATGTATGTTGTTGTGGATGTAATGATTTTTTAATTATCTTGAATCATTTCTCCTGATAATCGCCTTTTGTTTTAGAAGAGAAGACTAAGTCGACTTCTGGAGTAAAGCCATTCTTCTTACCAGCTGCAATATATCTGCAATAACATGTTATTATTGAGACGCCTTAAATCAATTATTCATGACAACATGACTTTAATGGCTCCTAAGTATTAGGTATAGCACTCACCTTATTCCATCAACTTTTGTTGTCTTTACACTTCTCTTGTTATCATCTTGCCATGGGTGACTCAAGGTCCTATTTTGAAATATCCATGTTTCATCCAAATAAACAAAATCAAACAGAGAGTCGTCTTTGATATTTTGATAAATCTTCAAAAATTGGATTCGTTTAAATGCAACATGTGGTCCCATCAGGTTCCTACGTGGATTATCCTTACTCCATTGAAATTAATTTCTTTTGGAAGTGTATGAAGCGAAGTTTTATATCCATCAAAGAGCTGGACGTTTTTCATGAATACTTTCAAGATTAACTGTTTGTTCTGAAATAGTTCAATAAAATTTCATAAAAATACAATATTACCATGTGAATCTACTCACTTTTTTCATACATTTCATAGATTTCATTGCGAATTTTGCCTAAAGCAATATGACCTAGATTAGTTACTCGTTTTGGATGTAGACGCTTTTTCTTCGGTGATTTTAATATTTCGTTATTCTTCAACTTCGAAATTGCACTAACTGTACCAATACTATTATTTAGTGCAGCTGAAACCGCTAACAAACTCCAATTAACCATGAGACCTACTAAGTTATTAATACATACCTCTCTCACGGCGTTTAATGACAAAAGAGGAGCTTCATTATCTCTCGCCCCTAAAATAACTGATAAGTAACGAGACAAGTTGCTTACACCGACTGCTTGACGGTTTTGGCATCTTTTTGCAATTATAATCGCAGATTTTTTACTACAGAACTGACAAAAACAGAAACTAATCCAGAAAATAGCTACAACAGCAAAGAATACAATAAAAATAATTCAAAACGTTTGACGGCACAACTCAAAAACAATCAGAACATGAAAATGACAGACTCAACGAAGAAAGTTGTGATAGGTCGGCAATACTGTCCAGAACCACAAACCAAAATGTTATCTTGACAGCGAATTCACAAAATGTGATCCACCGGTTCATCGTATTTTTATCCTATTCTAATAGGACTAGAGGAAGAAGGAAAGAGAGTGCTTCGAACTTTAAATGATTTTTCTTTCTTATGGATTTAAATTGGCAATATATTTCTCGAGACTGATGGTGTACAACCATTATTTCCCTGAATGAGCTATAGAAAACTAATTCATCAATACCAATTCAGATTTCAGAAAAACCATGGTGCCATAGAATAAGTTCACAGAATAGTTGAAATCATCGATTGCACATTTAAAAACAAGGTGCTCTACAGTATTTCTCGATATCAAACAAGCCTTTGATCAGGTTTGATATGAAGGTTTCTACTACAAACTAAAGAACGAACTATCACATTCATTCATTATTATCGTGAAAGTTTATCTACATTCCCTCAAGTACCTCAAGTACTTCAATCTTCGTCTCATGTCGTGATGAACACACGTACAAAACTACTTTTGTAGATGATACGATCATCCATATGCAAACCCCATCGTAGCTGCAGCATTACTGTAAAGAATTGACAAAATATAAAATTGGGTACCGACTTGGGAAATAAGATTAAATAAAAGCAAGTGCACTAACATCACATTTACAGAATACCAAAGAGAAGCACCCTCAATGACGTCTTCTGGGATCCATCTGGATAAGCGTTTTACCAGGAAAACCCATATAGTGAAAAAAACTATTCCAACTAAACAAGAAATTGAAAACATATCACTGGCTACTTAGGGGAAGTGTAATTAAGAAACAAAGTAGATTAAACCATTTCCCGATGATGCTAACATTATTAGCGAAACGTGCGTCGAGAAGTTAAAAAAAGTGATTTGGTGTTTAGTGATAAATATTTTCGAGTTTAAAGAAACAAGGTACATATTTACAAAGCACCCTTCATATATATCGTGGGGGACAGCATAGATGTCCAACATCGGAGATTCAGTGGTGGATTTACCAGCAGGCTGAGTAGGCTGGAGTCTAGGGGGGCAGATTTTAGGAGTAGCAAATTTGGGGCCAATTTTTTTTGTCTTACAGAAATTAAAAAAGATTCGTATTTATATACCTAAATGTTATTAGGCCCACACAAATAATTCACCACTTTTTATACAATTTGTATCTTAGTTTCAAAGTTAGAAGTGGGATTAATGGCCGACTTGACAATTTACTGCATGTCCAGATTGACGAAGAAATGACTTATTGGAGAAACGTTCTGAAGACGGTTGTTGCCGTAGTGAAGCGATTGTGTGAAAGAGGCCTCGTTTTCAGAGGAAATAATGAAAAGTTTGGTAATCCACATAACGGAAATTATTGTATGATTTTGGAACTGTTAGTTGAATTCGATCCTTTTTTAGGCAGTCATATTAAAATTTGTGAATTAAGGATCAGGACGTATCAGTTACTTATTAAAGACCGTTTGCGATGAGTTTATTCTTTTGATGGATCATAAAGTCTTAAAACAGACTGGAGACAAGATAAGAAGGGCGAAATATTTTTCGTTAATCATGGATTCAACACCAGATTTAGCACACGTGGACTAACTTATCCTCGTCATTAGATACGTTTTAGAAATAGGCGAACCTGTAAAAGATTTCTCAAGTTTTTGCCCTGAGTGGGACATAAAGCTGAATAAATGATTTCTGCCATTATATGATAATGCCGCGAACATGTTTGGTGTGTACAAAGGCTTAGAGGCTAAAATTTAAAGCCAAGCACCTTTTGCTTTTTTCGTTTCTTGCTCTGCCTACTCTTTAAATTTAGTGGCAACTGCGGCTGCTGAATCTTACATAGAAGCTTGTCGCTTCTAAAGAACATAAAGTTGTCTCAACAAATCTAGGTTTTTTTTTGTAAGTTCGACACAACGCTGGCATAAATTAATGACTGAAATCGGGAAAGGGAAAATCCTAATGAGGGTAAATCTGACACGTTGGTCAGCTAGAGAGGACGCATATAGAAGTCAATCAAGGATGATCGTACCGAAAAACCTGTAACGCGAAACGAAGCGACGGGAATACTTTTGAATTTAGAAAAACTGGAAACGGCGATAATGGTTGTTGTGTGGAATGTTTTTTTTTGGAAAGAATAAACAAAGTTAATGTTCAAATTCAAGCTTCTACCGTAGATTTGGTCACTGCTGCCGAAAATTTTAAGTATTTCAAAGAAAAGGCGATGAAATTAAGTGTGTCAAAGCAGTATACAAAAGACATGGGAAAAAGACAACCGAAAAGGAAAAAAAAACTTTCAAGGTTAACACATTTTTCGTCCTCGTTGATAGTCTCCTATCCGAATTAGAAAAACGGCAGGAGGCCTACAACAGCTTCAATGACAAGTTTTCATTTCTGATCAAAATGAGTGAATTGTTATCATCAACCCTTACGAAAAAAATCCTTTTCTCGGAAGAAATGTATCCTAATGATTTAGAGACTGACTTAGTTCAAGAATGCATACATTTTCAATGCCACCTATCTTCTGAAAGAATTTTGGTAAAACCAGATTCCAGGTCATTGAAAAGTCTATCTTCGTTCTTGCGAAAACAGAATTTGCAAAAGGTTTATGCAAACCCGCGACAAATTGTTCGGGTGAGAGAAGCTTTTCTTGCTTAAAACGGATGAAAATGTATCTAAGATCTACCTTAAGCCAAGAAAAGCTAATCGTCTTAGTTCTTTTGTGCATAGAGTCAGAACTAATGAACAACATTTCATCCGACGATATAATTGATTATTTTGTGAACAGAAAATCGCGCAAACAGGTATTGTATAACTTAATTAATTGAATTTCATAATCATCAGTCGGATTCTAACCAGATAATTGAATATATTGTTTTTAAACTGTAAGTAAGCGCAATAAAAATTATTTAATTGCGTTTACCGAATGTACATTATTGTGTAAGTAGTATTAAGGCATACCTTACCCCGCCTTATTAGTAGGACACGACTGAGCTTTTATTAGTTCAGAAATTCTTGGGCAATCTTAACTAAATTGTTGGGTTGTAAAAATAATCTAGGAACTGATCCATCGATCCCCTAATTCACAATCTTACTAATTGCGGAAAAAAGAAAAAGGTGGTTTAATTAGGACGATAGTGCACAAATCATAAAGTTACAATTTCATTGACAAAAAAAATGCAGTTAATATGATTGTGAACTAGGGTATCGAATGTGTAAATCCGCCACTGGGGAGATTACAGACTAAAAGCTATAAACGGTATGTGATGCTACATGGTTTATACCAAATAAAGAAATAAAAGAAGGCAAAATATCTGGGGAAGTTAACACTACATTTGAATGCGCTAAGTAGCTAAACCTATTGGATAACAGTGAGGTCACTTATAGATTAAAAAGACATAAACTTTTAGATTTGTCTTTCAGATTTGTAAGTTCCCTTGTCCAAAGGAAAAGTTTAGTACTTTAGTTTGCCTTAGAGTTTTTGTTATTTGTAATGTCCTGTTCTAAACCTACAGCAGGTTCCATTAGACAAAACCTGAGTTGTATAATTGCGTTACTATAACTCACTGTCGTAGTTGTTCATGATATTAGTTTGTTAGTTCTAATCACCATTTTTTGCTCAAAAAGAGTCCAATAAGAGTGTCAGAACTTTACAATGAGTCGCAATGAAAAGTACAACTGATAATCCACCAATTTTTATTTTATCTTAAAGAACAAAGAATGGCATTATGTTCTGAAAATATTGTCGTTCAAATGTCCTCCTCGTCTTTGTCTGGTGGGGTGCATTCTCTTCGATTACTTACGATTCACGCATATCGCGTAGTATACGAGGGTCGCTATTTATGTATCCGGAATTGGCAACAATGGTGTTGCTAGCCGCCATCTGACATATTTATACGGACGCTATTTGTGTTGTTTAGTGACTTCAATTTCATCTCAGTCAAGAAATTGAATTAATTCCTGAGAATTTTCGTGCGATGATTTATTACGACTGTCGAAGTGGATTATCTCAGCAACAGTACATCGATCAACTCACTTCGACTTTTGGCAATGAAGCATCATCTTAAACCACTGTATATTACTGATTTCGTGAATTCAATCGTGGCCGTCATTCGCTCACGGACGAATTTAAAGAAGGTCGTCCAAAATCGGTTGTTTTGGCAGAAAACATCGCTACTGTGCGCGAACTAATAAAGCACAATCGTCATGTGATATATCGTGAAATTGAGTCATCCCTGGGCATTAGTATGACAAGCATGCACAAAATTTTACATGAACATTTGGCCGTGAAAGAGATTTGTGCGTGTTGGAATCGGTACAAAGAAATGCTCAAAAAATACAATCGTGATGCGTCAAAATCTGTGTATAACATCTATATAGGTGACGAATTTTGCATCTATGCGTATGAGCCCGAAAGTAAACAGCAGTCGACTGTATGGGTCTTTCAAAATTAGCCAAACCCAACAAAAGTTATTCGCGCAAGAAGCATTTCGAAACCAATGGTCGCTGTTTTTTGAGATAAATGTACTTGTGACTACACTGCCACTAGAGAATCGTGGAACGGCCAATTCTGAATGGCACACAAACATTTGTTTGCCAGAACTTTTTAAAGAAATAAGAAAAACGACGAGCGACGCTAGATCATCCTTCACCATGACAAAGCGAGCTCTCACCTATCGGACCGAACAACTCAATATTCGACCGGTCAAAACATCAAATTGATAGTTCATCCGCCGTACAGTCCTGATGTTGCACCCAATGGTTCACCCAATTAATTTTTTTAATGAATATCTTGAAGATACTTTAACCGGAATGGAAAAAGCGCTCTGAAAATTGTTTCGAACGTATGCAAAAGTGTGTCGATCATCGCGAAGAATATTTTGAAAACCAATAAAACCATGTTTAATGATAAATATTTGTTTTTATTTTTTAACACGCTTTTATTAGCTTCACTTGTATCTATCTATGTAACGGAATCTTTAACGTCCTTTTCACACACTTCAAAACGCCAGATTAAATTGAAATTTTGTACATTTATTTTGTACAAGAACCGATGACAATACAATAATTTAATAAGTTCATCCCATTATCCTGAACAGGATTGTCAGGATCAGAGATTTGCTTTCGGAGAGGGAGCCTGAGATACGGTTACAACGTCCAAGAAAGGCAATAGGCGCGCGAATTACCCACTCCCGCCACGGGTAGGTAGTGACGAAAAATAAATAATAGTTTAAAACATTAAAATAATACATTTTTTAGCAGATCAAACCAAAAAATAAAAAATAAATTATAGTTAAAAAAATAAAAAACACGCTTTAATGGTAAACCGAACTAAAAAGTAAAAAATAATTTTTACTATAAGAATAAAGTGATGAACGAGAAAATTAATGTGTCATTGTAAAATAGAGAGGGGTGTTTTCTACAATATTTTCATACTAACCCTGCGTATAGAAACGGAACGGAATATTTATAACAACAGATATCGAGCACTCCAAGCTTTTTTCAGAACGACACATTAATTTTCTCGTTTTTACTTTATTTACTTTCTCTTCTACTAAAAATTATTTTTTACTTTTTAGTTCGGTTTACCATTAAAGCGTGTTTTTTAGTTTTTTTTAAAACTATAATTTATTTTTCATTTTTTAGTTCGATCTGCTATAAAAGCGTGTTTTTTAATTTTTTTAAACTATCATTAATTTTATATTCCAGATACAACATAAATAGCAGCTCTCGCATTACCAATGATGGCCCGAATATTTCGTTTAAGGTCAAAAATTGTCCGATGTTTGTTTCTGTAAATCAGAGATTTAATATAACCCAACAAAAAATAATCCAAGAGCGTGGGATCGCATGATCGCTTGGTGGCCACTTGACGATACCATTTCCCGAAATAACACATCCAGAAAACTTTTTTTGGAATAAAGCTGTTGTTTTGCGGGATAAGTCGCATCATCTTAGAAAATTATGTAGAAAGAAAATATTGTTTATATCCACATTTATTTGTTTAGGCGAAAGATATTCTGTTCATATATTCGTATAACGTTCAACATTAATAGTAACCTGATTTCTGACTTGACTTAACCAGATTTTTTTGAAACTATCATTAGTTTTCAAAAAAATTAGGTCCTACCACTCCTTCAGCCAAACAGTGACTTTCTGAGGATAAAGCGGTAACTCCTGAACTTGAGAATTTTCGTATGCGAAAAATCTGCAGGCATGTCTGTTCACAAAGCCATAAACCCAGAAGAGCTCTTCGTCGGATTTTTTTTTCAAAGTAGGGGGTTGATGAATCGTAACACATCGGTCAATAAGTCCCCGGTCTGATAAATAATACACACTTTTTTTGCAGATTTTACTTGATTCATCAATATCCTCGTCAGACCCAGTATCCACACTTGTGTACAAATTTTCAAAGAGACGCGGGAAGACTATACATCTGAATTTACAGATAAATCTAGGTCCAACTAGTGCTACTACCTAGTGGTAATAAATACCTATTATCTTCCAAACAAGGAGGCACTGCATGATAACAGCAAGATGGTGGAAAATGGACCAACCTGTTGCTTCGAGTTCTCGCGAATGTTCAACTAAGTCTTCTTAAATAAATGGTTTAACTATTATTTATTAGCTTTTGATGGATAATGAATTGAATAAATAATCAGATTAAATGTTCAGACTGTTTTTATTAGAATAATTAATCTTATGTTAGAAAATGTATTTGTTGATAAAATATGTACGTTTGGACTTGAACCTCTTATCACTCTTATCAATTATCCACAAATGTGTACGTTAGGTTATAAAATTACATTTTCTATGTTTTTAATGATTTTAATTTTTCAATTTTTGGACCAAGAAGGCGCTTATTCAAGCTAAATGATGAAATTGATGTTAATGAAATCTTCTCTATTTTGAATGATAGTGACATCGATGTTAGTAGCGATGATAAATTCTTTCAAACATTGATGATTAATGAATTATGATGAATAATGATGAATAATGATGAATGAATGATGGGACCATACAGAGCGTAAAATTTCGCCAGATTGGACAAATTCTGAAGAACTAGATGCACTTTTTCCTAACGTTGAGCAGACCTCAGTGGAACCTGTTTTCATGGAAAAGTCACCAATTAAATACTTTAGCGATATTTTTTTGACTGAAATTGCTAAATTCATAAACATGTACTCATCAAACAAAAAATGCAGCCTTTAAAACTTTAACTCAATAAATTAAGAAGTTTGTTGGAATCACATTTCTCATGAGTACAATGAAATATCCAAATATCAGGATGTACTGGGAGGGTGATTTTAAAGTTTCACTTATTGCAACAGCCATGACCAGAGACCGTTTTTTTGCATCCGCAATGCCATATATGTGGTCAACAACTTGGCAGTGACCAATGAAAAAAACCAAAATTATTTTTTATGGAAAATCATGCCGTTAAAATCAATTTTTAGGGAAAAAGTTCTTTCTCTGCTAAGATCTTCCAATGTATGTATTGACGAACAAATTATACGGTTTACAGGACAAGTCGCTGTAAGGTAATTTGTTCCTCGAAAGCCCTATTCTTCTGGACTGAAGGTGTATGTGTTGTGCTCGCCCAACGGTCTAATTCTTGATTTAAAAATGTATCAAGGAAAAAATACCGCCCTACACCCAGAAATAGACGGAAGATTCAAGTTGGGCAATGGAGGAAGGGCAGTTATGCAGTTGGTTCGAGATTGTTCACCTGGAACGAACGTTTATTGTGATAGATATTTTACCGGCACTGTTCTTCTTGAAATGTTATTAGAAAAGGGTATTTCCGGAACCGGGACTATTATGTCCAACAGATTCCCAGACTTTGGATTTAAAACCAACAACAATACATTGAAAGGTGAAAAAGGTTCTTATGAGACTCGAGTAAGGCTTGACAAAAAAATTGGTTTAATCAAGTCCCCTTGGTGTGACAACAAGGCTGTGACCATGGCTTCATCCAAACACATGGGTCATCCCTTAAAAACTGCAAAAAGATATTCTAAGGCTCATAAGGGTTACATTTTTATTCCCCAACCAGACATTGTATCTAGTTACAATGAAAATATGGGAGGGGTCGATCTCATTAATCGAATGATTTCATTGTACCGATCATACCACAAGACAAAAAAATGGACTATAAGCTGCATAGAACACTTCATGGATATGGCTGTGGCCAACGCGTGGGTTATGTATAAAAGTGAATCATCATCTACAAAGAAAAAAAAAAGAGATTCATGGACTTCATAGCTTTAAAGTTAAGAGTTGCCAAGCTCTGATCGTTGGCAATAATGCTCAAAGAACAAGGTAATATGTGAACGATAAAGAGACTCACGTGTCAAAAAAAAAGATGTGTTGGCCGTCCGAGGTCCGTTGCAGTTCTCCATAAAGAAATCAGGCCATGAATCTCCAAGGCGCTAAAAGATGCACGAATACAAAATACACAGGCAGGACGCGAATGAGATGTACAACTGGCAATGCATTTTTGTGTATTATAAAGGAAAGAAACTGTTTTTTAAACTTTCACAAATAGATGAGTTTTATTTGTTTTTATTTATTTTATTCAAATAACTTTAAAAATACCTCAATTTACTTTCCAGCAAGTATAAGTTTTTAATACTTTTCATTATTTTATTAGAAAACATTGCCTCTTGGGCGAGAATTGTACACAAATGTGAACATTGGAATCCCAATTAATCTATAAAATACAGACCTAACTAGTGCATGTGTGGACAAATTGTTTTCGAATGTTGATTTTCGAAAAAAAACAGACACAATTAGTTTCTATTGGCTTCAATAAGCATGCGTAATACGATTTATTAAAAAAAAACTTTTGTAGTGTCGGGATTGACAAATATATATTCTCCTTGAAAAGCAATACAATCATTCCAATGTTTTTCTAATATTTCTACACTTTTTTATAGAACGATTTCTCTCTGCCATTAAAATATATTCTTCAGTTTCGGCAATTACCTCTTCATTGGAGCCAAATATCTTTTCAGCGAGCATTTTTTGAGGTTCGAGAACATGAATTAGTCGCTGAGGGCCAGATCTGAAGAATAGGATGGATGAGGAAGCAATTCGAAGTGCAATTCATGTAATTTAACCATCGTTGCAAACGATTTGTGACACGTTGCATTGTCTTTGTACAACAGTACTTTCTTATTTTCATTTGGAGGTTTTTTTGCGACCTCGTCCTTCAAACACACCAATGAACAATATCCCATGCGCATCCCAAAATACAAAGGCCATAACCTTGCCTACCGATGGTTGTGTTTTTGGTCGCTTTAGTCCTTCCACAGACTGCTGTCCACTCAGCCGACTGCCGATTTTACTCCGGAGTATAGTGATGGATCCATGTTTCATCCACTTCCACATACCGCATGAGAAAATTCTTTTTATTTCTCTAAAACAGTTTTAAACATTGCTCAGAATCATTAATGCGTTGTTGTTTTTGGTCTGCTGTGAGCAAACGCGGTACACATTTCGAGAGCAATTTACACATTCCCAAATGTTCATGCGAACTGATGTAAACATATGTTCATGATGTTAATTATCTCCTGCAGCTTTACTTTATAGTTTTGCGAAGTAACGTTCAGCATCATCGATGCTTGTACGGCCACGTTTGAATTCAGCATACCAATCAGTTATGGTTGATTTTCCTGGGGCAAAGTCCGGGTAATACTTTTAATTTATAATAATAAATACATTTTTTTTCATTGTTTTGATATTAACAAAAGTAGCGTCACTTAAAGCTCAACAACTTAGAAACTAGTAGACAGATTGTTATGAAATTTTGACATATGACGTTTGAAGATTGGCACAATCGACCACTGAAAAGGGTTTTTCGTTAGTGATGCCATTTATATATCAGACCGGAACTTATTGACCGATGTGTTATATCGATATTCGTGAATTGACACAAAATACTGAACACAATAGTCTACGAGTGACATTTACATTTTAAACAGTGTTGCCAGTGTTACGTTTCAAAGTTCTGACAGTCTTTCAAATTATTGATTGATTTGCCCGTTATTTTGTGATAGTTCATTTTTTAAATCGAATACAACAATTTTATATTTTATTATCTATCACTTTTATTTTTAAATTTGTGTGACTATAGTTTCGTAAAACGATGTTACATTCTCAAAAACTACTTTAAAACTTTTTATAAGTTTTTAAAGAGTTTTTTTTAAAGAGAATTATTTTAAAGAGAACGTTTTTTTAAGTTTTTAAAGAGTTTTAAAGTAGTGTTTGAGAACGTAAGATCGTTTTACGAAACTATAGTCACGCAAATTTAAAAATAAAAGTGATAGATAACAAATTATAAAATTGTTTTATTAGACTCTGACGGTCTTATTAAAAAATTCTTGAGTAATAAACTTTCTAAAAAAAATAAAATTAGGGGAAATAAAATAATTTGATTGCAAGTTTTTTGTCTAAATTACTTTATCGCTCATTTCTTTGTACGATTGGTGCTACATTTTTATGACCTAAAACACAGGTAAGACACAAGTAAAACATAAGGTAATAGGCAAAACAAAACATTTATGAGGGTGTAACAAATGAATATTTTTGGATAATCGTTTTGGCTAACCTTCCATTATCGGAAATATCAAAAATACCAATGAAGTTTTTTTAGTAGTAAAATATACCAGGGTAGTTCAGGAATTATTGGTCCTAACATAGTAACCTTTGACATATAAAAGAAAATAAATGAGTTATTTGCTCCAAAGTTTCAACGCGTCTTTTGTTTTATTGAAATTTTAATTTTAATTTGTAGTTGTGTTTATATTTATTCAAAAATAATTAACATTGAAATGAAACCTGTTATAAAGTATATTTGACAAAGGCTTTGTCGTCACGAGAAATTCAAATTGACATGACTGACGTATTAGATAATATAATGATTAGACTGAAACATAGTAGATATAGAAGAGTAGCATATATCGAAGAAAAATGGGCGACTATAAGAAAGCGTTTAGCAGGGTGATGGTCCATAATAAATCAGCTGTTCATTCAGACAGGGGTATGATCATGAACAAAAAGTATATATGAGGTCAAGGAGGACATAGCGAATATCAGCCAAGTTTATTAGATTAACCCGGATGACGATGCTTTCTAAGGCAGGTAAAATTTGAGCTTAGAAAAGTTTTGTGACAAAGGTATGGTTGGATACCAGTTCTATTTAACACAGCAAAGTCATCAGCGAAACAGACACAGACGTAACTGGAATATTGATAAATAAAGAAAAAACATATATGCAGATGATTGAAGTATGTTAATACGATTGAACAGGTTATTAAGATATGAAGAAATAAAGGTGACAGTCAAAAGAGCCGATCTAAAAATAAAAATATGCAAAACAAAGGTGATGGAGAAGAGAAATAATGCAACAAGAAAACAGAACTGAATAATAGGCAATGACAACATTGAAGTTGTGAATGAATAATTTATCTGGAAAACAAATTAGACGAAATCATCACCGGAGATATCAGAAATTGTACAAACAACAAACAAAACTTTTTCTTACAAAGAAAACAGAAGACAACAGTATTTGAATAGTACTCAGTAATCACTGGCGGCTATAGACAGACGAAAAAGAATTTTTAAACAGTTATCCTGATTTTAGATACAGAAGAAAATGTTCTGTACATGCATTTAGTGCAAGAATATCGAAAACACTCACGATTGAAGCAATTGTTGCAATGATGTTGCTGTTTGCTCGTTGTAAGGGAATACAACGGCTGTTTAAAAAATGTATCAGAAAAATTACCGCGTTGGTTTTGGTGATTATTAACCCAGATTTAAAAAAGTGTATGTTACAATTTGAGACATTGCATCACTTTAAATCTGACTCAAAGCTTCAAAGTATGGAACACCAAAATAAGAACCTCACCATCTCTAAAAATCGATTTTTTTCAGCGGCATAATCATGCCAATATTTTGGCCCATCGAAGAGTTTTTTGGATCATTATTTACCATGTTACCAAACTAATACAAACCAATGCGGATCTAATACAAAAAGCCCATAAAGCCAAAAAAAGGAAGAAAGGCATTTTGTTTTCCTAGAATAAAGTTCTATTCGCAACGCTAATTACAAAACGGTTAAACAACCTCATTATTCTCCAGATCTAGCACTCGGTGATTATTTTATTCTCTAAGCTAATTGAATATTTATTAAAGTTCATTTTCATTTCAATTATTAGAGTTCATTTATCTAACGATTAAGATATAATAGTCTCTATGAACGAGTGCCTGGCAGGACCAAAAGGAATTATTTTCGAGAACCATCAAACCCCTTCAAATATCTCTCTTAAGGGTATTAGACTTAAAAATAAATTGGGTTAAATGTTACAGATGTTTTCTTCTATGCTAGGATCAGTAATTGGTAAACTGCCCTCGTAACTGTCCATTTTACCCCAAAATAAAATATAAAGATCCTCATCTTACAAAACATAGACAGTTATAATTGTCAGTCTAAGAAATAAGAATTACTTAAACGTTTGATCAAAAATAAAATTGAAGTTTACCATTGAGAATTAGTCTTGATCTATTTTGTGCCACATAGATTTTAGAACATCGTCTGATGATAATATTAAACAGCTGTGACTAATCAATTCTGAAGAATGCTGAAGTATATTTAAATGTCCGATCATCTTTGAAGAAATATAAAAGGTATTTACAAATTTCTCCTTTAAGTTTATTTTAGACAACAAAATGTGCGTTGGTACGCACAGTGCGTTTTTCAAATACGATTACGATTTACGAATGTTACATAACGAAAATAGGTCTAAAAAATTAGATTTTTAAGAGAGCCTAAAAATTAATAAAAGGAAATAATTTGATATTTTCCTAAATGACCATCTAGAGTTGAATGGTTCACCGTTATTAAACTTATATTGCACTCCTAGACGTTGAAACAATGGCTTTCCCGAATATCATCTTTTACGGTATTATTACGCCAATGGACAGTTTAGGTTGTAATTACTATTCTTACTGCTAGTATAATACAGTTTGTATTTGAAAAAGGCACTGTGGGTCAAAACAATTGTTATACAGGGGTCATTCCATACCAAATCGCCAACTTTGAACCCGATCCCTTTCGATTTGGATGATTTTTTTACCTTTTTCTACCCTACCAAAAACATTTCTCAGAATTTTTTCAAAAAAATTACTTTTTTCTAAATACCAATAATTTTTTAAAAAAATGGCTAAATGGGAAGTTTTTTTTAATTTTTTGTTTCTAAATGTACTTTTCAGAAAAAAATACGAAAATTTTTCAGCTTAAGCTTTACGAAATATTTCAGTTTTTTGAGAAAAACCATCAACTTCGTCATTTAACATTTTTTTTCCTAAAATTTTCGATTTATTCTGCAAATAATGCCGTGCATCCTAGAGTGGGCCGACTTTTCTTTCTTTTTTTTTTATTTAAAAAAAAATATCTTTTCTCAATGGTTTATTTTTTTTATTATAAAAACCTTGTAAAAGTTGTAAAACGTTTTCAGGAAAGAATCTAAACAAATTTATTGAAATTTGAACAGGACGTTTATAGGGTCAGCTAGTTTGATATAAAAAAAATAATGATTAGATTCGCCAAGTTTTTTACTAGGTTATAAGAAAATATTCGTTTTTAAGGTCTTTAGTTATTCCTTATTTAAAAAATGTTTACCTGAAGGTTATTCCACGAAATATACCAGGTGTGGCAGTTAATAATTCTTATTTTTTGTTAAAAAATAGGTTTAATTTGGGAAAATAGCTAAAAATTAGCTTATTCAAAGTATGCGCATCGCTACTTGCACATTTTCCCCATCTCTGTGGCTATTTGTGGATGCCATTTTTCGACATCTCCGTAATTGTTGAATTGTTTCATGGAACGTGCGTGAGATTGATGAAAACAAGTAGTAGTCGGAAGGAGCCACGTCTCACGAATACGATGGGTTAGGCGAGAGATTCCCAGCCAAGTGCAGAAATGTTCTGTCTCCGACTGCTTTCGCTGTGTGTGATGGGATGTTGTCGTGCTGCAAAATCACCTTACCGAATCTTGTAGTCTGTTTTGGTCGCTTTTCGATTAATGATCGATGATGATCGTTCAAATTGATGATTTATTGGTGGCAGTAAACGGTATTAACTGTTTCACCTGGTTTCAGAAGCCCATGGTACACAACACCCTCCTGATCCCACCAAATGCACAGCAATTGTCTTTTTTTGTGCGATTTGATATCATTGGAAAATTCGTTATAAAGTTTTTATTTTACATCAATGTTCAAACATCAGAATTATTATATCAATAAAACACCAAGCAGAAGCTGGTCAAGTTTCGTGAATGTTCATAAACAAATATAATAATAATTCTTCTTTTGGAAGCTTCTGTATAAAACACTAAAACAGACGAGGTTTGCCATTAAACACCAAATTACATTTTTTGATGATTCAGTCTCCTGATTATGAGAGTAACGTGGTTAACGAAACGCCCATCGAGAAGTTAAACAAAAGTGATTTGTTTGGAATTGAGTATAATATTGTATATTTGGAGAAAGTATAAAACAAATGTAATAGTTAATAAGCATTTGCTTTACATGAATGCACATTTAACATGTATCATTATAAACTCTATATAACATGTGCGAAATAAAAAGAAACTTTTGGGTGCTAATGTAATGGTCTCATGTGAATTTTAGTTAAGGTATTCATTTTTTTTCAGATACCCATAGTGACAACCTGAAGCAGTGATAAATTGAAGCATAAGATTCAGTGTAAAGGAGGAAGTATTCAGTATAAAGGAAATAACCAAAAGAAAACCATGTTACTCACAGTGTATTTAACCAAACAGAAAGTCATACAATTACTTATATGCTTGGCAAGCGTCTCGTATTCTGTATATCAGATGTATTGGATTCTCCAATTACTACATACAAGAATATTTTTTAGTTAATTTTTAATAATATTTTATATTTTTTCTGTTCTCTCATATAAAATACTTTTGTAACATGTATAAGCTATGTTTTACTTAATAAAATTGTTATATAAACGAATGTAACTTTGACTATATTCACCTATATTATTATCTAAAAAGGAATACATATTTTCAATTTAATAACGTTTTTTACAAACAAAAGGATGGTCTAGCAGTGGGTTCCCCACTAAGCCCTTTATTATCAGAACTGTTTATGTCAAACTTGGAACATAATTTTTTTTAAAACGGAGAAAGCAAAAAATATATTGTTTAGGTTTAGATATGTAGACGATATTTTGGTTTATTATACTGGAAATCACAGACAAATAGAAGGAACATTAAATCATTTAAATAGTATCCATCCAAAAATAAAATTTACACTTGAAAAAGAACAAAATCAAACCATAAATTTTCTGAACCTTTCAATATCCAAACAAAATAATAAACGAGAATTTAATAGCTATAGAAAACCCACATTCTCAGATATAACAATTACAAAACAATCAATCCACCCCATTGTACATACATATGCTGCATATAAGTCTATGATCCAACGAGCTTTCACAATTCCACTATCTGAAAATAATAGAAATATAGAACTGCAAAAAATAAAACTAACAGCACAAAATAACGGCTGCAAAGAAAAAGAAATGTTACATAATAAATAAAAAACGGAAACAATTACTAATACATCAAGTATATCCAAAAGTAAAACAAACAAATGATAAAAAGTAAAATTTCATATTTCGGTCCAATTTGAGAACAAATAGCTCGCTCTTTGAGGAAACATAATTTGCAAATAGCGTTTAAAACCACCCAGTCAACCAGTAAATTAATTTTTAATGCCAAAGATAAAACATTACCAAATACAAAATCTGTAGTTTATATGTTAAGTTGCAACGAATGCAGTAGCTACTATGTGGGACAAATCGGCAGAAAATTTCAGACCAGTTTCAAAAAACATAAATATGCATACATATTAAAGAAACAACACTCTAATTTTGCGAACCATTTCATAGATTCCGTACATATATGTCCCGAGATTCCAAAATTTAAAAAATTTACATACAGCGCCAAAAAGCAAAAAATTAAACATTTTAGAAGCTATTGAAATTTATAAATATAATAAAGACCCGTCTGGACAGCTATTACACAATCAGACGAATCTCCGAAATTCTCCACTATTTAAAATATTGTAAAAAATTAACCCCAATAATAGTATAAAATTAGGTACATAGGATGGGTAAACAGCTGTAAAACTTAGGTTTTAAAGTAGTGTTTGAGAATGTAAAATCGTTTTACGAAACTACAGTCACACAAATTTAAAAATAAAAGTGATAGATAACAATGCATAAAATTGTTTTATTCCTTTTTAAAAAATGAACTATCACAAAGTAACGGACAAAATCAATCAATACGTTATTATCGTTAATAATAACATAATAGTAGAAACATGTTAATGTTTATTGATGATAGCAGCTATTTGGCAGGAAATAAAAACATACAAGGAGCTCTACTGAAAACCTTCAAGATATGCTTAATACATTTTATAGTTATGTTATTAATAATAAATTACCCCTTAACGCAGAAAATATCCGGTTTATTGATTTTACTTATCTTATCTCAGTCTCTTGATCTCAGATCTTATATCAGTCAAGTGTAATGTGTGGCATTTATAAAAATGGAGTTGTACACAATACAACAATGCGTTAAAATTGTTGATTTATTTTATGAAAATGGGCGCACAATGAAAAAGATTTTAAAAAAATCACGTGGTATTTACGGTTTGCATAATCGTCCATCTGAAACCGCTATCAATCGAATTGTTGAAAAATTTCAAGACACTTGTTCGGTGGAAGATTAAAGAAGGGCAATATATAGTCGTAGTAGCCGTTTACAAAAGCATGTTGATTTGATACGCTGAAGACCCAGAAATTTCCATTAGTCGACGTTCACAACAATTTGGACTCAGGGAATCCACAACATGGCAAATTCTACGAAAGGATTTCGCTCTGAAGGCATATAAGATTCAAATAACACATGAACTAAAACCACTGGACCATTCAATACATGTGCATTTCTCAATTGGATTAAAGATCAAACAGATGATTTTTCTCAAAAAATTCAAATAAAAAAAACATTTCGAAATTGGTGGCTATGCTACTAAACAAAATTGTATTTGGGGTGAGGAAAATCCACGACTACTTCATGAGAAACCTTACATCCTAAACGAGTCACTGTTTGGTGTGTATTATGGCTAGGAGGTGTAATTGGGCCCTATTTCTTTCAGAATGCAGTTGGTAAAGCTGTAACTGTAAATGGTATTCGATATTGTGAGATAGTAACTGGATTATTGTGGGCTGAATTGAATAATCTTGATATGGAGGATATGTGGTTCTAATAGGATGGCGTCACACCTTACTCTGCTAACGAAATAATTGATTTATTAAAAGAAATATTTCCTGACCGAAATCGTTGGACTATTTTTTCTTGGGTATTTTTTTTCTTGCGTATTTTCTTTTCAAAAACATCTGTTCTTATGTTAATTAAATTATGTAATTTAAAAGAAAAAATACCTTCAGATCTCTATTAACAAAAAACAAACCAGACAGCACACAACAAAATACCAGTCAGAAATTTTCCAAATAAAAGAAGGCACCCAACACATTTTTTTTTTCGAGTGGAAAACTTTTAGTCACGCAAATGTTTGCACTCTTCGATCATCTACAAATGAGATTATCCTGTAAAAATTTCATAAGTATAAGACTTCTCATATACGATTACCTTCCAAATTGGTAGTCGAATTTTGTTCTTGTTTATTCACGCTTTCTTGAATAATATTATTCGTATCTTACAAAACAGACGATTCTGTAGGGCTTTCTCATTGTTACTAACCTCGGTTGTGTTGCTACATATAGATTATTTGCTTACACGCAGGAATAATGTAATGTAAATTACAACAATGTTATTGCGTTCTATTCCCAAATATGTATCTATAATAAACCTTGCACATCTCTACTACTCAATCCAAACTGTCACACACATCACAAAACAAACAAGTTTTTCCAATAGTTTACAAATTTCATTAAAAAAAGTCACTCGACGCACCTTTCGCTAACATTGTTAACATCATCAGGTGATAATTTAATCTAGATTAATTAAATATATTAAATTAGATTAAATCATCTCTTGATGATGCTAACATAGTTAGCAAAACGTGCGTTGAGAACTTTAAAAAAGTGATTTGGTGTTTAGTGGTAAATCTCTTTGAGATTAGTGTTTCACACTGAAAATTCCGATAGCAAAATTGATTTAATTTAGTAGTTTAATTTCATTAAATTAAATAAATATATTAAATTATATATAAATATATATATATATATATATATATATATATATATATATATATATATATATATATATATATATATATATATATATACACATAAGAACAAAAAATAAATATACAATTTTGAAAGTAACGGGTATACAACTTTGCCTCCGCCGTATTTTTTTCAAAAATTCAAAAAAAATTGGTTATTCGTTTATAATTCAAAGTATTGTCCATCGCTGGCCACTACTTTATCCCATCTGTCAGGCAGCATTCGAATCCCGCGTTGGAAAAACTGGTTCTCTTTTGAAGCGATCCACTAATCGATCCAATTTTTCACTTCTTCATAAGACCGGAAGTGCTGGTCAGCCGGGCCGTGTGCTATCGATCGAAACAGGTGATAGTCTGCGGGAGCAACGTCTGGAGAATACAGCGGGTGGGGTGGGACTTCCCATTTGAATGTTTCGAAGTATGTTTTGACCACTTTCGCAACATGAGGCTGAGTATTGTCATGCTGCAAAATCGCTTTATCGTGTTCTTTGCTGTAATGCAACCATTAATTGGGTTCGATAACGATCCCGTCATAGTTTGAGACGGTTTTAACAGCTCATAATACACTACACCGAGCTGGCCCTACCAAATATAGAGCAGAACCTTGGAGCTGTTAATATTCGGTTTGGTTGTCGGCGTGGAAGCATAACATTTTTCGTCTTCAGTCATAATGCGATGTACAAATCCATTCCGTTTATGCCCTTCAAGCAACTGTTCACAAGCAAACACACGGCGTTCAACATCTCTAGGTTTCAACTCGTATGGCACCCAATATCCTTACTTCTGAGTCATTTCTAAGTCTTTGAGGCGTTTTGAAATTGCTTGTTGAGTCACTCCAATCATCTTGCTAACTCTTCTTGACTTTGACACGAGTCTTCATTAAGCAATATCTCTAATTCTTCATTTTCAAAAACTTTCGCTTTTCCACCGATATGCCGGTCTTCGACGTAAAAATCACCACTCTTGAAGCGTTGAAATTACTCACGAAACGTTCTTTCATTCATAGCGGCCTCACCATAAATGTCTGAGAAAATTCGTTGAGCCTCAGCCCCAGATTTCTTCATATTAAAGAAATAAATAAACTGACATTTTTAATCGCGAATAACTATGATGTAAACACACTGATCTATGGGGTTATGTTTACAGGATGGCCAAAGCATTCGGCATGCCGTCTATGATGTATTTATTTGAAAAAGTTGTATACCTTTAATCCACGTAATATTGTGGGATATTCGTTAGAGAAATCAATCATAATTGATTGGTATGCTAAATTCAACCGTGGCCGTATAAGCACAAATGACACACAATGAGGTGGTCATACCAGACAGAACATCAGAAAAAATCATAAAATTATTTCGAAAACCGTAAAGTAAAGCTACTGATATCATGAAAATATCGAAAAAAAGTCTTTACACCATTTTGCATGAACATTTGGGAATGCGTAAATTGCCATAGAAATCGGTACCGCGTTTGCTCACAGCGGACCAAAAACAACAACGTATTGATGATTCTGAGCAATGTTTGGAGAGGTTTAAGCGAAATAAAAAGTACTTTTTCATGCCCTATGTGACAATGGATAAAATATGGATCCATCATTATACTAGGGAGTCAAATCGGCAGTCAGTTGAATGGACAGCAGCCGGTGAAAGCAGTGCAATGCAACCAAAAACCCAACCATCTGCAGGTATGGTTATGGCCTCTGTATTTGGAGATACGCATGGGATATTGTTCATCGATTATCTCGAGAAAGGCAAAACCATCAAAACCATCATTGTTTCCTATCCCCAGCGATTATTTCCCGTTCTCTGGAAATAAATTTGGCTCGAATGAAATGTTAATTACCGAAACTGAAGGATATTTTGAAGGCAAAGAGAAATCGTTCTATAAAAAATACAATTTATTCCATCATAGTTGTTTAATCTGCTGAAGAAAATAATTATAACAAATACAAATTATTTTTAGGTATAGTTTCGTTACGTTCCGCTTAAAAAAAATTAAACAGTTTTTTTTTGCATATAAAACAAGAAATAATACTTATATAAATTGAGAACTTAAAAAGATTAGAAAAATTTACTTTGGACAAAGTTAAAACTTGCATTCGATTCAGAAGGTTTTTTTATAAACTTTCTGAACCGCAAGCAACAGTAACTTTTAAACATTTTAAACCAAAACATTACCAGCAATGAAGTCATAAGTGACTTATAATATATTTCATTTTATTTTATTAACAGTGAGTGTGATAAGGTAATTTATTTTCGATATAATATCCTCAAGCTGGGTTTCAAAAGCCAATATTTCCTATAGCATGACTTCTGTTTAGCTTCTTCATCTAAAAGTCAACTCTTTTACATTGGACGAATTTTCTTAATCTTTTTCGTATATAGTTTTTTTATTTTTCGTATATAGATGAATATCAATAAAAATGATACTAAAATAATATATTACCTTACATTTTTAAATATTTAAAATTATCATTGATAAACTCTATTAAAAAACACTTGGAATCATTTCTTTAGAGAAGTAAACATTTCACAAAAAAAAATGTGTTTAACTTAAAACTGTACCGAATATGTTGACCAATTTTTGTTCAAATACAAAAACCCAAGAAAACATCCAACATCCTTCCATCGAAAGAAAATCGAATAAAAAAAAAACATTTTTGAAAATTTTGCCGCCTAAAATTCCGTCTTGGCGGAACTAGCTCTCCCCACCACTTATTTACAGGTACAGGGATGATTTCGCGCCCCCAGGCAGGTAATAAAAGCGTTCAGCAACCCCCTAAGAATTCAGTTTGTGTCATTACCTTGAAGAGTCAGGTTGCTCTAGAAGTACTGTGAACTGTGTACTGTGTAGTAAAATAGTAGTGATTTATTCAGTTATTTATCAAAATGAACTGTAATGGCCATTTTCCAACTACAGAAGAATCACCTAGTTCGAATTTAAGGTAAATGTTTTTAAAAATCATTTGTACGAACACTATATTTATTAACTTTCAATATGCTTCATGGATTTTTACGTCAAATTCTAATAAATAATTATTTTTAATTTCAGAAACAGCATGGAATTTATATCACTTTGTGATGCAAATTCCGGATTTGATGATATACCTCAAGAAACACTGAGCGAGGAAGGTTTTCTAGAAGAATTTGTTGAAATTAACTACTCCGAAGTTTCCCAGCTGCCAACAAGTCTCAACAACCTAATTGAAAAACCTATTGGAAATCTATTGGAGGAACAAGTTAGTCCGCTTAAGAAAAGAATATGTCGGCGATCAGAGGAAGACCGAGGATTTTTTATCAAAAGAAAGAAGATGGTGCGTAAAACAAAAATTGCAGAATACGAAAACTCAGTGTCACAGAAAAACAATTCGGAGTTGTTCAGTTCAGAAGAGGTGATTAAAAGTGCCATTCAAAAATCATTTGAAAGTGAACTCATTGGAGACTTCAGTAGAGGTTTTTCTTTGCCACTTATCGAATCACGACATAAAGATCTTAAAGCTATTGACGGTGCAACTTTAAGAAAACTTATCGGTGGTGAATTTAGTGAAAATGTTTCGTCATATAAAATAATTGATTGCCGTTATCCTTATGAATACAACGGAGGACATATAACCGGTGCTCTTAACATATACACACACGCTCAATGTGAGGAACTTCTGGACGATTGTGTTGACAAAGTTGACGTTTTAATTTTTCACTGTGAATTTTCTGCTGAAAGAGGCCCAAACCTAAATAGATATTTAAGAAATGAAGACAGAAAGAGAAATGCCCACGTCTACCCAAATTTGTGTTTTCCAGAAATATACATTTTAGAAGGTGGTTACAGTAAATTCTTTAAAGAAGCTTCAACTTTCTGTTTGCCTGAAGAATACACTCAAATGGTAGATCCCAAACATCTAGATGAACTTAAATTCTTTAGACAAAAGTGTAAAACATTAAACTCCGATTCACACACCGTCAGAAAGAAATACCAAAGAGCAACACGTGTTAAAAAAATTGCATTTTAAAAGTTACCTTGTAAACAATGTCAGTTTTAATAATACTAAGTGCATGTGTGATTTCTTTTGATAAAAATGTGTAATTATTTAGATGTGCAATTGTCTATATAATAATTAATGTGATATTATTTAGGAAGATGCAAGGATTTCCTACAATGATTAGATTTATGTTATAAATTAAGTTAAAAAATTCTTTATTGAAGTTATATATTAATTCTGTAAATATATAACATTTATAAATAAACTGTATTGAATGATACAAATTAGATATTATTATTGTATTTTTAAAAATCATCACCACCAAAATTGAATAACATTTCTAAAATATATATAAAATAAAAAGTCTTGTTTGAACATTTTAATATTTAGTGTAATATAGACGTCTAAAACATTAATTTTTATAGGAAAATTACCAAAGGCTTGTAAATGTCTGGAAAGGCATATATTAGTTAACTAATATATTATTTTTTAATTTATGTTATGCTTTGTAATAATTTTAAATATATACGACATTTTTTTTAACATAAAACTATATATTTATAGCATATATGATGATTGTTTATGATAATTATTTATTTCAATATAAGATCTGTATTTTCTGGTTAAACTTTATATTCTTTTTATATGTTATATTTTTAAGCGCTTAATTTGTGATCTATATAAATAATGTAAGTATTTTCTAACCAATTTATAAAGAAATGTGAATAAATAATATTTAATGACAGTTTTCGTTTTATTTGTATTTGACCAAAAGGCATACATTTCGATTTTTGTGTCTATCTGTATACAGCTTTTCAACCCAACGACACTTCAAGATACACTAATAATAGTTTTGTTGAGTTCTCTCTTCATAAAAATTTTAATAAAATTTACTTTAAAATGATATAAATTTATTTTTATTATTTTTAAATATAATATATTCATAAAATAAATTTTTATGAGATATAATTACATAAAATTGTTTGTTATAAACATAATTTATTTGTATTGTTATTAATTATGACATTAATTATTTTGCTAAATTTATTCAAAATGGGTGCGCATGAGCGGTCCTGCTAGATTAGGGCTACTTACGTCTCTCGATTTCAATCAATTGTATTGTGTTTATTTGTTGTTCAAGCCCTGCACAGACTTATTTTTTAGAGGATTTTATACTCTGGACGTTTTAGATACGGGACACTTTAGTTACCAGACAATTTTGATGCGGGGCATTTATGGTACCAAACGTTTTGGACTCCGTGCATATCAGTAACCGCTCATCTTAATTACCAGACTTTTCAATTCTGATAATTCGGAGAAAATTGGCACCAGGTGCTAAAGGTTTTTATTTGGAAGGATACTTTTGTAAGCATTCAATCTATTCTGAGTGCTACCAACAAAAAATTAATCACTATTTATAATTATTAATTTATAGATCAATGGGATCGTGAAAGTGATCCATATTTCAAATATGAATTTGGTAAATCTCAATTAAAAATTCCAGCTAATACTGATGGTTTTTGTCCAATTAAGCATCGTTCAAAAGTGAAAGTATGCTAATTTAATTTTCTGTAGCTTATAGTAAAAATACAAAATGGTTTTAAAGATCATCTTTTTCCTTATGCTCCCTATATTGTTGAATCTCTTATGCTACCGAACCTCCTCCTTCGCCAGCTAAAGAAGTAAGGAATATTTACATTCTGTGTAAAAAGTATCCGAAATTGTTAAACAATATTCCTTATGTTTCCTGTAATCTTTACCAGAATAAAACAATTATTACTTATACTTAAATATATAGACTATGGTGTGATAAACAACTCTCCACAACGGTCCTCCCAAAGTTATTCAAGTGTATATCTTCATAGATAAAATAATTTTAACCTTGAATAACTTTGGGAGGAGTGAATTTAACGAAAAATGTTAAGATACCTTTTTTTGTTGCGCATTCAATTTTCTTTAAGAATATGTATTGTATTTTTTCAAATATTAATTCATTCGTTGGTTACAAAATTTCAAATTTGAAAAGTAAAATTGTAAAAACAGATCAATGTTCAAGGCACGATTACATGGAAACAGCTTGTTTGACGTAAATTTATAATGAGACTTCTTTTGTAGAGAATTTAATTTCCTCAAAGAATATGTACTTCTCAAATTTTTCAAATTGATGGTTTAGGAGTTTTGAACGAAAGATGCAGTTGCTATTAAAAAACCGAAAGTCGCGATGATACACTGCTTAATATAAGTATTAAGGCCTCTAACTTTTACAATAATTTTTTTTTGTCATCACAAAAAATATTTTCGGTATTCCTTTAAAAAAAAATAGTAGATTTTTTTCGCCCAGTCATATATATATATATATATATATATATATATATATATATATATATATATATATATATATATATATATATATATATATATATATATATCTCATCAATCCGTATCAATCCACTGCAGGATGAAGGCCTCTTCAGCATGCTTCCAACTCTCGCGGTCCTGAGCTCTCCTCTGCCATTCGGGTCCAATATAATTATTAATGATTCTGAGAAATGTTTGGAGCGGTTTAAGCGAAATAAAAAGTATTTTTTCATGCGGTATGTGACAATGGATGAAACATGGATCCATCATTTTACTAGGGAGTCAAATCGGCAGTCCGCTGAATGAACAGCAGTCGGTAAAGGGCGTGCAATGCAATCAAAAACACAACCATCTGCACGTATGGTTATGAACTCTGTATTTTGGGATAAGCGTAGGGATATTGTTCATCGATTATCTCGAGAAAGGTAAAACCATCAACAGCAAAAATTGCATAGCATTATTGGTGCGTTTGATGACCGGGATTCTTCTCCAAAGGCTTAAAAAATTAACAAAAAAAGTGCTGTCTGAATGATTGTGGCGTGTTCATATATTTTTTCTCCTTTTATATATTTTAAATATTTATTATTTAAATTATAATTTATCATTTTAATATTTATTATTTTTTATTATTTAAATATATTTTAAATATTTGAATACACAATCAGTACAATAAACAATCACACAGTAAACATTACCTATATATATATTTTTTGGTAGTATGTCACTGTCATGAAAATCTATTGTTGTCAATGTAAGTATCGTTGACATATACAAAAAAACATATTTACTTTCACTCGTTACTTTATATATTACAAATTAATATAATTTATTTTTTAGTTTAGTTTTGAAAACGGGGGGAGATTACCCTCCGAAACGTTAAAAGTTTGTAAATTTTTTTATAATATTTTTATATCTTTAAAATTTTGTTCGTTGGGCAAATTTATTACAAAAAAGAATCACTGAGAAATTTGTCTCCGTTTGGTTTTTTGTTTTTACCCAGTGATTCTTTCTTTAAATAAGAACAGGTATTTTTGATATTTTATGATATTGAGTTTTAGACACTGGCGAAAAACCCAAATAAAGGAGAAAAAATTTAAAAAAAGTGCTCTTTCACCAAGACAATATATCGTGTCACAAATCGTTGGCAATAATGGCTGAATTACATGAATTGCACTTTGAATTGTTTCCTCATCCACCGTATTTTCCAGATCTGGTCCCCAGCGATTATTTCCTATTCTCTGGAAATAATTTTGCCTCGAATGAAATGTTAATTACCGAAAATGAAGGATATTTTGAAGGCAAAGAGAAACTGTTCTATAAAAAATATAATTTGAAAATAATTATAACAAATACAAATTATTTTTTGGTATAGTTTCGTTAAGTTCCGCTTAAAAAATCTTTAAATAGTTTTTTTTGCATATAAAACAAGAAATAATACTTATATAAATTGAAAACTTAAAAAGATTAGAAAAATTTAGTTTGGAGAAAGTTAAAACTTGCATTCGATTCAGAAGGTTTTTTTATAAATTTTCTGAACTGCAAGCAACAGTAACTTTTAAACATTTTAAACCAAAACATTACCAGCAATGAAGTCACAAGTGACTTATAATATATTTCATTTTATTTTATTAACAGTGAGTGTGATAAGGTAATTTATTTTCGATATAATATCCTTAAGCTGGGTTTCAAAAGCCAATATTTCCTATAGCATGACTTCTGTTTAGCTTCTTCATCTAAAAGTCAACTCTTTTACATTGGACGAATTTTCTTAATCTTTTTCATATATAGTTTTTTTATTTTTCGTATATAGATGAATAATATTGAATAACACATTCATAAAAATTAATATTAAACAAAAAGGTTTTTATTACTTTAGTTATTGCCACTTGAAACAGAAAAATATTATATCAATAAAAATGATACTAAAATAATATATTACCTTACATTTTTATATATTTAAAATTATCATTGATAAACTCTATTATAAAACACTTGGAATCATTTCTTTAGTAAACATTTCACAAAAAAAATGTGTTTAACTTAAAACTGTACCGAATATGTTGACCAATTTTTGTTCAAATACCTAAAAACCCAAGAAAACATCCAACATCCTTCCATCGAAAGAAAATCGAATAAAAAAAAACATTTTT
Source organism: Cosmopolites sordidus (assembly GCA_031761425.1). Classification (NCBI taxonomy): domain Eukaryota; kingdom Metazoa; phylum Arthropoda; class Insecta; order Coleoptera; family Curculionidae; genus Cosmopolites; species Cosmopolites sordidus. The sequence goes on from JARFXV010000012.1 coordinate 476,228, forward strand.
GAAAATTTTATTTTCCGCCTAAAATTCCGTCTTGGCGGAACTAGCTCTCCCCACCACTTATTTACAGGTACAGGGATGATTTCGTGCCCCCAGGCAGGTAATAAAAGCGTTCAGCAACCCCCTAAGAATTCAGTTTGTGTCATTACCTTGAAGAGTCAGGTTGCTCTAGAAGAACTGTGAACTGTGTACTGTGTAGTAAAATAGTAGTGATTTATTCAGTTATTTATCAAAATGAACTGTAATGGCCATTTTCCAACTACAGAAGAATCACCTAGTTCTAATTTAAGGTAAATGTCTTTAAAAATCATTTGTATGAACACTATATTTATTAACTTTCAATATGCTTCATGGATTTTTACGTCAAATTCTAATAAATAGTTATTTTTAATTTCAGAAACAGCATGGAATTTATATCACTTTGTGATGCAAATTCCGGATTTGATGATATTCCTCAAGAAACACTGAACGAAGAAGGTTTTCTAGAAGAATTTGTTGAAATTAACTACTCCGATGTTTCCCAGCTGCCTACAAGTCTCAACAACCTAATTGAAAAACCTATTGGAAATCTATTGGAGATCAACAAATCATTGGAGGAACAAGTTAGTCCGCTTAAGAAAAGAATATGTCGGCGATCAGAGGAAGACAGAGGATTTTCTATCAAAAGAAAGAAGATAAAAATTGCAGAATACGAAAACTCAGTGTCACGGAAAAACAATTCGCAGTTGTTCAGTTCAGAAGAGGTGATTAAAAGTGCCATTCAAAAATCACTTGAAAGTGAACTCATTGGAGACTTCAGTAGAGGTTTTTCTTTGCCAGTTATCGAATCACGACATAAAGATCTTAAAGCTATTGACGGTGCAACTTTAAGAAAACTTATCGGTGGTGAATTTAGTGATAACGTTTCGTCATACAAAATAATTGATTGCCGTTATCCTTATGAATACAACGGAGGACATATAACTGGTGCTCTTAATATATACACACACGCTCAATGTGAGGAACTTCTGGACGATTATGCCGACAAAGTTGACGTTTTAATTTTTCACTGTGAATTTTCTGCTGAAAGAGGCCCAAACCTAAATAGATATTTAAGAAATGAAGACAGAAAGAGAAATGCCCACGTCTACCCAAATTTGTGTTTTCCAGAAATATACATTTTAGAAGGTGGTTACAGTAAATTCTTTAAAGAAGCTTCAACTTTTTGTTTGCCTGAAGAATACACTCAAATGGTAGATCCCAAATATCTAGATGAACTTAAATACTTTAGACAAAAGTGCAAAACATTAAACTCCGATTCACACACTGTCAGAAAGAAATACCAAAGAGCAACACGTATTAAAAAAATTGCATTTTAAAAGTTACCTTGTAAACAATGTCACTTTTAATAATACTAAGTGCATGTGTGATTTCTTTTGATAAAAATGTGTAATTATTTAGGAGATGTGCAATTGTCTATATAATAATTAATGATATATTATTTAGGAAGATGTAAGGATTTCCTATAATGATTAGCTTTATGTTATAAATTATGTTGAAAAATACTTTATTGGAGTGATATATTAATTCTGTAAATATAAAACATATGAAATTTATTAATAAACTGTATTGAATCTTAAAAATTATATATTATTTTTGTATTTTTAAAAATCATCACCACCAAAATTGAATAAAACTTCTAAAATACCTCTAAAACTGCATTTCTCTATAAATAAACAACTTCCAACAAAATCCGTTCCTAAAATAGAAATTATTTTGTCCTCAGCAAATTTATGGAACATGACCTAATTCTTCTTCTGGTTTATTTTTAAGCCAAATGGTTCGCCAGCCCTTTGCAGCTCTTGTACGTGTCTTTGAAACTCCTCTGTGTCTTGTAAAAGAAGAATCATATCATCTGCGAATCTAAGATGATTTAAGTATGCCATTAATCCTTATTCCATCCTGTTCCCAATCCAGATTAGGGAACACTTCTTCTAGGCAGGCTGAGAAAAGAAGGGGCGATATTGCGTCACCCTGCCGTACGCTCCTCTCTACATTTATTTCAACCTCAAGATCATTAAGGTGAACTGTCGCTGTAGCTTCATCATATATCGATCCTAGTAGATTTACATAGGCTTTCTCTACACCTTGGTTAAGCAATGTATCCATTATAGCCCGCTTTGAGATTGAATCAAATGCCTTTTCATAATCGATAAAAGCCAAGCACAGTGGCGTAGTGTATTCGTTGTGTTTTTCTATGACCTGCTGTACGACCTGGATGTGATCCATTGTACTGAATTCACTTCTGAATCCTGCTTGCTCACTTGGTTGTGCGTCATTAAGTTTTCTTAGTATTTTTTGAATATTATCTTGGTGAAAACTTTGTACACCACTGATAGGAGGCTTATTGGACGGTAGTTCTTTAAATCTTCCCGTGCTCCTTTCGTATGTAAAATAATCACTTCTGCATTTTTCCATAAGCTGGGTACTTCTTGTTGTTTGAGACATTTTGAGTATAATTTTGCTAGCGTTTTATGTAAAGTTCGACCAACAGCTTTTAACATCTCCACAGTTATACTATCCTTTCCTAGAGCCTTGCCATTTTTCATCGAGTCTATAGCCTTTGTTACTTCCTCTACCAGGATATCCGGCACTTGTTCTTCAGTGGGCATTGCTGTTCTTGCTGGATTCTGGTCCTCATATAACTCTGAATAAAATCTTCGGACAAATCTAACGTTTCCGTCCGTTCCCTGCATATTGTACCATCCTCACGTATTAAAAAAAAAACATTCGAGTCCTTTTCTTTCTTGGTTTCTGCTTAGCTTTGTTAATTCCCCTGTTTTCTTTGCCCAAGGTGCATGTTGAATTGGCGCGTTTCCTCTCGAATACGTTTTCTTATAGTTTTACAAAGATCAACGTATTCGACCCTGCCAAAAGAACTGTCTGCATTCTTCATTGTCCGGTGGTTTTTCATTAAATTAGTGGTCTCATTGGAAATTTTTGACTCTTTGAAACATTTATCTTCTGGTGCTACTGAAGCCGCCGTTTTAAGCACATTGTTGGCGATTTCTTCGTATTGGTCTGTAATTTCCATCTCCCCCGGTCCAGCTTTTCAGAATCCACTTTGCCCCTTTTCGATCTTATCATTCTTTCCCGCTCTTTCTTTCGGCAGTTTATCCTAATATTTGCTCGTTTTGCCATTCGGTGGATACTTCCCACATTAAAATTGTTAAGGGCAGTACAATTGCAAAATATTGCTTTATCGTTTGACATGATGTAATCAATTTAATTTGTGAGTCCAGATGGACTTTTCCATGTCCATTTTCTGTTGATCTTTTTCTTGTAAAACAAATTCATAATATAGAATTCTTGTCCTTCAGCAAAGTCAACCAGCCTGTCACCTGTATTGTCCTGCTCATCATTTCCATATGGGCCAGTTGTATTTTCACCAGTTCTTGCTTCTCTCGATTCTGCTGCGGTTGCACAATTTTAAGAAGTTCTTATAACTTCCGACATACGTGTGGAATTTTTAAACAAAATGCAACAATGTCCGTCATGTTCGAGCAGTGTCCCAAAATTTGGAAAATTTAACTATTGTTTCAGATTTTCTGTATTTTTCTTTGTTCTTTTCCGTGCTCTTATCAATACCAGCATAGCACAGTCTTGAAGGCAACAACATATTTTATTTGTATATTGTTTAACAATTTCGGATAGTTTTTACACATAATGTAAATATTCCTTACTTCTTTAGCTGGCGAAAGAGGAGGTTCGGTAACGTAAGAGATTCAAGAACATAGGGAGCATAAGGAGAAAGATGATCTTTAAAACCATTTTGTATTTCTACTACAACCTATAGAAAATTAAATTAGCATACCTTCACTTTTGAACGATGCTTAATTTGACAAAAACCATCAGTAGTAGCTGGAATTTTTAATTGCCATTTACCAAATTCTTATTTGGAATATGGATGACTTTCACGATTCCATTGATCTATACTTTAATAATTGTTAATAGTGATTAATTTTTTGTTGGTAGCACTCAGAATAGATTGAATGCTTACAAAAGTATCCTTCCAAATAAAAACCTTTAGCACCTGGTGTCAATTTTCTGCAGCTCACTGAATTATCAGAATTGAAAAGTCTGGTAATTAAGATGAGCGGTTACTGATATGCACGGAGTCCAAAACGTTTGGTACCATAAATGCCCCGCATCAAAATTGTCTGGTAACTAAAGTGTCCCGTATCTAAAACGTCCAGAGTCTAAAATCCTCTAAAAAATAAGCCTGTGCAGGGCTTGAACAACTAATAAACACAATACAATTGATTGAAATCGAGAGACGTAAGTAGCCCTAATCTAGCAGGACCGCTCATGCACACCGATTTTGAATAAATTTAGCAAAATAATTAATGTCATAATTAATAACAATACAAATAAATTATATGTTTATAACAACCAATGTCATGTAATTATTTCTCATTATAAATATTAATTTTATGAATATATTATATTTTAATATAATTATATTAAAATTTATTTTATATTATTCTTAATTATACGAAAAATACTATATACTATAAATTTATATTATTTTAAAATAAACTTTATTAACATTTTTATGAAAATAGAACTCAAGAAAACTATTATTATTGTATCTTGAAATGTCGTTTGGTTGAAAAGCTGTATACAAATAGACACAAAAATCGAAATTTATGTCTTTTTTAATATAATTACATAAAACTGTCAAACAATTTTATGTAATTATATCTCATTATAAAAATTTATTTTATGAATATATTATATTTAAAAATAATAAAAATAAATTTACATTATTTTAAAGTAAATTTTATTAAAATTTTTATGAAGAAAGAACTCAAGAAAACTATTATTAGTGTATCTTGAAATGTTGTTGGGTTGAAAAGCTGTATACAGATAGACACAAAAATCGAAATTTATACCTTTTGGTCAAAAACAAATAAAACGAAAACTGTCATTAAATATTATTTATTCACATTTCTTTATAAATTGGTTAGAAGATACTTACATTATTTATATAGATCACAAATTATGGGCTTAAAAATATCACATATTAAAAGAATATAAAGTTTAACCAGAAAATACAGATCTTATATCGTAATAAATAAGTATCATAAACAATCATTATATATGCTATAAATATATAGTTTTATGTTAAAAAATGTCGTATATATTAAAAATTATTAAGAGACAACATAAATTAAAAAATGATATATTAGTTAACTAACATATGCCTTTCCAGACTAGACATCTATATTACACTAAATATTGAATTGTTCAAACCAGACTCTATATATATATATATATATATATATATATATATATATATATATATATATATATATATATATATATATATATATATATATATATATATATATAACAAATAAATAGTATGTTCACTCATTTATTTATGGAGAAATGCAGTTTTAGAGGTATTTTAGAAGTTTTATTCAATTTTGGTGGTGATGATTTTTAAAAATACAAAAATAATATATATATTAATAAATTTGATATGATTTATATTTACAGAATTAATATATCACTCCAATAAAGTATTTTTCAACATAATTTATAACATAAAGCTAATCATTATAGGAAATCCTTACATCTTCCTAAATAATATATCATTAATTATTATATAGACAATTGCACATCTCCTAAATAATTACACATTTTTATCAAAAGAAATCACACATGCACTTAATATTATCAAAACTGACATTGTTTACAAGGTAACTTTTAAAATGCAATTTTTTTAACACGTGTTGCTCTTTGGTATTTCTTTCTGACGGTGTGTGAATCGGAGTTTAATGTTTTGCACTTTTGTCTAAAGTATTTAAGTTCATCTAGATATTTGGGATCTACCATTTGAGTGTATTCTTCAGGCAAACAAAAAGTTGAAGCTTCTTTAAAGAATTTACTGTAACCACCTTCTAAAATGTATATTTCTGGAAAACACAAATTTGGGTAGACGTGGGCATTTCTCTTTCTGTCTTCATTTCTTAAATATCTATTTAGGTTTGGGCCTCTTTCAGCAGAAAATTCACAGGGAAAAATTAAAACGCCAACTTTGTCGGCACAATCGTCCAGAAGTTCCTCACATTGAGCGTGTGTGTATATATTAAGAGCACCAGTTATATGTCCTCCGTTGTATTCATAAGGATAACGACAATCAATTATTTTGTATGACGAAACGTTTTCACTAAATTCACCATCGATAAGTTTTCTTAAAGTTGCACCGTCAATAGCTTTAAGATCTTTATGTCGTGATTCGATAAGTGGCAAAGAAAAACCTCTACTGAAGTCTCCAATGAGTTCACTTTCAAATGATTTTTGAATGGCACTTTTAATCACCTCTTCTGAACTGAACAACTGCGAATTGTTTTTCCGTGACACTGAGTTTTCGTATTCTGCAATTTTTGTTTTACTTCTTCTTTTGATAAAAAATCCTCTGTCTTCCTCCTCTGATCCTCTGATCGCCGACATATTCTTTTCTTAAGCGGACTAACTTGTTCCTCCAATGATTTGTTGATCTCCAATAGATTTCGAATAGGTTTTTCAATTAGGTTGTTGAGATTTGTAGGCAGCTGGGAAACATCGGAGTAGTTAATTTCAACAAATTCTTCTAGAAAACCTGCTTCGCTTAGTGTTTCTTGAGGAATATCATCAAATCCGGAATTTGCATCACAAAGTGATATAAATTCCATGCTGTTTCTGAAATTAAAAATAACTATTTATTAGAATATGACGTAAAAATCCATGAAGCATATTGAAAGTTAATAAATATAGTGTTCATACAAATGATTTTTAAAGACATTTACCTTAAATTAGAACTAGGTGATTCTTCTGTAGTTGGAAAATGGCCATTACAGTTCATTTTGATAAATAACTGAATAAATCACTACTATTTTACTACACAGTAGACAGTTCACAGTTCTTCTAGAGTAACCTGATTCTTCAAGGTAATGACACAAACTGAATTCTTAGGGGGTTGCTGAACGCTTTTATTACCTGCCTGGGGGCGCGAAATCATCCCTGTACCTGTAAATAAGTGGTGGGGAGAGCTAGTTCCGCCAAGACGGAATTTTAGGCGGCAAAATTTTCAAAAATGTTTTTTTTTATTCGATTTTCTTTCGATGGAAGGATGTTGGATGTTTTCTTGGGTTTTTAGGTATTTGAACAAAAATTGGTCAACATATTCGGTACAGTTTTAAGTTAAACACATTTTTTTTGTGAAATGTTTACTTCTCGAAAGAAATGATTCCAAGTGTTTTTTTAATAGAGTTTATCAATGATAATTTTAAATATATAAAAATGTAAGGTAATATATTATTTTAGTATCATTTTTATTGATATAATATTTTTCTGTTTCAAGTGGCAATAATAAAGTAATAAAAAACCTTTTGTTTAATATTGATTTTTATGAATGTGTTATTCAATATTATTCATCTATATACGAAAAATAAAAAAACTATATATGAAAAAGATTAAGAAAATTCGTCCAATGTAAAAGAGTTGACTTTTAGATGAAGAAGCTAAACAGAAGTCATGCTATAGGAAATATTGGCTTTTGAAACCCAGCTTGAGGATATTACATCGAAAATAAATTACCTTATCACACTCACTGTTAATAAAATAAAATGAAATATATTACAAGTCACTTGTGACTTCATTGCTGGTAATGTTTTGGTTTAAAATGTTTAAAAGTTACTGTTGCTTGCGGTTCAGAAAATTTATAAAAATACCTTCTGAATCGAATGCAAGTTTTAACTTTCTCCAAAGTAAATTTTTCTAATCTTTTTAAGTTTTCAATTTATATAAGTATTATTTCTTGTTTTATATGCAAAAAAAACTATTTAAAGATTTTTTAAGCGGAACTTAACGAAACTATACCAAAAAATAATTTGTATTTGTTATAATTATTTTCTTCAGCAGATTAAACAACTATGATGGAATAAATTATATTTTTTATAGAACGGTTTCTCTTTGCCTTCAAAATATCCTTCATTTTCGGTAATTAACATTTCATTCGAGGCAAAATTATTTTCAGAGAATAGGAAATAATCGCTGGGGACCAGATCTGGAAAATACGGTGGATGAGGAAGCAATTCAAAGTGCAATTCATGTAATTCAGCCATTATTGCCAACGATTTGTGACACGATATATTGTCTTGGTGAAAGAGCACTTTTTTTTATTTTTTCTCCTTTATTTGGGTTTTTCGCCACTGTCTAAAAATCAATATCATAAAATATCAAAAATACCTGTTCTTATTTAAAGAAAGAATCACTGGGTAAAAACAAAAAACCAAACGGAGACAAATTTCTCAGTGATTCTTTTTTGTAATAAATTTGCCCAACGAACAAAATTTTAAAGATATAAAAATGTTATAAAAAAATTTACAAACTTTTAACGTTTCGGAGGGTAATCTCCCCCCGTTTTCAAAACTAAACTAAAAAATAAATTATATTAATTTGTAATATATAAAGTAACGAGTGAAAGTAAATTTTTTTTGTATATGTCAACGATACTTACATTGACAACAATAGATTTCCATGACAGTGACATACTACCAAAAAATATATATAGGTAATGTTTACTGTGTGATTGTTTATTGTACTGATTGTGTATTCAAATATTTAAATAATAAAAAATAATAAATATTAAAATAATAAATTATAATTTAAATAATAAATTATAATTTAAATAATAAATATTTAAAATATATAAAAGGAGAAAAAATATATGAGCACGCCACAATCATTCAGACAGCACTTTTTTTGTTAATTTTTTAAGCCTTTGGAGAATAATCCCGGTCATCAAACGCACCAATAATGCTATGCAATTTTTGCTGTTGATGGTTTTACCTTTCTCGAGATAATCTTTATCCCAAAATACAGAGTTCATAACCATACGTACAGATGGTTGTGTTTTTGATTGCATTGCACGCCTTTTACCGACTGCTGTCCATTCAACGGACTGCCGATTTGACACCCTAGTAAAATGATGGATCCATGTTTCATCCATTGTCACATACCGCATGAAAAAATACTTTTTATTTCGCTTAAACCAAACATTTCTCAGAATCATTAATACGTTGTTTTGGATCCGTTGTGAGCAAACGCGGTACCCATTTCGATATATAAATTCATTCACATTCATTATCAATGCGTTTTTATTTTTTTTTACTGCTAATATAAAATATAAAAATATAATTAAAATATACAAATATAATTGATTGAAATATTATCCAATAATGTTGGTCAAGGTCATAGCACTTCCGATTATCCCGGAAGTCGCCAGTAACTTCCTTAGTTGAAATGGAATACCCGGGATATTATTTCATTTTTTGGATTCCTGAGAAAATTTGATGAGTTTCATCTTGTTTGCCTATACCTATTTTGAACTGTTTCTTAAATATCTTGATTCTTTTGCAAATTTTGAAAAATGTAACGTTAGTTTCAACACTGCGCCTTTTACCCATTTTCGACTGGTGCTAAGAGCTTCTGGTGTAGACAGAGGCACAAGAATAATATTTTCAAAATCCACATTGACAATTAATTTATAGCATGTCTAAAACCTGATGACCAATAATGATAGGGTGTCTAAAATCTGATGACCAATTACATTATTTTCAAGGTTGAAAAAGTTCATTCTTTTAAATGTGAGACTCTGTATATTATTAGATGATCGGATGCAGAATTTGATTCTGCATGGATTTGCTATAACCTTTCCTACATCTATTTTCAACGGGTTTCTTGTTAATGTATATATTCTATTTTAATATAATTTTTGGCAAAAACCGGTACATCACCATCATTTGCTTTTCGAAACAAAATAAATATGACTGAAACGGGAGAAATTCACTTTAATTAGAATATGAAAACAAAACAGGAACATAACAAAATTTATAACATAACAAATGAAAAATATAAAAAAATTGGAACATAATTACAAGAAATAATAAATGAATGTAAAATTACAATAATTTTTCTGTATGACCGCTATTTTGGTTCAAACACTGGATAACTCCATAACTCCAAGGTCATATACTCCTCGCGAAACAGAGTCCGGATTTCACCTGGACTTAGATTAGAGAACGCATCGTGAACACGGTTCAATAATGCCTCTCTAGTTTGTATAGGCCTAAAGTAAAATAGTTCTTTTATACGGCTCCAGATGTGAAAATCCAAAGGCGTCAAATCGGATGATCTGGGTGGCAAGTTCCAGGGTCTCTATGGGCCAATCCACCGATCCTCGAACATCAAGGTCAATTGCTGGTGTACAGCTATACTAAAATGTGCTAGAGCACCATCAAGCTGATACCAACTATTTGTTGTCACGTGGAGGTAGAACGTTTGGAAAATCACTAACAAACATTATCTCCAGATATCTAACCCCATTCAATTTTTCATCGTACACTTGATATGCCATTCTATTTTCCTAAAGTGGTCCTGATTATTACGTTCCCTTATGACATGTGAATTGTCTTGTGTCCAGTAGTGATTATTTCGGCGATTTATCATTCCTTGTCTACTGAACTTTAATTCATCAGTCCACATAATCTTATGAAGAAATCTTGGATCTTCGATCATTTTTATGCACATAAACTCGCAAAAGTCTACTCGTCTTGCCTCTTCACCAAGACGTATTCCGTGCACAATTATCTCAGAAAAAGAATGCATTTTATGTTTTCTTAATATTCTGTGGATTGATGCTCCTGAAATATCCAAATCCAGCGCTACTGCTGGAGTTGAACTCCGTGGATAAGCTCGAAAATAAGCCAACACATTCACCTCTTCATTATCTATTACGGGCTTTTCGTGTTGCCCTTACTCTTCCAATTGCAAAAAACCGAACTTCGATTCTTGCGAATTTTCCGGGGGTCATTGTTGGTAGGTCCGAATAGCGTTAGTTAAATAATCATAATAAATGTATATCTGACAATTCGTCCATATTCACCATGCGGATAAAACAAATTTAACAAATCAGTATTGGAACAGGTATTCTTCATTATTCTCCATTATATACTGTACTTGAAAAAATTAACAAAATCAGTAAAACTGTAAGTAGATACTTCACGAATTTGTGAGCTGATGCTGCTTTGACATAATATCAAATCGTTTCAATTCCTATCAAAAATCAAATATTACTAATTATTGATTGATTTGTCCGTTACTTAGTGATAGTTAATTTTTTAAATAGGAATAAAACAATTTTTTACTTTGTTATCTATCGCTTTTATTTTTAAACAAAATTTGTGTGACTCTAGTTTCGTAAAATGACTTTACATTCTCAAAAACTCAAAACCTCAAAAAACTCAAAAAGTTTTTCATCGGCTTTTGATAAAAAATACATATGGATTAACAAGAAAACCGTTGGAAATAGGTAAAGAAAAAGTTGTAGCGAATCGATGCAGAATCAAATTCTGCATCCGATCATCCAATAATATACAGAGTGTAGCGTTTAAAAGAACGAACTTTTTTAACTTTGAAAATAATGTAATTGGTCATCAAATTTTGGACACCCTGTATGCGATAAATTAATTATCAATGTGGATTTCGAAAGTTGTTGTGTTGAAGATAATGTTACGGTTAAGGTAATGAAATAATGTACCGGGTGTTCCTTTTAAAATAAGCAAGTTATTGATGACTTCCTGGAATACCGGAAGTGCTATGACCTTGAAAATATTTTAAAATGAAAAAAGATCTTAAATAACCCTAAAGTCCAAAAATTCAGAATTATTAATTTATACATTTTTTCTTACCACGAAAACTTCTAACGAACGGACGTGAGAAAGGTATATATATATATATATATATATATATATATATATATATATATATATATATATATATATATATATATATATATATATATATATATATATATATATATATATATATATATATATATATATGTGGATCAGACCTTGACGTGGTAAAGGGGTTTGAGTAGGGCAATGAAGCTTTGAGCTATGCCGTCTGGAGTCTATGCTCCTGGGAGGGTCACCCCTGGCGGACAGGTCAAGGCGGAGGCCTCAGACTAACATGATCCAAAATCTGCCAACCCGCATTGGACCAGCGTGGCAGATTACGGTCCATACCTTCAACATGGTATTTCAGTATGTTGAAATATGACAGTACAACCTCAAACACGGCCCTCATTCCCCGGAGGCCAAGGGGCAACTACCTACGGCAGCGGGAAGACCTGCCCCGAAGCAGAGGGTGCTAAGAATCACCGGGTTAGATCAGGCTGCCATTGGACTTTTGACATTGCAACGTTAAATATACGGACTATGAAAACAGAGGCCCGATTGCAAGAACTGTTAATCGAACTTGACAACATACATTGGGATATTATTGGGCTCTGTGAAACACGAAGGAAGGGTGAAGAGTTAATCAAACTGGAACCAACTGAACACGTACTCTACACTCGAGGTACGGAAAATGGCCAATGTGGCGGAATTGGATTCCTCATCAATCGAAAGCTGAAGGACAGTGTGGTAAAATTTGAAAGTACATCCGACCGATTAGCCCAATGCGTCATTCAGCTGAATAAAAAGTTTAGGCTTCAATCGTCCAAGCTTATGCACCAACTATAAGCCATAAAGATGAGGAAATTGAGGAATTTTATGATGATGTGGCCCAGCTTTTATACAAGGAGAAATGTAGGTACAAAATCCTGATGGGTGATTTTAATGCCAGAATTGGAACAACAAGAACGGACGAAAGTGCAACTGGCCCATATGGAACTGGTGAGCGAGACAATAGAGGTGACAGATTGGTTGATTTTGCTGAAGGACAAGAACTATATATTATGAATTCATTCTATAAGAAAAATATCAGCAGAAAATGGACATGGAAAAGTCCATCTGGGCTCACAAGCGAAATTGACTACATCATGATCAACGATAAAACAATATTTACCAATTGTACTGTCCTTAACAATTTTAATGTTGGAAGTGACCACCGAATTGTACGAGCAAGGGTTCGGATTGACTGCCGAAAAGAGCGCGAAGAAATGGTAAGATCAAAGAAGGGCAAGGTGGATTCTGGAAAACTGCTGGACAGAGGAAGCGATTTTGAGATTGCTTTGTCAAACCGGTTTGCTGCATTGCAAGATCCAGAGGAGGTGGACATATCAGTTCAATATGAAGAAATCGCCAACAATGTACTTCAAACAGCTGCTTCAATAGCACCAGAGGAAAAATGTCTCAAACAAACAAAAATCTCCAGTGAGACCATTGATTTAATGAAGAAACGGCGAGCAATGAGAAATGCAGGTAGTCCTTTTGGCAGGGTCGAGTACACTGAGCTCTGCAAAACTATAAGAAAACGTATCAGAGAGGACACGCGCCGATTCAATATGCAGCTAGTGCAAAAAACCCTGGAAGAAAACAAAGGAATTAACAAAGCTAAACAGAAGCTGAGAAACAAAAGAACGCAAATATATGCTTTAAAGCGTGAGGATGGCACAGTGTGCAGGACGCGTACCCAAATGTTAGAGATTGTCAGAAGGTTTTATTCCCAGTTATATGAAGATCAGAGCCAGTCAGGGACAGCAATACCCACGGAAGAACAATATATAATACCAGATATCCTAGTGGAGGAAGTAACAAATGCTATAGAATTGATGAAGAACGGCAAGGCTCCAGGAAAGGATAGTGTAACTGTCGAAATGCTAAAAGCTGGTGGTCGGACGTTACATAAAACACTGGCAAAATTATACTCAAAATGCCTCAAAGAACAAAAAGTACCTGACTTATGGAAAAATGCAGAAGTGATCCTTTTACATAAAAAAGGAGCACAGGAAGATTTAAAGAACTACCGTCCAATAAGCCTCCTATCAGTGATGTACAAAGTTTTCACTAAGATAATTTCTAAAAGAATATTAAAAAAACTGAATGACGCACAACCAAGAGAACAAGCAGGATTCAGAAGTGGATTCAGTACAATGGATCACATCCAGGTTGTACAGCAGGTCATAGAAAGGCACAACGAATACACCATGCCACTGTGCTTGGCTTTTATCGACTACGAAAAAGCATTTGATTCCATCTCAAAGCATGCGATAATGGATGCACTGCTTAGCCAAGGTGTAGAGAGAGCCTATGTAAACCTATTAGAATCGATATATGATGGAGCTACAGCCACAATTCACCTTGATGATCTTGAAGTGGGAATTAATATAGAACGAGGTGTACGGCAGGGTGACGCAATATCGCCTATTCTTTTCTCGGCTGGCCTTGAAGAAGTATTCCGTAAACTGGATTGGGAACAGGATGGGGTAAAGATCAATGGTGCAAACTTAAACCATCTTAGATTTGCAGATGATATTATTCTCATTTCACAAGACCCAGAGGAGCTGCAAAGACGCATACAAGAACTGCAAAGGGCTGGCGAACCATTTGGCTTGAAAATAAACCTGAAAAAGAGTCAGGTTATGTTCAATAACTTCGCTCAGGACAGAAGAATTTCAGTTTTAGGAAGGGATTTAGAGATTGTGGACAGCTTTGTATATCTTGGGCAGAGGATTTCCATGGAGGGGAATACCGCCCGGGAGGTGGAACGGCGTGTTAAATGTGGCTGGCAGACATTTGGTAGGCTCAACATAGTGTTTAAGAGCAGACTCCCACTTTGCTTGAAAAGAAAAGTATTCGATCAGTGCGTTCTACCCGTTATGACATACGGAAGTGAAACCTGGACACTCACATCGCAATCAATTCAAAAACTTCGGGTGGCACAGAGAGGAATGGAAAGATGTATGCTTGGCATTACAAGACGAGACAGAAAGTCCTGCGCATGGATCAGGAAACAAACAAAAGTCTGTGACATCATTGGAAGAGTAAAACAGTTGAAATGGAGATGGGCAGGCCATATAGCGAGGCGATGGGACGACAGATGGACCAAGGCAATCCTGGAGTGGATACCGCTTGATCGCAAACGTCCGCGAAGAAGACCGAAAGCACGATGGATTGATGACATCGTTAAGTATATTGGACCCGAGTGGCAGAGGAAAGCCCAGGACCGTGAAGGTTGGAAGCATGCTGAAGAGGCCTTCATCCTGCAGTGGATCGATACTGGCTGATGATGATGATGATGATGATGATGATGATGATGATGATATATATATATATATATATATATATATATATATATATATATATATATATATATATATATATATATATCTATATATATATATATATATATATATATATATATATATATATATATATATATATATATATATATATATATATATATATATATATAGGCTCTTTCAAATTGAGCAGTTTTTTAATTCTTCAATAAAACACAGAATATTCGTTGATTTTAAAAAACTTTTTATTGATGTTGAAGCATAGTGTATGACATTTAAACAAGAAAGATAATATCCGCCAGAGGGCCACCTCTTGCAGCTCCACAGATGCCAGCTCTTTGTCAAAATTTTCGATGACATTTTAGGATAACTGTGGCTCTATGTCACCAATAACTTAAATAATTTCATCCTTTAGTTCAGGAATCGATTGTGGATTTTTCTCATAGACCTAGCTTTTCACGTAACCCCAAAGAAAATAGTCCAACGATATAAAATTACATGATCTTGGTGGCCAATTAACATCACCGTTTCTTGCAATAACTCGTCATCTCACGATATTGAACATCATTCGCAGTTGTAGCTTTACTAGCAGCATTCTGAAATAAATACAACCCAATTACAACTCTTGGCCATAATGCACACCAAACAGTGACTCGTTTAGGATGTAAAGGTTTCTCATGAATCAATCGTGGATTTTCCTTATTATTATGGATTTGTTTATTAACATTGCCACCAATTTCAAAATGTGTTTCTGAAAGATGATTTTTTGAGAAAAATTATTATTGAATCCTTCCTCTTTTTTAAAGAAATAAGGACAGATAACTCCTCCATGCCAAAATCCACACTAAACTGTAAAGTTATGCGGATGCAATGAACTATCATGTATCACGTGTGGTTAAAATTCGCACCAATATCGACAATTTTGTTTATTGACGCAGCCAGATAGCTAGAAATAAGCCTCATCGGAGAAGATAATTTTGCGATGAAATTCGATGTTGGCCTCCATCATTTCGACGGCCCATTCAGCAAATTTCCGACGAATACGATTGGCTTCAGTTCTTATACCAGTATCATCTTACACGGATACATGCCTAAGTTCAACCTGAAAATTCGCCAGGTTATCATTGGCGAGAAGCCTAACTCTTGCGAACGGCGTACAATCGAGACGTTGTCATTTTCGCCTACACTTACTTGAACGGCGGCAATGTTCTTAACACATCTGGGTTTTTTCATCGTACAGGCACACTATCGTGGAAAGTAAACTCAGTTTTAAATTTTCTAATAACACGATCAATACCCTGTTCAGAAGGATCACGAATACCACGATGGGTATGAATTGCCCGTTGAGTAACACGAGGGGACGGCGAATTTGCGTAATAAAACTGGACAATTTCCACATGTTCTTGTAACGCAAAACGAACCATAATTTAATTGCAAACATTTCAGAAAACAGCTGACAAGACATGTCAAAAATCGGTCAATAAATATAGCCGCCATGAGCTGTCAAATTTCCATCATTCATCCCTAATGGTAGACCCTATATATATATATATATATATATATATATATATATATATATATATATATATATATATATATATATATATATCCATGCCTTGCTTTGAAGTTTTCACATGATATGCCTAATATGTATATATACAAACCATTTAGCCATATTATTAGATGTCATAATATTTGTTGTTATCAGGTAGTTTATATTGAAATAACTGACAATAAAATGATAAAGAAAGTCAAGGTATCATAAAACAAAAGAACATTCCGTGGTTTGTATGCTTTTAAAATGTATAAAATAAATTAAAGGCATTAATAGGATTTGGGGGCAGGTGTAGGGATAAACATACTTGAGTAGACTGAACAGGTACCACAGAAATCTTCTGGTACCACGTAGACAAGTTCTATTGTGCGAATATTTTTGGTCACAATGCGAATAAATATTAGACAATAGGGTGTTTATGTTGTCGACTGAACAGAATATTAAAAAATAATAAGACAAATGTAAATTAAATGATACAAGAATTTTATTTATAAATTAATATACCGTTTTATATGCACGTTTTATATCAATCTGTATCAAATTGTTGTATGAACAAAATTCATAAGAGGAAAACACCTTATAATATTCACTCTGTTTATTGAACAAATATGGCACATTCTCGTGACAGTTGGTAAATAAAAACAAAACAAAGTCACAAAATCATTATTGTTAAGAAAAATTGCACGTAAACAAAGATATATAACACGTTGAGAACGAATCATAGTTAACCATATAAAATTTAAAGAAAATGGCATAATAAAGGCCCTTTCATTTTATGAGTGGGCAATCAAAGGTACAAGATATCCAGAAATGATGAAATTAGTTTTAGGGGACTTTAATGTCTAAATTGGAAAGAATCGAAATATATCCCGATCGTAGCCAAATGTAGTCTAAATAATAACACAAATGACAATGGGAAAATAACAATACTCCTACAAGAAGTTTATAGGTCAAGGCTCACCGAAAGGCTGTAGTACTACATGAAGAAAATGAAGAAGAAATTATTACTTAACAGGTAGATAAAATAGTAATAATTATTATTAGTCCAATTGTATATTTAATATAAAATCATACATTTGATATAAAATTGCATTTAATATGTTTTGTTATTGACCGAATATTCAATATTTCTTGTTACCGTTTTTGTTATTGACCTTTGTGGTGAAATGTGTCACTATTTTTATTTTGTATACCGTGGGTACAATCAAACAAGTGTTTTCCATACAGAAATGTTGTCAATGCTTATTATAAAACACCAGGCTTTCCGAAGAGATGGCGCCAAATGTATTTATTTTTGGTAATATTATCTGTGGTTTTATTCTGGTAAGAATAAAAGAGAAATATTATTTTTATATTTGGTTTAAAATTGTTAAACAGCAAATAATATAAATATAATATAATATAAAACAGCTATAATCAAACTATTTATAGAGCTCTTCAGTGAAGCGCATTTCAGAAACCATGAACTTTCTTAAGATGCCTATTAAAATAATAAAATTAGGCTTATTGTTTTATTGACAATTTCTTTTGTTTAAAATTATTACACATGCATTAAATATTGTTAAAATTGATTTAAACTACT
The DNA here is from genome assembly GCA_031761425.1 of Cosmopolites sordidus. Taxonomy (NCBI): domain Eukaryota; kingdom Metazoa; phylum Arthropoda; class Insecta; order Coleoptera; family Curculionidae; genus Cosmopolites; species Cosmopolites sordidus. The sequence goes on from JARFXV010000012.1 coordinate 494,480, forward strand.
ATTACTTTTTAATAACTGTTTCATTTTGACACGAGAATAACGAAAAAAGCCACAAAAAGAATTAAAATGCAGAAACGTAACTGTCCCTAATCTAGCTGGACAGCTCATTTGCACCAATTCTGAATAATAAACTTTATCTATATTTTTAATGCAGTTCAAATTTTTATGAAGAGAGAACTCGAGAGAATTATTATTATTGTATCTTGAAATGTTGTTTGGGTTGAAAAGTTGTATAGAGATAAACACAAAAATCGAAATTTATCTCTATTGGTCAACAACAAATAAACGGAAAATTGTCATTATATATTATTTATTCACATTTCTTTACAAATTAGTTATAATATATTTCCATTTTTATACAGATCACAAGTTAAGCGCTTAAAAATTATAATACAACATATTTAAAGAATATAAAGTTTAATCAGATAATACAGATCATATATTGTACTAAATAATTATCAAAAACAATCATCATATATACAATAAATTTATAATTTTATGTTAAAAACAATGTCGTATACATTTAAAATTATTAAGAGACATAGTAATAAAATAACATATTAGTTAATTAATATATACCTTTCCAGACATTTACAATCCTTTGGTATTTTTCCTATAAGAATAAATGTTTTAGACTTCTATATTACATTAAATATTAAAATGTTTAAACAAGACTCTATATATAACAAATTATTAAAGCATTTTTGAACTTAACTTATAACATAGAGCTAATCATGGTTGGAAATCACAATAAATATTATATAGATAATTGCACATTTTTATCAAAAAAAATCACACATGCACTTAATATTATCAAAACTGACATTGTTTACAAGGTAAGTTTTAAAATGCAATTTTTTTAATACGTGTTGCTCTTTGGTATTTCTTTCTGACGGTGTGTGAATCGGAGTTTAATGTTTTGCACTTTTGTCTAAAGTATTTAAGTTCATCTAGATATTTGGGATCTACCATTTGAGTGTATTCTTCAGGCGAGCAGAAAGTTGAAGCTTCTTTAAAGAATTTACTGTAACCACCTTCTAAAATGTATATTTCTGGAAAACACAAATTTGGGTAGACGTGAGCATTTCTCTTTCTGTCTTCATTTCTTAAATATCTATTTAGGTTTGGGCCTCTTTCAGCAGAAAATTCACAGTGAAAAATTAAAACGTCAACTTTGTCGGCACAATCGTCTAGAAGTTCCTCACATTGAGCGTGTGTGTATATATTAAGAGCACTAGTTATATGTCCTCCGTTGTATTCATAAGGATAACGGCAATCAATTATTTTGTATGACGAAACGTTATCACTAAATTCACCACCGATAAGTTTTCTTAAAGTTGCACCGTCAATAGCTTTAAGATCTTTATGTCGTGATTCGATAAGTGGCAAAGAAAAACCTCTACTGAAGTCTCCAATGAGTTCACTTTCAAATGATTTTTGAATGGCACTTTTAATCACCTCTTCTGAACTGAACAACTGCGAATTGTTTTTCCGTGACACTGAGTTTTCGTATTCTGCAATTTTTATCTTCTTTCTTTTAATAGAAAATCCTCTGTCTTCCTCTGATCGCCGACATATTCTTTTCTTAAGCGGACTAACTTGTTCCTCCAATAGATTTCCAATAGGTTTTTCAATTAGGTTGTTGAGACTTGTTGGCAGCTGGGAAACGTCGGAGTAGTTAATTCCAACAAATTCTTCTAGAAAACCTTCTTCGCTCAGTGTTTCTTGAGGAATATCCTCAAATCCGGAATTTGCATCACAAAGTGATATAAATTCTATGCTGTTTCTGAAATTAAAAATAACCATTTATTAGAATTTGACGTAAAAATTCATAAAACATATTGAAAGTTAATAAATATAGTGTTTATACAAGTGATTTTTGAAAACATTTACCTTACATTAGAACTAGGTGATTCTTTTGTAGTTGAAAAATGGCCATTACAGTTCATTTTGATAAGTAACTGAATAAATTACTACTATTTTACTACACAGTACACAGTTCACAGTACTTCTAGAGCAACCTGACTGTTCAAGGTAATGACACAAACGAAATTCTTAGGGGGTTGCTGAACGCTTTTATTACCTGTCTGGGGGCGCGAAATCATCCCTATACCTGTGAATATGTGGTGGGGAGAGCCACTTCCACCAAGACGAAATTTTTGGCGGCAAAAGTTTCAAGAAATTTTTATTTGTTTATTATGGTTGACGGATTGTGAAAGTTGTTTTCGAAAAAGTGTTCGATTGAAAATATACTACCTTATCACTCACTGTTAATAAAACAGAATAAAATCAATTATAAATAATTTATAACTTCATTGCTGGTAACGGTTTGGTTTAAAATGTTTAAGATTTATTGTTACATTCGGTTCAGTGAGTTTAAACTTTCTACAAAATATTTTTGAGTTTTCATTTATATAAATATTATTTCTTGTTTTGATCTGGAAAAAAAACCTTTTAAAGATTTTTCTAAGCGGAACTTTAAGAAATTATACCTGAAAATAGTTTTTATTTATTATAATTAATTCAGCAAACAAAACGAGTATGATGGAATGTATGGTATTATGCATTATCGTAATTCATCGTTTATACAAATAGTCATAGTCGTTTAAACAAAACGACTCTAGTTCTAATTTAAGGTAAATGTTTTTAAAAATAATTTGTATGAACATTATCTTTATTAACTTTCAATATGCTTCATGAATGTTTACGTCAAATTCTAATAAATAGTTATTTTTAATTTCAGAAACAGCATGGAATTTATATCACTTTGTGGTGTAAATTCCGGATTTGATGATATTCCTCAAGAAACACTGAGCGAAGAAGGTTTTCTAGAAGAATTTGTTGAAATTAACTACTCCGAAGTTTCCCAGCTGCCAACAAGTCTCAACAAAATAATTGAAAAACCTATTGGAAACCTATTGAAGATCAACAAATCATTGGAGGAACAAGTTAGTCCGCTTAAGAAAAGAATATGTCGGCGATCAGAGGAAGACAGGATTTTCTATCAAAAGAAAGAAGATAAAAATTGCAGAATACGAAAACTCAGTGTCACGGAAAAACAATTCGCAGTTGTTCAGTTCAGAAGAGGTGATTAAAAGTGCCATTCAAAAATCATTTGAAAGTGAACTCATTGGAGACTTCAGTAGAGGTTTTTCTTTTCCACTTATCGAATCACGACATAAAGATCTTAAAGCTATTGACGGTGCAACTTTAAGAAAACTTATCGGTGGTGAATTTAGTGATAACGTTTCGTCATACAAAATAATTGGTTGCCGTTATCCTTATGAATACAACGGAGGACATATAACTGGTGCACTTAATATATACACACACGCTCAATGTGAGGAACTTCTGGACGATTGTGCCGACAAAGTTGACGTTTTAATTTTTCACTGTGAATTTTCTGCTGAAAGAGGCCCAAACCTAAATAGGTATTTAAGAAATGAAGACAGAAAGAGAAATGCCCACGTCTACCCAAATTTGTGTTTTCCAGAAATATACATTTTAGAAGGTGGTTACAGTAAATTTTTTAAAGAAGCTTCAACTTTCTGCTCGCCTGAAGAATACACTCAAATGGTAGATCCCAAATATTTAGATGAACTTAAATACTTTAGACAAAAGTGCAAAACATTAAACTCCGATTCACACACCGTCAGAAAGAAATACCAAAGAGCAACACGTGTTAAAAAAATTGCATTTTAAAAGTTACCTTGTAAACAATGTCAGTTTTAATAATACTAAGTGCATCCGTGATTTTTTTTTGAAAAAATGTGCAATTATCTATATAATATTTAATGTGATTTCCAACCATGATTAGCTCTATGTTATAAGTTAAGTTCAAAAATGCTTTAATAATTTGTTATATATAGAGTCTTGTTTAAACATTTTAATATTTAGTGTAATATAGAAGTCTAAAACATTTATTCTTATAGGAAAAATACCAAAGGATTGTAAATGTCTGGAAAGGTATATATTAATTAACTAATATGTTATTTTATTACTGTCTCTTAATAATTTTAAATGTATACGACATTGTTTTTAACATAAAATTATAAATTTATTGTATATATGATTGTTTTTGATAATTATTTAGTACAATATATGATCTGTATTATCTGATTAAACTTTATATTCTTTAAATATGTTGTATTATAATTTTTAAGCGCTTAACTTGTGATCTGTATAAAAATGGAAATATAGTATAACTAATTTGTAAAGAAATGTGAATAAATAATATTTAATGACAATTTTCCGTTTATTTGTTGTTGATCAATAGAGATAAATTTCGATTTTTGAGTTTATCTGTATACAACTTTTCAACCCAAACAACATTTCAAGATACAATAATAATAATTCTCTCGAGTTCTCTCTTCATAAAAATTTGAACTTCATTAAAAATATAGATAAAGTTTATTATTCAGAATTGGTGCAAATGAGCTGTCCAGCTAGATTAGGGCCACTTACGTTTCTGCATTTTAATTCTTTTTTCGTTATTCTCGTGTCAAAATGAAACAGTTATTAAAAAGTAATAATAGTTTAAATCAATTTTAACAATATTTAATGCATGTGTAATAATTTTAAACAAAAGAAATTGTCAATAAAACTCTAAGCCTAATTTTATTATTTTAATAGGCATCTTAAGAAAGTTCATGGTTTCTGAAATGCGCTTCACTGAAGAGCTATATAAATAGTTTGATTATAGCTGTTCTATATTATATTATATTTATATTATTTGCTGTTTAACAATTTTAAGCCAAATATAAAAATAATATTTCTCTTTTATTCTTACAAAAATAAAACCACGGAAAATATTACCAAAAATAAATAACGACGATAATAAACGACTAGGATGGAATGAATTATCGTAATTCATCGTTTATAAAAAATCTCTTAATATAATATATTTCCAATTTCCTTAATATGTTTCCAAATCATTGCGGGTGTCTATACGTTGATTCTGTGAAGAGTCACGACGTTTCGCCAAACTCTCATTTGGCATTTTTAAGTGTTGTCCGCTTCGACTAAAGAGGTCAAGTGCCTAACTGACTGATCAGTCGAAGCGGACAACACTTGAAAATGCCAAATGAGATTTTGGCGAAACGTTGTGACTCTTCACAGAATCAACGGATTGACATCCGGAATGATTTAGAAACATTATCTACCATCCGAAAAAATATTAGATGTGACATAGAAGCAGAAGTTTGCAAACAAGCAGTATTAAGCCGAAATAAAGCATTCAAAGATTGGAACAGTCAAAAAACAGCAATAAATTATAACATATTTTTGGAAGTAAGAAAAGAAACATCGAAGCTAATTAGATAAACTAAAAGAAAATATGAAAACAATCAACTCAATGGAATAGAAAAAGATTTTCAAAAAAATAACACTCGAAACTTTTACAAAACAATTAAAACTAAATTAACAGGCTATCAACCCCAAAGTTTTTGCTTCCAAAGGGAAAACGGACAATTAGCTTTAAATAACCAAGACAATTGCAAAGAACTTGCGAAATATTTTGAACAACTACTAAACTGTCTTGAGCCTGTAAACAAATTAGCAACACTAAACCCTAAACAAACAAACCCAGATCCATTACCACTGAATGAAGATGAAATAATTAGGCAAATCAAGCGACTTAAAAATAACAAAGCTACTGGTGAAGATGGAATCACTGCTGAACTTTTGAAATCCGCTGGTCCAGGTACAATCAATGTAATAATCAAAATTCTACAAGAAGTTTGGCGAACCGAACGGATTACGGAAGATTGGAAAGATGCTCTAATCCATCCACTACACAAGAAAGGAGATAGAACGGATGTAAACAACTACAGAGGGATATCTCTTCTCTCAGTTTGTTACAAGATTCTATCTCAATGTCTACTAGATAGAGCACAGGGACAGTTAGAACCTACAATTGGTGAATATCAAGCAGGTTTTCGACCGGGCAGATCCTGCCCTGAACAGATCCTGAATCTAAAGTTGATCCTAAGACATCAAAAACTATACAATAAAAATCTCGTCTGTACATTTGTGGATATCAAAAAAGCATATGATTCTATTGACCGAGAATCTTTATTCCAAATCTTGAAAGAACAAGGACTAGATCTGAAAACGTTGGCAATTATTAAAGCAACATTAACTAACACAAGGTCAAAAGTTAAATTCATGGGTGACATCTCAGAGCCCTTCGTAATTAAAACTGGAGTGAGACAAGGGGATGGACTCTCGCCACTCTTATTTAACTGTGTTCTAGAAAAAGTAATACAGGAGTGGCGTGAAAAAAAGTCGGCCCTGAATATTAACCAGCCCATGAAACTGAAACATCAAAATTGATTGTCTGGCGCTTGATGATGATCTAGCAATTTTGGCTCAAGATGTATTTACGGCACAAAAACAGATTGAAATCCTAAAAGAAACAGCAGAAAAGGTAGTACTCCAAATTTCCTTTGAAAAGACACAATACATGACCTGCAACAGTCTAAGAACACCATTTCTAAAAACAAAATATGGCAACATCAGACGAATCTCTCAATTCAAATATTTGGGTGAAATAATCATCGAAAATGGGTTGGAAAAAACGGTCAACAAGGATAGATTTCAAAAAATGGAAACGGCATTGAGACTTACACAAAATATTTATAATAAAAAATGCATCTTTAAAAACACAAAACTGAGATATTACAATACAGTTATTAAGCCAGAATGACTATATGGAACAGAAACGCTCATTTTGAATAGAAAGAGAGACATCGAGGACATTAAAAAAAAAGGAAACAAAAATTATAAGAAAAATCTTAGGCCCGAAACAAATAAATAGCACAACATACCGACTTCGAGAAAACCAATAAATCAAACAATACATAGATAAACATAGCGATATGAGAAAAAGAAGACTTAAGTTTTACGAACATATAAAACGGATGAATCCAAGTAGACTAACAAGACAAATAGTCGAATTTTATGAAAATAGGAGCAGACCTGCAGTAGTAATAATTAAATGGATTGCTGCAATTAAAGAGGGCCTAAGATCAGCAAATATTACACAAAGTGAAATTGATAGAGGCTGTTTCAGATAGAAGGTTAACGTTTGGAAGGTTGGCCAGAGAGAAAAATGTAGGAAGACTGGAACAACTTGGTCTGACGAAAGGAAGAAAGCTCTTAGCGAAAGAACGAAATTAGTATGGGCGCAAAGGAAGGCTAACAACCGCAAACGCCTTTAATTCTTCTTCGAGTGGTCCACCAGGGCCCATACGTTAATAATAATAATAAAAATAATATTCATTATTTAATTTTAGTTAAATTTCATATAAATTAATTTACATTCATCATCAATACATTTGTTTGAATTTTTTTAAACTGTTAATCATTGATTGAAATATTATCAAAGAATGTTCCCAATTTTCTGATGTTAAATACAGGTCCAATAGGGGCGCTTGAACTTTGACCGTTAGCGATCATGTTGCGATCATATTGGTGAAATTACAGTTGTCAGATTTGGGTGTTATAGTAAGTAATGTTGGACAAAGCATCATGAAAAGTTACAGTGTTGAGCAACGCGCAGAAATCATTAAACTTTACTATCAAAATGAGTGCTTAGTTCGAGCTACGTTCCATATGCTACGTGATTTTCACGGTGCACCTGCAATCATCGTGTTAAATTGATTATTCGTCGTTTGATGGACAAATTCGAATCAAGTGGTTCGGCCAATAATCAAGCAACACCAATAGGTCGTCGAAACGTGAGGTCTGCAGAAAACGCTACTGTAGTGAACGAGAGTGTGCAGGATAACCCGATGCAGTCAATTCGCAGACCACAACTTGGCGAATTTTGCGTCGGGGCTTGAGCGCGCATTCGTACTAAATTCAATTGACCCAGGAACTGAAAGTAAACGACTATAGGCAGCGTCGAGCATTTGCATCAATTGCAAATGCATCCAGAAAAAGTCAGTTTTTGGTGTACGGGGTCATTGGTCCAAACCTATTCCAAAATTAAGCTGTCGAGAGGTAGAGGTCGATGATAATGATTTTTTTGTGGCCTAAATTGGAAGAAATAAATCTCAACGACACGTGGTCCCAACAAGACGGTGCTACGTACTACACAGCGCCGCATGCAATAATGCATCTGCACGACAAATTCAATGATCAAAAAATTGTGAACTGGGCTCGTGGAGAAGGAAGTTCACCCGTACTCCACGTCGTGCTTTGCTATTCCTTCATCCGCCATCCAAAGCGCCAGCAAGCGTCTCCCAAAACCGGTTTCTGGCCTTAAGCCGTCATTAGTTGGGCTCAAGCTGGACACCTGAAGAGCTGATGAAGGAACGACTAAAGCCATATAAACTAGCCAACTAGTTTTCGGTACCTTTTTTCAATTACACAACAGGATGACTCTATTTGAATGAATGGGAGTATGTGTTTTCTATTTAAATTGTATACAAAAAACAAAGTTGTCTTATTTCCACTTATATTTTTCCTTAACATATAACACTTTTCGCTACACTGTAGCTTCTTCGGATGTTTGACAAATAATCATTCTTTGTCAAACATCCGAAGTAGGTACAGTGTAGCGAAACGCGTAATGTTTTAAAGAAAAATAATTTAACAAAGAATGATTCTTTGTCAAACATCAGAAGAAGGTACACTGTAGCAAAACGCGTTTAAAAGAAAAATATAAGTGGAAATTAGACAATTTTGTTTTATTTATATAATTTAGTATGAATTTCCATCAAGAAAATGCCGCAACCATCCTCAACTTTTTATTTATATATGATACAATATAATTGATGCGTTTTAAGTAATTTTCAAAGATTTATATTATATATAATATATATTTTGTAGCTTTGTTTGCTCACTCATAAAATGAAAGGCCCTTTATTATGTAATACTATTCACCAAAGTTTCTTTCCTGTGATTTTTGTATGGTTAACTTATGAGCATACGTTCTCAATGTGTGTGAATTTGTTTTATATTTTTGTTTATGGGCAATTTTTCCTAGCAATGATGATTTTGTGATTTTTAGTTTTCATTTGCCAAATGTCACGAGAATGTGCCCTCTTGGGGTAAAATTCATTTATATGTATTTTAATTTGTAACCTGTAACTGTACCTTCATATATTTCACTTATCATATATTGTGAGTTCTAAAATAAAATTCACAAGGTGAAGAAGAATAATTCATAACCAAAATTTCGTAATTTGTTCAATGAACAGACATTATATTATAAGAAATCGCCTCTTTTGAATTTTGTTCATACAAGTTGAAACGAAGTGATATAAAATTTGTATATATAGTCTGTACAAAACAAAAACCGTTGCACGTCATCGATGATGCTATTGAAGAACAGCAGAAATACCACTACATAAATTAAATACAGTGGCGTAACTATAGGGTGGCATGGCTAGCAAAACGCCACGGACCCCCGACCCGAGGGGGGCCACCGGTCCTAGAGGCCGCGAGCTTAAAAGTAACCCAATATTTTTAACAAAATTTAGTAAAAATTATAAATTTTATATAAGTACTTCAAAACAATTAAAATTAGACACAACTAGACCAGATACAAATTCAAATAAATTATTAAAATTTATTAAAATAATTTATAATATAATATATATATATATATATATATTAATATATATATATATATATATATATATATATATATATATATATATATATATATATATAATATATATATATATATATATATATATATATATATATATATATATATATATATATATATATATATATATATATATATATATATATATATATATATATATATAATAATTAAAATAATTTATAACAAATGCCCTCCGTATCTCATTGACAGATTAACGTTCCGAACCGATGTCCATAATTTGAATCTTAGGTTTGGGGGCCTCATATCGCCTCCTTCGCATCGATTACAAATTTTTAAGAGATCGTTTACGTATAATATTTATAAACTTTATAACAACATTTCGCGCAAACTAAAGAAATTATCGCCAGATTCGTTTAAATATCACTATAAAATGAACATCGGATAATGTATCCTCCAGCATCAAAAATTAAAGAGTATAAAGGGCTAGAAATGGAGAAATTGATTGTTTGGCTTCTTTTTTGTTTTTTTTTTTATTGATTGTGAGCAGATAGTGTTTCTTTTTTTTTTTTTCTTTTATCTCTGTTACTGTTATTGTTTAATCATTTATTGGTGCTACATTGATCAATATATTGTAAAAATTATAGGCAAATTGTGTATACCCGGTTATTTCTAATATGTCGAATTAAAAAAGAAATCTGGAACTGGACTAGATCTTTTTTAATTGCTTCCAGTTCCATTTTGCGTATCATTGGTAGGTGTTAGTGCATAATAAAGACGGATTTGTATTTTGTTATAATTATAATTGTATTATTGTATAATTTAGTTATTGTATTCAAACATTGATACAGCAAATAAACTTATTATTATTATTATTATTATTATTATTAAGATTTAAACGCATTCATAAGAAAAGGATGTCGATCAATTTTAGAACGCATCCATAAGTTGTATCATTTTTTGTCGCGGTAGTTTGATGGCGCGGGCGAGCTAGTGATGCTCGGGAAATTCCGCATTTTGTTAACCAAGAAAGTACATTTTTGATGGCGCTGGGGGGTAGCGACGCACGATGTTAGGGGAATCCAGAATTTCTATTTTTTAAGTACGGATGGCTCTACTACGCATTCTGCGTTTAATTGTTATGATAATTGCTCATTTGTATCTTAGATTTTTCGTAGTTTTGGTTTTATTGAATCTGCAAATTGATGCAAAGTAAAGTTAATTGTGAAAGTCAGATATCATGTCTAGTTCTAGAAAATATCTAAGTGGGAGCGAAAAACGAAAGAGGAAGAGGGAGTCTGAAAAAATAAATAAAAAGTTACCTAAAATTAGTCAGTACTTCAAGAATGGTGACTTTATTGATGAAAAAGCGAGTGAACAGTGCTCCGAAAGTGAAGAATTGAACGTAACTAAAAGTAACAGTATAGCATCAGTGTATATCCAGATCCAGAACAACCACAACAAGGTACAAGCAAAAATCAAAGTGAATCATATCTTAATGTGAACAATATTGCATCTTCACCATATATTACTGATAAGGGTAATTTTAAAGAACTAAATGATCAAGTGAAACGGTTCGTGATCGAAAACCTAAGGGTCCTTTCTTTAAAAACAGTGACAATAGATCTTTCCTAGAAAAACCTTACTATATTGTTTCCAAGTCTGGCGTGAAACTTGAACGTACATGGCTATCCTATTCCTTAATACTTAATACAGAAGGCGTATTGTGAACCATGTTGTTTATTCGCAAATCGGGCATTTAAAAAAATACAAAATGTTGGGATGGAATGACGACTACAACGACTGGAAACATATTGTAGACGTCATAGAAAGACACGAGACATCAAAAATTCACCTGGATTCTTGTCTTGCGTATCAACAATGGCGACTACATGGAACACTAGATGAAGAGCAAGAGTCCATGATCAAGAAAGAAACATCTTTGTAGCGCTAAAAACTCTCTAGACTCTTTGATATTACTCTGACACTTTTAACGTGTAATTTAGCCTTTCATAGTCACAGAGAAAAGGCAGAGAGCAATGATCCAAGTTCCCGAGGAAACTTTTTGAAGGAACTTCCCGAGGAAACTTTTTGGACCAAAGGTCCAGACAAAATACTTAAGTCCAAAAATACAAAATGAGCTCATTTCTGTTCTGGTTCTAAAAATAGAAAATACAATCATAAATTAAATAAATGCCGCACCATTTTACTCTATCATATTCGATACGACTCAAAATATTTCAAAAATAGATCAAATGTGAATGAATGAACTTTGGAATCAAAATGTTTAAAAATGGAATCCCAAAGGCGCTCCGCATTAAAGAGTCATTTTTAGGATTTCATGAAGATAAGGACCAAACTGCCTTAGCAATGTCCAACCAAATTATTAAATCCATAAATGACAAAAAAATACCTCTAAATAAGTGTCAATGGATATGATGGTGCTAACACAATGAAAGGCACTTATGGCGGAGTTCAAAAACTCATAAAAGATATCGAGCCAAATGAGGTATATGTTCACTATGCTGCTCATAACTTAAATCTGGTACTTAATGATGCAGTAAGAGATGTTATTGATATGCAACATTTTTTTGAAACAGTTCAACAAATTTATAATTTTTTTGGACGTACTATCAAAAGATGGAAATCTTATCAAGTTTTATATCTGATGTAGAAAGGGAGTCTTCAACTTCGATAACATTAAAAACATTGAACCCTACTAGATGGGCAGGAAGTTATAATGCTATTTTGACTTTAAAAGTTTGGTTTAATCCAAAAGTCCAAAAAGCTCTAACGAAAACAATTCTGTTAAATTGCAAATCAGATGGAAGAAATTAAGCTATTTCACTCAAGAAGAAGCTGTTGAAATATTATTGGTTTTCCATTGCAAAATTCTACAAATTTCTACAAAATTCTACAAACTATCGATGCAGCCTTTAAAGCACTTCAATAAAGCGACCGATCTTTCAAATGTCTTAAAGCCTTTGAAAATGTGTCTGGAAGAATTGGAAAGGTATAGTCATGAATTTGAAAATTTAAAAAAGGAAGCAAATAGTGTAGCAGAAAAATGGTCCATCAACCCTGAATTTTCTAAAACTCGTCAGAGGAAGGTGAAACGCTATTTTGACGAACTTTGCGAAAATGAGCGTCTCCAAGATACGGAAAGTTTGTTCAAAGTGAACATATTTTATCGAGTATTGGAAATCGCGTTTCCTTCCAATGAATGAAATTGTTTCCAATTTCAGTGTTTTGCAACCTGCCACTTTGCAAAATTTAAATGACACTGAGCTATTAAAAAAGCTCTAGAATTTGTTGATATGTATAAAAAAGACATATCTGAATGATTTGCCAGGGAAATTCTCAGTTTTCGGTCCACCTTCAGAGACGAAATAGAAAAGTCTTCGTGCATTAGAGAACTTGCTGATTGATTAATAATAAAGAATCATTTTATGTCGTGCAGCTTTCCTGAAGTGTGTACTGCATTAATGTTGTTTGTTACAATTTCTGTGACTATAGCTAGTGCTGAAAGGTCATTTTCAAAACTAAAATTAATAAAAACCTATTTAAGAAACTCTATGGGATAAGACAGGCTACGTAACTTGGCTATTCTGTCTATTGAAAATTCTATGGCCCGATCTTTAAACTTTGATGATGTTACTGATACTTTTGCGGAACAGAAAGCTCGGAGAAATAAATTTTATTAACAAGTACCTTGTTAATATTAAATTGTTATTTCATTAAAATTATGTAATACCGATGCTTTTGAAAATATAATTTATTAGATATTTAACTAAAATGCATATTTGTAATACTGTTGGGTAACTACTTAAGTGATTTATTAAAATTAAATTATAAGGTAACGATTTTTACTGGAAATAGTTTCGCCACTGATCAAATAATAAAAGAATCAAATGGAATGTATTCGATAAATTTCAAATTTAACTGTATTCGGTTGGCAGCATATGCGACGTTGTCGGGTTTCAATTTTTTCTTGTTAATTTTTCTCGACACGTTTGAAGGTTATCCCGTATATAGATAATGCAATACTTTGATGTTTTACCTTACAATTGAAAACAGTTCTTTTAAGAACTACCACAGAGTTATAATTGCCAGAGTAAAGCCTGCAAAATGCCAAATCAGTTAAATAGTCCTGTTTGCCCTTTCCGGTCCATTGTTACCCTTTCCGGCTGTTAGATTTGTATGTTAAGTTAATTGCTAATACTTGGATATGTTTAGTTTAAGTGTTTATCTTTTCTTAACGTGTTGCAGCAGCTTTAAGGTTGAGTATGTCCACTGTTAGTACTATTTCACAAAAGGTGAAACACAATGAAGTTTTAAAATCGACTAGGAAGCGTAGTTTTGCTAAAAGGGCTACCTGCTTTGGATACAAGTTCTAATCATGACACCATTTATATTATGTATGAACACTAAGTATTTGTACTAAGAATTGCAGAAAAGATTTTCCCACACACAAGATTGCTCACAGTTTAATTCTCATTATCAGGACAGCATGTAACTTTGAATTCCTTACACGAGCATTTAAAAGAGAAATAACTGTTTGATGGATGTTATATGTCATTGTGCAACATATTGAAAAAAGTAGGTTTTAAATGGAAAAAAGATGGCTTATGGGGCTTATAGGGCTTATGGAATCTCCCAATGTTCCCCTAAAACGTATAGATTTTTGAGAGGTTATATGAAGGAAAGAAAAATAGCTTTGATCAAGAAAAAAAGAATCAAGCTTACTGAAAATGAAATATTTTAACACTTACAAATCAACACTTACAATAACAAACACTTGATTCAAAATAAGTGATTATATTAATAAAAATATAAGTGCATGCAGATATTTCATTGTTTTTCTATTTTATACTTGCATATTATAAATCAATAAATATCATCTGTAATTATATAATCGTTTTATTTTAATATCCATTCAAATATTTAAAAATGTCGATGGATTTTAAACGAAGCATTTTAAATGTGCTAAATCTATCTAGACGTATCAAATCGGCGACACTTGCAAGACTTTCAGCATTTATAATAATTTTGTTTGTTAGTTTGTAATTTGCATTTATTTAGAGTTGATTTTTAAAATTATTAGAGTTAACACTGTAAAAATAATTCGCTAAAGGAAAGTTATGATTTTTAATAGCAATCTGGCAACAGAGCAGTCAAAATGTTAATCACGTGGTTAATGACGTACAACTGTTTTAATTTTGTATGAGCTATAAAACGTTTATATTCATTTATAAATAAAATTATTATATTATTTGATTTACATATGTCTTTTTGTTTTTTAAAGTTCTGTTGATTTGACAATATAAACACCCTATTGCATAATATTTATTTGCATTGTGACCAAAGATATTCACACAATAGAACTTGTCTACCTGATACCTGAAAATTTCTGTGATACCTGTTCAGCCCACTTAATAATATTTATCCCTACACCTCATTTTATTGTCGTTATTAAGTAGTTTATACCTTTTTAAAGTAAATTACAATAAAATGAAAAAAAGGTCAAAGTATCATAAAAAATAACATTGTATGCTTTGTGTGTTTTTAAAATCATAGGATTTGGGGGTTGGTGCACGGACAAACAACACAGGTCAACAAATTTAAACTTTTTTTAGGAAACATTGATGAAAATAGGTATATGCAGCATTTTCTAGTTCTAAATCTGAAAATGGTCAGCTAATTAGTGTAGCACGTACAGTTTTTTTTTATTTCAGGGGGACGGTTTTGGAGAAAAAAAAGGAGACGACATATTTTTACAATATGATATTAACTTAATATAAAATGTAAAACGTATTAAATCTATGTAAAGACATTACTGACGATTATGTAAATAAAAATATATTACATGAGATGTCATACAGCGACAAAAACTTTCACTTTTTCCTCTGTGTTCTGTAGAATTATCTCTTTTTAAAAACCACCAGTAGTCGCCCAACATAGATGGGTTCCAGCTTCCCTGGTATCTTGATTCCATCGTCCTGATGAAACCTCTCTCTTCGTCGCTTACTAGACCGAAATTTTCCGGAAAAAAAATCTAAAGGGGAGTATTTTTATGGACATGCGACACCCTAGTTTTTCATATGCTTTCAAGAGTTCATCTATGAAGTTTTTATAGTTTTCATCTTTCTTGTTTCCCAGAAATCAATTCACTACACTTACGAAGCACTTCCAAACTACCAATTCCTTTTCGTTTATTTTTTCTTGAAAACGGAAATCACCCACCATTTCCTTATTTGAGGTCCAATAAATATGCCCTCTTTAGATTTATATCACTTAATTGAGGAAATATTTCTGGTACTTGAAACCATTACCTTCTTTGTCCATGGCTTTGACAAAGTTTTTCATTAGCCCAAGCTTAATCAGGATAGGCCAGGTTCAAAAGAAGTACTAGGAGTTCAATCTTTCTTTCTGTAATGTTCTTTTATTGCCCTACTCTCCCATATACACAAAAAACAGCAATACTTGTATAACTCCCTTGAAGTTCTCGCAATATAATAAAATGTGGAAAATAGAACTTAATAAAAGCAAGTCATCACACATTACATTTACAAATTGTCGCAGTGAATCCACAGCCATAATAATCAATAACAGCGTTCTCCCTACTGTAGATAGCACCAGTTTCTTAGAAATTCCCCTTGATAACTGAATGATATGGAGAACGCATATTTGGAAAACACGGAGACAACTGGATTCTATTTTCCGTAAGCATTATTAGTTCTGAGATCGTAAATCTCAAGATAGAGTATCAAGTTCTGGGGAACCGTTTTTGAAA
Organism: Cosmopolites sordidus; assembly: GCA_031761425.1. NCBI lineage: Eukaryota > Metazoa > Arthropoda > Insecta > Coleoptera > Curculionidae > Cosmopolites > Cosmopolites sordidus. The sequence continues at coordinate 510,850 of JARFXV010000012.1, forward strand.
AGAATTCAATCCCAAGTACCACGCGTTATTTTGAATAGTCATTGGCTCATAAGTAACACTGACACCAGTCACGATTTGATAGTACGCTTCCATAAATGATGTAATAAAAAGCACCAGCTGAAGTAATATCCGAGACTTACAAAGCCACCTGAATGCTCTAGCAATAAGTTTGCTTGACAACAAGCAGAAATTTCGAAGAGTGAAACAAGAAGGGCACTTGATTTACCACACTAAAACTCAACAAAGTGAAATACTATATTATGTATGTGTGTATGTAATAACATGTTATACATAAATATTATGTTACAAAACACGGAAGTTTTTGCCTTAAAAATCTAAACCACAAGGAACAGCCATGTACGAATTTGCTATAAATATAACATTTATTTTTTTCTTTATTTGGGTTTTTCGCCACAATCTAAAACTCAAAAAATATCAAAAATATCTGTTCTCATGTAAATAAAGAATCACTGGGTAAAAACAAAAAACCAAACGGAGACAAATTTCTCAGTGATCCTTTTTTGTAACAAATTTGTCTAACGAACAAAATTTTAAAAATATAAAAATCTTATAAAAAATATACAAACTTTTAACGTTAACGTTTCGGGAAGTATTCTCCTCCCGTTTTCAAATCTAAAAATAAATTATATTAATTTCTCTAAATTCCGAAAAGATAGGAAGTAAATACATTTTTTGTGTATGTCAATGATACTAACATTGACAATTAGATTTTAATGACAGTAACATACTACCAAAAAAAAATATATAGGTGAGGTTTACCTATTGAAAACGGGGGGAGAATACTTCCCGAAACGTTAACGTTAAAACTTTATATATATTTTTTAGAACATTTTTATATTTTTCAAATTTTGTTCGTTAGGCAAATTTATTACAAAAAAGAATCATTGAGAAATTTGTCTCCGTTTGGTTTTTTGTTTTTACCCAGTGATTCTTTTTTTACATAAGAACAGATATTTTTAATATTTTTAGTTTTAGATCGAGAGTTTTAGATCGTGGCGAAAAGCGCAAATAAAGAAAAAAATATATGAACACGCCACAGTCATTCAGACATTAGTTCGAAATGTTATTTATTCTATGCCTGCACCTGTTAATGAAGAAAGGGATATGTTAGAACCAATTTCATTATTTCATTTTTTTCCGATGAAATGAGTGATTAGATTGTAATTCACACAAATCCTGAAATTGAGTTGAAAAAGATGAATTACAAATAATTGTCTCATATTAATTCATCAACATCAGCTAATGAAATGAAAGCTTTGCTCAGTCTCCTTTTACAATTAACTGCTTTAAAAAGTAATCATTTACCAACACGAGCGTTATTTAACACCAGACGAAATGGCAACGTTTTCAAAGCGTATATGGGTTCTGAGTGATCCACAGATTTATAATAACGTGCCTCATAAATGAAGCTTCATCTGTACAAAGGACTGTTCTATATAAATTAAAATTATGCCGTGACTGTCGTAGGATTCAGATAGAATAAACTGGATAATGATGATAGCCTGCCTAAGTAAACCTTGCACCTTCCGATAATGATATAGATGCAGGCTCTAACTTTTTAAAAATCTTTGGTAATTGAATTCCTAGTATCAGCATTTGTTCATCTAAATTTGCTCGCAAATTAATTCTTCTCGAAACTGTCTGTGTATTTCCAGAAATATTCTTTAATGAGGTATTCGTCTATCTGGATATCGATATCGGTATGCCCCATCTGCTTGGTGTGCCCTGCCGTGTAATAACCATAAATGAAATACATATCCGCATATTGTTGATAAGATAATCGTTAAGACTAAAACTAAACATATATAATTATACACAATAACACACTAACTCACTTGAAACTAAAATTAAAAACGCATGCTATTAATAAAGAATTTTATCTGCATGACGTTTTTTCGAGTGAAGTTGATGTAGCATGGCAACGCAAAATCAAAATAGTCATTCGTGAAATAAGATAAGTTTTTATTTCGTTAACGAATTTAAATGTGATTATTTCGTTTTTATAATTTTATAGGCTAGCAAGTTCCGAACAAATATATATAGGGTGATTTTTTTAGTGACTCCGAATTAGATGTACCCAAATTAGAGTGCACCCAAATTAGTGTGCACCCAAATTAGATGCCTAGAAACTATTTATTCTATGTAAAATAACATTCAATGGCATTCATGCTTGAAAACAATTTCGGACAAATGTCCGCAGCGGCTACTTCGGACAAAACGCATTCTGTCAATCCAATTTCCGACTACTTTTTCAAGTAATTGGGGTCTTATGTCCATATTATCCGAGTTAATGTTGACTTCTAAGGCGTTGGGTTCCCGATCTCCCGACCCCCGTTGGGTTCCACAATCTCATGCGGAGCGCACAACAACCTGCGTCTCCGCCAAAATGAGAATTGGTTAGTTGCTTGACCAAGAGGGAGTTCCACCAATCCCTTACATTGGAGATCACATGTTTCGTCTATTGGTGGTTAGACTCATCAGAACATTTGATTATGGAGGGAGACTACCTATTCTTGACGAGAGAGCATATGTCGGTACCCTGATGAATCTAATCACCAGAAAACGAAACATGTGCCCTCCAATGTAAGGCATGGGTGGAGTTCCCTCCCGGTCAAGCAACTAACCAATGCTCATTTATATATATATATATATATATATATATATATATATATATATATATATATATATATATATATATATATATATATATATATATATATATATATATATATATATATATATATATATATATATATATATATATATATATATATATACATATATATATATATATATATATATATATATATATATATATATATATATATATATATATATATATATATATATATATATATATATATATATATATATATATATATATATATATATATATATATATATATATATATATATATATATATATATATATATATATATATATATATATATATATATATATATATATATATATATATATATATATATATATATGTATATATATATATATATATATATATATATATATATATATATATATATATATATATATATATATATATATATATATACATTGTCACTACATTGTTCGTAAGCTGATTGAGGTATGGCCTTCGGCAAATTTTCTTTTATGGCCTGAATTGACTCAAAGCGCCTTCCAAGTGGTGGTAATATTAGCTTTGGAAACAGGAAAAACTCACATGGAACCTTATCAGGCGACTACGGTGGTTAGTCGATAACTTTCGTTGAGTTTTTCCATAAAAATTCTTGCACAACGATGGCTTTATCCTTATCGTGGTGCAAGATCAATACATTGTCTTTGCACAAAACTTTCCGTTTTCGACGAATATCCTCGCCCAAATGCGCAAAATAAATATAAACAATATTTTTTATTCCCCTTCTATACATCTGAAAGAAATTCGGAAAACACATCACGGTAATCGAAAAAAAAATGTCAGCTTGATCTTGATTTTCGAACGACTTTGACGTGGTTTTTCTGGGTTTCAAAATATTAGTCATAATGTCATGAATGGACTTAATATAACACTCATACCATGATTTTCGAGCCCATTCTATTGATTTTATCAATGTTTCGTCGTTCGTAGACTTCGAAGGTTGTCTCGAACGAGGCAAATCAACTGCCGCTTCTCAACCCTCTTTGAACGCTTTATGCCATTGATATGCCAGTGTTTTTGATATGTACGACTTACTGTAAGTCCTCTACAATATTTTCAGCGATTTGGTAAAGTGCGGTTCAAGATATATCGTTGACCGATTGACTGCAATAAACTCTTAACAACCCCTGTCGTAACGAAACCCCGCAAAGTTCCAAGAAATGTAAACAGGACCGGGCCTTCATTAAACAAGAAGTAAAAAGATAAAATTAATTTTATACCTTGTTTCGAAATATTTTAGTTTAGTTCGCATTCTTTTCTTAAACAGTGCAGTTCTATAATTTCGATCATTTTTTTTTTTAATTTAAACGTGCTAAAAATGTGGCATTCTTGACAAGATAATGATCATGTACCGAAGGTACGTACACCTCCGGTGTACTAATTTTGAAAGAAAACATTTATCGCCCGATGCCTAAGCAAATTGTTAAAAATGTGTATGTTTCTTTATTGAATAGCGGGCTAAATGCAGCCGCAGCAGAAACGGCTTCATTAACGAAAACGCCATTGTCTACAGTTAAAGATATTGTGACGAAGCCAATTAAAACCAAAAAAGTTCGTAGTGATTCTGGTAAAAATAAATGTGTTGATGAAAGTGACAAAGACTTAATTCGAAGCAACATTTATGCTATGTATCAAGAGCAAACTGTGCCTACATGGAATTTGTTGTAACAACGATTAAGGAAAGATGAAACCAACATTCTTTGCAGCAGAACTAGCCTCCGGAGAATATTATCTCAAATGGGCTTTGCATATCGGACCATTAATAAAAGACAATGGAATCACAACAATAGCGACAATGGTGGTTTGACAACTTAAACTCTATAAAAAATACAGATTAGAATATCATCCCGTTATCTACACTAATGAAACATAGTTCGATAAACATAAAACAGAAACAGAAGCCAGCAAAAGGACAGAAGCCAGCAAAAGGATGTGTAGATACATCAAGAAAATGCCAAACCAGAGCCCCAGCAAACAAGGGAAAAATAATTAGAATTTTACATGCTGGTTGCGAGAATGGACGGGTTCATTCATCTTTGGATTACCATGACGACATCACAGCAGAACTTTTTGAAGATTGGTTTATGAATAGCCTTTTGCCCCTTTTGCCCATGTTTTAGCCCTACATAACAATATTAATAATATTCTAATCATAATTTAATAATATTTTATTTTTCACAAAATTATTCAGAAATTAAGCCACTCCGGCTCTGGCGCCTTTTAAGAAATTAGGAATATTTTTATTGAGATTTATTGGGACAAAAACTCTTTGCTCGATAGTTTTATTCATAGTTAAATCGCAACACACACTTGACGTTGACTAACAAAACCAGCTGACGTAAACCAATTAGTTGATCTAACGCGCTCAAATTGGACATTGTAACTAGGCACAGTGCTGCCATTTTACAGCAGAACAGAAAATTAAAGAATATTTTACGCGGACCTTTAATAATGTTAACAGGTCGTTAAAGATCAATCAATTTTTTTTATAGAAAGAATTTAAAAAATGGCCAAAATTGCCTATTTATTGTTAATACACGTAGATATTCGGATAATTATACTTAGTCATTTTTTCGGTTGAGTGACTGATATGAAAAATTAATAAATAAAATACTTTTACCTATGTTTTAGAATATTTTTCTTATCAAAGTCAAGTAATGACTTTGTAATGTATAATAAGTTACAAAATTCCATTGAAATATTCATTAAGGGAAAATTAAATTATTTATTAAAAAAAAAACAGGAATATTCGGTGTTCGATATAATTGTGTTCAAATTTAGGAAGAATAGAATATACATAATTCCGGTAGAAAAGAGTAGGCAATTGGCGACCCTACATCTGCAAGCCCTTAATTCCCCCCATACCCTGCATTCTGCATTTTTTCATAAGTCAGGTACTTTTGGTTCTTTGAGGCAATTTGAGTATAATTTTGCCAGTGTTTTATGTAACGTCCGACCACCAGCTTTTAGCATTTCGACAGTTACACTGTTCTTTCCTGGAGCCTTGCTGTTTTTCATTGAAACTATAGCATTTGTTACTTCCTCCACTAGGATATCTGGCATTTATTCTTCCGTGGGTATTGTTGTCTTTGATTGGTATAACATATAACTGGGAATAAAATGTCCTGACAATCTCTAACATTTGCGTACGCGTTCTGCACACTGTCATCCTCACGCCTTAAGGCATACATTTGCGTTCTTTTGTTTCTCAGCTTTTATTTAGCCTTGTTAATTCCTTTGTTTTTCTTCCAGGGTTTTTTCCACTAGCTGCATATTGAATCGGCGCGTGTCCGTTTCTCTCTGATACGTTTTCTTCTCGCCTCTCTCCTGCAATTTCCCGGAATCCACTTTGCCCTTCTTTGACCTTACCATTCGTTCGCGTTCTCTTCGACAGTTAATCCTTTGCTCGTACTTTTAAACTTTTGCTCGTACCATTCAGTGGTCACTTCCAAGATTAAAATTAAGGACAGTACAATTGCAAAATATTGTTTTATCGTTGGGCATGATGTAATCAATTTCACTTGTGAGTCCAGATGGACTTTTCCATGTTCATTTTCTGCTGATATTTTTCTTATAGAATGAATTCATAATATAAAGTTCTTGTCCTTTAGCAAAGTCAACCAGTCTGTCACCTGTATTGTCCCGCTCACCATTTTCATATAGGCCAGTTGCATTTTCATCAGTTCTTGCTTTTCCGATTCCGTTTATCTAATTCTTTCAGGTAATCCACCACCTCCTTTTCTTCTTCTTCTTCGGAAAAAAAATTAGAATATCTCCTCAACTTCTTCTTTGGAGAGTTAGCTTTTTATGGTCAGCGAGAGTAGAAGACACACTTCCGTATTTCTTTGAGGCCCCCTAGCAGATATTTTTCCTTGATTTATGTAATTTAGTGCTAAGGACATTATTTCTTCACTCCATGATTCGCCTGTGGCAGATTTTCGTTGATGCTTGAAAACCATTTTAGATGCTGCAAACAAAGCATTATAAATCATAGAAATAAATGACGATTTTTTAATTAACCTCAATATTACCGAAAATTAAGTAATACAATAATAATAGGTAGGTAAAAGCTACAAACCACATTTTCGGAGTTAGGGCAAAATCGATCATGGTCGGTTTTGCCTGATCGGTCTTGACCAGATTACACTTAATATACATATTTTATTTAGTACATGGCAACAATGATTTCGGCTCGACATTTATTAAGGTTACGTGTACAAGAAACGAAACATCTTTCGATTAAAGCAAATTTTTTGATATGAAATAAGATATTTTGACTAAAATTCTTCATTACCATGGACGCCTACCAAGTATTTTGCATTGCCAATTTGCCATTTGCTAAATGTTTTACAGTTTACGAGCACCAGTTTTAAACTAGCAATGTCACAAAATTTAATTTCTAACCACGTTAGAAATTTTAGCTATTTTAGCTTAGCTATTTTAATTTCAGCGACCATTGAGAAATAAATTAGTAAATTACTTCACAATTCTGACATCGAGGACTTCGATCCTTTAGATGAGGATATTGACAGTGGCGGTTGGTCATTAAGGGCACGTGAACACGTGCCCCACATAAAAAATTACAAAATAAAACGAAAATTTGATGTCTGATAGTTACACTCGTAATTCTACACAGCAAAGTGTGTGTATGATACTAAGAAATGTAAAATTTTTGGTTGCGACGCATTTCCTTATCCCTATTCTAAAATTTGGTTATACATGCTCCACCTGTTTTTTCCTCCACGAACTGCCGCTGGATATTGGTGATCCTGAATACGTTTCACAAGATCCACATTTTGCTGCAATTGTGATTCAGAATCGATTGGTTCCAATCAATCTCATGAAACCGAGTGAATACTTGGAAGATAACCTGCAAGAGTCAACTACTGACTGTCGACGTGATCTTGGAGCCGCACAAGCCAGAAGCAGAGTAACGCGATGTCGGGAAAGAGGACGAGGTCACGGAAGAGGCCGGGCCAGGGGAAGAGGTCAGGAACGCGGTCGAAGACGAGGTCGTGGGAACAGAAGACAAGTCTCTGAAGAAGGAAATACCTATGATGCCGATCAAGCTCCCTAACCCAACTTGGTCTGAAGTTTTTGCCACCATCACACAACCTGCTTATTTAAGTACGGATACAGGAGAATATGAAACGATTGATTATTTCCAGCAATATATCAATGACGACTTAAATGATTGCGAAAATGATGACAAAATAATTGCCATCAATAGTAACAGAACTGCCGTTAACCCTTAAAGGGCACACTTCCGAAAAATTACGTAAAGAGCACAGTGGGTGTCTGACAACCAGGTCATTAAACTGCATTTTGTGCAGACAGTACTGAATATTTTCTTACACAAAAATTATTTGTTGTGGTTTAACATATCTTCTTTAAAGTAGAATAGTGTATATAGCTATTTATTTAATTTAAATTACTTAAAAAATATTTAAAAAAAAAACAGGAAAAAATTAGTTTTTTCTCTTAACACGTTGGCTACCATACGAGTCGGTATCGACTCACATGAAAAAGTGCCAAATCTACCGCGTGGGTTGAAATCGGGTCGCGACAAGTCTGAACACGAGCCCACATGAATCATTACGTCTCATGCTTGTTTACTTCAGTTGTGCAATAAACCTCATATCAAGTGCATTGGCCCAATTAGTCAATTGATTTTATTTAAATATTGTGAGTGATTTTTAGTGATCTGGCTGCTAAGGTAAGTTATTATAGCTTATTATTACCCCATTTCGAACGAAAAAAATTGTGAGACGATTTCGACTCTCAATTTTCTCTTATCAATTTTTTACAATGAAAACAAAAATGAAATTTTGAATTTTCATTATTTATTCACCTTGTTATTGAAGTAAATATTATTCATTATTATTATTATTATTTCGTGTTATTGTAGATGAATGGTTCTATACCTAGAAGCTGCAAAAGGTTAACAGTATCTGAAATTCAGCGAATATTAGAAGAAGATTCAGAAAATGAAGGGGAGGGTCAGGATTTCTCTTCTGATGTCAGCGAATACGAACCAGATGAAGAAGAGAATATTTCCGAAAGTGACGACAACGCTGATGATGGTGTCCTATCTGATCCGCAGTCTCCAGGACCATCAGTATCAACAACTCCAGTTCGAAAATGGAATAGCGTTACTGGTGAACTTTTAAAAACATTTGCCTTTACCGGTGACTCCGGATTAAAAAATATTAACGGAGTAAGTAAGGAAATAGATGCCTACTTACTTTTTCTGGACAATGAGGTCATTCGACTAATGTTAGAATGGACAAACAAGGCAGGAGAAAAATATTTTATTTCTAAAAATAAACAAATCCAGTGGAAAACTGTAACTGAGTTGGAATTGAAAAAATTTCTTGCATTGTTGCTCTATTTTGGTTTAGTCCGATATCCGTCATTAAAAAATTACTGGTCGAGGGATAGAAAATTCGTAAATCTATTCGTGCGCAGCACCATGCCACGAAATAGGTTTGAAGAAATTTTACGCTTCATTCACTTCTCAGACGAAGACAGCCGGCCAGATGATAGACTGAAGAAAGTGTATGATTTAGTCCACATGATGAATAAAAAATTTCAATATTACTCCAACCCAGAGGAGGACGTAATAATTGATGAGACCATGGTGCCTTTTAGAGGTAGGCTGAAGTTTCGCCAATATTTACCAGGAAAGGCACACAAATATGGAGTAAAATTATACAAGGCTTGTGGAGCAGACGGCTATACATACAGTGTTAAAGTTTATTCTGGTAAAGAAGATGACAAAAATCCAGCGGATTTGCGGCACAGCAATAAAGTTGTGTTGGGCTTATTGCAGAATTATCTAAACCAAGGGAGGACCTTAGTGGTCGACAACTTTTATACAAATATCGCAATAGCAACAGAACTTTTGAAGTCCAACACACATTTAGTTGGAACAATGCGGGCGAGAGTGAAAGACGTTCCCAAAAGTATTTTAAATGCGAAATTGAAAAGGGGAGAGGTTGTTGGACTTGAAAGCGACGACGGCATTGTTGTCGGCTGCTGGAAGGATAAAAGGGATGTGCGATTCATAACAACAAAGCATACTTTGGAAATGGTACCTGTTGGAAAAAATAGAAAAGGCGAAACAGTAAACAAGCCAACAGCCATTACATATTACAACAAGAGGAAGCAAGGCGTGGATCTCTCTGATCAGATGACCTCTTATTATTCACCGCTGCGTAAAACGATTCGTTGGTTCCATAAAGTTGCTTTCTTGCTGATACTAGGAACATCTGTTGTAAACGCGTGGCTAATTTTCAAAAAATTGACAGGATCTAAACTGTCCATTGCGAATTTTCGAGAATCTCTGATAGACTATCTCGTAAGCACTTCAGGACCAGCAACTCCGTCTACCTCTACCAAGAAAGACAAGCATAGCTTACAAAAAACCACCCAAAAAGATAAGAAAAACCACTCTGTGAGACGTCGCTGCGTTAACTGTTACGCCACCCTCAGCAAACATCTCGGCAGAAAAGAGGCACTGAAAAAATGCCCTAAGGTTGTTACCAAGTGTGTGACATGCCCAGGGGAACCATCTATGTGCCTAGAATGCTTTGATAAACATGATACATAGTTTTGTTTTTATATATAAAAAGATTTTTTTTTGTATTTTTTATAAATTTTTTAAAATTAAAAATCTCAAAAACTACAAGACTTTTCCTTGGCCCAACTATACCATTCTGTAGGTCTCACTTTACACTAGGCAGTAGCCAAGACACAATATCCTCCTTTGTGGCACAGTATTTTTAAATTGCCATAAGAGAAGCACTAGCGTGAGCCACTATATCGACTCTCACTTTTTTGTTAGCTTCTTTCCACTGCGAGACGAAATCAACCCGCAATAGTGTACTACCTAAATTTCTTTGCGAGTCGATTTCGAACCACAAATATGTGTTAACGCCAAAGTACCAAATGACCGCAGGATATATAGACTGAAAAAAACCACTTATGGTGGTAGCCAACGTGTTAAAAATTAATATCTCCCGTATTTTTTAGTATTTTTACCTCAACATTTATGATTATACTCTTGAAATATAGTACTTTTAGAAAAAAAAATAAGTGCAATATTGATGCTTTCAAAAAAGGTATTTATTTTGGAAAATTAAAAGTCAATTTAAAAACAAAATGAAATGCCGTATTTTTTATATATACATCAATTTACTTGACTTTAATGTGAGAAAAATCTTACAACCCAGGATAATATAATATACCTATATAAACTTTGATTTCATTAGCGTCAGTGTGGTGATGTTAGCTCTTCTTTTCTTTCTTCTTAGGGGTTAAACTAATCGGTAATAGTTTGCATTTGACTGCTAGTCAGATCAATATTTATGTAGGTTTATCAATGATCATGGCAGTATAAATTATCACAGTATTCGTATGTACTGGCAAAAGCGATGGCGTTCCAGTGATCGCAGAAAACATTGCACGTAATCGTTTCATTCCAATAAGGAACTCTTTGAAACTGGTATATGATGATGATATACTGAATGAAGAGAATAATAAAGATTGCCTTTGGAAAGTTCGTCGTCCATTGATTGACAGTCCCATGTCTGCGAACCTATGTAAATTTTGTATTTTCATTGTTTCTCAAGTTCCTAAAATAGTCAATACGGCTTGATTATAAATTGACCATTATTTTAAATTTTTCTAATTGATAATAAAGATACTGTGATTTTTAGCATCTCTAGCATGTCTTTCAATACACTCAAAAATAAATCGACTGATTATAATGCCTTATCGTCCCAATGTCCTTTTAAAGGAACTAAAAATATCAGACCAAACATGGTGCCAATGGTCAAAGTATTGTACCAATATATCCCCAAAAAATATATAAAAATTCCATCTTCACTCTATCATGTAAAAAAACATATCGAAAATTCTGGCCTGTAAGGCCAAAAAATACGTTGTCCTTTTTGTTGTACACTGGGCGCAAAAATAAAAATTGCATTTTTAGCTTTTTTTTAAATATTACTTTAAAGTGTCCTTTTTGTTGGACACTGGGCGCAAAAATAAAAATTGCATTTTTAGCTTAGGCCGAAGGAGGTTAATACCAGATAGGCTAACAAAAGTTATGAAAAATGTGTGAGGTGACATAATTTTTAAATATTACTTTAAAGAGGAAATAAACAAAATACAGAAAAAACATTTTCCTTTCAAACTTATAAAATTAAGAAGGTAGCAACAACACTCGCCACAACTCGTAATTAAAATAGATAATTAAAAGGAGAACATTAAAAAAAAAATACAGACATTAGTATCCATTTAAAAGATGTCTTTTCTTATGGTTTTAATGAGGCACTTAGACAGTGAACTAAGAAAGTATACCGAAAAATCTTAATTATAGCGCAATTTTACAATATTCAATCTTTATCTAATTTCAATCGTCAAAACACTTGACAAATAATGCGTAAATTTGAAAACTAAGAGGTAACGAATTATAGTTCAAGTAAAACATATTTTAGTTTATCTTGCAATTATTTAATTATGTAATCGTATTAATTAATGGCTTGTAATTCAAACGTTCAATTGTTTACACACTCGAGAACAAAAAATATGGAATAATATGAACACATATTTTATGGGATTTATTTTAAAATGTTGTGTGCACCATGACGAGACTAAAAAATGATCAAAAAATGAATGAGTAGACCCACCAGGGTTATTATTATATTTAATAATCCTGCGAGACATGAGTCGTTAATACACTTCACTCAGCGATTTTGCAATATTTCAAAGACAAAGCGAATTCTGGGAAGTTGTTTCAGAGACGCTGCGATTTTGAGATTGCTTTGCCGAACGGCTTTGCTATGTTGCAAGATCCAAGGGAGAGGAAAATAACCGATCAGTGTAACGTTTGGGTTTTCCCCCCGTTACATATGTACCCTCATCCTCCTTCGTATTTGTCCAACCCCGATCTCGGACGGGCGGCGACCTCTCTTATCTATCTCCGGAAACACGCCGTCCATGGTGCAGATTCCGCCGTCCCCATCCCTTCTAAAGTCCCTTGAATTACCGTCTCGCTTGCTACGACCAGCGCTGCTTCCGTGAATTAACCCGGCAATTGTAAATCTGTCTGCCGCCGATCTGCAGCGTGGTGTGTTCTCCTAGCCCTTAGTATAGACAACCACGGTGAGTTTTCAAGGCACTTTTGTGATTCCTTCTGCGGTTATATTTAGGGTTTACTACAACCTCCATCGCAACCATGACACACCACTAAGCATACCGTACTGATTCCAAATGTTACCAATTACGTCACCAGTTGTGACAATTGAACGTAACTTGCTGTACCATTGGACCATAGATCTTTCCATCATCACATCATTGGCGTTGCCGTATTAGCCGAACCGAATATCTGGTACCTGAAGGCTGTAGTACCGTAGATAAGTACTTAGATAATAAGCATTTCCGTATCGTTATCTTTTTCGTTATTTTTTTTACACATAATTATAATTAGTTCATTAGTTAATATATACATATAATTTTATTTCAACATTGTTTCTGTGCACGACCTAAAGCTCTCATCTACGTACCCAGCCCCGACATAAAAAGCTAGCCCGGTAAGGTGAGTACGTTACATCAATATGAAAAAATCATCGACACTGTGCTTGAAAGGGTCGCTGCAATAGCGCCAGCAGAAAAAAGTTTAAAATAGTTAAAAATCTCCATTCAATAATGAATGATATGTAATTTAATGAAAAACCGGCATACAATGAGGAACGCAGGGAATCTTTTTGGCAGAGTCGAGTACGTTGAGTTTTACAAAACTGTAAGAAAACGCACTCGAGAGGAAACGTGTCGGTTCAACATGCAGCTAGTGCAAAAAAACACTAGAAGAAAACAAGGGAATAAACAAAGCAAAACACAAGCTGAGAAATAAAAGGACACATAAATTTGCCTTAATGCGTCAGAATGGCACAGTGTGCAGGAAACGTACGGAAATGTTTGAGGTTATCATAAGATTTTATTCAAAGTTATATGAAGATCAGAACCAGTCAAAGAAAGCAATGCCCACGAAAGAGCAAATACCAGATATCCTGTTGGATGAAGCGACAAATGTTATAGGAATATTTGTCGCATTTCTTTGTTTGACATTGCTCGCGTAGTAGTTGTTTTTTGCAGGGTAAAATACCTCCTATGTTCACAGAGATGATAGTCAAAGTTGGTTCTGATAAGAACTGGTCGCCGGTATTGAAGCTGGAATTAAGCACTTATCGGAATATTCCAATGAATTTATCAGAGTGTCCTGTAAAGACAAAAACAACATTTCAAATAAAAGTTAAAATAAGTCAAATGTTTCCAAGACTGTTAAGCGCCTGCAAGAGTAGGATTATTTTTGTTTAAAAGCAGATAAAAGAAATAATGTTGTAGTAATAGAAAAATCTGATTATGTTAAGCCCGTTGAAAAATTAATTCAAGAGAGTCCATACACGATTAGCTAGGAATTCATTTTCAAAAGTGCTTATGAAGTCAGCGATACATTGAAATCTTGTAACAGTCTTATTTATCCTTCTCTGAAAAACAAACAACATATTTCAAAAGACCAATTGTATCAGCCATTGATTCTCCAACATACAACTTGGCAAAATGGTGACCGAAGGCATTTGAAAATCTGTTCTATGACAGGCTCAATAACATTCATAGAAAAATGAATGAAACCAAAGATTTTTCTGTGTAAAAATAGGTTGCTTTGTGTATAGGGGAAATTTATTTCTTTTGGTTAAGGTTTTATGAGCGTTTTTTATTTTTGTTATTCAAATATATAGATTAGGTGAGCTGTTTTATACTGGTGATACTGTATTTTACGTCTATGTGAAAATTATGTTTTTTTTAATAAATATTTTGAAAATACCTCAGATATACTAATTCTATATATAATTTTGAGTTGCTCTCTTTGGTATTTGCATACGTATTTTTTTTAACTGGTCTCTAAGATCGTGTGCACCCACTGGTGTAATTAAATTTGACGCGACCACTGAAGGGTTAAAGACGAATATTCGTTGAATTTTCCGAATATTAAATTATGTATTCTCATTTGTGCGCCATAAACGTCCATCAACAGTTGCTTTTTAAACAAAACCTCATTAATATTAGAAATGTAGAAAACCACTTTCATTATTACAACATTTAATACTTCAAGCTATAGAAATTTATAATTTGAAGCATCAATTATATATTTGAAAATGTTCCATTTATTTCAAGTTTAATAGTACTTGTAGGAAACAGCACAAAAATTTCAAAGGACAAATTCGCCAAATTGTTATTTATCACAGGGAGGATTTATCATATGGACTATTAATAAAAAATGATAAAGAAAAGTACAAGATAATTCCCAATTTTTATCATTTGAAAAAGTAATATAAAATACATCATCAAATTATAATTGTTTTAGTGTCTAAGTGAAAATCAAGTGAATTTTAAACATGAATTTCTATTTGTCATTTGTTTTAGTGGCATTATTTATTTTTTGCAAATCCGACTGCTTTGATGGAGTGGGTAAGAAAGAATAACGATCACTGAGTTCAAAAACGATATAAGTCCAAAAATCTCATTATGAGATAATCAACAATGAAACTTTCAGTATTGGGAAATACGAAATTCGTGAACTTGGAGTCACTGTAACGCCGGAAAACGTTTTAGTCGGATCTCACAGATGCCCTTCTATATCTACTGATGCTAAAATTCGCGCCAAAATGTTGCAAATCGAAAATAAAAAGATCTGGAGTAGTGTTTTTCATCTCATCCACCGAATAGCCAGGAAATGTTAAAGAAATTATTACCAAAAAAAAAATTAAAAAGTATTTCAAGTGTTTAAAATAAAACTAAACAGTTTAAACATAATTATTTAGATTAAAAGAGTTTATAAAAATAATTAAAATAGACTTTAATTATCACATCAGTAATGCTTTTTTTTTCACTAATTGCTACAGGCTCTGAGTAGGCTCTATTGGTAGGAAGTATTCGATTAGCTTTGGGTTTAGCCAACTTAAAAGTTGAATATGTTAAACCATCAATGTACTCGTGGATTTTTACATTTACCCAGGAAGAAGTCCATCGTAGACAAAGATTCTGTAGCTGGACACCGCAAACGTTTCCCTCATTCCCACATTGTTTATGGATTTTGAAGTTTTTTGGTATTTATATGGCCACCAATCTTTGAAGTCCTGATAATAATTTTTACCGTAAACGGCCTTATCGACTTTTTTAGTAGGTTAACTCTATCACATCCTCTTGTTGCCGTTTTTATGGTACCAAAATCACGATCACACGGTAAAAATGAGTGACCGCGTCCTGGGAAGTAGTGGTAGATCTTGCTAAATCTTTTGGTTGCCTGCAGGCCCATTCACAATCTCATCATTGTATTATTCCAGTTTTGAACGGGACAGGAATAATAATAATCGTAATCGTAAATGAAGTTACAACCTCATGAATGAGCCTCCTCTTCATATACATAACAGTGTCCCGTGAATTATTTCTAATAAAAGACTTCTTGTATCGGAATGTGTGGTAGAGGCAAGTTCTGCTAATAGTCGAAACATATTGCTGCCACTTTTTCTTCTCATAGCTTAGTAACATCTCTTATTTTATTATAGAACTTGTTTGCACATCTCTTATAGACCATGAACTCGGCTGCAACAATTCTTTTGAGCATTATCATTGAGATTTTTGTCCCAAGATTTTCACATGTTAAACAAATTTTAGATTAAAATGTTCTTTAAAATATTTCAGATAGAAATCATATTTAATAACTCTTTCCAGATCAGAATTTTTTTTAATCAAAAGTATGTGCATTGTTTTAACATTCAATGTACTTAGATAAAAGATATTTTACTCTTTTAGTGGCATAGTGTGCGATTCGTACTGGAAATATTTAATCAGTATATATATTTATTTTAATCAGTTTGTCATCGTCAATAGCTCAAGGCTTATTATGTTTAATATATGAATATGAATATATGAATAATGCAAAGTCATGTAAGATATTTTGCAAACAGAAAGTCGATCATTTTCTTAATTTTTCTTCTAACAACAATCATAAAATAGATATAAAAAATAATGATGAAATATCAGCGACTGTAAACAAACAAAATACGTATGTTCAAACTAAAGATTTGACGTATGATTGACCCGTACTGATTTTTCCACTCATTAGACGGCTAGACTGGCTGAATCACCAATATATTTTCGTCGACTTGTAATGTTTTTACTTTCAATTCAATCTTCCTCTCATATAACGCAATTTTATAATATAAAATAAAAATTGCCAAATTTGGACTTGTACTGTTTTTGAACTAACTGATTCATTTATTTCCTAAATAACACATGGCTGTTAATTAATTAATTATATCATATATGTATTCATTCATTAACTCATTAGTTAATTAACATGTTCATTATTGGCTAATTATCAGCCTATTTAACAAAGTTTAAAGAACCTTGACAACATGTGGACGTATATTTTCTTGTTAAAATCAGCCGATTCAGGAAAAGAAGTATATATGGCTTTACTCCTTCTTGAAGATAACATTCATGGCAAGATACAAAAAATTACTCGCCCTTACATTCGAGCTATTACCCTCTTGCTGATTAGAATGAGGTCTACGTCTTTGCACAGGCTAAGTTTGTATCAGTCCTATCAGGTGATGTTCTTTTCGTTTTTAGGCCTACTGTTGTATACATTTATAATAATCTTCAGATTTTCACTGGCTAAAAATTTGGCTATTAATGTAGGATGCATCATGCATCATGTATTTTCTTTCACCCGTATTTCGAGGTGAGCTTTTCGTTTCTTTCCTCTGATTCTTCGTCACTGCTTCTTCCTGTGCAGGTCGTAGATCATTCAGTGTAACTGACCACAGCATTAATTTAATAAAAATTTAAAGAGAAACATTAATAAAAATATTAACAAACACAAACATTTTTCTTCCAACAACAATCACAAAATAAATACAAAAAAGAATGATTAAATAACTGCGACTGTAAGCAAATAAAATGCGTATGTTCAAACTAAAGATAAATGCTTGTAAGCTGGGGCCCCGATGCGCAGAAGAATAATACTAGTCCTTGACTCGTACTGATTTTTCCACTCAGACGGCTAGATTGGCTGAATCACCAATATATTTTCGTCGATTTGTAATGTTTTTAGTTTCAATTCAATCTTCCTCTCATATAACGCAATTTTATAATATAAAATAAAAATTGCCAAATTTGGACTTGTACTGTTTTTGAACTAACTGATTCATTTATTTCCTAAATAACACATGACTGTTAATTAATTAATTATATCATATATGTATTCATTCATTAACTCATTAGTTAATTAACATGTTCATTACTGGCTAATTATCAGCCTATTTAACAAAGTTTAAAGAACCTTGACAACATGTGGACGTATATTTTCTTGTTAAAATCAGCCGATTCAGGAAATGAAGTATATATGGCTTTACTCCTTCTTGAAGATAACATTCATGGCAAAATACAAAAAATTACTCGCCCTTACATTCGAGCTATTACCCTCTTGCTGATTAGAATGAGGTCCACGTCTTTGCACAGGCTAAGTTTGTATCAGTCCTATCAGGTGATGTTCTTTTCGTTTTTAGGCCTACTGTTGTATACATTTGTAATAATCTTCAGATTTTCACTGGCAAAAATTTGGCTATTAATGCAGGATGCATCGTGCATCATGTATTTTCTTTCACCCGTATTTCAAGGTGAGCTTTTCGTTTCTTTCCTCTGATTCTTCGTCACTGCTTCTTCCTGTGTAGGTCGTAGAACATTCAGTGTAACTGACCACAGCATTAATTTAATAAAAATTTAAAGAGAAACATTAAATAAATACAAAAATCACAAAATAAATACAAAAAAGAATGATTAAATAACTGCGACTGTAAGCAAACAAAATGCGTATGTTCAAACTAAAGATAAATGCTTGTAAGCTGGGGCCCCGATACGCAGAAGAATAATACTAGTCCTTGACTCGTACTGATTTTTCCACTCAGACGGCTAGATTGGCTGACTCACCAATATATTTTCGTCAACTTGTACTGTTTTTTGTTTCAACTCAATCTTCGTCACATATAACGCAATTTTATAACATAAAATAAAAATTACCGAATTTGGACTTGTACTGGTTTTAAACTTACTGATTCTTTTATTTTCTAAATAACACATGGCTATTAATTAATTCATTATATCATATATGTATTCATTCGTTAACTCATTAGTTAATTAACACGTTTATTAATGGCTAATTATGAGCCTATTTAACAAACTTTAAAGAAACTTGACAACATGTGGACGTACATTTTTTTGTTAAAATCAGCTGATTCAGGAAAAGATATATATATATATATATATATATATATATATATATATATATATATATATATATATATATATATATATATATATATATGTCTTTACTCCTTCTTGAAGATAGCATTCATGGCAAAATACAAAAAATTACTCGGCCTTACATTCGAACTATTACCCTCCTGCTGATTAGAATGAGGTCTACGTCTTTGCACAGGCTAAGTTTGTATCAGTCCTATCAGGTGATGTTCTTTTCGTTTTTAGGCCTACTGTTGTATACATTTGTAATAATCTTCAGATTTTCACTGGCTAAAAATTTGGCTATTAATGCAAGATGCATCGTGCATCATGTATTTTCTTTCACCTGTATTTCGAGGTGAGCTTTTCGTTTCTTTCCTCTGATTCTTCGTCACTGCTTCTTCCTGTGTAGGTCGTAGATCATTCAGTGTAACTGACCACAGCATTAATTTAATAAAAATTTAAGAGAAATATTAATAAAAATATTAACAAACACAAACATTTTTCTTCCAACAACAATCACAAAATAAATACAAAAAAGAATGATTAAATAACTGCGACTCTAAGCAAACAAAATGCGTATGTTCAAACTAAAGATAAATGCTTGTAAGCTGGGGCCCCGATACGCAGAAGAATAATACTAGTCCTTGACTCGTACTGATTTTTCCACTCAGACGGCTAGATTGGCTGAATCACCAATATATTTTCGTCAACTTGTACTGTTTTTTGTTTCAACTCAATCTTCGTCACATATAACGCAATTTTATAACATAAAATAAAAATTACCGAATTTGGACTTGTACTGGTTTTGAACTTACTGATTCTTTTATTTTCTAAATAACACATGGCTGTTAATTAATTCATTATATCATATATGTATTCATTCGTTAACTCATTAGTTAATTAACACGTTTATTAATGGCTAATTATGAGCCTATTTAACAAACTTTAAAGAAACTTGACAACATGTGGACGTACATTTTTTTGTTAAAATCAGCTGATTCAGGAAAAGATATATATATATATATATATATATATATATATATATATATATATATATATATATATATATATATATATATATATATATGTCTTTACTCCTTCTTGAAGATAGCATTCATGGCAAAATACAAAAAATTACTCGCCCTTACATTCGAACCATTACCCTCTTGCTGATTAGAATGAGGTCTACGTCTTTGCACAGGCTAAGTTTGTATCAGTCCTATCAGGTGATGTCCTTTTCGTTTTTAGGCCTACTATTGTATACATTTGTAATAATCTTCAGATTTTCACTGGCTAAAAATTTGGCTATTAATGCAGGATGCATCGTGCATTATGTATTTTCTTTCACCCGTATTTCGAGGTGAGCTTTTCGTTTCTTTCCTCTGATTCTTCGTCACTGCTTCTTCCTGTGTAGGTCGTAGATCATTCAGTGTAACTGACCACAGCATTAATTTAATAAAAATTTAAGAGAAACATTAATACAAATATTAACAAACACAAACATTTTTCTTCCAACAACAATCACAAAATAAATACAAAAAAGAATGATTAAATAACTGCGACTGTAAGCAAATAAAATGCGTATGTTCAAACTAAAGATAAATGCTTGTAAGCTGGGGCCCCGATGCGCAGAAGAATAATACTAGTCCTTGACTCGTACTGATTTTTCCACTCAGACGGCTAGATTGGCTGAATCACCAATATATTTTCGTCGATTTGTAATGTTTTTAGTTTCAATTCAATCTTCCTCTCATATAACGCAATTTTATAATATAAAATAAAAATTGCCAAATTTGGACTTGTACTGTTTTTGAACTAACTGATTCATTTATTTCCTAAATAACACATGACTGTTAATTAATTAATTATATCATATATGTATTCATTCATTAACTCATTAGTTAATTAACATGTTCATTACTGGCTAATTATCAGCCTATTTAACAAAGTTTAAAGAACCTTGACAACATGTGGACGTATATTTTCTTGTTAAAATCAGCCGATTCAGGAAATGAAGTATATATGGCTTTACTCCTTCTTGAAGATAACATTCATGGCAAAATACAAAAAATTACTCGCCCTTACATTCGAGCTATTACCCTCTTGCTGATTAGAATGAGGTCTACGTCTTTGCACAGGCTAAGTTTGTATCAGTCCTATCAGGTGATGTTCTTTTCGTTTTTAGTCCTACTGTTGTATACATTTGTAATAATCTTCAGATTTTCACTGGCTAAAAATTTGGCTATTAATGTAGGATGCATCATGCATCATGTATTTTCTTTCACCCGTATTTCGAGGTGAGCTTTTCGTTTCTTTCCTCTGATTCTTCGTCACTGCTTCTTCCTGTGTAGGTTGTAGATCATTCAGTGTAACTGAACACAGCATTAATTTAATAAAAATTTAAAAAGAAACATTAATAAAAATATTAACAAACACAAACATTTCTCTTCCAACAACAATCACAAAATAAATACAAAAAAGAATGATTAAATAACTGCGACTGTAAGCAAACAAAATGTGTATGTTCAAACTAAAGATAAATGCTTGTAAGCTGGGGCCCCGATGCGCAGAAGAATAATACTAGTCCTTGACTCGTACTGATTTTTCCACTCAGACGGCTAGATTGGCTGAATCACCAATATATTTTCGTCAACTTGTACTGTTTTTTGTTTCAACTCAATCTTCGTCACATATAACGCAATTTTATAACATAAAATAAAAATTACCGAATTTGGACTTGTACTGGTTTTGAACTTACTGATTCTTTTATTTTCTAAATAACACATGGCTGTTAATTAATTCATTATATCATATATGTATTCATTCATTAACTCATTAGTTAATTAACATGTTCATTATTGGCTAATTATCAGCCTATTTAACAAAGTTTAAAGAACCTTGACAACAAGTGGACGTATATTTTCTTGTTAAAATCAGCTGATTCAGGAAAGGATATATATATATATATATATATATATATATATATATATATATATATATATATATATATATATATATGTGTGTCTTTACTCCTTCTTGAAGATAGCATTGATAAAAAATACAAAATACAAAAAATTACTCGCCCTTACATTCGAACTATTACCCTCTTGCTGATTAGAATGAGGTGTACGTCTTTGCACAGGCTAAGTTTGTACCAGTCCTATCGGTGATGTCCTTTTCGTTTTTAGGCCTACTGTTGTATACATTTGTAATAATCTTCAGATTTTCACTGACTAAAAATTTAGTCGTAAATTTATGTTTGCAAGAACAATCTGCTCCAGTACGTTTAGCTTGAACTATTTTACCATTACTATTAATGTAGGACGCATCATGCATTTTCTTCCACCCATATTTCGAGGGAGCTTTTCGTTTCTTTCCTCTAATTCTTCGTCATTGCTTTCTTCCTGTAGAGGTTGTAGACTATTCAGTGTAACTGACTACAGCATTAATTTATTAAAAATTTAAAAAGAAACATTAATAAAAATATTAACAAACAGAAACATTTTTCTTCCAACAACAATCACAAAATAAATACAAACAAGAATGATGTAATAACAGCGACTGTAAACAAACAAAATGTGTGTGTTCAGCTAAAGATAAATGCTGGCGCCCCGATGCGCGGAAGAACAATACTAGTCCTTGCCTCGTACTGATTTTTCCACTCATTAGACGACTAGACCGGCTGAATCCCCAATATATTTTCTTCAACTTGTACTGCTTTTAGTTTCAACTCAATCTCCGTCACATATAACGCAATTTTATAACATAAAATAAAAATTACCGAATTTGGATTTGTATTGCTTTGAACTCACTTATTCATTTATATTCTAAATAATACATGGCTATTAATTAATTCATTATATCGTATATTTATTCATTCATTCACTTATTGGTTCATTAGTTCATTAACGCGTTCATTATTGGCTAATTATGAGCTTATTTAACAAAGTTTAAAGAAACTTGACAACATGCGGATATATATTTACTTGTTAAAACAGCCGATTAAGAAAAGGAAGAATATATGGTTTTGCTCCTTGAAGATAACATTCCGTTGTTATTAGGTCCTCAAATTTATTGTCGCTTCCTACGTTTCAGCCTTTTCGAATCAGAACCTTTTGCCACCGTATATTTTTTTAAAATGCCCTTTTTCAGCTTCAAAACGAGGTATAATGTACTAGCCTGAACAATTATTGTTTGTAGGCTGATTGAGGTAGGAGCTTCAGTCTCTTCAACGAATTTCCTTTTATGGCCTCAAACGACTCAAAACGCCTTCCTCCAGATGGAAATTTTAGCTTCGGGAACAGAAAAATATCACACGGGGCCATAACAGGCAAGTATGGTGCTTGGTTCCTTGAGTTTTTGGCCAAAAAATCGATGACTTTATGCGGTGGTGCTTTATCGTGAGGCAAGATCCATGAATTGTCACACAATTTTGACCGTTTTCAGCGGATATTCTCCTGCAAACGCCTCATAACGCCTAAATAGTATTCCTTATTTACCTTTTGTTTCTCTGGAAGAAATTCGGAGTGCACCGCACCACAGTAATCGAGGAAAACTGTCAACATGACCTTGATTTTCGAGCGATTTTGACGCGGTTTTTTGAGTTTCGGCTCGTTTTCGAGGCACCGTTCCAAAGACTGTTGGCTTGTTTACTTGCCATACTCGCCATACTTGCCATACGACGCGTTTCATACTCAAAAGGTCAGTCAATATTATGAACGGATTTAAAAGATGTATTATCCTCTGGAGGCAACTCGCTCCACCAGTTTCGTAGATTTTGTCGTTACTTTCAACGTTCGTAGACGTTGAAGGTCGACCAGAACGAGGCAAATCAACTACCACTTGTCGACCCTCTTTGATTGCCTTATACCATTCATATATCTGCGTTGTTGATAGGCATGATTCACCGTAGGTCTTTCTTCTCCAACATTTTCAACGATTCGGTACACGAATTTTCGTTTGACACACAAACTTTAAGGCAAACTCTTTGCTCAATATTTTTATTTATAGTTAAACCGCAACACAAACTAGATGTTAACTAACAAAACCAGCTGATGTAAACAGACTAGTTTATTATAGATTTTACTCTACCTGTGTTTTGCCTTATTATGGCTTTATCAAGAGTAGCTTGAACTAAGTTAGAGTTAGTTCAAGCTACTCTTGGGAAACTTCTAATAAGGTAAAACATATGTAAAGTAAAATCTATAATAAAGATCTGAAACATTGAAAACCTAAAACACTATTTTTTAAAAAACCTAATATTTACAAAATGTTTCACAGGAAACCAGCTTCGGAGTGCATAAATATTATACCTCAACACAAAAAAGTCTACAAAGAAATGATAAAATTACCGCCTTATTGTGGTCATTCCACATTCGATTAAAATCCTCCTTTACATTATCAATGAACGTTTAAAATCTTACTTATCATGGCCCCCAGACGAGGCTGGATTCGTTCAAGGGAGAGGTACAAAATATCAGATATTCAACATTTAACAAACAACCTGATAAATCCAGAGAAATTAACCATCCTATATACCGCTGTTTCCTTGATTATCCGAAGCCGTTTGACAGCATAATAAGGGAAACATTATGGCAAATTCTGAAGGAAATGGGAGTAGTAGATCATCGAATTCGCAAATTTGTCATTTATACGAAAAAAACCGAACAGTGGTAAAAAAAATTATATTTAAGTCCCAAGTTGGAGATCAAGATAAAAATTGGGCTCCTTATATTTGCTGTGTGACTTGTCACGTAAATTTAGTGCAGTGAATGCATCGCAAGCAAAAGTCTATTCCATTCGCTGTTCCTATGGTGTAGAGAGAACCTACTATGTAAGTGATTGCTACTTTTCTATCACTAAAACAGAAGGGATTTCGAAAAAGCAAAGGGACAAAATTCAATATCCAAATTTGTGTTTTGCACTTAAGCCTTTTTAATTCTTCATCAGGATTTGATCCACAACTTCCTGAGAACACCAGTTGTGACCTAATATTTTTAACAGCTACCAATGTATTGTCAAAACAAAAATCGGAACTTCTTGGTTCCAGACTTCAACAGTGGAAGCTGTTAGATAAAAATGCAAGTGTTTCACATTACCGAAACCGAAATATAACTTAATATATATAAGTTTTTATAAAATGAAAGAATCCCTGTGTCTGTTGTGATATTGAAGGTTTAACGAATGAGCTTAATATGGAACATATACCTTCCGAGTGGCGTATTTTCGTAGTTTCGCGGAAATACAGTCTAAAAGCAGTTTTGCTTCATAATGGAAACAAAAATCCATCTATTCCTTTAGCTCATTCGGTGACAATGATAGAAACCTATGACAACTTAGCAGCCATATTAAATCGCATTAAATATGAACAGTATCAGTGGGATATTTGTGGAGATTTAAAAGTTATAGGTATATTGCTAGGACTTCAAGAAGGTTTTACAAAGTATTCTTGTTTTTTGTGTCTATGGGACAGTAGGGTAACAAAAGAGCATTACAGTAAGAAAGATTGGCCTCATAGAACTTCTTTTGAACCTGGTACTTCAAACATAAAATGTGCCTCTCTTGTTAACCCAAAGAAGTTGTTTCTTCCGTCTCTCCAGATTAAGCTTAGACTAATGAAAAACTTTGTCAAAGCCATAGACAAAGAGGTAATTGTTTCAAGTACCTAAAAGAAATATTTCCTCAATTAAGTGATTTTACCTAAAAAATAAGGAAGCTTCTAGGTGATTTTCGTTTTCAAGAAAAATTAAATGAAAAGGAAGCTTGGAAGTATTTTGTACGTGTAGTGAAAGGATTCCTGGGCAACAAGAAAAATGAAAACTATAAAAACCTCATACATGAACTCTTGAAAGCCTATGATATGAAGAGTGTCTTAGAATGTTTTTCATTTTTGATCATCAAACATCAGAATTAATTCAATCTAGTTTCATTGCTGTTAAATTACAGAGCAGTTTTTGCATTTTTATTTATGAAAAACGACCATCCGAAAATGCGTACCATCCGCTTCTTCACACTCATTTACCCTGGAACTGAACTTTTCAATCACTCGCTGAAGCATCGCTCTTGGAATGGCGTGAATTTTGTCTGTTATTTTTTGCCTAAAAACCTTTAAGCTGGGTGATGAGGGGTTGAAAACTTTACTTTTTAAGTAGCCCCATAGAAAAAAATCAGCAGGTCTTATTAGAACTCCTCGGTGGCCAGTTGATGCCCCTCGGCGACTAATCGCTCTTTCAGGGAATAAATCATGAAGAGCGGCTAAATAATCATTCGTGACGTTCCATCTTGTTTGAAAAATGTGTTGTGGTTGCAGCCAATTTGGTTTTGCATTTCTGCAGGAACTCATTTTGTAAAAAGTAGGGGTTGATCCAACAGGGCAGTCTTAACGACAACCTTAGGCAGGTGTAATGGTTTTTGATGCAGTTCCAACGGATTGTCGGGAGCCTAATTTTACGGGAGCAATTTTATTTATTCGCGTGATCTTCGATGTGGAAATTCGATTAATCAGAAAACTATATGTTATTAAAGTTCCTTAAACAATTTTTCATTGTCCTGCAGAATTCGACTCGTTTAGCTGGATCATCGGGCTTCATCTCTTGCACAATAACAATTTTGTAGGGGTGGAAATGTAAGTCTTTGCGAATAATCGTGGATCTGTGCAAATTTAGAGAAGCTGCGCGAAGTCGTTGAGACTGTCGTGGATCGTCTCTAACAGACTGTCGAACGCGGTTAACATTCGTGCCTGTTCTTGATGTCCTTTTGCGCCCAGTTGATTTATCCGATAATTCTAAAATTACCAGCCTTTAATTTATCCGGTAATCCAGTCTCTTCAAACTTGCGTAAACTAATTTGGAAAATTTGGATGCAGTAAGCGACGAACAAGGAGGGAGGTTTCACCAGGACATCAGGCTGACGGAAACAAGATATCAGGGACGCTGGAACCCATCTATGTTGGGTTACCATTGCCCAAATTTTTAAAAAGAGATGATGACACAGAACACAAGAGGAAAAAGTGAAAGTTTTTGTCGCTGTATGATATCTCATGTAATATATCTTTTATTCACAGAATCCTCAGTAATGTGTTTGCATAAATTTTACGCGCATTACATGTTTATATTAAATAAATATTAGATTGTAAAAATATGTCGTCTACTTTTTTTTCCATAATCTACCCATTATAACAAAAAAAAACTGTACGTGTTATAGTAATTAGCTTATCATTTTTGGATTTAGGACTACATAATACTTCATATACACCCACTTTCATCAATGTTGCCTCAAAAAAGTTTAAATTTGTTAACCTGTGTAATTTATATATTTTTATTTGCAGATTTAAGCCCAGAACAAATTGCAGAAATTCGAATGCTTAAGATATTAACAGAAAAATTGGAAGAGTCTAATCAAAGCTTTGTGATTCCTGAGGACATATTACAATATGACGATAGTGCTATAAAATTCTATGTGTATACCCAATCAAATTCCGGTGGTACGGTACTTCTCTACGATGAAACTAGTCAATTGAGCTCGATTTCTGGATTTAGTATTGATTTAAACACTGTATTTGTTATACACGGTTGGCAAGTTAGTGGTTTGCCCTCTATAACAAATGCTCTTATAGCTAACGGAACTGTCAATGTTGTTTCTGTTAATTGGTCAACCTATTCGTATCTTTTATATTTATCGGCAACATTAAATGTTCCAAATGTCGGAAAAACTGTCGCCAAATTTATAGAAGGCATGATTACTAACTATGGTTATTCAGCTGGGCAAATAATTCTTATGGGTCACAGTCTCGGAGCTCATATATCTGGATTTGCTGGTAAAGAATTGAACGGTACAGTGGGAGTGATTATTGGTATGGACCCAGCTGGACCACTCTATTTAGAAAGTTCAAGTTCGCGACTGACTTCTGGGGATGCCCAATACGTCCAAGCCATTCACACAAATGCTCAATTTTTAGGGGTAAATTATAACTTGGGAGATACTGATTTCTGGCCTAATGGCGGATACACACAATCTCCATGTAGTATTATATTACTAAATACATGTTCCCATAACATAGCATATACGTATATAGCTGAATCCATTGAGGATAATCAATTCTACGCTAGAGAATGTGGAAGTTATTCAAACTACACCAGTGGAAACTGTGCCAGTAACAATGTTGCTTTAATGGCAGGTCTCGTTTATGATACCTCGTAAGTTTCACTGTACACTGGTAATAGTTACGATAATGAAACTCCTTTACTTTCAGAGCAACTGGAGTATTTTATTTGAATACCAGCACAACTTCACCATATGGTTTAGGAGACATATTTGGCGATATTTAAATTTGAATTAAATTAAGGCATATTGTAATATAACATTTCGAAAATAAAATAGAGCTAAAGCAATTTCAATTCAAAATTTTGTTTTTGATATAATGTAGCCACATACATCCCGCTACATAATTTGTAGCCTTACCCCTTTGTTATAAAAGGTTGTCCAATAAGAATGTCAGAAGTTTAAATGTTATGCCGGTAGTGGTGGTCTGATTGGTTAGTCGGCTGCCTGGCAATTCAAAGGTAGCTGGTTCGATTCCAGCGCTCGGATGGGTGTTTTTCTTTAATTCTTCTGCCCGTCTTACTTCCTACCCTACACACACACACTTATATACACTCACATATACACACACACCCACACATATCCACACCTAAATGTATGTGATTGTTTCTAGGCAAGAGTGTAAAATCCGACAACGAATTACCCCTCAGTCACGCCAGTTAAAGGTTGGGTAAGGCCGGATCCCTTCTGAGAAGAGTTCTACGTTGGTCACTCGCCAGTCGGTAGGCTTCCTGATTCAACCAAGGGTGAATAGCCTGAGGAGGGTGCTGGCCTGGGTTTGTCGATAGCTGATGACCGTGGTTCGGAATCCACGTTAAGCTGTAGGTCCAGTCGCTAAATAGCCTTAGATGCTGATACGCCTCTAACCTTTCCTTTCCTTTCCTTTTTAAATGTTATGTCTTGAAAAGAATGTCGTTCAAATGCCCCCCTCTTCCTCTGGAGGAATGCATTTTGGAAATCCAATTTTCAATTACTGTTCCGCACAGATTTGGCGATATAGTTTCAATGGCGGCCTGAATGTTTCGTTTGAGGTCAAGAATTGTTTAGGGTATATTTATGAAAATCAGAGATTTAACATAACCTCACAAAAAACAAGTGCAGAGTCCAGAAGCGTAACAAGTTGCACAGTTTTGTTGAACGAGACCATTGTTTACATCCATATTTATGAGTTCAGGTCAAATATATTCCGTTAGCATATTCTTTTAGTGTCCATTTATAATAGTTGTTCAATAAAAATACTATGCACCTATCCAGGAGCAGATACAGAGAGTGACTATATTCTACTAATCAACTCTAAATGCGTTATCAAAGATTATGGAAATTCCTGAAGAAATAAAAACAAAGGTCTACAATAACCGAGAATTCTGCGGAATGTTCAAGTTACACATAGAAAATGCCTTTAACTCAACCCCCTGGGAAAAGATAGTGAATGCGGTACATCGAGCAAAAATCAGCGCGTACCTAAATAAAATGATTCAATCATACCTCTTAGACAGATATATAATAACCCAGTGGGGGGACAAAATATCAACAACCTGTGGACTATCGCAAGGATTGATCCTAATACCTTTACTACGGAATATTTTTAACGATCAAATCCTGAGAATCAGCACAGAGAAAGGGGTTACCATGGTGGCATACGCTGATGATCGGGCGGTGGTGGTAAGAGCAAGGACCAGGCCTGTGCTGGAAGAAATGGCACAGCATACTGTCAACAAAATAGCCCTGGAGATGGATCAAATGGGCATTAAAATGTCAGCAAAAAAACTGAAATGGTAATATTGGCGGGGGGAAGAAATCTCACAAACCCCCAAATCAATAATCAGCGCGCCACAATAAACAGTACAAGAGCAACTAAATATATGGGGATTCTCATAGACAAAGATGTCAAAATGACCACTCACGTCAAAATGATATGCGAAAAAGCAAATAAAACATTGATGATACTAACTAAAATAACCCCAAAATCGGGAGGTCCAAGGGCCTGGAAGAGGCGTATATTGGTGGAGGCCATTATAACAACCATTTTGTATGGGGCGCTTATATAGGCAAATGTCTTAAAGTATAAGCACTACGAGGCAATGCTCGAAAAAGTAAACAGCCGTAACAATCCTAGCCGTTGCTGGTCTATCACCAACAAGACTCCGAATTATGGAAAGAATGGAAATTACAGATCAATATGAAGAAATCGCCAACAATGTGCTTAAAACGACGGGTTCAGTAGCACCAGAAGATGTTTTTGATTCAAAGAGCCAAACATTTCCAATTAGACCATTAATTTAATGAAAAAACGGCGGACAATGAAGAATGCAGGCAGTCCTTTTGGCAGGGTCCAGAAGTACCCAGCTTATGGAAAAATGCAGAAGTGATTCTTTTACATAATAAAGGAGCACAACCAAGGGAGCAAGTAAGATTCAGAAGTGGATTCAGTACAATGGATCACATCCAGGTCCTACAGCAGGTCATAGAAAGACACAACCAATACACTATGCCACGGTGCTTGGCTTTTATCTGATTCAATCTCAAAGCGGGCCATAATGGATGCATTGCTTAATCAATGTCTAGAAAAAGCTTATGTAAATCTACTCCGATCGATATATGATAAAGCTACAGCGACAGTCCACCTCGACGATCTTGAGGTTGGAATAAATGCAGAGTGGGGCATACGGCAGGGTGACACAATATCGCCTCTTCTCTTCTCAGCCTGCCTGGAAGAAATGTTCCATAATCTGGACTAGTAACAGGATGGAATAAAGATTAATAATGCATACTTAAATCATCTTAGATTCGCAGATGATATCGACACAATATCGCCTCTTCTCTTCTCAGCCTGCCTGGAAGAAATGTTCCATAATCTGGACTAGTAACAGGATGGAATAAAGATTAATAATGCATACTTAAATCATCTTAGATTCGCAGATGATATCGTTCTTCTTTCACAAGACCCAGAGGAGCTGCAAAGACACGTATAAGAGCTGCAAAGGGCTGGGGAACCATTTGGTTTAAAAATAAACCAGAAGAAGAGGTCATGTTCAATAAATTTGCTGAGGACAAAAGGATTTTAGGAAATGTGGCAGGCTCAACATAGTGTTTAAGAGCAAACTACCACTTTGCCTGAAAAGAAGTCAATCAAGTCTGATCAAAAGTCTTTGATCAGTGTATCCTGCCCGTTATGACATACGCAAGTGAGATCTGGACACTTACATCACAGTCAGTTCAAAAACTTCGAGTAGCACAGCGGGGAATGGAAAGATGTATGCTTGGCATTACTAGACGGGATAGAAATACCTGCACATGGATCAGAGAACAAATGAAAGTGAGTGATATCATTGGAAGAATAAAGCAATTGAAATGGAAGTCGACAGGCCATATAGTGAGGACATGGGACGAAAGATGGACCACGGCGGTCCTGGACTGGATACCGCTTGATCGCAAACATCCACAGAGAAGACCGAAAACACGGTGGACTGATGAGATTATTAAGTATATTGAACCCAAATGGCAGAGGAGAGCTCAGGACCGCGAAAGTTGGAAGCATGCTGAAGAGACCTCCATCCTGCAGTGGATTGATACGGGTTGAAGTATCAATCCAATATTAATCAATCCAATTATATAATATTATCCAAGATATAATCAATCCAAAGAAGTCTTACATTACACACACACATATATATATATATATATATATATATATATATATATATATATATATATATATATATATATATATATATATATATATATATATATATATATATATATATATATATATATATATATATATATATATATATATATATATATATATATATATATATATATATATATATATATATATATATATATATATATATATATATATATATATATATATATATATATATATATATATATATATATATATATATATATATATATATCTGGCCAAATCCTCTTCCACTTGCTGTAGCCACTTTCTCCTCGGTCTTCCTCTCTTCATTCTTCCCTCGTGTCTCCCCCTGCTCACAACCTATTTTGTTAATCTGCTTTCTGGTAGCCTTTCTATTCGTCCTAGCCAGGCTATTCGCCGTGCTTTCATGATCCGCGTTATTCAGGGTTCTCCAAATACCGTTATTATTTCTTTATTCGACCTTCTTCTCCACTGATTCTCCTCCTTGATAGCTCCGTATATTCTTCTCAACACTCTACGCTCCCATTTCTCCAACATTTTTTCACTGCTAAGGTCCAGATCTACGCGGCATATATTACAACTGGTCTCATTATTATCTTATAAACTTTTACTTTGGCTTTTCTTGATATATTCTTGTTTCATATAATATATTCATATATGAATATGATATATTCAGGATTCTCTGCAGCATCGTCATCTGCGGCATCGATATATGGCTCTGCAGCATCGATATATTCGCATTCTCTGCACATTTATTTCCTTTTGCTATTCTGGACTTAACCTCCGCTTCGATTTCATGTTTGTCTGTAATAGTTGAACCAATGTAAGAAAAACGATCAACCCTGTCGAAGTGTAGTGTTTCTTCTCTTACTTTAAATTTCAACCCTTATTCTCACATTCGTCTTTTTTAATTCTCATTTTCATGTATTTTGTTTGTATTTACTCGGAGTCGGAACCTTTCTGGTTCTCTCATAAATCTTTGAGTTACATTTTTCATTTCTCCCAATTCTCGTGTTATAATTGTTATATCCTCGGCGAAGGCTAGACATTGGTGTTTTTTGTCATATATTAGTCATGTGCGATGTATTTGACTGCTCCTCAGCGCATCTTCCAACACCAGATTAAACAAACAGGGAGACAATGGGTCTCCATGTCTGAGGCTCGATCTTATTTTGAAGGGTTTTGAATGTTGGCCATTTACTTTAACTAAGCTGACTGTATTTTCTATAGTCATTTTTGTTAGAGCTATTAGTTTTCTATTAACCCCCAGTTCACCCATTGCTTTTAGTAGTTTCTTTCTGTCAATGGAGTCATAGGCCCGTTGGAAATCTACAAAGAGCATGTTTATGTTTAAGCCTTGTCGGTAGTTTTTTTCTTGCAGTTGCATTAGTAACATTATCTGGTCTACTGTTGATCTATAACCCCTAAAACTCCATTGGTACTCTCCCACTATATCTTTCGAGGTATCCCTTATCCTGTTCTTGATTGTTGTCGCTAATATTTTGTACACCACTTGCAGCAACGCTATACCTCTGTAGTTGTCACATGATGTTCTATCTCTCTTCTTGTGAATTGGTCACAATACCGCTCGTTTCCATTTCCTTGGCATTTTTTCCTTCCTCCAGCACTGGCCTATTATCTCGGTAATTTGTTGTAGTAACTTTGGGCCGCCTTATTTTATCAGCTCTAGGAAAAACGCATACCAGCCTAAATTAAAATAAAATTACATTTGTTTTTACTTTTGTGTTGTTTCGCGATCTGTCCAACAAATATAGTTATTTTATTTCTGTTCCAATTTATTTCGCTACATGCGCAAATGTCGTTTGACAGCTGATTGTCAAATTGTGAATCAAGCCAATCGGTTATATAGTGACGTAAAATTGATTCAGGTGCTTATTTTCAGTTAAATTGTAATTCAGTTGTAAGTTCATCGCTATCGTTTCATGAAATCAATTAAATTTCGTCGTTTTATCTCAAACAAATTTACAGATTTACCTACAAAATGCGGTAAGTTTTGAAGTGGCAAACAGTTATACAATAACGACAAAGTGAATCAATTGTCCATTATCAGTTCAATTGTGATTATTCGCATTGCCGCCAATAAGACGGAGTAATTTAGGTCGCAGAACTCGCAATGCTACAAACGGAGAAGTATTTTCAAATTAATTGCTGAATATTGGCAGTGACAAAATCCCCATTGAAGTTTCGACTGCCTGCATTACATTCCCCGTCAATTTTTGCCATTTCACCGCATCAAAGACCGAACTCGTCGACACATTGTTTAAAATTACAAGAATTATGTTTGGTTGAGCGAACGTGCTATATTGGCTGCGAACAACATTTATGCCGACGAATTGAATTTTAAGATTCAAAGTGAAATTGCTGGCGAGTTGATGACGTACAAATCGATGGATTCCGTTACTAGTCAAGATGATGTCATCAACTATCCAACCGAATTTTTAAACTCTCTGGAATTCTCCGGATTGTCGTTTTACAATCTCCAATTGAGAGTCGGATCTTTATCAAAATGTTGCGAAATATCAACCAACCACGTCTTTGTAATGGCACCCCGCTTGCGATGAAGCAGAAACTGATGAACAACGTCCTGGAAGCAACAATTTTTAAAGGTAAAAAAAGAGGTAAAGTGTTAGGGTTAGAGGCGCATCAGCAACAAACCCTGGCCAGCACCCCCCTCAGGCTATAAACCTTTGGTTATGTGCCTACCCATAAGTCTATCAGGAAACCTACCGACTGGCGAGTGACCAACGTAGAACACTTCTCAGAAGGCATCCGGCCTTACCCAGCCTTTAACTGGCGTGACTGAGGGGTAATTCGTAGTCGGATTTTACACCCTTGCCTAGAAACAATCACAAACATTTAGGAAGTAAACAGACAGAAGAAAGAAAGAAAAACAACCATCCGAGCGCTGGAATCGAACCAGCTACCGCTCCAGTGCGATTTCGGCACAGCAGCGGCAGGCCGCTGCTCTTACCGCCCGCACCATAGCGACCGGCAATTTTTAAAGATTCCGACCGGCAGGCTATTCGACTTTAAACGCTTGCAGTTTCCGGTGCGGATTCGCAATGATAATAAACAAATCACAAGGCAGTCATCGAGTGTTTGGGGCATTAACCTTGAAAATCTATGCTTCTCACATGATCAATTGTATGTCGCCTGTTCCCATGTTAGAAAACCATCAGCTTTGTTTGTTTAAGCGCCAGACAACAAAACAAAAAATATCGTGCATGATAAAGTGTTGCAATGAACCAAATAATGATATCACAACAAAGCAATCAAAACAAAGAATTTCTTTGTTTTGATTGTTTATTAGAACATCGATCTTGCAAACGAAATCGAAATGTAAGTAAAACATCTTGAGATTTATTTTAAATAAATAAATACACACTTTATTTAGCATATGCAGCTAATAGTAACAAAACAAAATCAATATACAAAAAAAAATAAAAGTAAGAAAAATTCTAAAAAATCTTAACAAAAGAAAATACAATCAAAAGGCAATAACCAACATTGTTCAAATGATAAAACACTCTATTGCTTCAAGTAATAATTTAACAGTCTATTAAACACATGCACATTAGGAGCGCTCCCTATGTGGGCGGGCAAAGCATTGAAGAGACAAACACCTTCCCAAAACAATGTCTCACAATTGGTACATCATAATTGTTCTTAGAACGGACATCGTAAGAATGCATATTTACTCTTTGTACCAAAAAAGAATTCAAATAATGGGGCAACAAATTATGTTTTATTTTATATATCAATCGAATGTTAGCCCCTTCAATGGCCCGCGCAACTGAAAACCAATCCAATGACCGCAACATTACCTCTATCGGTGTATACATATTACAGTTCAATAGTACACGCATAGCCTTGTTCTGCTGTATTTGAAGTCTACCAATACTCTCCTTATTACATGATATCAGCACAGACATACAATGGGTAAAATGGGGTAAAACTATAGTATTATATAAAAGCCTCTTGGACCATGGTGATAAATATGACGATATACGACTAAAGAACCCTATTTTTTTCCCAATCTTTCTACATAGATAACTGACATGATTACAAAATGTTAGCTGATGATCCAACAGTACTCCTACGTATTTAATTTCATTTACAATTTCAATATCACAATTATTTATATTTATTTTTAACCCTAACTCATTAAATCTTTTGCAGTTTGCTTTAGACCCTATCACCATTATCACAGTTTAAGTTTATTTTTGCATAGCCATCTAAATAGTATTGCCAGTTCACTATTCAATGTTTCAACCATCTCAGGCAAATTATACCCAGACACAGATATGAGAGTATCATCTGCAAAAAGACTAATAAAATATTTATCCAATATTGTAGAAATATCGTTGATATATATCAAAAACAGCAACGGGCCCAAAACACTACCCTGAGGAACTCCCCACGCACATTCCCTCTTTGCCGACACTTTTCCCTCAACCCTCGTCCTATGATGTCTGTCTGTTAAGTAACTCTTGATCCATTTTAAGGCTTTCGATCTTACACCATAACTTAATAATTTTTAACACAGTATATCCCGGTTGCGCAGACATACTGAATAGCCGTCTCACAAGAATGTTTTGTCCTAAACCCTGATTGAGCAGAAAATAACAATTCATTGGTTTCAAAATAAGTTTTCAACTCTGTACATACTATAGTCTCAATGATTTTATCAACAACAGGTAATAAATTAATTGGTCTAAAGTCACTTGGTATACTAGGCTTTGGTATTTTTGGAATTGGTACAATAATACTGGTTTTTAAGTCCTCAGGAAATGTATTCGTTTCAAAACTTGTATTAATTAAGTACAATAAAGGATAACCGATGACACAAACATTTTTTTTCATTAACCTTATCGTAATTTCATTGTTACTCGTACTTCGGCTTTTTAAACTAAACAAAACTTTTCTTAATTTGTTTAGAGTAACATGTTTAAACTCAGAAAAATCGTGAGTCTTGTATACTTTGACATCACTGCTCCAGTCCTGCTCTTCGATACTCTGTTCTACTTCATTCAAACTATCGAAGTAAAAGTTATTGAAGTTCTCCTCCGTAGGTCCGTAGTGAGCATCAAAGTCGATTAGCGAAAAATCGGTCCCCAACCCGTCCCCTTTACAAACATCGATATTATTATTAAGGTACTTTTTCCTCTCAAGTCGCATCATGGACAGTGCAATATTTCTTTTCTGCTTATAAATTCTCCAATCATGTTGATTCTTTGTGAAAGAAAACTTTCTATACGCTCTGTCCCTCTCAACTTGAGCATTTCTTAGCTCTTTGCTCATCCAAGGGAACTTTCTAGATTGTACTAATTTTTAGGGAGCAGCCATATCAATAGCATCATGTAGAGTTTGCATAAAATCAACATATAATTTACTAACGTCAATGGAATTGTAGCCCCAATCATTCCCCATCAACTCAGTAATCAGCCTCGAGACTGCTTGCTCATTCAGATTCCGAGCATACGTAGGTTGAGGTGTTTCACATACAATACCCTTAAGTTTAAACTCGGTACCAATAATCTCATGATCGCTTATCATCGGAAAATCTCTACCAAGCTCTACAGCTCCAAAATCATTGGTAATTATGTGATCAATCAGTGTTTGTGAGATACCACTACTGTGGGTTTCCCTAGTAACAATCTCTGTGAAACCTGCTCCACTGATAATATCTTTCAACCTTCTAGACTCACTGCTGTTCTTCAATAAATCGATATTTATATCACACAGAAGAAAAGTTTTATTTCTTTGAAATTCATTGTCACTTAGAATGTCTTCCAAATAGTTTAAAAACTCACCTACAGAGGCACTAGGCGATCTATAGCAGGCCGCTACCAAGAAAAACAGCTTATTTATCTGTATCTTAACTGTTACGACCCAGTAACTGGTTAGAACTGTCTCGACAGAAACCACCCAATATTTCAAACCAGATTTAATATAAATAATAACACCCCCCGTATGACGACTATCCGAATAACAGACAACAAACTTTGGGGGTTCAAATATGTTGCTCAGAAATATGTTGTTTTCTCATGTTTAATTTGTTTACACATTTCCAATAACTTTTCACAAATTTACACAACGATCACAAACAAATTTATTGAAATTTAGACTGGACAACGTCTGTCGGGTCAGCTAGTATTAAATAAAAGGATTAATAATTGACAAAACTACAGCATTTTTAATTAGTAACACTTCGAGTGGCGGTCCCTGTAGATACCTTGAAATTAATTATTTTATGTGAAATAATATTCAAGAATATTTTCTTTAAAACGCACATTTTTTCTTGTTTTTTTTAGTATAGAGCAGCGTGAAATGCGTTCGGAATTTGTCGATAATTCTGCGAATACATTGCTCAGCTGGGTGATAATATGCACCATACAATTCACGCACTTCTCTATAACTTTCGCGCCCAGAACCCTCATTTTAATAATAAATTTCGACAATTTGCAAACACTGCTCTGTGTTAAACATTCCATGATGATTTAGCAGAAATTTAAAGTACCATGATGATTGCTGTGATGACATTTGTCATGATGGTGTGTCAGCGACCTCCACCAGTAGTTTGGACACATAACAATCACCCTATGCTTTCCCTTTACCCTGTATAATAAAATATAATATATATATATATATATATATATATATATATATATATATATATATATATATATATATATATATATATATATATATATATATATATATATATATATAGTTTTTTTCTTGGGGAAATTGGTTGTTTTCGGGCTTGCGGTCAGCAGTAAAACAAGTGTTTAATCGTCTCAATATTTCGTCATTGTTTTGATGACTTCATCAGGAGACTCTAAAATTATTTTTTTCCTTTTATTATTTAATAAACAATGAAATAGCATAGAATACCAACATGTTAAAATATAAATTCACGTAACAATAAATAAATAAACTTACAATTAATGACTATGGTTTAAAACGTGTGTATCTAAATAACGTTCTTGAACGATACGGGCCCAACCAGGAATTAACAATCTTTTTTAAACACTAAGGTATTTCAACCTACAACCATTGAGGTTGAAAAGACTGGAGCACTTTCAACACGAACATCCATTGTTTGGTGTTATTTGAGAATATGGCAATAAATACTGCTAAGACCACTCGTATCTGATTTAAAATTCATCGTGGTCCTATTTTGTCTCATATGACACATCTCCAAAAACAGTCTTTTTTTGTAGTTTGTTGTATGACTTTTACATTGTCGAAATCCATATTATGTCCAGTACTCAGGAAATGGTCAACCACAGCACATCTGTTGTTGTGATTACGGCAGTCACTCTTGTGCAATGTCATTCTCTGTTTAAGCCACTGACTGGTCTGTCCTATATAAGACTGTTCACAATCTTTGCAAGTCAGTTTATAAATTACATTTGATTGTAGACCGATTGGAATGGTATCTTTAATTTTGGTGAACAGATTAGCGATCGTTAGTTGATTGTATTGACTGATTTTTATGTGAGGAAAGTCCTTGAATACTTTTGTCTCCCCTTGGGATAGACCATTCACTTTTGGGATTTTTTTGTAAACTAATTCTGGCCCGTTGTCTTCTAAAGGGCCGTCATAGAATTGTGTGCTGTATATCAATCGTTTCAATATATTTTTCGGGTAACCATTGTTCAGAAACAATTCGTATAGAATTTTTAAATTTTTTTGTAACAGAGTGCTATGGCTGATCCGTGTGATCCTGTTTTTCATTTGGACAATTGTGTTATATTTTTGGCATCTGGAGTGATTTGAATGGTAGTTTATGAATCTACCTGCCGCAGTGGGTTTCTGGTACCAATCCAAGATTATCTTGTTGTTATGTAATCTTATTACCTTGGTGTCCAGAAAAGGTACCGAATTGTCCATCTCTTTTTCTAATGTGAACTGAATGTCTTTATGTATCTTATTGAACGTGTTCAACGTTATTTCTATATGTTCATTGGGGACTGCACAAATTACATCGTCGACATATTTGTAAATTTTTTAATTTTTTAAATAAAACAAAAAGAGAGATCAATGAACAGGAAGAGAAACATTTAAAAATCTACAACTCGACTTTGCCTAGACTATACCTTTTACCGAAAATACATAAACCGGAAGTGCCAATGCGTCCCATTGTCAGTTCAAAGAACTCCACAACCTATGAACTATCAAAAATGTTATCCACCACATTACAACTCGCATTTGATGACAAAAATAACTACAATGTAAAAGACACTTTCACATTTGTTGAAAACATGCAGAATATGACACTTCCTGCCGAACACTCTCTCATATCCCTGGACGTTGTTTCCTTGTTCACGAACATTCCGCAAGATCTCATAATACAGATATTGAGAGACAACTGGAGAGAAATAAAAAGACATACATCCTTGTCATATGAAGGGTATTTTGAAAGTTTAAACTTCATTTTAAACGGTACGTATTTTATATTTAACAAAAAATTTTACCAACAAAAGAAAGGTACGCCAATGGGCTCTCCAATCAGTCCAATATTGGCAACTATTATAATGGATCACGTGTTTCAACAAGCAATTGGAAAGTTATCATTTCAATTTCCATTCATTACAAATATGTCGACGATGTAATTTGTGCAGTCCCCAATGAACATATAGAAATAACGTTGAACACGTTCAATAAGATACATAAAGACATTCAGTTCACATTAGAAAAAGAGATGGACAATTCGGTACCTTTTCTGGACACCAAGGTAATAAGATTACATAACAACAAGATAATCTTGGATTGGTACCAGAAACCCACTGCGGCAGGTAGATTCATCAACTACCATTCAAATCACTCCAGAAGCCAAAAATATAACACAATTGTCCAAATGAAAAACAGGATCACACGGATCAGCCATAGCACTCTGTTACAAAAAAATTTAAAAATTCTATACGAATTGTTTCTGAACAATGGTTACCCGAAAAATATATTGAAACGATTGATATACAGCACACAATTCTATGACGGCCCTTTAGAAGACAACGGGCCAGAATTAGTTTACAAAAAAATCCCAAAAGTGAATGGTCTATCCCAAGGGGTGACAAAAGTATTCAAGGACTTTCCTCACATAAAAATCAGTCAATACAATCAACTAACGATCGCGAATCTGTTCACCAAAATCAAAGATACCATTCCAATCGGTCTACAATGAAATGTAATTTATAAACTGACCTGCAAAGATTGCGAACAGTCTTATATAGGACAGACCAGTCAGTGGCTTAAACAGAGAATGACATTGCACAAGAGTGACTGCCGTAATCACAACAACAGATGTGCTGTGGTTGACCATTTCCTCAATACTGGACATAATATGGATTTCGACAATGTAAAAGTCATACAACAGATGAATAACTACAAAAAAAGACTGTTTTTGGAGATGTGTCATATGAGACAAAATAAGACCACGATGAATTTTAAATCAGATACGAGTGGTCTTAGCAGTATTTATTGCCATATTCTCAAATAACACCAAACAATGGATGTTCGTGTTGAAAGTGCTCCAATCTTTTCAACCTCGATGGTTGTAGGTTGAAATACCTTAGTGTTTAAAAAAGATTGTTAATTCCTGGTTGGGCCCGTATCGTTCAAGAACGTTATTTAGATACACACGTTTTAAACCATAGTCATTAATTGTAAGTTTATATATTTATTGTTATATGAATTTATATTTTAACATGTTGGTGTTCTATACTATTTCATTGTTTATTAAATAATAAAAGGAAAAAAATAATTTTAGAGTCTCCTGATGAAGTCATCAAAACAATGACGAAATATTGAGATGATTAAATACTTGTTTTACTGCTGACCGCAAGCCCGAAAACAACCAATTTCCCCAAGAAAAAAACTATAAATTGCACGGTCGAGAAACATATCAAATTATATATATATATATATATATATATATATATATATATATATATATATATATATATATATATATATATATATATATATATATATATATATATATATATAATAATAAATCTGTATTTAAGTTTAATTGTAATTGTAGCAATTTGTATATTCTATTTTCGAGTCTAATAATTTCAAAGGACAGATTCGCAAAATTTTTATATGATCAAAGTAAGGTAACATGGTCTCTTAATAAAAACTGATAAATAAAAGTGCAAGATAATTTCTAATTTTTATTATCTTAAAAAACAATATAAAGTACATCATCAAATTATAATTGCTTTAGTATCCAACTGAAAATACATTGAATCATAGACATGAATTTCTACTTGAGATTACTTTTGGTGGCATTATTTGTTTTTTGTAAATCCGACTGCTTCGACGGAATAGGTGAGTAGTAATCGTGATCAAATCTTTTCTAAAAGACACCTGGCTGTTAAATAATTCATTAATTATACTCATCATTGGCCTAATAGTTTTTCTTCCTGTGGTGCTACAGCTCGTCCTCCTTGACAGGCCTTGATCTCGTTCAACCTTCGCCTCCAACCAGATCGATCTCCAGCACAGGATCGATCCCCTTGCCCAATGATCATTATTTATCCAAATTTATTGAATCGCCTTCAAAGCCCCTTTCGAAATAATAAACTTATGCGAACGAATAATCCAATTGTCAAAACATTTTTTAAAAGCATTTTCCGGAATCGACTTCAGTTCTCGCCGTGAATTCCCTTTTATGTCTTCTATCGACTGAAAACGGATGCCTCGAAGTGGTAATTTGGGTTTTGGAAACAGAAAGAAGTAGACCGGAGCCATATCAGGTGAATACGGTGATTGTTCAATGATGTTTGTTGAATTTTAGGTCAGAAGTTCGTCACAATGATATCCTTGTGATATGGTGGGTTGTCGCGATGCAAAATCCAAGAGTTTTCTTTCCACAAATCTGGCCTTTTTCGACGATTTTGCTCTCTCAAAAGCCCTATAAAGCTCAGATAATATTCTGTATTTACCGTCTGACCATCTGGTAAGAATTCCAAATGCACAACATCGCGATAAACAAAGAAAGAAGTCAACATCACCTTAACTTTTGTTTGACTTTGACGGGGTTTTTGCGGTTTCGGCTCAGTTGGAAGGCGCCGTTCTGAAGATTGATAACTGGTTTGCATGTCAAACTCGTATACCCATGTCACATCACCAATTATAATGCATTTTACAAATGTGGGGTCGGAATTGATTTGAAGATCAGCGACCTTTACGTGTTCAGTTTCTGAAGAAAATTCGGGTCTTTCGGCACTAGTCGAGCGGCAACGCGTTTCATGTCTAAACAATCGCTTAAAAATGGTATGAATTGGTTCGTGAGACACAGAAAGATCAGCGGCTATCTCTCTCAAACTTAAATGACGATTTTCAGTCACCATTTCCTTTACTTTAGCGATGTTAATTTCAGTTGAAGGCCGACCAGAGCGAGGCAAATCTTCCACCACATCTCGACCGCTTTTGAATGGACTGTAGCACTCATATGCACGTATTTTCGATAAAGTCGATTCACAATAAGCCTTCTGCAACATTTTCAGCGACTCGGCACACGAAATTCCATTTGCAATGCAATATTTAAGGCAAATTCTTTGTTGGATGTTGACCATTCTTTGATGAACTTACAAAATCGAGAACTATAAATAAACTAAATGACAGATAACGTTCAAACACTGCGTCAGTATAGAGGACAGTTGTTCCAACTTAACGATAAAAGAATTTTAACAATCCCTTTAAGTGGGATTTTCAAATGATCAATTCACGGTACTTTTTTGACAGAATGTACGGTTCTTCAGCCTTCTTACATTATTGTGTCGTCGTGTCTTTAGTCGACCTCTTTTTCTGTTACCCCTTATTAGCCCCTATGTGATTTTTGTGATTACTGTAAATCATCTTTCAAATACTGTAAGCATCTCTTCTGTTTTCTTCGTTTCTCATCGTGAAGATCCACGTCTCGCAGCCATGTGTTTACTGACCGAATGTTGAGTGTTTTATAGATCCTAATATGTGTTTATTTGAATAAATTTAGATTTTACGACATCCTTCACGGAATAGGTAACATTGTTGCCCTTGAAATAAATTTTCTGATACTTGGATTTTAAATGATACGTAGTAGCTTCTAAATGATTTTGATTTTGAAATTGAAATTTTTAATTATTTTGATTTTGCTCTACATATACTACATTGTTAGGGCTTTCTCAAGAATAGCTTGCATTAATGCTAATGGTCAAATACAGTGTTTTCAAGTATACAGGTAAAATTATTTCTTGTTTTCTTAACGTCTAGTCTAATTATCCTAAACATCGACTGGTAAAAACCGGGCTATTCAATAACAATATGATCTTATCTATTACCGGAGTGTTTTTGAAATTTAGCTGGTCGTTTGTGGTTATTATATGACCATTTTTTAAGGATATTTTTATTTCCAATATTTCTAGTAGGTCTAATTTCCTTTTCTTTTCTGAGTGTAATAATTTAACATTGTCTATATCTATAAACTGATTGTTTTCAATACAATGTGTAGACAATCCTGTGCTTTTTATATTATTTAAGATATAATTTTTGTGTTCTTTTATTCTACGACCTAGAGTTCTACCATTTTAACCGATATATACCGCTTTACAATCCCTACAGTTAATTTTATATACACCCCATTTATTAATCCGTTTTATCCTTATTATTAATTAACATTCTACCTACATGAAGTTTAATTACACAAATAATCTTACAACCTTGTTTATTTAATATTTTACACACTGTATTACTCAGTTTAGAAGTGTACTTAATAAATTTAAACGAATTGTCGTTTTGCTTTTTAACTTTATTTATTGTTTATCAATGTATCAATTAATCCTTCTTTGTAGCAGTTGTTTTTTGCTATCTGCTTAATGATATAGAGCGCTTTATTAAAATTATCTTTGTTTAGTGGAAAACTAACTAACCTATACATTAGACTATGAATATGAGATAGTTTGACTTGCCAAGATTGTTTAGAACTAAAGCGTAATAACCGTGTCTGTTGTAGTCAGTTTTCTGTAAATATCAAATTATAATTTATTAGATATTTTCTTTATGTTTATATCTAAGAAATTAATTTTATCATTAAGTCA
Organism: Cosmopolites sordidus; assembly: GCA_031761425.1. Lineage (NCBI taxonomy): Eukaryota > Metazoa > Arthropoda > Insecta > Coleoptera > Curculionidae > Cosmopolites > Cosmopolites sordidus. The sequence goes on from JARFXV010000012.1 coordinate 555,798, forward strand.
TCATAATTTTTTTCATCATTAATTAAGTTAATTTCATCATAGTGAATTGAATATTTTTTTTATGGAATTCAAATAACCTAAAAATGAGTGTACATTTCTTTCCGTACCATTCCAAATGCAAAAAACATCGTCCACTTATCTGTGTCAGTGGTGTTGGATTGTTGTATCGATGTATTGTTGATTGGTGGATTTTTAGAATTAAAAATAACATGAGGTGAGTAAACAAAGGTGAGATACGTGAGCCCATTGGAAGATCGTGTTTTTGTTGATTGAGGTTGCTGGATTGGACTGCTGTTTTTAGTACAATTTGTAATTTGTCTTCTATGTCTGCATTGTCTCTATGTCTTTTAAAAATTTTAATTAAATCATTTAATAGTATAGAATTGTTTATTGCAGTATAGGTTGTAGAATAAAAGGACACAAAAAAGGATATCTTAAATAATATAAAAAGCACCGGATTGTCTATACATTGTATTGAAAACAATATTTTTTTTTTAGATACAAACAATGTTAAATTATTACACTCAAAAAAGAGAAGTAAAAAATTAGACCTACTAGAAATATTGGGATTAAAATAATCTTTAAGTAATAGTTATATATATATATATATATATATATATATATATATATATATATATATATATATATATATATATATAACCACGAATGATAAGACAATTTTCCAAATCGCCCCGTTAATAGATAAGTTTATATTGTAATTGAATAACCCCGTTTTTACCAGCCGATATTTAGGATAATTAGACTAGATAAAAAAATAAATACCTGTTTTACCTGTATACTTGGAAACACTGTGTTTGACAATAAGTATTAATTCAAGCTACTCTTGAGAAAGTCCTAACAAGGAGAAACATATGTAGAACAAAATCTATAATAAATATTTGAAACATTAAAAAGCTACAGGTGTATCAAGGAACCAACTGCGTTATCCATAAACATTATTAACATTTTCTGATATCTCCTCTGATGTTGTTTTCGTCAAGTTTGCTTCCTAGATACGTAAATTCCTTCGCAATTTCAACATTGTCATCGTTGATTATCCAGTTCTCTTAGATTGGTAATTTTTTCATCACCTTTGTTTTATCTATATTTATCTCTAGACCGACAGTTTTGGCATTACCTTTATTTTATCATACGACTCTCCTAACAATTTTTTCGATCCTGTTAATAAGTTTAGGTCATCCACAAATCTCACGATCGTTTTTTTTTATTCATCATCAACTTTGTTCAATACTGTATTAAAAATAACTAATGCCAATCAAAACAAAAAACCAAACGGAGACAAATTTCTCAGTGATTCTTTTTTGTAATAAATTTGCCTAACGAACAAAATTTTAACACTGTTCTAAAAAAATATACACACTTTTAATGTTAACGTTTTGGGAAGTATTCTCCTCCCGTTTTCAAAACGAATCTAAAAATAAATTATATTAATTTCTATATATAAAGTAAATATATTTTTTTGTGTATGTCAACGATTGTTACATTGACAATAACAGTGTTTTTATGACACTGACATACTACAAAAAAAAATATATAATTATCTATAACACTGGGGAACAGCAATTTTGTTGACTTGGATCTGTGACTTGTTTTTGACTAATTTTTCATCTCTGAATTCAAAAATATTCACAGTTTTTCTCTATCGCGTCACGTTCACCACGTTCATCACGTTCTTAAGCTACAGCATACCCCTCATTTTACCTTAAAAGTGTACATACGAAAGGAAATAAGGTGAGATCTGACCAAATAGATTAGAATATTTTATTCATACAGAGGTTAACATATTATTAAAAGTTAAATTGTGTTTATACAAAAAATAAATAAAAGATATTATGGTAAAATTTTCTTCTTATAGCTTTTCCTGGAGTGTTCAGTTTGTGGACATTCTCGCTTGATGCTCCAACAGTAGTCAGCCATCATACTGACATCCCATCTACCTTGATACCGCGCTTCCATAACCTTTAAATCTTGGTGGAATCGTTCGCCCTGTTCATTAATAACAGCACCAAGATTTTCTGGGAAATTAGCAAGATGACTATGTAAGAAATGCAGTTTGATGCTCATGTTGCAACCAAGCTTTTTAAAGCTCTCCAGTTAGTTATTGAACAATTTCGATGTAATACGGGGCTCGTATATTTCCAAGAAAGTCTTTAACAATATTTTTAAAAGCCAACCAAGCAGTCCTTTCAAATTCGGTCATTTTTTCACTGAAATTTTCATCGTTAACGAGTTGCCGAATCTGTGGACCATCAAACACACCAGCCTTTTTCAATTCATATGACAGGCTAGGGAATGCCGAAATGATATACTTAGAGCAGTCTCCTTCAATTGACAAAGCCTTAACAAATTGCTTCATGAGACCTAGTTTTATATGCAAAGGCGGAAATATAATGTTTTTTTTTTCTGTCGATAGGCGGCTGATTTAAAATGTTTGGATCACCAGGTCTTAGGTCAGATCTTGGCGGCCAGTTCGATTGCACCCAATGCTTCTCACGAGCTCTGCTGTCCCATATGCACAAAAATATGGAATACTTGATATACCCGCGTTGCTGGCCAAGAAGGAAACATACCATTTTAAGGTCAACACAGATGATCCATTGGTGCATGTTATATTGCAATAAGTCAATGACTTTCTTTATGTCGCCATATTCTTCACGCAAAGAAACTGAATGACCTTTTGGGATTGAACCGTATAAATTTCCATTATGTAGGAGAACACACTTCAAGCTACGCTTTGAGCTACCTATAAACAATCGCCATTCAGTTGCGTTATAGTTAGAAATGGCCAATTCTTTCATTAAACCTTCTACGTTCTGGCAATATACAAATCCGTCATTATTTCTGAAGTACTGCCTAAATCCACTTTCTCTGGATCGATAGTAAGTGACTTTAGCTCCTTTGTCAAGCAATTTTTTTTCGTGCAGTCTTGATGCTAATAATTCCGATACTTTTTTTGGATAGTCCCAAATCTCGTGCTAAATCGTTTAATTCATGTTGATTGAATCCTTTACGAACAGAATCATTGGAAACTTTGAATTCTTCATCGGTGGAGTCACTTTGATCTTCACTTGATTCACATTCTTGTATTTCTAAAGAAGGTAATTTTTGAAAAAATGGCACTGGAATTTCAGCTGAATGAGGCATAGGGCGTATAGCTGACGGTAAACTAGGATACTCAATTTTATGTTTGTTTTTCTTGTTGAATCCTGATGTTTTCACTATGCAAAAGTAGTAATCACTTAAGTGATCTTTGGGCTCTCGCCAAACCATTGGTATACCAAACGAAAGTTTATTACGTGTTCTCTTCGTCCACATTCCTAAACTCTCGACACAGTGCTTGCACACTTTATGAGGGCCCATGATTTATCTTGGGCACCTATTTTTATTTTAAAATAAGCAATATAGGCTTGCCTGACAAATGTACTAATATTAGTCCGTTGAATGGGGATGGTAAAACTGCCACATATATAACAAAATGAATCAGGGCTGTTTAAGCACTTACGACGAGAAACTACCAGAGATAGACATAACGAAAATCTGTAGTTGTGTATGTATACTGTGACTTCACTATATCAGAGCGACACAGACCCGCGTACTTTAACATCTCATGCGTAACTGACCGAACTAGTTTTGGATGACGCAACGTCACTCACGCCCCCACTCCTAGGTCGAAGAAGGTTCGCCGGTAGGAGAGCAGTAGTGACTTCTGTGATTCGCCAAGCTTAGTCGGATGCGCAACAACTGCGCAAAAACTAAATAAAGTTTTGGAATTAGCATGTCAATTTACGTATAAAATAGCTTAAATATCGAACTCAACAGAAATTATTTTTCAAATTGTTCCCCAGTGTAATTAATATTTTGTATTTTGTTACCGATTCTTTTAGTACCGTTTTAGAATTATTCCAATTGATTTTATGTCCCGATTCCCATGCGTGTTGACAAATTCTAGATTAATTAAAATCGCCCTTTTTAAGAAAGTTTTTATGTTCTTTTATTCTAACATCTAACGGTCTAGACATGTCTCACCTATATAGAATTTGCCACATTCGCAGGGAATTTTATAAACGACATTTTTGGTATTCTGTTGTGTGTTGTTTGGTTTGGTTTGAGTTAATACAGATCTAAGAATATTATTTGTTTTAAATGTAGTTCTTATGTTGTATTTGTTTCCTACACCTTTAATTGTGTCAGTAATACCGCGGATGTAAAGAATTGTGAGGTTAATTGTTTGAGAGTTATTATCATTGTTATTAATAACTTGTCTGTTTTGTCTGGTATCAAAAGTTTTAAACGATTTATCTATGAAATTTTTTGGGTAATTGATTTTTATTAAAATGTCTTTCATGTGATTTGTTTCTTTTTGTAGTGTATTACTGTCAGTACAAACAAGTTTTGCTCTGTCATATCAACTTTTAATTGCTCCTATTTTGACTGATTTTGAGTGATTGGAAAAGAAATTGAGATACCTATCTGTGTTTGTCGGTTTTCTGTAAACTGTAGTTTTTAATGCGTTGTTTTGTTTTAATATTAAAGTATTGAGGAGTGGTAATTTATTCTCCCTCTCCACCTCTAAAGTAAACTTAATTGTAGGCTCTCGAGAATTTATATCTTGTAAAAAAATATTTAGATCGTCAATGCTGTGTTGCCATATAGCAAAAATATCATCAATATATCTAAGCTATATTATTGGCTTTTTAAGAGATTTACTTAATGTTATCAAGAGAAGAACCCATTCCCATTCCGAAATTTTGTTGATAATAAACATTTTCTAATTAAAAATATGTGGTTTTAAAGCACAGAGTTAATAATTTCAAAATTATATTTATGTTTAGTTTAGTGCGGTCTTTTAATGTTGTGTCATTTTCTACTCTTATTTAATTATTAAAAGTGTTTTATCAACTGGTACATTAGTAAATAAACTCACCACGTCAAAACTAACCATTAAATTTTGGTGTTTGTAATTTTAATGTTCGAATTTTTATCTAAAAAAATCTTAAGTATTTTTAATAAATGAATTTGTTCTACCCGAAAGTGAATTTAAAATGTTTAATGCAAATTTTGCTAGTTTATAATATGGGGAATTTATACTACTAACTATTGGGTAAAGTGGTATATTAGTTTTGTGTATTTTTGGTAGACCATAGAAATGAGGAGGTTCACTATAATGTGGTGTAAGTTGTTATCTTTCTAGATACGTAAATTCACGTTCGTGTTTATATAATGTAATTTTGTAAATTTGTTTCTCTATTTTTAATGTTGGATCTGTAGGTATTGTAGTGTAATTTCCCTCATCAATTAAAGTTTTAATTTACTTATTTATTCTGTAGTGTCCAGAATAATATTCGCGTTACCTTTATCTGATGGCAATATTTTAATAGATGTGTCTTTTTTTTAAATTTACCTATAGCTAACCTTTCCTTATGGTATAAATTTGATTTGATTTTAAATGGTTTTTCTAAGAAAAGTTTTAATCTGATTCTGATTTTATTTGCACTTTCCAAAGGTAATTTTTGAGCAACAGACTCTACTGCCGAAATAATGTGTATTTAAGGACATCTATCGATGTAATACTAAAATTTACTCCTTTAGAAAGTGCAAATTTTCCAGAATCAGATAATATTTTACTTGAAAGGTTAACGACAGTTTTATTAATGAAATTTTTGTCTGTATGTGTATTAGTGTGTTTTGTATTTGTTCCATATTTTTCAATAATTAAATTTTTAAATTTCTTAATGTGAGTATTTTTTGGATATTGAAGTGGTATATGTAACTGGAGTAGACGTTATTATAAATGTGATTAAAATCTACTTCAGTTACTTTTTGGTATATTTGTTGTAATGTATTATCAATGTCAGTCTTTAATTGTTATTTAGTGTATATGTGATGTTGAATGCAATCTCTTAAAAGTGCTAAACTGGCCCTATGTAAAACATATCTGCTTCTGTTTGTGTTATATGGTATATGTAAACGTAAACATTTCGGTATTATGTCACAATCTTTACATTTATAAAGAAATGTTAAGCTATTTTCAGAATGTTGTAGTTTAATATATTTACTTTCTAAATATCTAAATAAAAAATATATCTCAGGCCCATACCTGTAATCTAAGTTAAAATTTTGTATTTTTTAAGAACATTTTTATATTTTTAAAATTTTGTTCGATAGGCAAATTTATTACAAAAAAAGAATCACTGAGAAATTTCTCTCAGTTTGTTTTTTTGTTTTTACCTAGTGATTCTTTATTTACATAAGAACAGATATTTTTGATATTTTTTGAGTTTTAGACCGTGGCAAAAAACCAAACAAAGAAAAAAATTATAATTTCTTCCATTATCCGACGAACTATAAACAACTGATTTATTGTTAAGCATCTCTTTCTAAACCCTGCCTGATATTCGCCCATTCCTTCTTCGATATATGATATCCTAGGCCAGGGGTCGCCAATCGTTTCAATGTTTCGAGCTACTTTAACATCTAGCTACTTAAATCATGCATTACAAGACACGGAAAAGTGATTTTGCATCACCACAACGCCCCATCGCATACAGTGAAAGTTTGCTGGGAGAGCATCCACAAATTGCCAGAAAGGTGGGATAAATGTGCAGCTAACAATGGCCCATACTTTGAATAAACCATCTTTTACCTTTCTCCCAAATTAAACGCGTTGTTTTATAAGAAAAAATGTGGCGGTTAATAACCGCCACACCTGGTATATACGCAATTTTGAATTGTCGTATTTTATTACTTATCTTATTGACTAAAGAAATCGTATCGACGCCAAAGTCTGATCCACAAAGAGGATATATATCATATCACTGTGCTTGGCTTGTAGGACTATGAAAAAGCATTTGACTCAATCTCGGCCATAACCGATACATTTCTTAGCCAGGGGATAGACAAAGCATATGTAAACCTATTAGGATCGATATATGATAAAGCGACAATCCATCTTGATGATCTTGCAGTTGGAACTAATGTAGAGACAGGCGTGTGGCACGGTAACGCAATATCACCGCAATATCTTTTAATTGGGGACAGGATGGTATAAATATGAATGCAAACTTAAACCATCTTAGATTTGCAGATGATTTCGTTCTTCTTTCAAAAGACCCAGAGGAGTTGTAAAGACGCATACAAGAGCTGCAAAGGGCTGGCGAACCATTTGGCTTAAAAATAAACTTGAAAAAGAGTCAGGTTATGTTCAATAAATTTGCCGATGACAGAAGAATTTCGGTTTTAAAAAGGGATTTGGAGATTGTGGCAGATGATTTCAATGGAGGGGGATGCCATCCAGGAGGTGGAACGGCGTGTAAAATGTGGCTGGCAGGGTATTTGGCGGACTCAACATAGTGTTTAAGAACAAACTACCACTTTGCCTGAAAAGAAAAGTCTTCGATCAGTGTGTTCTGTCTGTTATGACATACCGAAGTGAAACCTGGACACTTAGAAGGGAATGGAAAAATGTATGCTTGGCATTACAAGACGAGACAGAAAGCCCTGCACATGGATCAGGGAACAAACGAAAGTGTGTGAATCATTGGAAGAGTAAAGCAATTGAAATGGAGATGGGCAGGCCATATAGAGAGGCGATGGGATGACAGATGGACCAAGGCAATGAAAGTTGGAAGCATGTTGACCAGGCCTTCAACTATGTTAAACTAACAGTGAGAAAAGTAGCCACAACCTAAAGTGTCCATCGACTTAATAATACCATAAAACATAATAGTGAGGAAATCCACTTTTTGTCAACGTCTAGGAGAATTCTTCTATTGGAACCTTTGGTGTGAAAAACTAAACTTGAAGAGATTTGCCACTAAACACCAAATCACTTTTTTTGAACTGCTCGATGCACGTTTCTCTCCTGATGATGCTAACATGATTAGCGAAACGTGCGTCGAACAGTTCAAAAAAAGTTATTTGGTCTTTAGTGGTAAATCTCTTCAAGTTTAACGTCTAGGACAATATAAATTTAATAACGGTGAACCATTCAAGTCTAGCTGGTCATTTAACAAAATATCTAATTTTTCCCTTTTGTTGATTTCTAGGCTCTCTTAAATTTTTTGGATTTATTCTCATTATGTAACATTATAAAATTATCATTGAAAGTATACTTTTCTAACATTAGCATAATGATAATTGTTTTGTTGTTTAATATTATTTTATGTTTTATTAACTTTATTTATTAATTTTTATTTAATGTTATATTAACTTATTTTATGTTCGTTGAGCCTAGTAGAGGAAGATCTAAGAACTCATTATTTATACAGTTTACTTGTTTGATTTTTATTGTTTTTAATGAAGCGTCCTAGACTATTGTTTCTTTTGAAAGCAATATTCATATTGTTTGTTTTGGATAAATATCTCGACATTAATTTGGTAATCTTTCCCGTATATGTAATTGTTTTGAACGTTGCATTTTCGACATTGACCGGATATATTAAATTAATGGCTTTATTATAAGTTTTATTAATTATTTTATTTGTAATGTTTGGATGATATTTAATAATCTATGTATAAAGGAGTTAAATGCTGACATCTTTTGTAAATAAGGATGATAAGATATATTGTGTATAGCTAAATCTGTATGTGACGGTTTATGAAAAATTGCAAAATCAGGTTTAATGTATTTTTTAGTAATAGTTAAGTCTAAAAAGTTAATAATAAAAAGTTATAAAAAAATATCTTTATACTTCTAGTATTTTATTGATTCATTGCATATCTGCTCTACAAATTCTAATGGCCAAAACAACTTGAAAAGTCAATAGGATATAAATTCATCCTTCCTTAGGAAGGATAATCCTTCCTAAATAGGATATAAATTTCTTCTATGATGCGCGGCCAGTCCCCGACTTTATGTTTACTTTTTAAATCAAAATACTCTTCCTGCTCTACTTCAAATTGAATAGGTTCCTAAAGACGTTTTTCTCCATCCTTGGTTATTTATATTTTATATTTTTGATTATGATTTTCAAATTTGTCTTTTGAAAAAGACTTCTTTGGCTTTTTATTGAACTTCGGAAATAAAACTTGTTTTCTTTCATTATTACGCGAAACTAGTTCAACTTGCGAACATACAGCTAGGAGGCCAGAACCCAACAAAATTCAAACTGTCAATATTTACTATATCATCTTCGCCAACCTCGTCGACGTCTGTATCTCCACTCCCTTCAAGTGGAAATAAAGTGATATCGATATATTCTGTACCGTCGACTTTCTCTTCCATATCAGATTTTTTCAAACAAGCTAACAATTCTTCTGTTGTAAGGTCTAAGTAAGGCCTAAGATCTCCTAAAAATAATAAAAAATAACATTTTTCAAGCATTATTTTATGCATCTACTACACTTATATTTTTATTTTCATAGAAGCCTAACGTATGCAATTTTATACGGTCGACTTTGCTACCCTATAAAACATAACTTTAAAATTATGTAAATATGTTGCTTCTCAAATTTCATTGATCAAGTTCATTACAATATATTTAAATATAACACTAAATTAAATAATAATATTTAATATATCTGTTGGTATAAAAATTTACATCATGTTTTATTTTAAAAGGATTTTTTGCTTCACTTCATTTTCACCTGACGTGGACGCCATGCGGATAATATTTTAACCGGAGCAATACTAGCCCCACCTTTTATTCGTACACTTATTAAAATTATCTTGAAAACGGGTATGAATATTCAGACGGTAGGTTCTAGTGGGTTAAGGCCGTTTAATGCTAATGTTGAAATTACTAGCATTGGTTTATTAAATTAAAAGTAAAAAGTAAAGTAAAGTGTTTGGGTTAGAGGCGCATCAGCAACTAGGCTATTTCGCGACTGGACCTACAGCTTAACGTGGGTTCCGAACCACGGTCATCAGCTTCCGATAAACCCAGGCCAGCACCCCCTCGGGCTATAAACCCTTGGTTATGTGCCTACCCATAAGTCTATCAGGAAACCTACCGACTGGCGAGTGACCAACGTAGAACACTTCTCAGAAGGCATCCGGCCTTACCCAGCCTTTAACTGGCGTGACTGAGGGGTAATTCGTAGTCGGATTTTACACTCTTGCCTAGAAACAATCACAAACATTTAGGAAAGATAAACGGACAGAAGAGAGAAAATAACCATCCGAGCGCTGGAATCGAACCAGCTATCGCTCCAGCGCGGATTCGGCAAAGCAGGCGCTCTTACCGCCGCACCAACGCGACCGGCTATTAAATTAAATGTTCAAAATGTTCATTTGAATCTAAACAAGCTTGACACTGGTCTAACCAATTGTCCCTAATGCATTGAAAAAGTCATGATATATTTCTATTTTAATCTGGTTGATAGCAATTTATCCATAAATAAGAAATATATCGTAATATTCGCGTACAGTATACGATTTTTAATTTTAAATGGAATTTAAAATGGGAATTAAAACCGGCTCATCTCAATTAGTCAATACGACGTTATTACTTTCATTTTTTTTGGTGATGTATGGGTTTTGGTGATGTATGCATTATTCTTAATTTTTAAAAACTATTTAACAATGTTAATTTATTTAACATTAATTTATTAAATTTAATTCTTAAAATGATAATTCTTATTATAGCTTATCGATTGGTGATTTAATAAGTTTGCATTTTTTTACAAAAACCCTTAGTTTTTGATCTATGTTGTAAGGAACGCTTTTTTTTTTAAATGTTTTGAAGAATCGTTGATTAAACTTACGAATGTTATTTCCATTACACCCTGTATATTGCAATATCTGACTAAAAAAATTATCATTGTATTTTCGTATCTGTAGCAGGCACTAAAGGCTGAAATAATTGTCCTTCAAGTTTTGAATATACAGGAAATTTTGTAATGTCTTAGTTCTAACATATAGTAAAAATGAATATATTTTAATTTGCAGATTTAACCCCTGAACAAATTGCAGAAATTCGAATGCTCAAGATAATAACTGAAAAATTGGAAAAGTCTAATCAAAGCTTTGCGATTCCCAAAAACTTACTAGGATATGACGATAGTGTCATAAAATTTAATGTTTATACTCAATCGCATACCAGTGGTACGGTTCTTCGCTACGATGAAAGCAATCTGTTGAGCTCGATTCCTGGATTTAGTACTGATTTAAACACTGTATTTGTTATACACGGCTGGCAAGTCAATAGTTTGCCAACTGTCACAGCTGCTCTTTTAGATAACGCATCTGCCAATATTGTTTCTGTTGACTGGTCACCCTATTCGTATCTTTTATATTTATCGGCAACATTAACTGTTCCAAATGTTGGAGAAACTGTCGGCAAATTTATAGAAGGCATGGTTACTAACTATGCTTATTCATCTGGTCAAATAATTCTTATGGGTCACAGCCTCGGAGCTCATATATCAGGATTTGCTGGTAAATACTTAAACGGTCAAGTAGGAGTGATTATTGGTATGGATCCAGCTGGACCACTCTATTTAGAAAGTTCAAGTTCTCGACTGAGTTCTGGAGATGCACAATACGTCGAAGCTGTTCACACGAATGCCCGATTTTTAGGAGTGAACTATAACTTGGCAGATGCTGATTTCTGGCCTAATGGCGGATACACTCAATCGCCATGTAGTATTATATTACAAGATACGTGCTCCCATAACATAGCATTTACTTATTTAGCTGAATCCATTACCAATAATCAATTCTACGCTAGAGAATGTGGCAGTTATTCAAACTATACGAGTGGAAATTGTGCCAGTAACAATGTTGCATTAATGGCAGGTCTCGTTTTTGACACCACGTAAGTTTAATTGTGAACTGCTAACAGTTACGATAATGAAACTCCTTTTCTTTCAGAGCAACTGGAGTGTTTTATTTGAATACCAGCACAACTTCGCCATATGGTTTAGGAGACATATTTGGCAGCACTCAAATTTGAATTTAATTAAGGCATATTGTAACATAACATTTCGAAAATAAAATACAGATTAAGGAATTTCCAATTAAAAAAAATATTTGGGATATAATGTGGTTCTATTTGGCAGGCTGTAGTCGAATAATGTTTTTATTTTTCCTTTATTATACAACCCATCTTTATTTTTATTTTATATTTTGAAAGGGATAGTTCCAGTTAATGACTAGGATTGTAAACAAATTCTACGAAATAATCTGCCTGTGCTGAAGTCCGCAGAAAACGCCATTGGACTTTAGAGAAGCTTGCATTATACCCATTAAAAAAATAGATAGAGCTGACTGCAACAACTACTCATTACTCTCTGCTGCATGAAAGATTCTGGCTATAGTAATACTAGATATGCTGCCGGAGAGTCAGTGCAGATTCAGAGTAGGTCGTGGAACAGCAGATGAAATATTCTCCCTACGTCAGATACAAGAAAAATGCCGAGCACAAAAGGCGTTTGTTTAACTACATTGATAGAAATATAATGTGGAAGCTCGCAAGAGCTGACTCGCAACAGTCAAATATCTCGAGAACGCTTTGAGATTCCTTAATGAAATTTTGTGCACAAACATTAAGAAATTTTTTGGGTATATTTTCGTTTTTTTTCTTATCGTATATTGATCGTATCGTATTATTCAAGGCTAACTTGTTTTTTTTTTAAGACAACAGTACTTGAATTTGGCATTATGAATTTAATAAGGTAAATATAGTATGGCTTTTTTTTAATAGATTTCAAAAATGGCTAAACGGTGTTACGGTCTGTTTTGGGGTAAATATAGTTTTCATTTAGTAGACTATGAAACAATGGATGACAGATAAATACATATATATATATATATATATATATATATATATATATATATATATATATATATATATATATATATATATATATATGTGTATATATATATATATATATATATATATATTAAATATATATATATATATATATATATATATATATATATATATATATATATATATATATATATATATATATATATATATATATATATATATATATATATTTAACTGAAAGAGAAAAAATTGAAATACTAACAACTGTTGGATACGGTGACAGAAAACGTATTTATTCTGAAGTTTGTCCAGTATTTAATGAAGTAGATCAAAATAAAAACATCACTAAGTCAACAGTTTCAAAAATGGAGAAAAGATTCAATGATACTGAAAGTCGTGTTAGTATGTGTTATATAAAAACATAATAAAAGGAGATTTTTATCCTTACAAAATACAATTACTACAAGAATTAAGTGAACATGATATAGATCGAGGAGTTAAATTTTGCGAATTTTGCGAGCTAAATGTAGAATGCCCGCCTAGGCTGGTGCACATGACTACAATTCTGTACAATGGTATCAATACAAAAGTACAGACACAAACGGGTGAAACAGAAGCTTTTAAGATTAAAACCGTCATAAAGCAGGACTGTGTGATCGCGCCCACGCTTTTCCTGTGTTTGTTGCCGCTGTCCTGCGTCACATCATAAGGATATTATACATTCCAATTGAGGTTTTTCCAAAATATGCATTTTGTATTCATCAACCGCTTCTTCTGGCATCGAATATCGTTGACCACGTAATTTATTCTTCACGGACGGGAATAAAAAGGAATCATGAGGTGCCATATTATGACTGTACTGCGGATGACCTATCAATTCGATGTTTTGACAGGTTAAATATAAAGTTCTTCAGTCCAATGTATGAGAGATCACGTTGTCATGGTAAAAAATGGTCCTTCGTCGCTGGTTGTTTTTTCTTATTTCTCTAAAGACTTCTAGCAAACAAATGGTTGTGGCTTATTCAGAATTGACCTTTCTACGATTATATAGTGGCATTGTAGCCACATGCCCATTTATCTCAAAAAAACAGGCGATCATTTGCTTCGCAGTGCGAAACGCGAACAACTTTTGTTGGGTTTAGCTCATTTTAAAAAACCCAGACAGCCGACTGCTGTTTACTTTCAGGCTCATACGCACAAATTCAGAATTCGTCACCTGTGTCGATGTTATACATGGCTTTTAATTTTTTTACACCAATCAACACGAGCCTTTTTTGAGCGATTATCAACTTATACGGAATCCAACGCGCACAAATCTATTCCACGGCTAAATGTTCATATAAAATCTTATGTATGCTTGTCATTCTAATGCCCAGGGATGCATCAATTTCATGGTATGTTACATAACGATCATGCTTTATCAGTTCCCGCAAGGTATCGATGTTTTTTCGCACAACGACCAATTTGCACAACGACCTATTCAACCCAGCACCACTTAAAGCCAAATATAAGAGAGTAGCATAGCAAAGTTGCAGTAAGTAGATGGCTATTTGCTTGTAGACCAGAGTGCGACGGCATTGCAAAAGGTGCTGAATTTATTTAGTGAGGCTTTCGATGCGATCGGATTTAAAATTAATAAATAAAAAATATTGCAATAAAAAATATTCCAACAAACTGCTTCTACGACGGCTGCTATTTATATATCCGGAATTTGCAACAATGACGTTGCTAGGCACTAGCTGATATATACATCGGAAAGTTTCATCGCCAAAAGTCGAAATGAGCCACATTCAATTGGGATATTGTACATAATGGATGAAAACCTATTCAACCCAGCATCACTTAAAGCCAAATAAAAGACAAAAGAGATTACCATGGTAGAGTTGCAGTAAGTGGATGACTATTTGCTTGTAGAGCAGAGTACGACGGCAGTGCAAATGGTGCTGGACTTATTTAGCGAGGCTTTTGGTGCGATCGAATTTAAAATTAATCAATAAAAAATATTGGGATATAAAATATTCCAACAAACTGCTCCTACGAGGTCTGCTATTTATGTATCCAGATTTGCAACAATGACGTTGCTAGGCGCAATCTGATATATACATCATAAAATTTCATCGCCAAAAGTCGAAATAAGCCACATTCAATTGGGATATTATACAGAATGGACGAAGACCTATTCAACCCAGCATCACTTAAAGCTAAATAAAAAAAAGAGATTAGCATGGTAGAGTTGCAGTAAGTGGATGACTATTTGCTTGTAAAATAGAGTGCGACGGTATTGTATTAATCAATAAAAAAAATTGGGATATAAAATATTCCAACAAACTGCTCCTACGAGGTATGCTATTTATGTATCCAAATTTGCACCAATGGCGTTGCTAGGCGCAATCTGATATATACATCGTAAAGATTGAGGAAGAAGTTGTACGAAGAAGAGAAACAATTTTGAAACAAACAGAATGATTGGTTCAAAATTTGTTGGCTGAGTAGTTCCGATATATGTATATGTATTTTTTATAACAATATATATATATATATATATATATATATATATATATATATATATATATATATATATATATATTACGATGTAAAATTGTTTTATTCAAATTAAACAATGAACTATCACAAAGTAATGGACAAATCTATATATATATATATATATATATATATATATATATATATATATATATATATATATATATATATATATATATATATATATATATATATATATATATATATATATATATATATATATATATATATATATATATATATATATATATATATATATATATATATAATATATCACATAAATATAGAGGCTCACATAGAGGCATATATCACATAAATATGCCTCTATTTCACTAGTGACGCATCGAAGAAGTTCCCAACTCCTTAATCAAAATTCAAAAAAGTGGTTCAACGATGTCGAATCATAGAATCTTGGTAGCTATTACACAAGATGTCGGAAAAATAAAGGAACTTTTTACATTTAAAGAAAACTAATAGCGCCATCTATTGAAATAATATATTCTCTGAGAGCTATATACAGTGGAGGTTAACTAATTAGAAACATCTACTATAAAAATGAATGTTTAAGAATATTTCTTTTTAAAAAGAGATAGTTCGGCTACTTACGGAATTTTTATGTGATCCTCTCATAAGCAATACATATTTTGTTTATTGTAGTTCTCAGACGAAAAGTGCAAGAAATGAAAAACATAAGTAAAAGTTAGTTATAATACAACTGATCATATAGTTAGAAATGACAGGGATAAGAGCGTTCAGTATATTTTAAATCTGCTCGGTGACAGAACTTTCTTTTTACATTTTGTTACACAACATTAATTACATTAGTTTTAAACCACATTACATTAGTTTTAAAATGGGTAAAAAAAGAATCTGTGATCATTTCACGCGCAAGATAATTAGTGATTGAAAGCAGCGGAGCTGGAGCTATAGAAAAAAATAGCCGAACACTTAAACTGTTCCAAAAAAAATGGTGTTCGGTGCACTAAAACACTTCAAAAACCATCGGACATACGGAAATATACCACGAAAAAAAACACATTTGGCGCCGGGGTGCGAAAATCCGTCTGCGCCCCTTTGTCAACCCAAAAAAAAACGAATCTATAAAAGAAGAAGAAGCATATAGGAGAAGAATAATCATAGCAGAAAAATCTAGAATCGTATGTTACATTTAATGCTTATGGGCTATGGCAGTATCAAGATTAATGGCGGTCGGCTTGCGCCCCCTAGTACTATGCACCCCTTGCACCCCCGGGTAAAGACGGACCTGATGACTTCCGAATAAATCAAGGAGCAGCTTTCTCCAGAAATAAAAATATATTACACGACAATCTGTAGACGTCTTAACGAAGCCAAGTTGTTTGGACAAACAACTGGAAGAAGGTGTTGGATCCGACGCAACAAATATAATCCTTATAGGAAGTGATGGTAGATTATTTGTTCGGCGGCCAAGATATACAGAAAATGGGTCTAGTTATACAACAAGCACTTTGAAACATGACATTTGAAACATAGTTTTTTCCTTATAATCAAATTGAAAAAAAACAATTACCGATAACATGCCGACAATTCCCGAAAAAAAAACCGGAACTATTGTGACCTCACAATTGTACCGATATACCATGAATTGTACCAATATAGGTTCGGCTCGAAGCAATTCGGCATTCGGCAAGTTATATCGAAATTTTCTTTCGCGCTCTTTCTGAAAAGACGTTCGGAAAGAATCGAAGTCTGGGATAAATAAAACAATTTATCCATCTCAGTCATTGTTCTATAGGTTTTATCTATATCTTTGACTGCCTTAGTTGGTTTGCAATCGATTTGAAAATATACTTGCTTTTAATTGTTATTTAGGCTTTCGGTGCTGTTTTCGACGTTATACTCATATATCTTTACATAAGATATGGAGGCTCAAAGGTAAGTTCAGAATGAAATCAGATTAAAGTTTCTTTTGTTTTTTTGCATTCGTTTTTATAACTTTTATTTATATTATTTAATTCATATAGGGAAACACATTAACGTCCCAAATTTATAAGGAATATTAGCAACACAACCGAACAATAAGAAAGCCCTACAGTATCGTCTCTTTTGTTGGATACGAATAATAATATTCAAGAATTAGATAAGAATAGACAAGAACAAAATTTGACTACCAATTTAGAAGATAATCGTATTTGAAAAGTCTTATACTTATGAAATATTTACAGGATAAACTAATTTGTAGATGGTCGAAGAGTACAGAAATTGGTGTGATCAGTTGGATGAACATCAACTAGTTAAATTAAGGACTGGCAAAGGATTTTTCCATAGAATAAAAACAACATCTGAAGGAGTATACAAAAAAAAAGAAAAATAGAAGAGCAAACCTACTATCCGATCAAAAAGTAAAGAAAATGGTATATTTATATTCTAAATAAAAACAAAACAGAAATATTTATTGTTTTCACGATTTTGGTGCATTTTATCTATTGATTCAACATATTTATTTGATAGCGCATGTTTAAACATAGGTTAGAAATTTATTATAGGCATTGAAGACTGATGGTAGGCTGACAGTGGTTCCAGGATATGTTGTGGTACATAATAGTTTTCTAGTGGGTAGACCTTAACAGAAGAGTGCCACACTTCGACCTATAAGTTTTCACCTAAAAAAAATGGTTTAGGTGCCTTCTCTTATTTGGGAAATATCTGGCTCGTCATGCATTAGAGTTAGTTAGCAGCCAGATTTATTTTTATTTGCAAATATTATTAAATCAAGTGTCTAATGTGGTGGTTTGTAAAACATGTAGAACGATGGCGATTATTCGCCATCATTTTAAAAATACTGAAAACCTTAATTAAATCAATAATGTAGTATGGGTAATTTTTTTTTAAATATTGTTAATACAGTTAAATTTGTTATTAGGTTTGAAGACTCGGTGTGGTTTTAAACGTATTGCAAACTTCAATGAATGCAATCAAACAAATATGTATATAATTTTGGCTAGTGATTGTTTTATTCTGAATTGATTATTAATGTAGTTTACATATTATAATCTACTGTAATATATTATCCATATTATTCTAATTGGGCGAAGTTTTATTATGCATATTTAATAGTGAATTTTTTATTGAAATAAAAGTAGTGATCTAAGCAGTATGTATGTGTATTGTTTTTCTAATTATGATTTATATTGTTTTTTCACTCTAAAAATAATTACAAATACATTGAACTTCAGCTGAAAAATCAAATGTGTGCTTCAACATCCTCCGTATTCGCCTAATTTATCACCGTTTGACTATTTCCTGTTCCTGAAACTTAAACTGAGGTTTTTTTTTTATGACAGTGTTACACAAGTCCAAGAGCCGATATATATATATATATATATATATATATATATATATATATATATATATATATATATATATATATATATATATATATGTATATATATATATATATATATATATATATATATATATATATATATATATATATATATATATATATATATATATATATATATATATATATATATATATATATATATATATATATATATATATATATATATATATGTAATGTAAGACTTCTTTGGATTGATTAATATTGGATTGATACTTCAACCCGTATCAATCCACTGCAGGATGGAGGTCTCTTCAGCATGCTTCCAACTTTCGCGGTCCTGAGCTCTCCTCTGCCATTTGGGTTCATATATATACCCACAGAACATTGTTCTTGTACACGAGTCTGTGTTGTAAGCAAGCAGCTGCGATTGAAATGTCACGGGAGAAATGTCGCAGAATGTATTATTTAGATTTGAAATTTCATCCATACTAGCTGCAGATAGTGCAACAACTGAAGGAAAACGATTAGCACTTGCGATTAGAATTCTGTCAACAAATGATAACAAACGTAAACTATGGCGATGAATTTCTAAGCAAATTGTGGATGTCAGATAAGGCTCATTTTGGCCCCAGCTGAGATGTTGCAGTGGTCAATGAGGAATCTCAACAACAGATTTCAAGAATGCAGAAGGACGTAATTTAAAAAAAAATGATAAATTCCATTAATGTTTCATAAATAGTAAATTTTAAGGTTTAAATTACTATGAATAAAAGGTTTTTCTTACATCACTCTTGGTTTTATTCAATTGTTATAAAGTTCCGGTTTTTTTGTGTCACCTTGTGTGTATGTATATATATATATATATATATATATATATATATATATATATATATATATATATATATATATATATATATATATATATATTCAGTAACGAAGGAGATTGTAAAGGATTATATTTTTGAAGTTAAATCTAATGCAATTGGGACGGATGGGATTGGTTTGGACAGGGTGCTATTATGTATGAATGGAATACTTCATTTCATTTCAAATATAAGTTCTTGCTTATTAGACTCTGAGTTTCCTAAAAAATGCAAAATTGCTAAAATATTGCCGTTGCCTAAACTATCAAATCCTAAATTATTTAATGATATTAGACCTATAAGTATACTTCCTGTACTTTCTAAGGTCTGGTCTGGTCAAATAATCAATCCGGATTTCGTAAAGGATATAGTTGTACAACTTCATTATTGAGTATAACTTACGACATTTTTAGAGCACTTGATGTAGATTTTCTGAAGAAAATTTCAGTTTTGGTATTATTATATTATATAAAAGCTTTCGATAAAATAAATCATGATATTTTGATTTCCATCTTTCATTATCTGGGCTTTTCTGAGCAATCAATTAAATTATTACATAGTTACTTAAAGAATCGAAAGCAACATTTTGTTCTTGATAAAGAGAAATCATGTAGAAAAGAGATTATTAATGATATACCACAAGGATCTGTACTGGGGCCGCTTCTATTTAGTATGTACACTTTCAGGATATCTGATTGAGTCAATAACTGTTCTGTACAACTGTACGCTGATGATACCCAACTTGTGTACTCTTTTTACCTCAATGATATTGATAAGGTTATGAAGTCTATTAATGATGATTTGGAAAGACTGTGTGAAGTTTCACATAAACACCAACTTGAAATTAACATAGCCAAGTCCTGTTATATACTTTTTTCCAGAATTACAGATCCAGTTTTACATAATTTTATATTATCTATAGATAATAATATTCTAGAAAGAGTTGACATAGCTAAAAATTTGGGCTTAACTTTAAACAAAGATTTGAGGTTTCGACCACAGATTATTAAGTGTGTTAAACAAGCCTATACTAATTTAAAGATGCTATATCCACATCGATACTTTTTGTTTACTACATTAAAGATCAATTTGACCGACTCTCTGGTCCTTTCATGTTTTAACTACGCTGATGCGATGTATGATCCGTGTCTGGGTCAACGAAATATTGCTCGTATACAGAGAGTGGAGAATTCATGTCTTAGGTATATATATCGTATCAGAAAGTTTTCTCCGATAACGCACAAATTAAAAAAAGCTAACTGGATATCTATGGCAAAAAGACGAAGAGTACACACGGTCGTTCTATTTCATAAAATAATTTATAACAAATACCCCCCATATCTCATTGACCGACTAACTTACCGAACCGATGTCCATAATTTGAATTTTAGATTTGGGAGCATCATATCGCCTCTTTCACATCGATTATAAATTTTTAAGAGATCGTTTACGTACAATATTTAAAAACTTTATAACAATGTTTCGCGTAAACTACAGAAATTATCACCAGACTCGTTTAAATATCACTATAAAAAGAACATCGGATAATGTATCCTCCAGCATTAAAAATTAAAGAGTAAAAAGGGCTAGAAATGGAGAAATGGATTGTTAGGTTTCTTTTTCCTGTTTGTGAGCAGATGGTGTTTTTTTTGTTTTTTTTTATTATGTTTTTTGTCTCTGTTACTGTTATTGTTTACTCATTTATTCGTACTATATTAATTAATAAATTGTAAAAATTATAGACAAATTGTACATAGTCGGTTATTTCTAATATGTTTGAATTAAAGGAAAACTGGAACTGAATTAGATCTTTTTTAATTGCTTTCAATTCCTTTTTGCGTATCATTAATGTATGTTGGTGCATAATAATGGATTTATATTTTTTCTCCTTTATTTGGGTTTTTCGCCACTGTCTAAAACTCAAAAAATATCAAAAATACCTGTTCTTATTTAAAGAAAGAATCACTGGGTAAAAACAAAAAACCAAACGGAGACAAATTTCTCAGTGATTCTTTTTTGTAATAAATTTGCCTAACGAACAAAATTTTAAAGATATAAAAATATTATAACAAAATTTACAAACTTTTAACGTTAACGTTTCGGAGGGTAATCTCCCCCCGTTTTCAAAACTAAACTAAAAAATAAATTATATTAATTCGTAATATATAAAGTAACGAGTGAAAGTAAATATATTTTTTTGTATATGTCAACGATACTTACATTGACAGTGGCGAAAAACCCAAATAAAGGAGAAAAAATATATGAGCACGCCACAATCATTCAGACATAATGGATTTATATTTTATTACAATTATTATAATTGTATTATTGTATATTTTTTAGTTATTGTATTTTTATCATTGATACAGCAAATAAACTTATTATTATTATATATATGGTATTTTGAATAAAAATAAATAATTTTGGCAAAATAATAGGTGTTTCGGTTAATAATGTCGTTAGTAATACATCTGTTGGTATAGACCAAGCGTCTTCAACACGCGACCCGCCTATCTTTTCACGTCCTGCAACTAAAACGAATAAACTATGTAATAAGTCATCCAAAACTGGAAAACAAACGACATGCAAAAAATAATCTAGAACTAAAAGTCTAAGTATACTTACTTAGACTTTATCTAAGTCTCAAATCTTTAACTTCGTTTACAAAAGTTGACCTGGTGTAATAGTGGTTTACACTGTGGTTGCCGTTACGCATTTAAATTATTGTGATGAGGGCATTCAATAATAATCGATAACGGCTTGAGTGTTATTGATATTGTCATGGTGCTCCAAGCGATTAGCAAGTGGTCGTGCGAAAACTACAGTGTTCCGCTGGACACTTTGCGGCTTCTTTGAGAAGATTCTGGAAAGTGGGCGGCAATATTATTTCGACGGTGATTTAGCGGCTATAATAGGATGAATCGAAAACGCAAAATATATGATATGATAGGTACAACCCAGTTGGAAATTTTCATCCGTGATTTCGTTCGTAATTTTGAAATTACAGAACTGGCTGCCATTTATCCTATGAAAGCAACTACGAAAGGAGTACACATTTTCAAATGTATTATGATGATATTGAATCGATAAATATTGACCTTATAAAACTATCAGGCATAATAAAAGATGGGGAACCAGATGGTTGGTAAAAAGTAAGAATTTGCAGCCTTAATATAAAAAAGCCAGTGGCTTAAATTTAATGCAATATCATTGTATTATACATTAACAAAATTTATGTGGCAAAAAAAATGTTGATCATGTTATGAAAGAATTATAAAGATGGTAAATTTCATGAGGTCTCGAGGACTCAATCACTGAGAATTCCAAAATTTCGTTAGCTTAGTAGAGGAAGAATGTTGAAGCGGATATTCGACCTCAAAGAAGCAATTAAAATGTTTCTGGTTGGCAAGGGAAAACCTAGTGACCTCTTCGATGCCCAAGAATGGCCCAGTGATTTTGGCTTCCTGACTGATCTGAATGATCTGAACAGGCGACTACAAGGCAAGGAAAACTTTATAAACAACTTGAATGCCAATATAAAATCATTTGAAGCTAAATTCAATTTGTGAAAAATGCAGCGCCAGAAAAAAGATTTCACGCACTTCCCGAATTTGTCAACTTGTGCTGGTAGTGAGATGGACAGATTGAAAGAATTTACTTCGAGATTTTAGAACTTCAGGGACAATGGAAATTTAATAAACGATACTTTTCAGTGTATTTGTTGAAGATGTTCCAGGAAATTTGCAAAAAGAAATCAGATCTGCGGTGCAATAATAAATTAATGGAAAAAAATATAACTTTGGCCTTTTTAATTTTTACTCCAAATATATTGACAAAAATAAGTTTCCAAGTATTCAACCTCATGCTCAGAAAATGATATCACTCTTTGGAAGCGCTTATGCATGTGAGCAGTTTTTTCCTCGAACAAAACGTGTTAAATCAAAAAATAGGACCAAAATAATGGACTTGCAAATAATGGACAGTAATGGATGCACTGCTTAGTCAAGGGGTGATAGAGCATATGTAAACCTATTAGGATCGATATATGATGGAGTTGCAGCCACAATTCACCTTGATGATCTTGAAGTAGGAATTAATGTAGAACGAAGTGTACGGCAGGGTGACGCAATATCGCCTATTCATTTCTCGGCTGGCCTTGAAGAAGTATTCTGTAAACTGGATTGGGAATAGGATGATGTAAAGATCAATGGTGCAAACTAAAACCATCTTAGATTTGCAGATGATATCGTTGGATTGGGCACAAGACCCAGAGGAGCTGTAAAGACGCATACAAGAACTGCAAAGGGCTGGCGAACCATTTGGCTTAAAAATAAACCTGAAAAAGAGTCAGGTTATGTTCAATAACTTCGCTCAAGACAGAAGAATTTCAATTTTAGGAAGGGATTTGGAGATTGTGTTTATATATCTTTGGCAAAGGATTTCAATGAAGGGGAATACCGTCCGGGAGGTGGAATGGCGGGTTAAATGTGGCTGGCAGGCATTTGGCAGGCTCGGCATTGTGTTTAAAAGCAGACTCCCACTTTGCCTGAAAAGAAAAGTCTTCGATCAGTGCGTTCTACCCGTTATGCCATATGTAAGTGAAACCTAGACACTCACATCGCAATCAATTCAAAAACTTCGGGTAGCACAGAGGGGAATGGAAAGACAGAAAGTCCTGCGTATGAATTAGGGAACAAACGAAGGTCTGTGACATCATCAGAAGAGTAAAGCAATTGAAACGGAGATGGGCAGGCTATATAGCGAGGCGATGGGATGACAGATGGACCGAGGCAATCCTGGAGTGGATACCGCTTGATCGCAAACGTCCGCGAAGAAGACCGAAAGCACGATGGATTGATGACATCGTTAAGTATATTGGACCCGAGTGGCAGAGGAAAGCCCAGGACCGTGAAAGTTGGAAGCATGCTGAAGAGGCCTTCATCCTGCAGTGGATCGATACAGGCTGATGATGATGATATATATATAGATATATAGATATATATATATATGATATATATATATATATATATATATATATATATATATATATATATATATATATATATATATATATAAATAATAAGAGTGTAAAGTATCACCGGAAAAAAAATACCATTATTTAATATATCATTACTGTACGAATCCAGATATCTTTTATTTTTATTAGTACAATGCCTTGTCATTTACCAGTTGAATATAATATTGGAGACTTATTTGATGATAATAAAAACTTTAGGTAACAAAAAAATAAGAATGGCTTTTAATTTTTTTTTGCTGTTCGTTCATTGTTATCGAAAATGTTTTAATATCTTTGGTATACATTGTCCATGCATCCATACAGTTTTAAATGCGCAAAGCATTGTACTCCCGAAGAGAGGTATCCAATATTGCAGTTACGGAGTCAAAACAAAACGTATACATTTATTTCTCATCTACTAAAGCGATCTGAACGCGTTATTGCTAAAGTTTTAAAGAAGCAATAATTAATAAAGATATCACGAAACACAAGCAAAAGATTGAATAAATATATTGTATGAGAGGCACAGAAACACCTATTTTCTACTTCGTTTGACAATTAACAGAAAATGGGGCTACAAATCAGTACATGGACAATTCGTAGACGAATGGTAGAGATAGATATTCATGAAAGACTGGCAAGAAAGGTACCACATTTAAGTAAAAAACATATTCAGCATAGATTAAGTTTTGCCAGATTTAACAAAAACTACAGCCGTAATTGGAAAACTATTTTATTTAGCGATGAAACACAAAAATAAATCTCTTTGGATTAGATGGGAAATGGTACGTTAGGCGATATAAGAATGAATAACTAAATCCGCGAAATACATTAGGAACAGTAAAGAATGAAGGAGCAAATATTAAACTATGGGGTTGCTTTTCCTATAATGGTGTAGGTCCACTATATTGGATGAAAGATACCATGACCAAGAAATCTACATGGAAATATTAGAAAAAATTATGCTTCCTTATGCCACAATGAATATGCCGCTAAAGTGGATCTACCAGCAGGATAACGATCCGAAACAGACCGCGAAAGTAGTGAAAGGATGGTGTCTTTCAAATAAGATTGAAGTGTTGCCCTGGCCGTCGCAATGTCTGGATTTAAATCCAATAGAAAATCTTTGGCAACATTAAAAAAAAACATTACTAATAAAAAAACATCAAACAAAAATATGTTGTGGGCGGGATTTTATACCGGTTGAAACTTGTCAGAAGTTAATAAACTCTATTCCAAGAAGATGCTCAGCTGTGTTATATATATATATATATATATATATATATATATATATATATATATATATATATATATATATATATATATATATATATATATATATATATATATATTGCGGCACATCGGTCGACAATGCTACCCAAATCTGGCCCTTGTATAACAAAAGGTGGAAGACCCCTTGTATAGACTAATGCGGTGGTATAGACTAATAGAATATGGTATTTTGGAGGGTAAAAATAAACTCTAAACAAAAAAACTTGTGAACGTTGGTTTAGACGCTTTTGTGATTTTGCTATAGAAGACAAGAAGCGTCCAAGGCAGCCCAAAAGTTTTAAAGATGCAGATTTGAAAGCATTATTGGATGAAGACTCAACTCACATGTGGAAACAATTGACAGAAGCATTGAATGCTGCCCAATCCACCATTTCCGGACGTCTACGTACATTGGGAAAAATCCAGAAGGAAGGAACGTGGGTTCCATATGAATTAAAAGTAAAAGTAAAATGTGCAAAAGTTTATTTGGAAAACGTTAAATGGGGCGTCCTTTCCACCCGTCGTATTTACCGGACTTAGCCCCTTAGCCGTATTTACCGGACAACCACTTATTTCGATCGATGTAGCACAGACTTTCAGAACAACACTTACATTACGTAATTAGTTATTCTTATATCACTTTCTCAGCTTGAAAAGCTGGAAACTATTATCCGACTCCTCGGGCATGACATTGGAGCTCGGCTCAAATTCTGGGGATAAATTTGATTATATGACTGCATTTCGCTAGTTATTCTTATTACCATTATTACCAGTATTACCAAACTGACATCACTTTCTCAGCTTGAAAAACTAAAACTATTAACCGAGTCTTCGCCGCCACATTAGAGTTCGGCTCAAGACCTGGTGATAAATTTGATTATATGACAGCATTCCGCTAGTAATTATTATTACTATTACCGAATTAACGTCACTTTCTCAGCTATATGACCGCATTCCGCTAGTTATTCTTATTATCATTACCGAATTAACGTCACTTTCTCAGCTTGAAGAGCTGGAAACTATTAGCCGAAACCTCGCGCGCGACGTTGGAGTTCATCTTAAGACCTGGGGATACATTTGTTAATATGACAGCATTCCGCTAGTTATTCTCATTACCAAATTGATATCACTTTCTCACCTTGAAGAGCTGGAAACTATTAGCCGATTCCTCGAACGCGACATTGGAGTTTAGCTCAAGACCTGCATAATGTCATGGATTAAATCGTGAGTATACATTCTACAGATAAATATTGAGTAACAAATTCTGGAAAAAAGCCACACTCAAATCCGAATCTATCTTAAACATATCAACTAAGACATTCATTATACAAAGTCCAAAGGGAATAGAGCCTACACTTGGAAAAAACAGAATCTTTTTTTTTGCCTAAAAACATTTGCCGGTAAATATATATTTTCTTTAATACAATCTAATTTGCCATAGCAGTAACGGGACATTTCTTTAAAAAAAATGATTTAAAATTAAGGTTACCATTCAAAGGCTATTAGCAAATGAGTAACCTTACCTGACAGAAACAGTAAAACTGTTTTATGTGAAAGCTGATATAAAAATTGCATTCAAAGTTGTCTTATGTCCTAGCTAAACAACACCTACATCAAACAAATAACCTTGCTAAATATTTTACCTGGAAGCTTCTCGAGGATTACTCTAATTCAGTTTGAGTCTACAACCAGTTTCATTCTAGAACATTAATTACAGCCGCTCCTCCTCAAAAAGTTCCAAAAACAAAAGGTCTCTGCAGCTGACTGATGATTGACTACGATTTTTTTTATTTGCTTAATTCAGTTGCAAATTATTATAAGCAAAAATTATTGGGAAAAATCAATTTTTATATGGCAAATTTGATGGACAAATAAATATATAGAAAAAAAAATTACAATTATTGGGTGAATATGTCGCAGAATGGTATCAATGACTAGTTGTCCTTAAACAATATTACGACTCGATAGAACAAACTACAGCAAGATTTACAACAAAAAGGCTGATTTAAAAGCATAATAGGATGGTCAACATATATCTGACAGATAAAATGAGAATTAAGGCTCAACAATCAAAATATCATAAAATTTAGAACACAGTAAAACAAAGTCTTACAATGTTAGAAGCACAATTAAAAATATTATTGAAAAAGTAATCGAAAGCGCAACAATAAACCAAAAAACTAATCAGGCTTTATCACATTCAGACGAAAAAAGGTTTATTTGCTTTGAAAATACAGCTCAATGATATCAAATGAAGAGAGAAACGAAAATACATGACTAAAAGAAATAATAAACAGTTTCGTTTTATACAAACTTATGACTCATTAAAAATATGTAAATGGGGCATAGGTAAATCAATTTGGCATAACATTTATTTAAAAAAACAGCTAAGGTTTTACCATTAAAAGTAAAAAAAAAAGAAAATAAATATATGAGATAACGCTAAAGAACTGTTCAGTAAAAAAAGAAATTTGTAAAAAAAAATTGGCAGAAGTGGAGCGTTATTATTTAATTTAATTCAATTTTCAATCAGAAATGGTACAACGGACGTAAAAAAATTTATTTTAGTATAGAATAAAAACATAAAAAGTAAATACATATAAATATAAAATATTAACCAGAAATATAGAATTAAAAGCTTTTATAATGTCAATTATATTCATAGTGGTGCATGCAATCAAAATATGGACTTTAAAAAACATATAATGGACATGTAGGACAGGAAAACATTCAGGAAATGTTTGGGCTGCCAAATATAATTTACACAATAACTAGAAGTGAAGAAGAAGAAGATTTATAAATTATACAATAATACACGCCCAAAGACAGATATTAAATTGATAGGGTATATTCAACAAATAAAATATGTAAAAAAATATTGAAAAATTGAGGAAAAAATAAAAAATAATCAACCAAAAAAATTATAGATAGAAAAACATTAGATTTAAGAGTTGAGAATTTTCAATTAACCACAAAAAACAAATAAACTGAATTAAAGACCAAATCATTAAAAAAAATGTTAATCCAAGAAGAAATCTTAAACCAAAAAAGGAGAGTTTATAATCTCATATCAGCTGTTAATACTGTAGATTAGTAACACTACTAGCACATTTGTCACATATACAAGATAGTTCCGAGTAAAAGTTTATATTTTTATGTTACTGAACTTTAGATCCCTGTTAGTTTCTCACTAATTTTTGAATTAAATGTAAGAGACATATCAAAAGTAATTATGAAGGCAAGATGTTAAGGAGAGACTTGAATGCAATCAAATGGAACTCAAGATCTTCCTGGTTGTCACTGCTGCAAAGGTTAATTTGGAACTATCACCTTATTCACTCATACGAATCAATTAAAGAGACATAATTTAAGATTAATGCAAAGTGTAGCTTTTATACAAGCAAATTTACTTACCTTAACTTAAATTTGACTCCTTCATGCAGCAAAAGCCGGTTCTTATTTCCTCAACAACACAACACTGTCACGCACCGAACTCGCGAGTTCGACTTACTATGCATATGCGCACCTACCTGAAAAATAAAGAAATATATCAGTGCGCGATTCCACCATTCCATTCCGTATAGCAATAAATTAACCTGGTTAATTATTCAAGCATGGCTCTGGCATCATGTCAGCAGATTCCTTAATTGCATGAAGAAAAATAATTGTTTTAAAATTGATAAAATTTAGCCTCAAGCTACGAAATTTTATCACAGCAAGGGAAACTTACGAAATATTGTCTCTAATATTATATATTAGCTCTAACATTGAAGAAAATACAAGGAAAGTTTAAAGCAATTTTATTTTTCGACATTCCACGAGGAATGGTATAGTCCTGCCATCGACTCATTCACAGAGGAGTCATCTAACAAATTATTTCAATTAAAAATAAAACCCCAAGCATCATCATTGTGATAAGAAAACCAAGCAAAGTGATAAGAAAATCAATCAAGCAAGAAAAAAGCAAACATTTATTCTGTTATAATTTATTAAGAATATTGTTATAAACATATTAAACTTTAACTTAATTCCCTGTTAACCACAATTAAAAATAAATCCCCAGGCATCATCATTGTGATAAGAAACATGCATTAACAGGCTGCTGTACAAAATAAATGATCATTATCTGGAGGCATCTCGAAGGTGGCTCTAATCCCGCTTGGGTCCCCTAAGCATCTTCATTCCAGGACAATCCCAATCTTTCGCCCATACAAAGTACAAAAAGCAAATCTTTGTAACAATTTTATTGGTGAAAAACTGCGATTGATACATTTCCCATCAAACACTGTACCAGCAAAACTTAAAACTATTAATACATATTGATGAATAAAATGCTCACAGTAATACAAAATTTTGATGGTTTATTAATATTTAAATATCTGATATTTGTTGTAGATAATAAATGAATAAATTGATAAGAAAAGCAGCAAAGAGAAAATTGTAGCTACAGCATTGTGGAACTGCCTGGAATCGCGTATGACGCGAAGTCTTCCTGCACGCCTTTGCCAAGTCCTGACACACGTCGAGTGCCTCCTCCACTCTGGCAAAGCGAACGAAACCTTCAGGGTATTTCTGGAACGGGTAAAAGGCCTCGACGATAATCCGAAGAACGCAAGGAAAAGGACAACTCACTCGCGACACACACCGCCGTTGAACCCATCTGTGAACTCTAATTTAAAGAGCACTCACGCTGCTAGATCGTCCTCAAACAAACACAAACAATCATTAGCATTATAGATTATTAAAGCAGAAGGTCTAAATATAACCCACATGTTTTATTCAAAATACTGTGATATGCTCGCCCCCCAACCCGAAATTTCTTCTTGTTCTAGCGTGCAAAAATGACATTAAAAAATATGAATGACCCTAACGCGGCACAGATGATGATTCAACCATTTATTTTATCAAAAAATTATAAATAGAAAAAAACATTAGATTTGAAAGAGTTGAGAATTCTCAATTGACCACAAAAATCAAATACATTGAAATGATGAGCAAAATCAACCAGAAAAAAAGGATGTTAATACAAGAAGACAACTTAAATCAAAAAAGGAGAATTTATAATCTCAAATCAGCTAGTAGAACTGTAGATTAGTAACAGCGCTACCACAATTGTGACTTTATGTCAAATAGCAAGAACACACATACAAGATAATTCTGAGTAAAAATTTAGCTTTGTATATGTCACTGAACTTTAAATCCCTGTTGTTAGTTTCCAACTCATTTTCGAATAAAATATTAAAGACAAATATCAAAAATAAATATGAAATAAAGACATATTAAAACAAAACACCTGAAGGCAATTAAGTGGGACCCAAAATCTTCCTGACTGCTGCAGAGGTTAATTTGGAACCATCACTTATTGACATATACGAACCAACGTAAAGTTAATTAACGGGACAACATTTAAGATTAATACAAACTGTAACCTTTATACAAGAAAACGTACTTACTTTAATTTAAGTTTGACTCCTTCATGCAGCAAAAACCGATTATTGTTTCATCCACAACACTATCAATCACTCACGAGGTCGAATTACTATGCCTTTGCGCACTTACCTGAAATATAAAGAAATGTATTATTGTACGATTCCTCTTAACAATGAATGAACCCAGTTTATTGTTCAAGGCATAACGTACTTGTTATGTTAGAGAATATCAATAAGAGAAAAACTGATATCTTAAGCAGCACTTTGTCATCATATCAACGGATTATTAGCACTTCTCTAATTACATCGAGAAAGCACTTTCCTAATTACATAATTGTTTCGAAATTATTAAAGAATCGTTTCAAGTCCTAGAAAACTATTGGCATGATCCTGCCGAGGAAGAAAATGACCCGAAACATAGTGAGCCCATATGTAGCCCTTGTTCAGTCCATAATATGTACTTTCGACTGTAGATCAAAGTGATGAATACAGGTTTCATCCACCATCACAAATATTTCCAAAAACTATTCGGAATCTGTGTTAATTATCGTCAAATTTGCCTCAGCGTTCAATTAATTGATACGAAGAGATATAATCACCATACATTCTTGATTGATTATATTAAAAGTATGAATCTTAAATGAAAAATAACATACACGGAAAACGTGCAGTAATATCAACAAATATTCCTGAACCACCCTCGTAAATTATTAGAGAAATTGTTTCAAAGTAAACTAAGACTCAGCAACCCAGAAAAATGATAAAATGAAAGAGGCTCACCTGGTTGCTTCAAGAAGATAGCTCTAATCCGGCTTGTGTCCCCACATCATCTTGATTCCAGGATAGTACCAATCCCAGTCTTTCTCCCCCGTCAAAGCCCAAAAAGCAAACGCTCTTTGCAGCAACCTGACTGGTGAGAAACTGCGATTGAGGCATTCCACATCAGACACTGTACCCATATATTAGATTTTACTACTCATTACTCATTACTGTTACTTTAGATAATTTACAGTGAAAACAATATGTTAAACAGATTTCTAATCTTTATCTCCTTAATCGTTATTAAAAACATTAAAAATGAAAATATAAAATGATTCAATAACAACAAAACGAAAAAGCACAGTGCTGTAGAAATGCCTGATACAGCCCGGAATCGTTCCGGACTAGGATTGTCATCGCCCAGTGGTCGTTCTCCTAAAAATAATTTGTTCAGACATTATGGTAATTCAAGAAAAATAATTTCAAATATTGAAATATATTCTAAAACTAGTGCATTCTAAAGCGAATATCTCTGCATTACATTTATATATCAAGAAAGTATTTTCAATTACCTTGAACTAAGCATGAGGCCAGCAAGAGGTTCTTTTTGTTTCACTGCTCAACTTGCTTGAATAAAAACTGTAAATTTCAAGGAACAAATGTTAACAGTATATTGCAATCGCCTGAAGGTTGTTTGGATTACCATTAACTAGAT
This sequence comes from Cosmopolites sordidus, assembly GCA_031761425.1. Taxonomy (NCBI): domain Eukaryota; kingdom Metazoa; phylum Arthropoda; class Insecta; order Coleoptera; family Curculionidae; genus Cosmopolites; species Cosmopolites sordidus. The sequence goes on from JARFXV010000012.1 coordinate 588,453, forward strand.
TTGATGAAAGCAGAAGTGGGTTCTTCTTTCTTCACCAACACGGTCACTCACTCGCGAAGTAACCTTACTGAATACAACGCCTATGCGCACTTACCTACGAAACACAGAAATGAATTAGGATAAAGTTTTTTTGTCGTTTGAAGAAGAATAAGAATATTATTTTAAACTTTAACTCAATCATCTTTAACTTAAAAATAAATCTTCAGACATAATCATTCTGATAAGAAACAAACATTAACAGGTTGTCGTAAGACAAAATAAATGAGCATTACCTGGAGGCATCTCGAAGGTGGCTCTCTGCTCTCTGCTTGGGTCCCTGAAGTATCTTCATTTCAGGACAATACCAATCCTAATCTTTCACCACTACAAAGTCCAAAGGGCAAACGCTCTCTGTAACGATTTGACGGGTGAAAGACAGCGATTGAGACATTTCACGTCGAACACTGTACCAGCAAAACGTAATACTTACAATTGCAATTATTACTAGATAATGATGAATGTAGAGAGTAAAATGTTCACAATTAATACAAAATCTTGATGGTTTATTAATATTTAAATCTCTTATATTTGTTGTAGCTAATAAATAAATAAATTGATAAGAAAAGCAGCAAATAATTTGTGGCCACAGTGTCGTGAAAATGCCCGAGTACTGCCTGAAATCGCGCACGACACGAAGTCCTCCTGCACGCCTTTGCTGAGTCCTAGAAAGAAATACTTGGAATCAGAAATAATTAAAACCCAATGTGACCGAATTTGAAAAATTATATAAGTTGTACAAGTCTTAAATCTTAAATAAATTATCAAAACCGAGTGTTTTAAAGTGAAATACAATTATTTTAAATATGTGTTACAACTGTTTGAATAAATAGCGAGAAGGATGAAACAGCTTACCGTAAATCCCATGTCCTTTGTCCGGAGTGTCTTCTGTCCCTCCATAATTTTCACGCCGGAAAAGACAGTGTGATCGTACTGTCTAGGACACGTCGAGTGCTGCCACCCCTCTGGCGAAGCGAACGAAACCTTCAGGGTGTTTCTGGAACGCGTCAAAGGGCTCGACGATGCCCCGAAGCATCCGAGGAAAAGGACAACTCACTCGCGCCACACACAACCATTCCACTCATCTGTGAACTCTGGTTTAAAGAGCACTCACGCCTCGAACTCGCGCTGAAACAGCACAAACAATCATTAGCATTATAGGTTCTTAAAGCAGCTGGTCCAAATGTAACTCACATAGTCTGTTTTTTTAATACTGTGCTATGCTCGCCCCCATCTAAAGATTTCTTCATATTCTAACATGTAAAAATGAGATAGTAAAACAATGAATGACTAACGCGCCGCGGGTTTTTCGTGTATCTTCAAATGATTCGACCATTTACGACAATGACAACCTCACACACCCTCCCGGGTAGGCGTAAAGCCGGAATTATCTGGGTATCAAATCCAGGCGCCGCTCATAACTACCACCACGCTTGGAAACGGTAAGCACCCGCAGTCCATGACAGAAAATAAATTCAGTGAAACTGAAAGAGAAATGAAAAAATTAATCACTGACGAAAATCTGTAAAGACGTGCGTCAGCATTAGAATAACTACAAAAAAAAGAAATAATGGATCTGCAACAAACTCCCAACCATACACCAGCGCAAACCGCTTGCCTTGATGACGGAAGCTGTTTGCCCAACTGATGTAACACCTCCATTCCCGCCGGACTCAGTCTCGTGCGAATTTATTACAAAAGGTCCTGGAGGGGCTACATCGCTGGGCAAAAAGCTAAATGCCATAAAGGTACCCTCGCCTGCTACGACTGTCGTTAATGATAGCTGCACGCCGAAACATGGTCCCAAGTCTCCTCTAGGATTTACCGTACCACTCCACGTCACTTTACATTATCAAAAAACATTTTTTGGAAACATTTTTTCGATACGGCGTAATTAACATCCTATTAAGATATAAGCTACCTCATAAATTAAAATATCTATTTGGCAATTATTGTCACTTCTTTTATTATTATTTAAATCAATTTATAAAAAAGCAAGAACAATAACCAGACAAAATATTCATGCACTTAATATAAGACCATTTTTATTTCAAAATAAATAAAGAAGAAATAAACAAATATCTTGATTTTGTAATAAAATAATTCTTCTTACATTTCAAGATCTTGTGAAATAAATAGTTTGAAATAAAAAATATGTTTAAAAAAATACCCCCGTAAAACATAAGTATTCTTAGGTTCCTCCCATTTCAGAAAATAAAAATAAAGCAGAAATAAACCTAAAAATATAATACATAGAATAAAGCTATAATACAAATAGCTCATACTTTGTCAATATAAAAACATAGCCAAACTTTCTGCTTTGACACTATCAACATCGACCAGGTCTGCCTTGACTGGGCGCATTCTAGGAGATAGTCAGTCATATTTGATCGAGAATAATTCCGGAAAGCAGAAAATTTGGAAACGAAAACTTTGACATTTTCGAAATATCATGCATAAACTTACTCGATTTGGGGGCAAAGCGATACACTATTCAAGGACGGTGGGAAATAATGCTTAACTTCACTGACTGACATCTCGCGACTAAGTTCTTAAAGCACGCGCAAAGAGGGCTTTACGTCATCCTGTGAACAAAAAGGTCCAATCAGAAGAGACATTTTATTCTACATAGGAGGTGACGTTTTACCTACCTAATTTTGTTGTTATTTTTTGTCAAAATAAAAAAATATTGCATTTTTTTAATAATGTATCTAAATGCTTAACTTATGAGTTATATTTTATTAAATATGCTACAGAAAAATGGACAATGCACATGTATTAATACTTTTATGAAAAATACGAATGAATGTAATAAAACAAATTTAAGAGTGTTTTTCAAAATATCTGATAAATATTGAAAAAACCTTATTAGAAACAATATTTTACAAACGAATAAGGGTTAATACCTAGCATTAATAGAAATACTTATATTTTAATAAATTACATTATATATGATAAATATCATATATCAATTTTATGCAAAATCAAAGCCTGAATAGAAAAATACTGCTTGTATTTTTTACTTTATAAATACACCAGACAGTATCTAATTTAAAATGCAGGACTTTAAAAATAATAAAAATATGTTGTACTTTGAACAAAGTTCATACAGACATTTATATTTTCAAAATAAGTGTTAATACCCCATAAAATCATAGTATGAATAGAAAAGAATACAGATCGAAGGGTTTATTTTATTAAAAACTATAATACCTAATTTTTAATATACAGTGCTTAAAAATGAAAAGAAATGCATCTTAAATTTCAGACCATCATTTATGTATTCAGTAATTGGGTTAATTTTATACGAAATCACAGTATGACTAGGCAGAAATACAGACTGTAGGGTATATCCGATTAAACCGCCAGATATAATAAAAACAAAAATTACAAGGCCTAAAAATGATAAACATTCTTATTCTTTGAACAAATGTCAAACCAACATTTCCTCAAAAAAGTATTAATTTTATACAAAATCGCAGTCTAAATAAGAAAGTGTGCAGATTTTAGGGCCTATTTTATAAAAAGACCAATAATTTAATTTTTTATAGACACGGCTTTTCAAATGATGAAATGATAACAAAATGGTACATGTAGCTGGAACAAACATCAAACCAACATTGCCTCCAAAAGCGCGATCGAAGCATTCTGGGTCTGCTTCCATCGGCAGTTTAAGCTTTGGAAATACTCACAAGACATGAGGAACCATATCAAGTGTATACGGGGATGGTCGATCACCATGATAAAATTTTAACTAAAAAAACATTATCTGTAAAAATTTGAATTTGAACATTGAATTTAAACCACCTAAGAGCCTTTTTATAGTTTGTTGTTTTTTATAGTTCATATACAGTCAGTTGCATTGTTACCCAACTTAATGCTAGTACGTTGTTTGGCCTACAATCCAAAACTAGTGTCATGTTTTATGAATAAAAAAATATGCAACCATTCATCTTTGGAGAAGCTGTGTATATCAAAACTGTTATATTTTCAGCAGAACTAATGAAGGGTTAGATGTGAGTGTCAGGTGAAGGTGTCAGGATCAATGAACTTGCAATACCTTCTAGATTGTATTATTTATACCGAATGTGAATAAAATACATTATTTGTATCTTTATACAATATATTTGTCAATAACAAATTTTAAAACCCAATAAACTAAATTATCTTCAACATATAAACTATTGTTTACAAACCCTATAAGTATGTTTTCTTTATAAATGTTTTGCAGCTAAAAAATAACAGAAACTGTTTGTTAACAACCTAACAAAATTCAAGATTATTAAATAATTATTTTAAAAGAATAAACTGTAATTTCTACACTATTAAATAAAACTAATCTAAGAATACCCACAGCTTTAATTAACTTCAACATAAGTGACTTGGATAACATTTTAATATATAAAAGAATTCCTATAAAAAAAACTATAATGATGACAAAACTTCAGATAAAATATATACACATTATAAATTATCCTGTTCAATTTAAAGATTCAATATACTAATATAAATATATAAATATATATATATATAAATATATATATATATATATATATATATATATATATATATATATATATATATATATATATATATATATATATAAATATATAAATATATATATATATATATATATATATATATATATATATAAATATATAAATATATATATATATATATATATATATATATATATATATATATATATATATATATATATATATATATATATATATAATTCACATGTTGAAAATCTTTATCAGAAAAAGCAGTTATAATTTCCAAATCCATTGCTTGATCATTAGTCCTTACAATCTTCCTTTATGTTAATTTCGTGAATTCCATATCGCAATAGGATTAACATTTCCATATACAATTTTTGCCTTTAAACTGAATTTTGATGTTTATATATGTTATAGTTCAAGAGTAGAGTCAAGAATCCAGTTTCCAAACAGTTCAAAACACCTATGAGATGCACAATTTCTATTTCAATAGCAGCAAATTCAATTACATTTTGATTAGGACCATTTAATTCTTAAACATGTACCTGAAAATGAAAATTATTTGTGCCTAGTAGATTATACTTAAAAATAAAACATATTTAGTACATCTGGATTTGACTAACTAGACAGTATAGACTTCTATAACTAATTAATTCGATTAAAGCGGTATTCACAGTCAATTAGAATACAACAAAATCACTGTAGTTAATCAAATTAAAACTAGAAATCAAATAATACCTTTAATCGCTCTCTAATTTTAAACGTTATTTCAAAATATGAAGCAGTTCATTGTCACATGCGTTCAAATTGGTCCGATATCTTCCAATAAAAAAGATAACGTGAACTGAGTTATGGATAAATCAGAAGTTCTATTCATAGGAGATCCTATTCCAGTAGCATCCCAACGATCTGTTAAGTAAAGCTAGCAAAAAATCTAGTAAAATATTCAAATACCTATATTTTCTTGATTTAAACCACCATGTTGAATTAGAATTGACAGATAGTGATTTTAGCGAATAATATATGGGGCGCATCGTTCATTTAAACTACTATCGTAAATGTTTTTTCAGAAAAAAATATTTCTGTAATTATTAAAAAGCAAATTATGTCAAATTTTAATTAAATTTATTGTTTATTATAGCTTTCTACATATTACAGTTAAATGCATTACGTAACATAAATTAAATATGTGTATATTGGCTTGCCTATAATAATAATATATTTACAGGGGAGTTTTAATAAATCATTGGCCTTGACTCAAAAAAATGTGTGAATCAATATTGTTTTATTTAACAATACCATCTTTGAACTCCTGTATATTTAAAGCATCACATAAAAAGATGTAAAATAAAACAAAATATTAATTATTTTGAAATCGAGTTTGTTCTCCTATATTGCAAAGCAATACCATAACATCAATTATCCTTTTGTTTGTTTTATTTACTTCTTTTTTTAGTTTGATAATACTAAATCGGGAGAGCATGGCGAGATCTCATAGCATAGTTGATTTAAGTATTTGTTACAGGGTAATTGGAAAGGAAAGAGAAGGCAAGTGGGAAAGAGAAAGCCCTTTTCATTTCTAACGTCCATTTTCTGACATGTCAAGTTTACACCAAACAAGTATTTAACTTTTTTGCTAATGTGTAATATTTTGCTTGTCGTAACTAGTCGTAAGATTTTTGAGTTGTACCTAATTGATATTTTTTATTTTATTTTGATTGTGTTTTGTTGCCAACACAGTTTTTGTTGTCATCACTCTGGCATCCACTGCTAGCGTTTCCTTCAAAGTGATCAGCGAATTCTTTTGAATTGGAATATGGACCCAAAACGGTATCCACGAACGGTTTCTTGAATCGAGGGAACAGGAAGAAGTCATAAGGTATTAAATCTGGTGAATGCAGGGTCAATTAACGTTTTTATAAAAATACTGAACGTTGGAATCAATCATATCTGAAAATATAACTTAACAATAAAAAAATCCGTTTTATTTTACTTTAAACACCTGTTGAAAATGCAAACTATCAACGTAAACAAACAAAAAACTTTCGAGAAAATGACCGTCCATTCTGGGATCGTGTTTTCGTCCTTTTGTTGTCCGTTCAAGCTTCATTATGTACAGATTATATAAACATATCTAACTGGCAATTTCCTTACATCACAACTATCAAATAGAATGAATATGCAATTTGAATCCGACATCTGCCCGCTGACGTTGCATTTGTTTATCCAAATATTATCCAAAATCGTCATATTAAACTTATATCTATTTGAATCGTTTTTTCAAAATTAACCCGTTTCTTTAATAATAAGTAAGTTTGTAATTAGCACACGCAATAAAAACATTATATAATTAGCTAGACCAATTAAAATTGCATTAATTTGAAATCATCTTTCGACAGGTAACCTGTGACATCTTTGACAGTCGTATTTTTCTTCCTTGTGACATTTGATAAACCGAATAGTCGTCATTTAAAAATGTGGTATCATACAGTACGAAACAAATCTCCAATAAGATCACAGGTTTAAATGGCGGACAATGAGGAATGCAAGGAGCCTTTTCGGCACAGTGAAGTACCTTAAATTTGCAAGATTATAAGAAAATGTATTCAAAAGGAAACGCGGCCGTTCATCAGGCAGTTAGTGAAAAGAACACTAGAAGAAAACAGGGGATAAACAAAACTAAACCCAAACTGAGAGATAAAGGGACGCAAATTTTTGGATGCGTATGGAAATGTGAGATGTGGTGAGATTTTATGCAAAATTTCTGATTCGGATTCTATTTAATTTAACCCACCGTTTTCTGTTGAGTTCAATGCCCGCAATATCACAGTTGTATCTTTCAAACTATTCCAGCTCTTGGTGATTTTTAATATTTCTGCAAATTTGATTCCAAAGATATCTTGCCTTTGATGTTACCTATGACAAGCTGTTCAGCATACAGTAGTAGCGGGTTTCTTGATCCAAGTCTATTTTGTCGTAGGATAGAATTCATAATGAATGAGTAGTTTCCAAGTTTTCTTGTATAATGGAATAAAAGGCTCTGTTCCTAACGTTCGACCGTTTAGCACCAGTCCCAGCAAACGGCAGCGTTATCTGGCGCCATTTGGGAGATAAACACATATATACGAATAAAATTGAAAACATTTACTGCAACTCCGAAACAAGATTTGATATTGAAGTAAAAAACAGTTTTCCTAACGTAACAGACCCCGTTCCGTCAACTGGCACTGGTTTCGCAAAGTTGTCTCCTCCCGTTTCGAAAATAGATGCAAATATACGATTTTTTTTAAAGTAACTGCACTTTTCCTATCGCAACAGCCCCCGTTCGGTCGACTGGCACTCTTGTATAATGCTTTATACTCTGAGTATCCTAGCTTTCAGCTTTCAACCTCAAGTAACCCTCGAGAAAAAGAAGAACGTACATATTTCTAGCACTGAGTTACTAAATGGTAAAACAAAAAAAAAATAAAACAAGGAAATTAGCTGTAAAAGGGTTTCAATGCAGCCCCGATATAGTGAGCACTATGATGGGATGATAGTGACCTTCCTTCAACTTGGATGTTTCAAATCTTCCCAAAATAAGTACCCATGAGACCGCTAATCGAATCAACACAAAACTAAAGGCACTGGGTCTTATGGCTAGTACCTCGAGGTGCAAATCCGTAAAAAACCGATAAATTAAATTATTACAACATGGAGGTACTCTTGCATAATGCGGTATACTCTGAGCAGGGCCTCGGTTGCACAAATCGGACGTGGGTAGATATTACTTAGTAAAGTAAACCAGTAGGTAGGAGTTAGTCTGATTGTTCCAGTTATTATGCGCACAGTGTTGTTAAGTTGCGCATCAATTAGGTGGGTATGTTAATTGTTCAGCCACACTGGAGCATATTATTTTGCATCTGAAAAAACTAGCGTGAGATATGATGTAGGCAAAGTCTCCACTGAAGCCAAAATGAAGTAGAAGAATAAAAGAGCTAATATTGGCATCTGGGCATCTTTTGCCTAGCCTGACGTTAAAAATGGGTGACAAAATAAGGTGCAATTCCTCCCACCACCTCCTTAACTCCTTTTCAACTCTCACTACCGCCCAAATAGCCCGATTTTGCCAGGAAAAATCTTAGACCCTCAAAGGATCTATGTTCTCAACGATTAGATTACAGATGAAGGGAATTTTCGAAAGCTTTCCCCCGTCTCTTACTTTATTATTACGTCGTCATTAGGTTTTCTGATTATTTGATGTGATTGATGGATCGAACGGTGGGGCGATAGAGACCGGAGCAGTGAGAGTGAAATATGTTGAGGAGGTGTTGAGGCCAAAGTATGACGAATATTCGGGGATTATCTGAAGAATTTTCGAAATAACCGTTTAGGAGTTGTTTTGTTCTATTTTTTTGTCATCTATATTGCAAACTATTGTACCGGGTACTTCAAAGAAACAAGAAATTTTAAAACTAGGGAAGTAATATAAATAAACTATTTCTCAATAAAACTGTGTTAAAATTTGTTAGTGTGTAGGAAGAAAAAAACAATATAAAGGAAAAGAAAATAAATTTATTATAACTTAAAAGGGGTTATAACATACAATTACATTTAGAATTATACACAGCTGATGAGCGGGTAATTACAATCGTAGATTAGACGTGGGTCACGGTGGATGAACGGCACTGGTCTTGCTAGGGATATGCCAGGAAATCCCTAAGATGTTCTCGGCAGTGGCGGTTCATGGGGAAAAAAAGGTAGGGCACGTGTAACCAAATTTTGGAATGGAGATAGGGAAATACGTCGCAACCAAAAATGTTACATTTCTTAGTATCATACACACACTTTGCTGTATAGAAATACTGTCAGACATCAAATTTTCATTTTTTTTTTTTTTTTGGTGGGACACGTGCTCATGTGCGTTTATGGACCAACCGCCACTGGTTCTCGGAGTTCGGTCTCGTTCGCCCCGCTCACCGTTAGAGCGGCGAAATTTTTCATAAGTATACTAGCTATAGTACTACGTAAGTTACAAATAAAAACCAAATTAATAATATATCAATAATATTGGTATTCAGCTACGTCGCCACCGCGATCCCAAAATAAAAAGTAAAAATGAAATAAAGGTTTCACGTTTGGCGTCAAAAATTAAATAAAAGTAAAAGTAAAATAAAAATGCTCTCATAAAAAGTATTTGACAATAGATAGATCAGCCTTTTTATTTTCTAAGAAAACGGTAAAGATAAGGTAATATATAATAACAAGGAAGAAAAAAAGAAGAACATGATCTGAGTCAGGTTTCGCACAAGAATGGTACGGAAGCAGGGTGGTACCGCCCACTTAAATTCGGCTCCATCCTAAGACCCTAAATTTGGCTCCGTCCAGTGACTATACTTTTGGCCCTGTCCGAAAAACCTTCAATTTAGCTCCATCTAAGGACCATAAATAAAAAATATTAAAAATAATAGCAAAAAAAACAAGATATTCAACAAAAAGGAAATGATAATAAAACAATTTTTTGGCTTGCCCCCGTAGCCGAGAGAAGACGTCGCATATTATTCGAAGACCATGCACGTGGTGTCCTAGCTTTCAACCTCAATTAATACTCGAGAAAAAGAAGAACGTACATATTTCTAGCACTGAGTTACTAAATGGTAAAACAAAAAAAAAATAAAACAAGGAAATTGGCTGCAAAAGGGTTTCAATGCAGCCCCGATATAGTGGGCACCATGATGGGGTGAGAGTGAGCTTCCTTCGACTTGGGTGTTTCAAATCAACACAAAACTAAAGGCACTGGGTCTTATGACTAGTACCTCGAGGTGCAAATCCGTAAAAACCGATAAACTAAATGATTATACCATGGAGGCCCTTCACTACAAAGCTCAACAAAAAAAGTGACTATCCACTTTCACCTCGAGTGCAACTTAACCCCGGTAATCTGGGGAAACTGCGAAGAAAGATGGCTGAGCAGTAGAGCCAAGCGAGGAAATTAATCACATGCATTTAATTAGTTGGGACAAAATCGATACCTGTCTCGTTCTAATGCACTCGGAGAGATAACCATACTTTGATCAGTAACACTTTAACAAAGAAAAAGGAACGGCGCGCGGAGACCGAATAGGAAAGCACCTTGAACTGTCGCTGCAAGGGTGATGCTAGACGTTTAATGTGCTAGACGTGCATTTGTTGGGTAACGTGTATTTTTTGGCGTGGTTCTTTTAGTGATTTTATAATTTTAATATCAATAGGACATATTTTTTGTTAGAATGGCTAAATCAGAAGAGGCGCAAGTGGTGTGTGAACATTAAATAAAAAGTATATTTATTAATAATTGTTTCAAAAAGTTGGAAAAACATTAAAATTCTGCCAATATAACCCCAGTTTACGGTAATAAAATAAATTTAAATAAAGTAATACAGAGCTGTGGAGAACGTGGTCGAAGCAGCAGCGTTTCGGCTTTGATCTTTTCTGCTACACTTCAGTGGGGATTTCTACTAACTTGTGTTGTGCTATTGTCTACACGGTAAGTTGAGCATTAATTTCTTACGTTTTTGACATTGCTTTTGATAATTGGCTGGCTTTTATTTAATTTACCCTGATTAGTTAAAAAAAAAAATCTTTTTGTTTACTGCCTCTTTACAATGAGCGACCCAGGGGGGGTCGTCCCCCCTGATATACATATGGGCAAAAACATAGGTAATACTAATAAAAAACCAGAAATTCCGGAGATTCTTTACTCTGACTCTGACCTTGGTCCCTTCGTCGTATATCTTGAATCTACTGATAAAGTAGGCTACAATGTAGGCAAGGTTAATAATATTAAAATTGCTAGAGACATTTTTAATTTAAAATTAAATAATGTTAAGAAAATAAGTAATAAAGGGCTTAATAGGATAGCAGTAGAGTTCATTAATGCCCAGGCAGCTAACGATATGGTTAAAAATAGATCTTTAATGGAAAAAGGATACAAAACCTTCATCCCCTTTAATTTTGTAACATGCAAGGGTATCTGTAGACAAATTGATATTGACTTAACAGAAGACGAACTTCTTAATTGCTCCTATGCTGGTTCATATGCAGGGCTTGAAATTAAAATCCTTTCAGTAAGACGACTAAACCGTAAAATAATAAATGAAAATGATAAATCTATATCTTATGAACCTACGGGAACAGTCCTCTTCACGTTCAAAGGTGTTGTTCTTCCCAACTCAATAAATTTCTACCATCTCGAACGACCAGTTCAAATCTATATCCCCCCCGTCACACAGTGTTTTGCATGTTTACGTTTTGGACATACGAAAAACAATTGTAAGGGAAAAAAAAGATGCTTCAATTGCGGAGGGGAGGATAAACATTCCGAAGAAAAAAAAAAACAACAGTTTAAAGCTTATTCAGTGGAACATTAGAAGCATCAAATCAAATAGAGATAACCTTATTACACTAACTCATAACGAAAATCCAGATATTATATGTTTAAATGAAACTTGGCTAAAACCAAACCAAAACTTTTTTCTAAAATCGTATAACATTGTCAGGCAGGATAGAGATGATGGATATGGTGGGGTAGCTACCTGTATCAGGAAGAATATTTTATTTAGTAAAATCAACAGTTCTTCATCCGAAAATGTACAATCTGTTACAGTTTTAATAGGAGAAACATATAAATATATATAGCAACAATAACTCCTGCGTTAGCAATAGCTTGTTAGGAAATTTAACGGAGAACATTCCTATAAGCAAATTAATTATTACAGGAGACCTTAACTCTCACCATCCGATATGGGATAAGGCCCCCATTAACAAGGGAGGTAAAACAATCTGTGATTTTGTAATGAATAACGACTTAGTAATCATGAATGATGGATCTGCAACTCTCTTTCAAAACCCTAATTGTAAGGTTAGTGCAGTGAACCTAACTATAATAAGTAGTCAACTGGCATCTGATTCGTCATGGGGGGTTATTGAGGATAGCGGAAATAGTAATCATTTTCCAACCTATATGGATTATAATTTTAAACTCATTACATTATTCAGATACAAACAAAATATATATTAACTCTTACAAAATAAGAAATACCAATAAAGCTGACTGGCAATCTTTTAGTGACAAAATCATATTACAACTATCAAACAAAAATTTAAACATAAGCTATAAAGAACTAACTCAAATTATAAACTCTGCAGCTGACGAAAGCATACCCCTTAAATCATGTGGGATAGTAGGTAAAGTAGGTTCGCCCTGGTGGGATAGTGAGTGTGACGTTTGGTTAAAAGAAAGGAAAAATATAATTAAAAACTTTAATACTTACCCTAATTTAGAAAATTTCATTCAAGCAAAAAAAATTATAGCATCCACAAAAAAAAAGTTTCGGGAAAAAAAAGAGGGAAATTTAAGAGCTTCTGCGAATCCCTCAATAGAGAATCCAACATTACATACATTTGGAATAAAATTAAAAAATTTTCGAACAACAAAACGAAACCTAATAATTATACAATTTCTGACAACATTAAACGCAAAATCGTAGGCAGAATGTCTAGCATAGATATAGACCCGACCTTTCAAATTTTACAAACAAACGAAACTAATATATTGCCCTTTTCTATGCACGAATTGAATAATGTCTTAAACAATAACAAAAAAAAAAAATCTTCTCCAGGTCTTGATGATTTGGCTTATATAATGTTTAGAAAATTACCATTCAAAGCAAAACAAATTTTTCTAAACATCCTCAACAATTGTATAAATGGATATTCCTTACCTGAAGAATGGAAAAAGTTTAATATAATAACATTACTGAAGCCGAATAGAAATCCGGCCTCAGCGAAGAGCTACAGACCCATCGTTCTATCAGCCTGTGGTCTGAAAATTCTAGAGGGCATGATTAAAAACCGTTTAGACTGGACTCTGGAACGCAACCGTACTTTCAGTTTTCACCAAACCGGCTTTCGGAAAGGAAGAGGTATATATGATAACATTGCATTTTTAACCACCTTTATCCAGGACGCCTTCTTTAACTCGGAATCAGTCATTGCTGTTTTTTTGGACATTAAAGCAGCATATGATGGAGTAAATATTTATAAACTTTACGATAAATTACACAAACTACACATTCCCGTAGAAATTAATAATCTCATATTTCAAATTTTAAAAAATAGATTAATCTACACAAGAGGTAATAATGGAGCGATGTTGGGTCCGTTCTTAGCAAACAAAGGTCTTCCTCAGGGCTCCCCTTTAAGTACCATACTTTTTAATGTATACATTGCCGATGTCTTTAAACTTCAGTTGGGACAAACAAAAATAATCGGCTACGCTGATGATTTGGTAGTTTTCTGTAGCGGTACAAATATAAATAAAATGGCTACAATAATAAATCAGTCTTTGCGGAAAATTAACAACTTTTTACAGGAAAATGATTTATCCTTGGAGGCAAGTAAATCGGAAGCAATCTGGTTCACAAAAGGCAAAAGAATAAGTACACCTCCCCCCTTAAATATAAACAATACTAATAATGAATATAAAAATGAAGTAAAATACTTAGGGATCATACTCCAAAAAAACCTTAAATGGAATTCACACATCCAGAACATCTCAAATAAAGCCAAAAAATCTCTCAACATCTTAAGAACACTCAGTAGAGTATGGTGGGGGGCGGACCCCAGCATCTTGTTGATAGCATTTCAGGCCTTGGTAAGATTTCATTTAGATTTTGGATCGATTTTTATAAAACCTACTAACAAAAAACTACTGAAATACATGGATGCAATATTCTATCAAGGTCTTAGAACGTGTTTGGGTTGTATGAATTCTACTCCTAGAGCCGCATTGCTGGGCGAAGCTGCAATGATTCCGTTGGAGCAAAGAAGGAAAATACTGGCCAGCAAGTTCCTGTCAAAAATAGTTATCATAGAAAACCATCCTTTAATATTTCTGATTCGTAAAGCACGTCTTCAATTTCTTTATAGACCTCATTTAGGCAGGAATGAGCAGATTCCATACATAGCTATTGCTTTGGGGGATTTTCTACCACACTTCATTAAACTATATAAAAGCACAAATTTACCATGTTACGAATATGACTATAACTCACTGATTAATCCTATCAAAATAATTAAAATTAACTTAAAAAAGAAAAACGAAATAGGATTAAAAGAAACCTTTTTGTTAGAAACAGAAAAATTCAAAAGTTCCTTTACCTTTGTCTACACGGATGCCTCAAAAAAAGATTCAAAATCGGGATATGGTCTGAGCATTCCCGACATAGGCTTCAAATTTTCGTCGAGGTTGCCAGACTCTCTGTCTATTTGTAAAGCTGAAATAATTGCCATCCACGACGCAATAAAAATAATTATTGACAAACACATAAAAAAAAACCATTATTTTCACTGACTCTGAGAGTGCAATCAAAAAGATCAATAAATGTTTGCTCAATGCTACGGCAGATTATTGGACCCTTAGAACTAAACGCCTTCTAATCTCAGCAAATAATAACGGTTTTGACGTCCGCTTAGCATGGATTCCAGGACACGCCGGTATTTCCGGTAATGAGGAGGCTGACTCCTTGGCAACATAGGCAGAATCCTAAATATTCCCAAAAATATGTCAATAGACGTTCAAGATATTTTTAACATTATTAAAGAAAAAACCCACAAGGTCTACAAAGCCGAATGGAAAGACCTGACTATTGGAAGGGGATATCAGTACTCTAAGGTACAATCTGTGTTTCCAAGTAAGCCACGGTTTTCGAAATTCGAATATAAAAACAGAAGAAATTTGAATATAAAAACACATAACAACGATTATCAGAATGCGTACAGGCCATTGTTTGACTAAAGAACTCCTTTATAAATTCAAATTAATTAACGACCCCTATTGCGAATGTGGAGCAATAGAAGATCTAAATCATATTTTTCTAACATGTCCTATTAATTACAATCCAGTTTTTGATATTTACCAATCAGCTATTAAACTAAATTTACCCTCCCCTATTTCAATTCATACAATCCTATCGAACTTAAATCAAGAACTAATCAGGGTAATAATAGATTTCTTGAATGCTAACAAAATGAATTTTTAATGCTCAGCTTTGCTATACCTAACCTCCCTTCTGGTGTCTAAACGTGTATGTTTGTGACGTCTTTACCATATTCCTTTGTTGCAGTATAACTAATATATCCCAAGGTATAATAAATACTAAGCCGCTACAATATAAAAATGGAAAAACACACATTACTTTATTAACTCGACAATAAGGATACAGTCGGTGGCCTGCATATGGCCTAGAGCCAGACAACCTCTAGGCTGCCAACAAACTGCGCTGGCAATTGCCCCGCAGCAAAGCCAAAAGGTCCGCTTCAGGTGACCTCAAGCAAGAAGAAGAAGAAATAAAGTAATAGCCAAAGTTGTTTTAAATAATAATTTAATCCGCGGTTTATTTTGTTTTCCATTTAAAAGTTTTTCTATACGTCAATCATCATTGCAAACACACATAAGCAAATTATTTTCCTTTGATAATAAATAATTTCTATATTTAATTTTTAAAGCCATCATAGACGATAAGCTTTTTTCGCATAAGTAAGAAATAGCGAAGAGGATAAATGTTTTCAAGGCTTCCGTTACTAGGTTTCCGTATTCACATCGTCGTGCAAGCCAAAACTTATTTAAATCTTGAGTTAAAAAATCTAGTTGTAGAGTTTTGTCGGCCAATATTTCAATAAGTTGGTTGTAAATCTCAGTGGGTAATTTAGCAGTTGCAAAAACATTTTCATCAAACAGATTGAGAACCCATTTTTTCGACAATCATCGTTACTATCTGGAAAATATTCTATTACTGGAATTTTCAATTTGCGTAAATGCGTTTTCATGTCCTCTAAAGCGCGATCAATAACAGACTTATTAAATATATATTTTTGCTAATATTATCCGAAATTAAAGTGAATGGAACAAAATTACGTTTTTCAAGGCGTATAATCGAAATACCAAACTTCTTGACGAAGGCATTGACTTTATCTGTCATTAGTAATTTAAATATGAAAATATATCACTCAAGTAAGACGACAGTTATAAAGTTGCTCCATCTCGTTAGATTAGAACTATAAAACTAAATTATTTTTATCTGAACAAAAAAATTTCAATTTATCTCGCAATTCATAAAGCCCCGATAGAAGTTTTCCTCGCTACACTCTCCTGGCTTCAGTATGGAAAAGAGGTGAATCGAATTTGGCAACCATTTCTTCGCACAATGTGGAAAGCAATCTAGTGGCCACATGCAGTCTTAAAGCCACGTGCAACTTGGCTTTAAAAACTAAATATAGAAATCGTCTATTATTACTGGAAAACAATTTGCCTATGTGAATTTACAGTGATGATCCCCGTATAGAAAAACTTTTAAGTGAAAAACAAAATCAACTGTCGCATTAAATCTGGATAGGATCTGATCTGATCTGAACGGATCTGAAAGTGGTAACGAGCACTACAATTGTTCTTCATTTTTTTATGTATACCAGTATTCCCCATTGCGAGTTTCAATACGGCTAGAAGATGAACTATTTACATCTATGTCCATGGCTTTATCCTCACTATTCTCTTGGATTGGTTCTGGGTCTTCTGGAGCTTCTTCACTCTCGCTTTCACCTGATTCCATGTCCGATTCCGAATGACTCGAAAGTTCTTCTTCTAGCATTCTTTAGCAGACACACAAATAAAATATAAGCAGAGATGGTCAGCTTCACTCAAACACAGAATGTATATCTATAAACGTATAGGTAAATTTGAGACATTATATAGTTTGCAAACATAAAAACTTGATCTCCTCCCAACCCCTTCCCTATCACCCCATTATACTACAGACTACCAGACTTACTCTCTACTATACTATACTTACTCTCTACCAGATTGAGCCAAATTGATCCCAGACAGGGTAAAAGGGACTCAGGGGACCATCCTCCAAAGCATTTAATACAGACTGTACAAGGTAGGGCCTGAAAGGTCCGCCCGTCTTGAACGTCTCACCTGGAGTACATCATAGCTGGAACGCCATCTATTGTCAAACTTACCATTTTAAATATTGGAATTTTCTCAGACGAAATAACATTTTGCAAATGAAAAAATAGGTCCTGTCCAGTGTATGCCCCTTTAGTGGAATAATCTTCAAAATTTCTTCTTTAATCATAAAATCCTGACGAAAACAGCCATCACCACGGTATCAACCACATCTGTGTATTCATCAAGTTGCAGGGAAAAATAACTACAGTTATCTAAGTCCCGTGTTAACGTATTAACTGTAAAAAAATCACAATAGTGCAGTTCAAGATATATCGCTGACCGAATGGCTGCAATAAACTGTTAACAACCCCTGTCGTAACGAAACCCGGCAAAGTTTCAAAAAAGAACGAAAACAGGGTCGGGCCTAATAAAATAACAGGTAAAAAGATGAAATTAATTTTATATCTGGTTTAGTAGTTTTGAAATATTTTAGCTTAGTTCGCATTCTTTTCTTAAACAGTGCAGTTCTATTAATTTCGATAATATTTTTATTATTCAAAATGTGCTACAAATATCGTTCTTGGCAAGATAATGATTATTGTGCCTCGGGTAGAGCTAATTTTTAAAGAAAACATTTATCGTCCGATGCTAGGCAAATTGTTAAAAATGTGTATGTTTCTTTATTGAATAGGGGGCTTAAAGTAAATGCAGCCGCAGTAGAAACGGCTTCATTAACGAAAACGCCGTTGTCTACAGTTAAAGATGTTGTGACGAAGCCAATTAAAGCCGAAAGAGTTCGTAGTGATTCTAAGACTTAATTTGAAGCAAAATATATGCTACGTATGAAGAGCAAACTATACTAGCATTGGATTTATTGCAGCGACTAAGAAAGAAAGAAAGAAAGAAGAAGGGGAAACCCACCATAACCCTCTCCACCACCTATCCCTGAAGGGGATAGATGGTGCCCCTCTTTTTTAGTAACAAGTACCCAACGAGGTATATCTTCCTTCTTATTTGTTTCATTCTAACGTTTATTTATTGCCAATCATATATAAAAAAATATAATATGTATAATATATAATAACATAAAGGGTACCTACTTAACTATTAATTAATTAATAGCCTTTCACATCTTGCTTTGCCAACTGAGCTAAACTCTACCGTGAAGCGGTGAGAGGCGGCCCCTCAAAATGGACCGTAGTCCAGGAGGTACCTACAACCCTCCTAAAATACTCTTAATTACTTGCCACCAATGATGAGTGCTCATCCTTGGAGCTATACGCAATGCCATAGCCTATTATTGAACATTGGTACTTTGAATGCTGACAGACGTCAAAGCACAACTTATCTATTACAAAACCAATACAAAAAAACTAAAATTATTGACCTGAACAAAAACAGTTCTTCACAAAATCGAACAAAATAATTACTCTAAAACAGCTGGGGTGTTCCCAGCCCATCCGGCACAAAGCCCTCCAACAAGTGCAATCTATCCTCCCTCAACAGTTTGAGAAATAGTAATTCTGGACTAACAGGCTAATCAGACCCTACCAAACTTTCGATGACGGTTCTGTTATCATCAAACTTGACGCAGTTGAAAATTCTATGTAGTGGATTATCTTCTTCGTTGCAATCTGCACATCTTGGGTCATCCGTTTTGCCTATTCTTTGGTAATGTTTTCTAAATTGCCTATGACCCGTTAATACTTGAATTGTTTTACGACGAATAAACGAGAATGTCGTTCTACCGGTAGTTCCAGACTCCCACTCGGATTGCCATCTTTCGTTTGTTCTATTTCTTAGAATGCTTTTTATATTCTTCCTATTCATCCTTGGCTCTTCTGGAATGAACTTGCCGAATCTGTTGACCATCAGTCCTCTTCTATGGGCTTTAGCATCTAGATGTTCGAAAATGATGTCCTCTATGGGCGGAATAATGGCCAATACAGAAGCAGCAGCTGTGGAGGTTGTTGTGTATGTCCCCACAATTGTGCGCGAAATGGCCCCCTTCAGAGACTCTAGTCTATTAATGTTCCTGGCCATGGTTAGCCTGTCCGAGAAAACTTCAGATCCATAAGTTAGGACCGGGATAACTGCACCGTAAAAGATCGTCCTTAGAGACTCCAACAGCGACTAAGGAAAGATAAAACCTACATTCTTTGCAGCAGAACTAGCCTCCGGAGAATATTATCTCTGATGGGTTTTGCATATCGGAATAAAAGGCAAATATTAATGGAATCACAACGATTGCAACGATGGCGGTTTGACTACTTAAACTCTATAAAAAATACAGATTAGAAAATCGCACCATTATCTACTTTGATGAAACATGGTTCGATACACATGAGACGCTAGCAAAAGGATGGATCGATACATCAAGAAAATGCCAAACGAAACCCCGGCAAACAAGGGAAAAATAATTACAATTTTACATGCTGGTTCCGAGGATGGATGGGTTCCAAATTGCTTACGGTTATTCTCCAAAAATATTAAACATTCATCTTTGGACTATCGTGACGACACAACTTTTTGAAGATTGGTTTATAAATAGCCTTTTGCCCAATGTGCCTAAGGAAAGCGTAATTGTAATGGACAATGCTAGTTATCATAACCGCCAAAAAAAAAGTTCCTAATGCAAATAGGACTAAATTCAGAACTATATGTTAAAAACGATATGTACTTCGAAAATACATATCTAAAATGTGATCTAGAAATATTAAAGACATTTAATATTAAAAAGGAATATGGATGTGATACCATTGCTGCCGCTAAAAGACATACGGTTTTACGCCTTCCCCCGTATTACTGTATTTTTAATCCAATTGAGGATAGTGGCATCAGGTAAAATCCAATGTTAGAGCAGAAAACAATTATCCAACTCTAAGTACAAATGCTGCAACATTAATTATGAAGGCTGTAGATAGTATTCCCAAAGAAAGTTGGCTAAATTCGATTAACCATGTTATTAAAATAGAAGATTCCTATGTATCATTTACTAATAATATAGAACCACTTATTATTAATGTAGATCAAAGTGACAGTGAGAGCGAAACCGAATTAAATGTATAATTAAATTTAACTTACAGTTTTTATTGTACTAATAAATTCAAAATACACAAACCAGTAAACAATGTTTTTAGTCATACATAATAATAATAATAATAATAATAATAATAATAATAATAATAATAATAATAATAATAATAATAATCTCACCGAAACAGAACTAATGAATGAAAAGTATCTCACCGAAACAGAACTAATGAATGTCAAGAGAGAAGTTGGTAATGAATTACACCAGAACGTTACATATCAGCAACATGAAGAAGATAATATAGGCGTCCTCACCTTAACCACACAGGCCCAGCCTATAGAACAAACTCCTAATTTTCCACCGGAGGCCTCACCGTCTAGCAATGAGGAAGTGACCTTACAACAGAACTTGTCTAATGTACGAGAGAAGTTTTACAGTAATTTGGCCCATTTTATTGGGTCAAATCCACTAAATAGACCAAAAATTCCAATACTGCGAAATATTACAAAAGCTCGTATTACTCTAATGCAGATCAATAAAGTTCTGGAATCACATCTGGCTGGGATACTAGATCTGTGTGATATACATCTTGCGTTGTACTGTGCAGCAGTGACTGCGATCGAAATTTCAGGCCAAAAAACATACACCCCCAGTGCGAGCAGGCATAATTTCCAGAAAAATACGCCTGCCTGGAAAACACGCCTTGAAAACAATATCGATGATTTCCGAAGGAAGGTCGACGTCATCTCAGAATACCTTTCTGGTAATCGATCAAGTAAAGTAATGAAAAAAATAAAAACAATTGCCAATAAATCTGGCATTGGCTTGGACGATCCCAACTTCTCCGAAAAATTATTGGATCTTAAAGATCGGTTTAGACAGAAAGCTAAATCTAAAGGGGCTAGGCTAGCAAGATATAACGAGCTAAAAAAACGAAAGCACCAAAATTCAGAATTCATAAATAGTCAAAAGAAATTTTATAGAGAGCTCGAACAAGGCAGTAGCAGGTCAGAACTTGAGAATGTGGACATGTCCTCCTTTGCAGAATACTGGCAATCGGTTTGGAAAAGATCAGATGACTATGAAAAAGCGGCACCTTGGATTAAAACAATTGAACAGCACACAACTGCTCTCCCAGAAATGGAGTTTAACGATTTCACGGCGACTGACATTTGCACCGCCGTCAAGAAAACTCATAACTGGAAAGCTCCTGGACCAGATGGACTACATAACTTCTGGATTAAAAACTTTACGGCGGCCCACCGCCCACTTGCTAGTGCATTTAAAGAGGTAATAATAAATCCTGATACTTTCCCGAATTTTTTAATGGAAGGCAATACATATCTTCTGTACAAAAAGGGTGATGCTAAGCAACCCAATAACTACAGACCCATCACGTGTCTGTCAGTATTTTATAAATTGTTGACAGCCCTAATCAATGAAAAAATTTACAAACATTGTGATGAAAACAATATTTTTGAAGAAGAGCAGAAAGGATGTATAAGAGCAAGTATGGGATGCAAGGAACAGCTAACGATCGATGCTGTAGTTCTCGAACAAGCGCGGAAAAGAAAACGCAACCTAAACATCTGCTATATAGACTACAGGAAAGCCTTCGATAGTGTTCCACACGATTGGTTACTAGAAGTCCTGAAAATTTATAAAATAAGCCCTCCCATCATTAACTCCTTAAGGTGCCTAATGGGGAAATGGAAAACAAATCTCTTTATCGACCAACAATGCATTACAACTGCGAATATCGAGAGAGGAATTTTTCAGGGAGATTCCTTTTCTCCAGTTTGGTTTTGTCTAGCCCTAAACCCTATGTCTACTTTACTGAACAACAGTAATATAGGATATAAACTAAACATGAGGAATCCACGAAAGCTCTCGCACCTACTATATATGGATGACCTTAAACTCTATGGAGAAACTAGAGAAAAACTAAACTCCTTAATAAAAATGGTCGAAGAATTTAGTAGGGATATCAAGATGTCATTCGGACTTGATAAATGCTCTACCATTAGCATTCAAAAAGGAATAGTCAACAATCAACATTCAACACACTGTAACATACAACAACTGGCACCAGAAGAATCCTATAAATATTTAGGTATACCTCAAAACGAGAAATTTAACCATAGCCAGTTAAAGAAAGACTTTTCTACTATGTACGAAAAGAGGCTTACAAAACTTTTAAATACCAAACTGAACAGTGGAAACCTGATTAGAGCGATCAATGGATGGGCGGTGCCAACTCTGACCTATTCCTTTGGTATTGTTAAATGGTCAGAAACAGACCTTGATGGACTGGATAGATTAACACGTCGAACATTGACAAAATTCCGATGTCTGCATCCAAATTCATCTATGAAGCGACTGTACATTCCAAGAAAGTTGGGAGGTAGAGGCCTCGTGAACATTAAGAACCTTTGTCTGAACCAGGAGAGTAAGATGAGAGAACGCTTCATTAATTCAAGCAGCACGCTAATGAAGTTGGTTGCTAAGGAGGACCGGGGTTTCACCCCTTTGAACCTAGATAAATTGAATCGTGTTGATGGTAGAACAACACTTACCGATTGTGTCCGTGAATGGAAACAACAGACACTGCATGGACGG
This sequence comes from Cosmopolites sordidus, assembly GCA_031761425.1. Taxonomy (NCBI): domain Eukaryota; kingdom Metazoa; phylum Arthropoda; class Insecta; order Coleoptera; family Curculionidae; genus Cosmopolites; species Cosmopolites sordidus. The sequence goes on from JARFXV010000012.1 coordinate 611,611, forward strand.
TATCCAAAGTCACTCGAGGATGATACCATTGATGGACCATTGTCTCTAAAATGGCTGACCGATGGGCTGTTGTACCCAGAAACAGAAGGTTTTGCGACATCTATTCAAGATAAGGTAGTAAGAACACGGAACTATGAAAAGCATATACTACACATGGATGTTGTCGACCGATGTAGGAAGTGCGGTATAGTGGGGGAAACGATTGAACACCTTATCGGTGGGTGTGCAGTTCTAGCCCCTAATGCTTATTTAGGAAGACATAATCAGCTGGCGAAAATTATACATCAGCAAATTGCATTAAAGTATTCGCTATTAGATAACGCACCTGCTCCATATTATAAGTATTCACCTTCTCCCGTATTGGAATCATCTGATGCAATCCTATACTGGGACAGACCAATCACAACAGATCGAACGGTCGATTATAATAGACCAGACATTGTTCTAATTAGTAAAAAGGAGAAAAGGGCTTTTATAATTGACATCGCAGTGCCACTCTCTCATAATATCAGGAAAACCGAGTTGGAGAAAACCACTAAGTATGAAAACCTTGCGTACGATTTGAAAAACCAGTGGAAACTGCATAAGGTAGAGATAGTGCCTTTCGTTATATCCGCCGAAGGCCTAATAAGTAAGAACTTTTCAAAAAATTTGAAGAACCTTGGTATCTCAAAATCGATTGCCATAGTGGGACAACGTGCAGTGCTCTTGCAGACGTGCCACATTGTTCGTAAAATTTTATGCTAAGTGAGAGGAGTTGAATTGCTTTCTCATTTTGGCATTGTAATATAGACCAGCTTAGGCTGAGATGCTGAGTTCAGTACGAGGATAATAATAATAATCTCACCGAAACAGAACTAATGAATGTCAAGAGAGAAGTTGGTAATGAATTACACCAGAACGTTACATATCAGCAACATGAAGAAGAAAATATAGGCGTCCTCACCTTAACCACACAGGCCCAGCCTATAGAACAAACTCCTAATTTTCCACCGGAGGCCTCACCGTCTAGCAATGAGGAAGTGACCTTACAACAGAACTTGTCTAATGTACGAGAGAAGTTTTACAGTAATTTGGCCCATTTTATTGGGTCAAATCCACTAAATAGACCAAAAATTCCAATACTGCGAAATATTACAAAAGCTCGTATTACTCTAATGCAGATCAATAAAGTTCTGGAATCACATCTGGCTGGGATACTAGATCTGTGTGATATACATCTTGCGTTGTACTGTGCAGCAGTGACTGCGATCGAAATTTCAGGCCAAAAAACATACACCCCCAGTGCGAGCAGGCATAATTTCCATAAAAATACGCCTGCCTGGAAAACACGCCTTGAAAACAATATCGATGATTTCCGAAGGAAGGTCGACGTCATCTCAGAATACCTTTCTGGTAATCGATCAAGTAAAGTAATGAAAAAAATAAAAACAATTGCCAATAAATCTGGCATTGGCTTGGACGATCCAAACTTCTCCGAAAAATTATTGGATCTTAAAGATCGGTTTAGACAGAAAGCTAAATCTAAAGGGGCTAGGCTAGCAAGATATAACGAGCTAAAAAAACGAAAGCACCAAAATTCTGAATTCATAAATAGTCAAAAGAAATTTTATAGAGAGCTCGAACAAGGCAGTAGCAGGTCAGAACTTGAGAATGTGGACATGTCCTCCTTTGCAGAATACTGGCAATCGGTTTGGAAAAGATCAGATGACTATGAAAAAGCGGCACCTTGGATTAAAACAATTGAACAGCACACAACTGCTCTCCCAGAAATGGAGTTTAACGATTTCACGGCGACTGACATTTGCACCGCCGTCAAGAAAACTCATAACTGGAAAGCTCCTGGACCAGATGGACTACATAACTTCTGGATTAAAAACTTTACGGCGGCCCACCGCCCACTTGCTAGTGCATTTAAAGAGGTAATAATAAATCCTGATACTTTCCCGAATTTTTTAATGGAAGGCAATACACATCTTCTGTACAAAAAGGGTGATGCTAAGCAACCCAATAACTACAGACCCATCACGTGTCTGTCAGTATTTTATAAATTGTTGACAGCCCTAATCAATGAAAAAATTTACAAACATTGTGATGAAAACAATATTTTTGAAGAAGAGCAGAAAGGATGTATAAGAGCAAGTATGGGATACAAGGAACAGCTAACGATCGATGCTGTAGTTCTCGAACAAGCGCGGAAAAGAAAACGCAACCTAAACATCTGCTATATAGACTACAGGAAAGCCTTCGATAGTGTTCCACACGATTGGTTACTAGAAGTCCTGAAAATTTATAAAATAAGCCCTCCCATCATTAACTCCTTAAGGTGCCTAATGGGGAAATGGAAAACAAATCTCATTATCGACCAACAATGCATTACAACTGCGAATATCGAGAGAGGAATTTTTCAGGGAGATTCCTTTTCTCCAGTTTGGTTTTGTCTAGCCCTAAACCCTATGTCTACTTTACTGAACAACAGTAATATAGGATATAAACTAAACATGAGGAATCCACGAAAGCTCTCGCACCTACTATATATGGATGACCTTAAACTCTATGGAGAAACTAGAGAAAAACTAAACTCCTTAATAAAAATGGTCGAAGAATTTAGTAGGGATATCAAGATGTCATTCGGACTTGATAAATGCTCTACCATTAGCATTCAAAAAGGAATAGTCAACAATCAACATTCAACACACTGTAACATACAACAACTGGCACCAGAAGAATCCTATAAATATTTAGGTATACCTCAAAACGAGAAATTTAACCATAGCCAGTTAAAGAAAGACTTTTCTACTATGTACGAAAAGAGGCTTACAAAACTTTTAAATACCAAACTGAACAGTGGAAACCTGATTAGAGCGATCAATGGATGGGCGGTGCCAACTCTGACCTATTCCTTTGGTATTGTTAAATGGTCAGAAACAGACCTTGATGGACTGGATAGATTAACACGTCGAACATTGACAAAATTCCGATGTCTGCATCCAAATTCATCTATGAAGCGACTGTACATTCCAAGAAAGTTGGGAGGTAGAGGCCTCGTGAACATTAAGAACCTTTGTCTGAACCAGGAGAGTAAGATGAGAGAACGCTTCATTAATTCAAGCAGCACGCTAATGAAGTTGGTTGCTAAGAAGGACCGGGGTTTCACCCCTTTGAACCTAGATAAATTGAATCGTGTTGATGGTAGAACAACACTTACCGATTGTGTCCGTGAATGGAAACAACAGACACTGCATGGACGGTATCCAAAGTCACTCGAGGATGATACCATTGATGGACCATTGTCTCTAAAATGGCTGACCGATGGGCTGTTGTACCCAGAAACAGAAGGTTTTGCGACATCTATTCAAGATAAGGTAGTAAGAACACGGAACTATGAAAAGCATATACTACACATGGATGTTGTCGACCGATGTAGGAAGTGCGGTATAGTGGGGGAAACGATTGAACACCTTATCGGTGGGTGTGCAGTTCTAGCCCCTAATGCTTATTTAGGAAGACATAATCAGCTGGCGAAAATTATACATCAGCAAATTGCATTAAAGTATTCGCTATTAGATAACGCACCTGCTCCATATTATAAGTATTCACCTTCTCCCGTATTGGAATCATCTGATGCAATCCTATACTGGGACAGACCAATCACAACAGATCGAACGGTCGATTATAATAGACCAGACATTGTTCTAATTAGTAAAAAGGAGAAAAGGGCTTTTATAATTGACATCGCAGTGCCACTCTCTCATAATATCAGGAAAACCGAGTTGGAGAAAACCACTAAGTATGAAAACCTTGCGTACGATTTGAAAAACCAGTGGAAACTGCATAAGGTAGAGATAGTGCCTTTCGTTATATCCGCCGAAGGCCTAATAAGTAAGAACTTTTCAAAAAATTTGAAGAACCTTGGTATCTCAAAATCGATTGCCATAGTGGGACAACGTGCAGTGCTCTTGCAGACGTGCCACATTGTTCGTAAAATTTTATGCTAAGTGAGAGGAGTTGAATTGCTTTCTCATTTTGGCATTATAATATAGACCAGCTTAGGCTGAGATGCTGAGTTCAGTACGAGGATAATAATAATATCTGCTATATAGACTACAAGAAAGCATTCGATAGTGTCCCTCACGATTGGCTGGTTGAGGTTCTGAATTTCTATAAAATTAGCCCCCAGATTATTAATTCTTTAAAGTGCCTGATGGGGAAGTGGAAAACGAATCTTTTTGTCGGCCAACAATGCATTGCTGCTACAAATATCGAGAGGGGAATTTTTCAGGGAGATTCCCTTTCTCTAATTTGGTTCTGTTTAGCATTGAACCCTTTGTCCACACTACTCAACAACAGCAATATTGGATATAAACTTAACATGAGGAATCCAAGAAAGGTCTCTCATCTACTATATATGGATGACCTTAAATTATATGGAGAAACTAGAGAAAAATTAAACTCATTGATAAAAACTGTTGAAACATTCAGTAGGGATATCAGAATGTCATTCGGACTGGACAAATGCTCTACCATTAGTATACAGAAGGGAAAGGTTCAGAGTCAACATTCAACACTTTGTAACATACAACAACTAGAACCAGAAGAGTCCTACAAATATTTAGGAATACCCCAAAAGCATAAACTTGATCATAACCAGTTAAAGAAGGACTTTTCCACTCTATACCAAAAGAGACTTGCAAAACTTTTAAACACCAAACTGAACGGAGGAAACCTCATTAGAGCGATCAACGGTTGGGCGGTGCCAACTCTGACATATTCTTTTGGCATAGTTAAATGGTCAGAAACTGACCTTGATGAACTCGATAGGTTGACGCGCCGAACATTGACAAAGTTCCGATGCCTGCATCCAAACTCATCTACGAAAAGACTATACATCCCAAGAAAGTTGGGGGGTAGAGGCCTTGTAAACGTAAAAAATCTCTGTCTCAATCAAGAAAATAGAATGAGAAAACACTTCCTTGATTCAAACAGTACGTTAATGAAATTGGTTGCAAATGAGGATCGGGGTTTCACCCCACTGAACCTAAATAAACAAAATCGTATTGATAGCAGAACAACACTCACGGACTGTGTTCGAGAATGGAAAGGACAAACATTGCACGGAAGGTTTCCTAAGTCACTCGAAGATGACACCATTGACGAACAATTGTCTCTGAAGTGGCTGACCGATGGACTCTTGTACCCAAATCCTCGTAATATCCCCGTAATGTACCCGCAATATCTATTCAAGATAGGGTAACAAGAACAAAAAACTATGAAAAGCACATACTGCATTTGGACGTAGTCGATAAGTGCAGGAAATGCGGTATTTTGGGGGAAACAATTGAGCACCTTATTGGCGGTTGCCCGGCCCTTGCTCCTAATGCTTATTTAGGACGGCATAATCAGCTGGCAAAAATTATACATCAACAAATTGCAAAAAAATACTCGCTATTAGAAAATGCACCTCCTCCATATTATAAGTACTCGCCTTCTCCTGTACTTGAATCATCTGATACCATTCTTTACTGGGACAGACCAATCACTACTGATCGAACGGTTGATTATAACAGGCCGGATATTGTTCTAATCAACAAAAAGGACAAGAGGGCTTTTATAATTGACATCGCAGTGCCACTATTTCACAACATTAGAAAAACTGAGATAGAAAAATCCACAAAGTATGAAAATCTGGCATATGACTTGAAGAACCAGTGGAAACTGAGTAAGGTAGATGTAGTGCCCTTCGTTATATCCGCCGAAGGCCTGATAAGTAAGAGATTTTCAAAGAACCTCGAGAGCCTCGGGATCTCGAGATCGATTGCCATAGTGGGACAGCGTGCCGTGCTCTTGCAGACGTGTCACATTGTTCGTAAGATATTATGCTAGGGTGAGAGGAGCTGAATTGCTTTTTCATCTTGGCATTGGAATACCGGCCAGCATGAGCTGAGATTCTACAGTAAGGATGAGCAGAATAATAATAATAATAATAATAATAATAATAATAATAATAATAATAATAATAATAATAATAATAATAATAATAATAATAATAATAATAATAATAATAATAATAATAATAATAATAATAATAATAATAATAATAATAATAATAATAATAATAATAATAATAATAATAATAATAATAATAATAATAATAATAAACGATTGAACACCTTATCGGTGGGTGTGCAGTTCTAGCCCCTAATGCTTATTTAGGAAGACATAATCAGCTGGCGAAAATTATACATCAGCAAATTGCATTAAAGTATTCGCTATTAGATAACGCACCTGCTCCATATTATAAGTACTCACCTTCTCCCGTATTGGAATCATCTGATGCAATCCTATACTGGGACAGACCAATCACAACAGATCGAACGGTCGATTATAATAGACCAGACATTGTTCTGATTAGTAAAAAGGAGAAAAGGGCTTTTATAATTGACATCGCAGTGCCACTCTCTCATAATATCAGGAAAACCGAGTTGGAGAAAACCACTAAGTATGAAAACCTTGCGTACGATTTGAAAAACCAGTGGAAACTGCATAAGGTAGAGATAGTGCCTTTCGTTATATCCGCCGAAGGCCTAATAAGTAAGATCTTTTCAAAAAATTTGAAGAACCTTGGTATCTCAAAATCGATTGCCATAGTGGGACAACGTGCAGTGCTCTTGCAGACGTGCCACATTGTTCGTAAAATTTTATGCTAAGTGAGAGGAGTTGAATTGCTTTCTCATTTTGGCATTGTAATATAGACCAGCTTAGGCTGAGATGCTGAGTTCAGTACGAGGATAATAATAATAATAATAATAACTCAATAATAACTAACTAATAGTTCTCGAACAAGCGCGGAAAAGAAAACGCAACCTAAACATCTGCTATATAGACTACAGGAAAGCCTTCGATAGTGTTCCACACGATTGGTTACTAGAAGTCCTGAACATTTATAAAATAAGCCCTCCCATCATTAACTCCTTAAGGTGCCTAATGGGGAAATGGAAAACAAATCTCTTTATCGACCAACAATGCATTACAACTGCGAATATCGAGAGAGGAATTTTTCAGGGAGATTCCTTTTCTCCAGTTTGGTTTTGTCTAGCCCTAAACCCTATGTCTACTTTACTGAACAACAGTAATATAGGATATAAACTAAACATGAGGAATCCACGAAAGCTCTCGCACCTACTATATATGGATGACCTTAAACTCTATGGAGAAACTAGAGAAAAACTAAACTCCTTAATAAAAATGGTCGAAGAATTTAGTAGGGATATCAAGATGTCATTCGGACTTGATAAATGCTCTACCATTAGCATTCAAAAAGGAATAGTCAACAATCAACATTCAACACACTGTAACATACAACAACTGGCACCAGAAGAATCCTATAAATATTTAGGTATACCTCAAAACGAGAAATTTAACCATAGCCAGTTAAAGAAAGACTTTTCTACTATGTACGAAAAGAGGCTTACAAAACTTTTAAATACCAAACTGAACAGTGGAAACCTGATTAGAGCGATCAATGGATGGGCAGTGCCAACTCTGACCTATTCCTTTGGTATTGTTAAATGGTCAGAAACAGACCTTGATGGACTGGATAGATTAACACGTCGAACATTGACAAAATTCCGATGTCTGCATCCAAATTCATCTATGAAGCGACTGTACATTCCAAGAAAGTTGGGAGGCAGAGGCCTCGTGAACATTAAGAACCTTTGTCTGAACCAGGAGAGTAAGATGAGAGAACGCTTCATTAATTCAAGCAGCACGCTAATGAAGTTGGTTGCTAAGGAGGACCGGGGTTTCACCCCTTTGAACCTAGATAAATTGAATCGTGTTGATGGTAGAACAACACTTACCGATTGTGTCCGTGAATGGAAACAACAGACACTGCATGGACGGTATCCAAAGTCACTCGAGGATGATACCATTGATGGACCATTGTCTCTAAAATGGCTGACCGATGGGCTGTTGTACCCAGAAACAGAAGGTTTTGCGACATCTATTCAAGATAAGGTAGTAAGAACACGGAACTATGAAAAGCATATACTACACATGGATGTTGTCGACCGATGTAGGAAGTGCGGTATAGTGGGGGAAACGATTGAACACCTTATCGGTGGGTGTGCAGTTCTAGCCCCTAATGCTTATTTAGGAAGACATAATCAGCTGGCGAAAATTATACATCAGCAAATTGCATTAAAGTATTCGCTATTAGATAACGCACCTGCTCCATATTATAAGTACTCACCTTCTCCCGTATTGGAATCATCTGATGCAATCCTATACTGGGACAGACCAATCACAACGGATCGAACGGTCGATTATAATAGACCAGACATTGTTCTAATTAGTAAAAAGGAGAAAAGGGCTTTTATAATTGACATCGCAGTGCCACTCTCTCATAATATCAGGAAAACCGAGTTGGAGAAAACCACTAAGTATGAAAACCTTGCGTACGATTTGAAAAACCAGTGGAAACTGCATAAGGTAGAGATAGTGCCTTTCGTTATATCCGCCGAAGGCCTAATAAGTAAGAACTTTTCAAAAAATTTGAAGAACCTTGGTATGTCAAGATCGATTGCCATAGTGGGACAACGTGCAGTGCTCTTGCAGACGTGCCACATCGTTCGTAAAATTTTATGCTAAGTGAGAGGAGTTGAATTGCTTTCTCATTTTGGCATTGTAATATAGACCAGCTTAGGCTGAGATGCTGAGTTCAGTACGAGAATAATAATAATAATAATAATAATAATAATAATAATAATAATAATAATAATAATAAACTCGAACAACAATTAGATCATCTAAGTCTAGCAACACCAAAGACTTTACTACAAAATCAACAGAGAGCGGAAATTAATAATGGAGTAGAAGATCAAAATACCCCGGTACTTGCTGGCTCGCCCCTAATAAGGAAGGCTGTCACTAGGACCGAACGCACTCCACGTATCAGATGGACACGCGAAATGAATATTGATGTAATGCGTGCCTATTACTACGTAAACCAGTGCGGAGATAATCCGCTCCCTGGATGGAGGCATGCACTCCACCAAGAATATAAAAAGAGGTTCCCTGAAACTCAGCTGTCGGAACAAAACTTAGCCGACCGTAAAAATGTAATTCTAAGAAAAAACTATCTAACCGAATCGGAATTAATGAACATCAAGAGAGAAATCGGTAATGAACTACATCAAAACATTACATATCAACAACATAAAGAAGATACTATAGACGTTCTTAACTCGAATACAGAGGAGAAACAAGTAGAACAAACTCAAAATGTATCACCAGAAGCATCATCGTCTAAAAATGAAGAATCAATCTCGCAACGTAACTTTTCTAACATACGAGAGAAGTTTTACAGCAATTTGACCAGTTTTACTGGCTCAAACCCATTGAATAGACCAAAAATTCCAGTACTGCGTAATATTGCAAAATCACGTATTACTCTAATGCAGATTAATAGAGTTTTGGAATCACATCTATCTGGGATGACAGATTTAAGCGATATACATCTTGCATTATATTGTGCAGCAGTGACTGTCATCGAAATTTCAGGTCAAAAGACTTACACCCATAATGCGGCTGGTCGTAGTATCCAGAAAAATACACCTGTCTGGAAAACGCGCCTTGAAAACAATATCAATGAGTTCCGGAGGAAAGTTGACATTATCTCAGAGTATCTTTCTGGTAATCAGTCAAATAAAGTAGCGAGAAAAGCAAAAATAATTGCCAATAAATCTGGCATTGACTTCGATGATTCAAACCTGACAGAAAAATTGTTGGATCTAAAAGATCGGTTTAGGCAAAAGGCTAAATCGAAAGGAGCCAGGCTAGCAAGATATAATGAACTAGAAAAGCGAAAACATCAAAATTCAGTATTTGCAAACAGCCAAAAGAAATTTTATAGACAACTCGAAGCAGAAGGTAACAGCAAGTCAGAACTTAAGAATATCGATGTGTCTTCCTTTGCGGAATATTGGAGATCGGCTTGGAAAAAATCAGACGGCTACGAAAAATTGGCTCCTTGGGTTAAAACCATTCAAGAACAGACAAATGCTCTCCCAGATATGGAGTCTAACGATTTCACAGAGATTGACATTTGCACTGCTGTCAGGAAGACTCACAACTGGAAGGCGCCTGGACCAGATGGATTGCATAACTTCTGGATTAAAAGCTTTACAGCCGCCTATCCCGTACTTGCAAATGCATTTAAAGAGGTTTTAATAAATCCAGACACTTTCCCTGACTTTCTAATGGAGGGCAATACATACCTACTGTTCAAAAAAGGGGACGTTAAGCAACCCAGTAACTACAGACCAATCACATGTCTGTCAGTGTTATATAAACTGTTCACAGCCCTACTCAATGAAAAAATCTACCAACATTGTGATAAAAACAACATTTTTGAAGAAGAACAGAAAGGATGTATAAGAGCAAGTATGGGCTGCAAGGAACAATTGACGATCGATGCTGTAGTTCTTGAGCAAGCGCGAAAAAGAAAACGCAACTTAAATATCTGCTATATAGACTACAAGAAAGCATTCGATAGTGTCCCTCACGATTGGCTGGTTGAGGTTCTGAATTTCTATAAAATTAGCCCCCAGATTATTAATTCTTTAAAGTGCCTGATGGGGAAGTGGAAAACGAATCTTTTTGTCGGCCAACAATGCATTGCTACTACAAATATCGAGAGGGGAATTTTTCAGGGAGATTCCCTTTCTCCAATTTGGTTCTGTTTAGCATTGAACCCTTTGTCCACACTACTCAACAACAGCAATATTGGATATAAACTTAACATGAGGAATATATGGATATGGATGACCTTAAATTATATGGAGAAACTAGAGAAAAATTAAACTCATTGATAAAAACGGTTGAAACATTCAGTAGGGATATCAGAATGTCATTCGGACTGGACAAATGCTCTACCATTAGTATACAGAAGGGAAAGGTTCAGAGTCAACATTCAACACTTTGTAACATACAACAACTAGAACCAGAAGAGTCCTACAAATATTTAGGAATACCCCAAAAGCATAAACTTGATCATAACCAGTTAAAGAAGGACTTTTCCACTCTATACCAAAAGAGACTTGCAAAACTTTTAAACACCAAACTGAACGGAGGAAACCTCATTAGAGCGATCAACGGTTGGGCGGTGCCAACTCTGACATATTCTTTTGGCATAGTTAAATGGTCAGAAACTGACCTTGATGAGCTCGATAGGTTGACGCGCCGAACATTGACAAAGTTCCGATGCCTGCATCCAAACTCATCTACGAAAAGACTATACATCCCAAGAAAGTTGGGGGGTAGAGGCCTTGTAAACGTAAAAAATCTCTGTCTCAATCAAGAAAATAGAATGAGAAAACACTTCCTTGATTCAAACAGTGCGTTGATGAAATTGGTTGCAAATGAGGATCGGGGTTTCACCCCACTGAACCTAAATAAACGGAATCGTATTGATAGCAGAACAACGCTCACGGACTGTGTTCGAGAATGGAAAGGACAAACATTGCACGGAAGGTTTCCTAAGTCACTCGAAGATGACACCATTGACGAACAATTGTCTCTGAAGTGGCTGACCGATGGACTCTTGTGCCCAGAAACAGAAGGTTTCGCGATATCTATTCAAGATAGGGTAACAAGAACAAAAAACTATGAAAAGCACATACTGCATTTGGACGTAGTCGATAAGTGCAGGAAATGCGGTACTTTGGGGGAAACAATTGAGCACCTTATTGGCGGTTGCCCGGCCCTTACTCCTAATGCTTATTTAGGACGGCATAATCAGCTGGCAAAAATTATACATCAACAAATTGCAAAAAAATACTCGCTATTAGAAAATGCACCTCCTCCATATTATAAGTACTCGCCTTCTCCTGTACTTGAATCATCCGATACCATTCTTTACTGGGACAGACCAATCACTACTGATCGAACGGTTGATTATAACAGGCCGGATATTGTTCTAATCAACAAAAAGGACAAGAGGGCTTTTATAATTGACATCGCAGTGCCACTATCTCACAACATTAGAAAAACTGAGATAGAAAAATCCACAAAGTATGAAAATCTGGCATACGACTTGAAGAACCAGTGGAAACTGAGTAAGGTAGATGTAGTGCCCTTCGTTATATCCGCCGAAGGCCTGATAAGTAAGAGATTTTCAAAGAACCTCGAGAGCCTCGGGATCTCGAGATCGATTGCCATAGTGGGACAGCGTACCGTGCTCTTGCAGACGTGTCACATTAGGATTATTATGCTAGGCTGAATTGCTTTTTCATCTTGGCATTGGAATACCGGCCAGCATGAGTTGAGATTCTACAGTAAGGATGAGCAGAATAATAATAATAATAATAATAATAAGAACCTTTGTCTGAACCAGGAGAGTAAGATGAGAGAACGCTTCATTAATTCAAGCAGCACGCTAATGAAGTTGGTTGCTAAGGAGGACCGGGGTTTCACCCCGTTGAACCTAGATAAATTGAATCGTGTTGATGGTAGAACAACACTTACGGATTGTGTCCGTGAATGGAAACAACAGACAGTGCATGGACGGTATCCAAAGTCACTCGAGGATGATACCATTGATGGACCATTGTCTCTAAAATGGCTGACCGATGGGCTGTTGTACCCAGAAACAGAAGGTTTTGCGACATCTATTCAAGATAAGGTAGTAAGAACACGGAACTATGAAAAGCATATACTACACATGGATGTTGTCGACCGATGTAGGAAGTGCGGTATAGTGGGGGAAACGATTGAACACCTTATCGGTGGGTGTGCAGTTCTAGCCCCTAATGCTTATTTAGGAAGACATAATCAGCTGGCGAAAATTATACATCAGCAAATTGCATTAAAGTATTCGCTATTAGATAACGCACCTGCTCCATATTATAAGTACTCACCTTCTCCCGTATTGGAATCATCTGATTCAATCCTATACTGGGACAGACCAATCACAACAGATCGAACGGTCGATTATAATAGACCAGATATTGTTCTAATTAGTAAAAAGGAGAAAAGGGCTTTTATAATTGACATCGCAGTGCCACTCTCTCATAATATCAGGAAAACCGAGTTGGAGAAAACCACAAAGTATGAAAACCTTGCGTACGATTTGAAAAACCAGTGGAAACTACATAAGGTAAAGATAGTGCCTTTCGTTATATCCGCCGAAGGCCTAATAAGTAAGAACTTTTCAAAAAATTTGAAAAACCTTGGTATCTCAAAATCGATTGCCATAGTGGGACAACGTGCAGTACTCTTGCAGACATGCCACATTGTTCGTAAAATGTTATGCTAAGTGAGAGGAGTTGAATTGCTTTCTCATTTTGGCATTGTAATATAGACCAGCTTAGGCTGAGATGCTGAGTTCAGTACGAGGATAATAATAATAATAATCCGAGCAACGATCCGAGCAACGTTGCAGGAAAATCTACACAACCAGATAGATATACAGTGATCCAACAACCAATAGAAAAAGATCCGAACGAGAACAACCCAACAAATTCTGCGAGCCAGATATCATCACAATCATTATCTGTCTTGAGAGAGCTTTATATATATTTCAGAATGAAATATGTAGGTGTCGATATAGAACAGAGACCCCGAGTCCCAAGAGTGAAAGGAAATGCTATATTCTACGATACCGTGAAGGCCATGGACAATCTGGTCGGAGAGGATCTAACGGAGGCCCCTTCATTGACCCAGGTCATTGAAATTGTTTATTGTGCCGCGTTGGCAGTCTGTTCGGCCCTTGGTATCGCAATTCAAACAAGATCTGAAAAGTTGAAAACACAAACAAATACTACTGTATCAAAACAGACATTCAGTCCAGCATGGAAACGACGAATAGAAAATAAAATTGCGAAAGCTAGACGAGAGATAGGTCAACTTTGTGATTTTTTTAAAAACGGTGAAAAGAGCTCTAAAAAGATCAAGAAGAGTATTAGAGCAATTGCTAAAAGGATCAAAGTTCGTATGTCATCCAAAGACTTTGATAAGAAAATAAAGCAAGAAAATGAATGTCTCAGACAGAGAATAGCCGCATGGGGAGCTCGTATAAGGCGATATAATGAATCCTCGAAGCGAAAAAAAACAAGGATTCGTATTCTCGACTAACCAGAAGAAGTTTTACCGTCAACTGGAACAACAAGAAAAAACAGAACAACTACAAATACCAAACGAGAATGCAATGATCAAGAATTGGTCAAATATTTGGTCAGTTCCAAAAACCCACAATGAACAGGCTTATTGGATACATGAAGAAGAGGAAGCGAGACAAAACATAAAGGAAATGCCAGAAGTTATAATAACGAGAGGCGATGTAAAAAGGCAGTCCAAAAAACGCTTAACTGGAAAGCGCCAGGTATCGATGGCATCCAAAATGTGTGGTGGAAGTATCTTGTTAGTAGTCATGGGACGCTGGCAAAGTTTTTTCAAGAGTTAATAAAAGAGCAACATAACATACCTGAATATATGACTATGGGAATGACATATATGTTATCAAAGGGACAGGACAGTTTGAATCCAAAAAATTATAGACCAATAACTTGTCTACCAACTCTCTATAAGATCCTTACCTCTATTATTTCATCCAAAATAAATGAACATCTATTAGAAAATAGTCTTTTACCGCCTGAGCAAAACGGGTGCCGTAAAAGTAGCCAAGGTTGTAAGGAATTACTTGTAATTGATGAGGTAATAACAGAGCAAGTACGAAAAAAATCCCACAATGTATCAATGGCGTGGATTGATTATAAAAAAGCGTTCGATTCTGTGCCACACTCGTGGCTCCGGTATGTCCTTTCATTGTATGGGATTCATCCAACTCTAGTAAAATTTCTTTCCACTTGTATGAATAAATGGAAAACCCGCCTATATGTAAATAATAATAATACCTCGTACACCACTGGAGAGATGCGAATACGCAGGGGAATGTTTCAAGGGGATAGATTAAGTCCTCTATGGTTCTGTATGGCTTTAACACCGTTAAGTAGAATGTTGAGAGAGTCCAGCATGGGCTATATGATGAAGAGAAATCCAAACATTCAGGTATCACATCAATTCTATATGGACGATCTAAAATTATATGCATCAAACTCTAATAATCTTCAAAGTGAAATAGAGCTTGTCAAAAGTTTTAGCGATACCATCTGCATGGAGTTTGGCCTTGATAAGTGTGCAATTGTCCATGTCCGCAAGGGGCAGGTATTGGAACATACAGAAAACATGCAATTAAATGGAGATATTGTGATTCGTAGTCTCAATACTGGAGAAAATTATAAGTATCTTGGTATGATGCAGTTGTTAGGAATATCTCATATAACAGCTAGGGAAATGATTATGAATAGAGTCATAACTAGAGTTGAAAGAATATGTAAATCCTTGATCAGCGCCAGAAATAAAATATTGGCAATCAACACCTGGGCTTTGCCTGTGGCTGCTTATACGTTTGGTGTAATAAAGTAGTCTGACACCTCTCTAAAAGCATTTGATCAGAAAATAAGAACCAAATTATCAAAACATCGTATGCATCACCCAAGAAGTTCCATCGAGCGGCTGTATTTGTCTCGACATATGGGAGGAAGAGGCTTACAGAACGTAGAAGTAATGTGCCGTCAACAGGAGGATCGGCTAAGATCCTATTTTCTCAGCCAAAATAGTAATCTTCATAGAGCTGCCTGTACACTGGATAGTAATTATAGTCCCCTCCGTCTAGCACAAGCAACTAATGAGGCAAGCCATATAACTTCCCAGGGACGTATTTCAGTTTGGAAAGGAAAGGAGCTCCATGGTCGCTTTGCAGCTCTCCTCGATTCTGAACACATTAATAAAAAATACTCTACAGAATGGCTCCGAACATCGGGACTTTATGGAGAGACAGAAGGTTTCCTATGTGTTATCCAAGATCAGGTCATAAGTACCAGGGCATATAAAAAGCATATATTAGGACAAAATATCGATCCAAAATGTCGCTTATGTAAACAAGATTTAGAATCAATACAGCATATAAGCTCAAACAGACTATATGCAGAGGCATAACAACATTGCTAAGGTGATACATCAAGCATTATTGAAATAATATGGTCTGTTGGACGTAGAGATACCTTATTATAAGTGGAAACCAGAACAGGTGTATATAAGTGAAACTGTAAAGATTTTGTGGGATACGGCAATGATTACTGATCGGACGGTGGAGGCTAATCGGCCCGATATTATTATAATCGACACAAAGGCTCGCAAAGGACTTATTATCGATGTGGCGGTACCGTTGGACCACAATTTGACCAAGACCATTGCCGGGAAAAAACGAAAATATCAACCGTTAGCTGTAGAACTAACAGACATGTACAAACTCAGAGATGTCGACATTATATCAGTAGTAATATCTACAAATGGGCTGATAACAAACGACTGAAAAATCGCCAAAGACAAGCTTGAATTACATGATAGAGATATGGCAGTCATGCAAAAGGCTGCTTTACTGGGTACAGCAAATATAGTCAGAAAATTCTTAAGCTTGCATTGAGCCTCGGCTGAACCCTCTTGTTGAGTGCAAACATTGTAGTCTTGGGTTACAAACTCCGGCTACCGTAGATATGAATAAAATATAAGATGAACATAATAATAATAATAATAATAATAATAATAAGGATATCAAATATAAGGATATAATAATAAGGATATCAAAATGTCATTCGGACTCGAGAAATGCTCCACTATCAGCATACAAAAGGGAATAATAAAAGAACAACATTCAACAGTCTGCGGTATACAAGAACTAGCATCAGAAGACTCATACAAATATTTAGGAATGCTTCAAAATCATAAATTTGATCATAGCCTATTAAAGAAGAATTTTTCCATTTTGTACCAAAAACGACTGACAAAACTCTTAAACACCAAACTGAACGGTGGAAACCTCATTAAAGCGATCAATGGATGAATCATGTTTGTGACAATAATGGGCAATGATGGGGGGGGGGCAGGGGGGGGGAGAGTACGCTTGGTGAGTGGCGCCACCACCTTCCCGAGCTAAATGGAGTAAACCTCTAAAAAATAATCTCCAAGCTCAAGGTGAAAATCCATCGTGCCGAAGAGCTGAATGGTATAGGGTTCGAGATCAAATTCATTCATTGAAACCGGATGATACCTATCGGTAGCTGGGAATAGCATAAAATCAAATGCTAAACCATACGGCACTCAAACATGAGTTCCAAGATAAATACAAGAAAAGAATAACGAAGCTTCTTAATACAAAACTCTCAAGGCGAATATATGTCAGACAATCAACACATGGGCAGTATCGGTGTTAACATATTCATTTGGAGTGGTCAAGTGGTCAAACACAGAACTGGAAGAGCTAGACCCCATGACTAGATAGACTTTTAACAAAATTCTGTTGTTTGCATACCAATTCTTCTGTGTTGAGATTATACATTCCTCAAAAATATGGAGGTAGAGGGCTTATTAACATCAAAGAATTGTGTCTTAGTCAGGAAAAGAAGCTTGCCAACATTTTCTAAGTTCGAAAGATCAACTTATGAAGCTGGCAACTCAGTTTGATCACAATCACACTATCGAAACAGGGACAATACAAAACAACATACATCTCTAGGAACATAAATCAATTCATGGTAGATATGCAAAATTATTTAATGGTAATAATATTGATAACAAAGCTTATCTGCTCTGGTTAGACGAGAATCAACTATATCCGGAGACTGAGGGTTGTGTTATTGCTATCCAGGATAAAGTCATCAAAACCAACAATTACAAGAAATATATCCTTAAAGAAAACCCTGAAGATGTATGTCGAAAGTATGGCAAAATAGGGGAGACTGTTGAGCACATAATTGGTGAATGTTCTACTTTAGCAGAAAACGCATATTTAGGAAGGTATAATCAGCTTGCTAAGATAATCCACTGGAAACTGGCAGTTATTCGTGGTCTTTTACCAACATCTACTCTGCCGTATTATAAATACAGTCCTCATGCAGATCTGGAGTCTGATGATATGCTTTTCTACTGGGATAGGCCGATAATAACTGATATAACTCTGATAGGATCAACTGACTGATAAGATCAACTACAATAGACCAGACATAGTCTTAATAAATAAAAAAGAAAAGTGGGGAACAATTGTTGATATTGCCATACCACTGTCTCACAATACACATAAAACGGAGGTGAAAAAAGTTTCTAAGAATGAGAATTTTTCTTATGAATTGAAGAACACAAAACTACTGTTTATGGAGCAGACAAATAAAAGTATTAAACAAGGCGGTAGGGTTTTACGGACAAGAACCCTTCGGAACCGTCGGAAGGATTTGTCCGGTGTTGGTGAGGCTGGAGCGAGTGGCAGTTTTCAACTCCCTGGCACCACAAGAAGGACTTCGGAAAAGGCACTAGATCGAAGTCTAATACCATCGGAGACTCCACCAGCTGGACTACCTAGAAGACGCATGAAATGGACATCATCGATGAATGAAACAATCATGCACATTTATTACAAGGTGACACAACTTCAACGGGAAAGAATCGGCTACAGATAACAACTTCACGCCGAGTTCACTAAAGCATATCCTAATATACAAGTCACAGAACAGAGAGTGGCTGATGAATATAGAATGATTCTCAAGAACGGTATCATTCCAGAAACTAGACTAAATACGATCAAACAAGAGATCCAACAAAAAATTGACCAGAACCAGACTGTAATAGGACAGGATATTTCTGAAAATAATAACGATCCAGAAATTATAATGTCCGAACAAACAACTCAAGCTACACACTTAGAGGTAGTTAGTGACCAAAGGCCAGAAAACACTGATCAGGTTAATCCCTGCCTTCTGCTTGAATTTGAAAAATCAATTTCGGGGTCCGAAGGCACAGAACCACTTAGCAGACCACCGCTTCCCAAAGTAAATGATTCTAAAAAAGCTTGCAGTAGCATTACATAAACTGATCAAAAATATCCTGCCTCCACTCATTTCAAAAACTAAGACCTTAGAGGAACTACATCTGTTGATCTACTTTGCTGCAATCTCAGTACTTAAAGTCATTGGAATTAAGATCTGACCAACAATAGAAGGTTCAAATGCAAAGGCACAACCTCAGATACCACACTGGGAGAACAGGGTCGTAAAGAAAATTGACTCACTTAGGACAGATATTGGACGACTGACTGAATGGATGAGTGGAAGAAGAACTGCAAAACTAGAAAGAAGAATTGAAATAATCATGGGGCGAAACACTCTGCGAGGAACGCAGTGAATAGGATACAACAAGGTCAAGACCGAAGAAATACAAGAAAAGCAACAAAAGAAAAATGGATAACAAATTATTTCATAAATCAAAAAGAACTTGTTACAGGAATCTCAATTCAGTTGCAAGTAACCCGATTAATGCCTTCCCGGCTAAAGAACAGATAGAGGAATGCTGGGGCAACCAGTTAAGTACAAATATTTCACATAACAATAACGCTTGCTGGATAAGAGAGGAACGTCAGGCCTATCAAAATTGCGAAGAAATGAAAGATAAACCATTTAGAATCGATGAGGTTTCCAATGTAATTAAACAACTTTACAACTGGAAATCAACAGGGCCTGACGGACTGCAAAATTATTGGCTAAAGAAACGGTGATGCACACATGATAAATTAACTAATATCATTAACGAAATATTAGTCGAGGCACAAAATGTACCATTATTTCGAACTCAAGGAACAACATACCTTATACCAAAGAACCATCAAAATACTCAAAATCCTTCAAAATATCGCCCCATAACCTGTCTCTCCATGATATATAAAATCATAACAGCTTACATTAGTGATCGAATATATGCATATTGTGAACGCAACAATACCATCGCCGTGCAACAGAAAAGCTGTACTAAAGGAGCAATGGGAAGCATGGAACAATTGATTATTGACTCAGTCGTTTGCAATCAGGCCTATGCCAAGAAACGAAATATTAATATGGCATATATTGATTATAAAAAGGCTTTCGATTCTGTAACACACGAATGGCTTATAGAAATCTTAAATACCTATAAAATAAAACACCCAATAATAAATCTCTTGAAGAGCTTCATGTCAGTATGGAGAACTAAAATCCAACTTAGAGAGGGTGACTATAATATAACAACTACAGAAATTCCAATCAGAAGAGGTTTTTTTCAAGGAGATTCGCTCAGTTCTTTTTGGTTCTGTATCGCCATGAACCCACTTTCAAATGAACTCGACCCAATATGGTTTTGCTTGAAAAGTAATGGTGAATCTATGCGGCTAAACCATTTGCTCTACATGAACGATCTGAAATTATTTGCCTCATCAAACAGTCACCTACAGAAAATTTTAAGAATAGTGGAAGAATTCTCCAGTGATATACGATTGCAATTTGGACTGGAGAAGTGTCGCATATTAAACATCAATAGAGGAAAACTGCTGAACAATGCTTTTGAGACACAGAACGGACAAAAAATCGAGACAATGAGTGCTGTAGATACATACAAGTATATGGGTATAAAGCAAGCACGCCCAATTGATTACGTCTCATTGAAAGAAGAGCTTACCTGTCAAATTATCAAAAGAGTAAGACAAGTTTTGAGGACAGACTTAAATAGCTATATTAAAACTGGAGCGCAACTGATGCACAAAATTTGCCACGTAAGATCAGGACACACACACAAAAACGCAGAAACACCACCCTAGAAGTGCAGTGCAACGCACAACATTGCCGCGACAGCTAGGCTGTAGCGGATTGGTCGATATTAGTAAGCAACTGGACCAATAAATAGGAAATCTGCGGAACAGCAGATTTCCTATACATAAAGCTGTTGCCGGGCTGATGGATCAATACCACTACGACTAAACGAAGATCAAGTTTAAGTCTATGCAAAAACTGAACTTGAGAAATTACAATCGTGGAGAGAAAATCCTCTGAAATGAGGTCACCCAGAAACAAGTCGACATATTATCGTCGAACTACTAGCTGACTTCCGGACAGGTGTTTCCGGAAACAGAAGGTTTACTACTGGCAATACAAGACCAAGTTATACCTGCCAGAAATTACCTCAAGTACATAGTTCGGAACGGAAGTGTGGTGAATGATCGATGTAGATATGGGTGGCGAGTCTCCGAGACAATCCAATACATAACAGAGGGCTGTAAAGTATTTGCAGCAACAGAATATAAAGAAAGGCACGACGCAGTGGCGAAGATCATTCATCAATAATTGGCAACAAAACTGCAGCTAAAGGAATCAGAAAAAGTCCCATACTACAATTACAATCCGCAACCAGTTCGGGAGAACAACAGTTACAGAATGTATTGGGACCTAATAGTGCTTACCGAGCAGAAATTAAATAACAATAGGCCCGATATTGTTGTGATCGATAAAATTGCAAGAAAAACATTATTTATAGATAAAGCTATCCCAAAAACATAATTTAATCGCAAAACAAACCTAAAAAATTCTGAAGTATAAAGAGCTGCAAGAACAGGTGAAAAGACAATAGGGTATGAAGTGCGTCGAAACAATACCTATCATATTATCATCAACTGGAATCATCCCAAAAAACTTGGTAAATAATATTAAAATATTGGTCCTCAACGATCACCTTTTTAGATCCATGCAGAATGCTATTGCTTGGAACAGCTCGAACCGTTCGAAAGCTTCTGAATAATAATAGGAAACCAAAGACATCCACCGTCGCCACTAGAACCATGTGGCCCGAAAATATGGAAAAGTTCTCCCACAGAGCTTAATCCTTCTGATATCTAGGATAAGTCAATGTTTCCCTTAGGGCCAGTTCTGCAGTGCGAGGATGAGCCGGGTGTGGGCTGTACTCGGGTTTTACTCCGAGTGTGGCTTGTTCCTGGTGTGTTCTGGTGTTATAGGGCCGGTCCTTAGAGGGAGTGCGAATGCTTTTAGGCTAAATCCATAATAATAATTATAATAATTTAACAATATTTTAATTTTTTCCAAAATTATTCAGAAGTTAAACCACTCCGACTCTGGCGCCTTTGAAGAAACTAGGATTGTTTTTATTGAATTTTATTGGGGCAATTAACATTTAGCCGAAAGGCAACAAAATATCTTGAACCGGACTATACTCATTACTTCTACTCGTCTCCTCACTGTATTGGGAGAAAGTTGCATTGTTTTTATGGCAGACTTTATTGCAGCTTCTAAAAATGTATGTTTTATTATTTCTCGTTTTTCATTCGGCTTCTTATTTTGTACAATTATCTGCGATACGCGATAGGAAGCTTCCGTTTTATTTTTGTCAAATACTTTTAAAAATATTAATTGTTGTTCAGTTAACTCATTTTTCAATTGCCCCAATATTTCCTTTCTAGCGGTAGAATATAAAGGATATGTTCTTTCAAAAGTCGAATGAACAGTTTTATGGTGCCTCTCAATATTTCCCTTTTTAGCAGCTGATACAGAAGCATTACACAACAAACACACACTTTTGCTTTTAATTTCTGTAAAGAGGTATTGTTCTTCCGACTCAGAATGAAAATGGTATGTCTTTTTTACTATTGCTTGCCATGCTTGTAACTGTAATTGGAACGTAACTGAACACTGAACGCGACTCAATTCTTCTATTGGAACCTTTGGTGTGAAACACTAAACTTGAAGAGATTCACCACTAAACACCAAATCACTATTTTTAACTTCTCGACGCACGTTTCGCTAACCATGTTAGCATCATCAGGAGGTGATTTAATCTAATTCTAAAACTAAACTATGTTCTATTTATATGAAAACCCTACCTAACGAAGCGTGTAAAAATCATGAACCGTAAAGTTTACTAAGCCTTACTTTAATAACTGAAAAGGTTGACTGAACGGAATAGGTCCTTTATCTCGGTTCAAAATTGTCTTACATTTTTCTGTTTGAATGCTTTCATATGCATTCAAAGCCCTATTATTATTAACACTTTTAATTAGTCTTAAATTACTAATATCTATCCTGTGATCATGTTCGATTGCATGTTGGGCAACACAAGATTTTTCATTTCTCCCATATCTAATGTGGGTAATATGTTCTTTATATCTTATTAATATTAGATACGGGAGAAATAAAAAATCTTGTGTTGCTCAACATGTAATCGAACATGACCACAGAATGGATATTAGTAACTTAAGACCAATTAAAAGTGCTCATAATAATAAGGCTTTGGAGGCATATGAAAGCATTCAAATAGAAACATATAAGAAAATCATGAACTGAGATAAAGGACCTATTCCGTTCAGTCCACTTTTTCCGTTATTAATGTATGGCTTAGTAAACTTCACGACTTCACGATTCATGATTTTTACACGCTTTGTTATGTAGGGTTTAATATAAATAGAACATAGTTTAGTTTTAGAATTAGATTAAATCATCTTCTGAATGATGCTAACATGGTTAGCGAAACGTGCGTCGAGAAGTTCAAAAAAGTGATTTGGTGTTTAGTGGTGAATCTCTTCAAGTTTACTGAACGCGGCGTCTTCGCACAGGTATATCTATATATCCCATTAAAAGCAGTCGAGATCCTTCCTGAATGATCGATTGGTCGCTACTCGCTACAATTTTCTCGGCGGTTTTCCGGATTTTAGCGTGATGGCGTCAGCGGCTGATGCACTGGTCTCTCTTAGGTAGGCGTCAGGCGCCTACGATGCGCTGATCTCTCCGTAATCCGTAACAGTATTATAATTTGGATATTTGAGAGAATTGGGATTTTTCTTTATAAAGATTATGAGCTCGACGTCTGAGGATTGCTTATAGCCGTGAGCAACTGAAATTGTCCACGTGGTAGCTCGCGATCGATGGGTTGGCAACCCCTGGTCTAGAAGAATCTTGCCCACTCTGGGCTAGAAAGGAAAAAACACTGACTGTTACTGGGAATGTTATTATATTAGTATAATATAGTAATTTTAAATAATTTTTGATAACATTTTAATTATGTGTACAATATATAATTTTGTGGAAATTACAGTGCTTCTAAATCGTTTAATGAAAATAGTCAAAGACACCGGAATAAATGTTTCCTAGGCCATATGGTGAACTCGAGCTAGTATTGAGATAGAACACCCCTGTTGCTCTGAAATACAAAAGCCATTATCATGACGTTGAATGGTGTAAAAATAACTCACGAAGTATCAAAAACGAGACCTCCCATTAACGCAAGAGTATTATCCGCACAGTTTCCATTGAGGTAGTTTAAATAACTTTCGCATTCTCTGGCGTAAAATTGATTATTGACAATTGATTCGGCCATTAAAATATAAGATCTGTCGTGAGAACAACTATTAAAATATATATCGATACAACCAGGTTGAGTGTATCCACCATTGGGCCAGAAATCGGCATCTGCCAAGTCAAAAGTCACTCCAAGAAATAAGGCATTAGTATGAATCGCTTGAACGTACTGGGCATCTCCAGAACTCAAACGAGTACTAGAACTACTTTGAAAATATAATGGTCCAGCTGGATCCATACCAATAATCACTCCCACTGTACCGTTCAATGCCTTGCCACCAAATCCTGCTATATGTGCACCGAGACTATAACCAACAAGTATTATTTGATCAGCGGAATAGCTATAGTCAGTTAGTACATCTTGGATAAATTTCGCCAGAGTTTCTCCAACATTCGGAACAGCTGCTACTGATGACGAATATATTAGTCTAGCATAAGTTGACCAATCAACAGAAATAACATTGACAGCCGTATTAGCTAACAGAACATTTCTTAGCGCATTGTTCATGGCCGACAGATAATTGTCTATCCAGCCATGGATAAGAAATACAGTGTTTAAGTTAGTGTTAAATCCATCCACAGAACTCAACAGATCACTTTGATTGTAGAGTAACAGTGTTCCACTGGGACTTGACTGAGTATAAACATAAAATGATATATCATAATCCTCATATTGTAGGATATCGCGCGGAATGTCTAAGCTTTGATTTGCTTTTTCCAGTTTTTCCGTTAGTTCCTTGAGAACTTGTAATTCTGCAACCTGATCTGGCTTTAGATCTGTAAACAAAACATCAAATTAATATTTGTTCTTACTATAAAAAAAAATTAAAAAAAAACTATATAAAAAAATTTTTTAGATGAAATATTAGAAATGTAATACGAGGGAAGTCAGAAAAGTGTTCAGCCTCAACATGAACTGCGCGTTACTCGTCAAAATATTCCGGTAATATAATTAAACATGCATTGAAAGAAAACCTTGAAAAGTTCAGCCATATTAGATGCTTAGTTGTTTAAAAGTCATTTGTGTTGGTCGATGTTAGTGTTTATATAAAAAGGGAAAAAAATCGAACATTGGACCGCCATTAAATTCTTGCATTTGAAAGGCAAAACGCCTACGGGGACTTTGGACCATGATTTGCCACCGTGAAATTTTGGGGACCTGATCACTAAAACATTTTCCTGGACTAATATATTATTTTACCTGATAATTACACCGGTCGACACGATTTTTAAGTCTGGTTTCTGCATGTGAAATTTTGGTTTCTCCTACGTTAGACATAAAGGAAAAAATATTTTTTCTGATCAAAGTTTGCTTTTGTAGAAACTAGAGAAATTTTTTGAATTTCCAATAAAAATGACTGATTTTTTTATATTTTTTTTATTATTTTATTTTAAATTACGATTAGAAAAGTTTTAGCTGAACATCAGAGTGTTTTTAATTCAGGAATTGTAATAAACAATAGCACATAAATGTAAAATAACAAAAAATCAAGGTCAAAAATGAATATTTTTAGTGGTTCTGTTACGTTTGTATGGGCTTTCTCGTATTAAACCCCAAATGTAATCTCCCATTATATTATTGTTGTACTGCCCTTGGTAACGTCGTTTAAAGTTCATCACATCTTGGTGAAAACGTTCTCCTTGTTCCTCAGAGTAGGCACCCATATTATCTTTAAATTCATCCAGGTGAGAATGTAGCATAAGTAATTTATGGGACATTCTGCAGCCATAATTTTAAAGCTTCAAGCATAGTTTCAATCAATTCTTCATAATTATCTACTCTGTTGTTCAGCAGCTTTCATGAGCATTGAGAAATTCTGTGAAATCATCACTGCTGTTTATTTGTGTTGTTTGTGGCCCGACAAAAATACCCCCTTTAACTTTAGCTTCAGATAATTTGGGAAAAATCCCTTTAAATATGCAAAAGCTTTAGAATTTGGATCCAGAACTTTCACAAATTGCTTCATTAGGTCTAATTTTATACGTAACGGCGGCATCAATATATTCTTACGCTCTACAATTGGTTCCGACTTCACATTATGTTTACCTATCTGAAATTCAACTCGATCAGGCCATATACGCCTTTGGTAATGTACTGAATCTGCTCTGCTATCCCATAAGCAAAGGTGACAAAGGTATTTTGTATACCCACCCTGCATTCCCATCAGAAAACCAACCATCTTAAAATCACCTGTTACTGACCAATTGCATTCTATATATTTTAACTTTTCCAGTACCATTTTCACACTAACGTAACTTTCCTTAAGCATTACAGAATGTGCTACGGGAAGACTAGGGAATAGGTTTCCGTTGTGAAGAAGAACTGCTTTTAAGCTTTTTGAAGAGCTATCCTTGAAAAGCCGCCAGTCAGGAGGTATGCATGGTATTCTGATTTCCTCGAACAAATCAGTCACGCTATTATAGTAACAACAACTTTGGTGAAAAAAAACTTAAAAAAAAATTATGGCGCTTTCTTTGATCAGTTATTTTCACATCATCTTCAAGCAAATTCCACTGTTTCAATCGCGAACTTAAAATATCTGCTTTATTCTTGGGTAAGTTAGGTCTCGTACTAAATCATTGAATTCTACTGAGCTGATGAAATGTGGTTCAAAATTCTGTGACTTTATCATGAATTCACTACCATCAGTGTTGGTGCGGTGTACTGGATTCTGTTGAACTTTGCGACGATTGTATTCCGAAGTTATCTAATTCTGAACGAGATGGAACGGGAAAGTTTTCACCATGAGGTATCGGAGAAGACATTGAAGGAAGATCAGGATAAAAAATGTTTTCAGCATTTTTACCAAATCGACGATTACTTGGATTAACGATACAAAAATAACAGTCTTGCACATGATCAATAGGTTTCCTCCAAAGTCTTGGCATTACAAACTTCATGTGTCGTTTTTCTGCTGGATACCAGGATAGAAATAATGAAAACAAATAGTGTAATTGAAGTATTATGTATAAAAAATTAAGAAATACTAAAATTGAATATTAATATGTTCGACATTTTTTTAAATTTAAAATTTTGGTTTTTTACCTTTTAAAGTATTTTAGATAGTTTAGTTTTTTGCCTTTGTAGTATTTTAAATTCGCTATTAAAAAGATGGTTCTTATTAAACAGATGTGAGGCATAATTCGAATTATATTTTATTATATTTATAACTGAGAAAGCTTCTTTCGTGTTCTTAAATTATTTTCTTGAAGAACTTGCCTGTTTGTCCTATATAAGCTTTTGGACACATAATAACACATAATTAATGGACATAACTAATTTTAATTTTAATTAGGGAGGTATCTGAAGTGAATGGTTATAATAAGAACATTGTAGATAAATTAATTAGTTCAGAAGATTATTGAAAGAATCTTCGACTTTTCAAAAGGATCAGAACAAAAAGAAATTCATGGTAATACCATTTGATGTCCAGTTAACAAGAGGGCTAGACAAAATTTTGAAAAAAGTGAACATTAAAGTTGTGTACAAACCATATAATCAATTAAGATAAGTTATGGGTAATCCAAGGGTTAAAGTAGAGCAACATGAAAAGTCGGGGATTTACGAAATTAGTTGTCAAGACTGTGATCGAAAGTATATTGGGCAAACAAAAAGATCCATATTGACAAGATATAAAGAATATATTGCCCACATTAGATATGGGAGAAATGAAAAATCTTGTGTTGCCCAACATGCAATCGAACACGACTACAGCATAGATATTAGTAATTTAAGACTAATTAAAAGTGTTAATAATAATAGGGCCTTGAATGCATATGAGAGCATTCAAATAGAAAAATGCAAGAAAATCATAAATCGAGATAAAGGATCTATCCCTTTCAGTCAACTTTTTCAATTATTAATGTAAGGCTTAGTAAAATACACGGTTCATGATTTTTACACGCTTCGTTAAGTAGGGTTTATTAAATAAATAGAAAAGAGTTTAGTTTTATAATTAGATTAAATCATCTCCTGATGATGCTAACATGGTTAACGATACGTGCGTCGAGCAGTTCAAGAAAAGTGATTTGGTGTTTAGTGGTAAATATCTTCAAGTTTAGTGTTTCAAACCAAAGGTTCCAATAGAAAAATTGTTCTTTTTTGTTATTTATTATTTTTCAGGTAATGAGTCCTCAAATGATCCATTCTCGGATAATTTCTTCGATAACCCAGGGTTCATTCCGTCAGGCAATAGCGACAGCGGTGAATAGGACAGTAACGATCATGTTCTCTGGCCACTCTAAAATTAAACGTTCCAGAATTGATAGTTAGTGGCTAGTAGATGAAGTACATGAAAAACTCGAATTGTAGTAGCACATTGGTGTTGAAATTCAAGATTTTAACGATAACAACCCGACGCCAGTAACGGAACAAGCTGAAATTGGAAACGGCGTTCAGGTGACCCTGCTTGATGTATCATCAGTTTGGGTAGCATCTATGGTAAATCATTCACGGTTTGGTGAAACTTATGAGGGTGGTATAAAACCGGAGTGGCAAACTGCATTACAAAGACATAATCCAGTGGATTACTATTTGGCTTTTATAGATATGCACATATTGGATTTGATAGTGGATCAGAGAAATCATTATGCAACTTAGTTTGTTATGGAGAAAAAAATATTCCTAATAATGCCCGGGTACAATCAGGGAAGCCAACAATTAGGAAAGAAATCGCACATTTTCGAATCGAATTAATTCCATTCGGGATTATTAGTCAACAAAGTGGCTCTTCAAAAATGGTGTTGCTCGTAATATTATGAATCGTAACAGATTTTGATTATTCGTGAAAATGCTTCATTTTTTAGACAAGGCAGAGTGCTCAGAAGGAAATCGATTATATAAAGGGCAACCACTTATAGAGATGAAATCATCAAAAACTACCAAAGAATTTACACACCTGGGAAAATATTGACGAAACGATGGTACCATTTCAAGATAGATTATTGTCCAAGCACTACAATCCACAAAAGGGTCATAAATATGGTATTAAAATATTTCAATTATGTAGTTAAAGTGTCTATACCTGGAATATTAGTATATATGCAGCAATAGACAAACAACGAATTATTATCAATATCTACCAAAATTGTTCTAAATTTAGCAAGAGATCTTTTAGGGCGCGGTAGACTTTGTGCAACTGATAATTGGTATACAAATTTACAGCTTGCTCACATACTCCTGGATATCAAAACGCTCTGTCTGGGAACTGCTCTGGGAATTTATACAATAAAAATAAAAAAGGAAAAATTATTGCCCAAGAGAATGAAAGAGGAATATGTGTTCTCAAGTGGCTTGACAAAACGGACGTTTTAGTTTTATCCACCTGTCACAATGAAGAAATTGTTTAGGTTCAAGGTCGTCGAAATATCATTCAGAAGCCCAAAGCAATCTTTGACTACAATCTAGGCAAAAGTTCAATAGATTTATCCGATTAGATGTCGAGTTGCAGTACGGACTGCGACGAACTATCTGTTGGTAGAAAAAGGTAGCTATTGAAGTATTACTGGGTACTTCATTAGTTAATTCCTACTTCATTTTTAAACAACTTGAGCTGAGCGATATATCTATAACTGGCTTTCGTTATTCGGTTATGGAGACTTTGCTACCATTCAAAGATAATAAATGTACCTTTGAGGGCTCATATATTTGTCAAATTAGACTGCAAGGCACGCGAATATAAAAAGTAATGTAAAGAACGTTATAAGAAAAAACAGGATGGACTCATTTATAAGAATAAAGTCAAGAGGGAAAGTTTTGTTTTTATAAAAATAAATATGGATACTAGGTTGTAACTATTGTTCTCACTGTTTAGTTTAGCATAGTTTGTCTTTGAAAAAGACACTGTCTGTCGAAACAATTACTATACAAACAATTTTAAATATAGTGGAAATTTTTAGATATTAATTTTTGTTTGTTTCTTGTAAAATAGATAGCAACATGGAAAGGGGCGTTTACTTTAAGTTAATGTTAAACGGTATATACACCGAACAGGCCTCTTGTCTTCATTAAAGACAGAAATATAACAGAGAAACTTTATCTTCAACAAATGAAGCCGAATGATCGTCCCTACCAGATATATTCATCAACTTGTAGATTCAATTTTTTAACAAAATAATGAACGGTCGCATGTTGTTAAGTTTCTTAGATTTTATTTTTTAAATAGGCCCATGATAAGCTAATAATGAATTTATTAATTAACTGAACAATGAATGGAAATGAAATGGAAAAATTATGTAACATCGTGAATTAATTGGATGTGACAGAGTCATGTGTCGTTCAGAGAAGATATGACTACGATTAGTATAACTTACCCACTCCATGAAGGCCACCGAATTTGCAAAAAAGAAATAATGACACTAGAACAAATATTAAATAGAAATTCATTTCTACAATTCAATATACTTTACTTAGATACTAAAACAACTATAATTGGATAATGTACTTTATATTGCTTCTTCAGATGATAACAATTTGAAATAATCTTACACTTTTATTTATCAATTGATATTAAGAGACCATGTTACCTTACTTTGATCATTTTTATATACATTTTTTGCGTATCGGTATCTTTATACGCAAGAAACGTATGATATTAGAGTTTATTAGACTCTCAATAGAATATCCAAATTGCTACAAGTACAATCAAACTTGAAATAAGTAAAACATTTTTTCGTTTATTACAACGAAATTTCCAATAAGACTGTCAGGAATTTGAAACGTAATAACGGTAACAATGTTTGAAATGTAAATGTCAGTCATAGTATTCAGAACATTGGATCAATTCACCATGAAAAGATACTCGATTCAACAGTGTTAGAAATTCGAATTTATAGGGCGATCCCCCACTTTGAGAAAATATCTTTTTCGACGAAGCGCACTTTTGGCTTAATGGATTTGTGAATAAACATAACTGCCGGATTTGGACCGATGAAAATCCTCAAGTAATTCAAGAGTTATCTCTTCAGCCTCAGAAAGTGACTGTTTGGTGCGGTTTTTGGACTGAAGGTTTCCTTGTCCCTTATTTTTCGAAGTCGATGATTAAAATCATGTTATTAATAATGGTGATGGCTGTAGGAATATGCTGACCAATTATCTTTGGTCCGGACTGATAAATGTGGATATAAACAATGTTTTCTTTAAACCAGACAGTGCGGCTTGTATCATATCTCGCCAGACAATCGATTTATTGCAACCAAAGTTTCCTAGGCGCATTATATCCCGAAATGGTATAGTCCTAAAGAATCTTGCGCCTATGGATTATATTTATGAGGTGATGTTAAATCTCTGACAAATTTAAGTCACGAGACAAACATAAGACTTACAAAAATAAGCCACGAACAATTCTTGACATTAAACAAAACTTTCAGGCAACCATAGAAAATATACCACCCGATATTTTCATAAGAGAAAACGAAAATTGAGTCTCCAGAACGTATTCCATCAGATAAAACCGAAGGAGGCATTTGAACGACATTATTGTGCTTTAAAATAAAATAAAAATTACTGAAGGATCACTTGTAGTAATAATTATGTCTCAGTTTAAAGTTCAAACCTTATTATTGGACAACCCTTAATATTTATTATGCTTCTCCGTGTGGCGCAACAGCCCGTTGCCCTCCTTTAATCTTGGCCTCCAGTTGGATCGATATATTGAATTAATGCAATCCGAGGATGTGTACGAGGCGTACAAACACAGCAGTGAGACTGGTAATCATCATCTGATGCATTTTCAATATGAGTTTGAATTCCGTAACAATTCTTTTTGCAAACCAGATTTTTCTAGTGCATTCTGAAAATGAATGGCAACAATTGCGAACAATGGTGCGCCATCCAGTTTCATATCTGGGCACTGTTCGACGGAAACCTTTGGAAAACTTTAACAGCCTTATGGAAACAGCGTTTTGTCAATGGTGCAGATTTCCAGGTTATTTAAGGTACTCTCAAAAAGCCGAGACTCAACTGAAGATGAATCTCTTTAGCAGACATTTTCCTCACTTTTTTTTCATTTTTCACACTCATCCCAGAAGTGATGAGAATGTCCACAAAATACTGGATCTTGTTTTATATATATATATATATATATATATATATATATATATATATATATATATATATATATATATATATATATATATATATAGCCTGCCAGCCGCACTTAACCCGCCGTTCCACCTCCCGGAAGGGATCACCCTCTATTGAAATCCTTTGCCCAAGATATATGTAGTGGTCCACAACCTCTAAATCACTTCCTAAAATAGAAATTCTTCTGTTAACAGCAAATTTAACATAACCTAACCAGGTTAAACATAACCTGAGTCATTTTTAGGTTTATTTTCAAACCAAATAGTTCTCCCGCCCTTTGCAGCTCTCATATGTGTTCTTGTAGCTCATCTGGGCCTTGTGAAAGGAGAACGATATCATCCGCGAATCTGAGATGGCTTAGATATGCACCATTGATTTTTATTATCTGCTGTTCCCAATCCAGAGAAATACCTCTTCAAGCGAGGCTGAGAAAAGAGCAGGCGATATTGAGTCATCCTGTCGTACACCACGTTCTACGTTGATTTTAACATCAAAGTCATCCATGTGAACATGTAGCTGTAGCTTGGACTGGCTGTAACTGTCTGTTGGACAACCTGGATATGGTCCATTGTACTGAATCCACTTCTGAATCCTGCCTGCTCTCTTGGTTGTGCGTCATTCAGTGTTCTTAATATTCTTTTAGATATTATCTTGGTAAAAACTTTGTACATTACTGATAGAAGACTTATTGGTAGTTTTTTAAATCTTTCTGTGCTCCTTTCTAACCAGAAGAAGAGTATATATATATATATATATATATATATATATATATATATATATATATATATATATATATATATATATATATATAATAAAACAAACAGAAAATATAGAACAACACTACACACATAGGAACAAACATGTCTAAGGAAAATATATACAGTTAAAATCAATGATATTGTTTTTTCTCCACATATAATGATTCTTTTTACACCGTATTCATAGTCAAAATATCAAGGTACTAAGAATTAAAAATATTGTTTTCTTTCAATTTTACTTAAAATATATTTTTTATACCATACATTTTAACTATTTGTGCATTTTTTCCTTTTCAGTTTCCGTTTCCCAAAATGTTGCAATAGATAACACTCGGACCTTCTATATCAGACCTGGAATCCATTCCATGAATCCATTCCAGAATCCATTCCTGGAACGATCATCTTGGTCGATCCGTTGAATCCGTCACTGGAGTGACTCTTTACAGAATGAACGGATCGACACCCGGAATGATTTAGAAACATTATCTACCTGCCATCCGTATTGTAACATTTTGCACCTCTACGGGGAGGAGACACTGCAATCAAACACTGCACAAACTCGCCTATCATACAAGAACAAGAAAAACCAATGTTATTTTAAGAAATGCAAGCCGAGAACAAATCCAAGAAAAAAGAAGGCATTTGGACAGAACGGAAAAGGAATCCTATCTATTACAGTCGATGTTAAGCAACAAGGTTGATTCTATTTTGTGGAATGAAATAGACAAAGCATATTTCTGGCGCAACGAATCGGATTACAATCTTAAAAGGGAAAAACAAGAAAAGAAGTTCGCCAATTTAAAGCAAATAGATACTGAACGTCCAAAAGAAATCCGAGTTAATACAAAATTAGTTATCGTTATAACGTTAGTCTCTAACCACCGCTTATCCACAGACGAAGAATCCATCCTAAGCACAGGCTTGAACTTTGCCATTGCCCCAAAACATATACCAATAAAACAAATCATTTTGAACGTTGAATCAACCCTAGACGACAAGTCAGATGAAGAAGCGGAAATAAATAGACAAAATGTATCGCGAATACTACGATCCAATAAAATACCAAAACCAAATGTTAATAAGGCTGAAATCAAAGCGCTTGAAAGTTTAAAAAGAAACGACGATATTACTATATTACCGGCGGACAAAATAAACGCAACAGTTATAATGAATACCGAGGACTATATGGGAAAGAAAGACGAACATTTTACTGGAAAACACTTATAAACCAGTGAATAGAGATCCAATAACCTATCTACTAAAAAACCAAAATCAAAGCATGGAAACTAGAACCGGGCATTAAACGAAGAATAATTCCAAGGAAAAAGTCAAGCAGATCTCCTAAACTTTACGGTCTACCCAAAATACATAAACCAGAAATCCCATAGTAAGTCTGGACATTGTCTCACTATATCCAAGTATCCCCATAGACGAACCTAACCAAATCTAATTTCAACGAACAAAGACTTTCCACTATACATGGGGGAATTCTCCGAACACTGCTTGAAGAATACATATTTTTCCTTCTACCCGCAGATCTACAAACAGACGGACGGTGTCCCAATGAGATCATCTTTATCACCTGGTATAGCCAACCTATTTATGACAGACGAAACAAAAGCATTAGCCAACGCTCCTTTAAAACGTAAACTTTGGAGACGCTACGTAGATGATATCTTTATAATATGGCGTTACGGAAACGAACTTCTAAACAACTTCCTAACCCAATTAAACGAAACCCACCCCAGAATACAGTTCACCCTAGAAGTCGAACAGGATAGAAAACTGTCGTTTTTAGATCTCCTTATCACCAGACAACTTTCTGGAACCTTCGAATACACAGTGTATAGAAAATGTCCCGAGAGATACATGACGGCGCATGGGGACAGTTGGGCGAAGGTGATCGGTGGCACCACGTGGATAAAGGGTGAAAGATTTCTGTAATATTTCCCTCCACGGTTCTGTTATGCTACCTTGTGGGCATACCTGGTACTATACCAGAGGTTCCAGGCAGAATTTTACGAGCAGTCCTGACTGCTACGAGCATTCGCCGTTTGATGTCGTGAGTTCTGTGCTATCACGACTCATCATCAAAATGGCCAGTTAACATGGCCTGGCCCGATCGTCTCTTGCAGCTGCTTTCCTTACTTTCATCGGGAGCTCGGAAGATGACGGCTGAAAGGTTAGAAACCGGTCACGAGAGATACATGATGGCGCATGGGGACAGTTGGGCGGTTACTCAATAATCCGGATTAATTAAACCAAGACTCATATCAAATCTAGGCATATAGCACATATTATGTATATATTGATATAAAAAATACAAATTACATAATAATTGCGTATTAATGTAAAATAGCTTAGCAATTATGATTATCTAAATAAATCGGTAAGTTTGGTTTGTTTATATTTTCTTTGGCTCAAAGAAAAAGTTTGATCTCGTAGTTTCTTCAAGATCAATAGCTCATTTAATGGAACGCTATCTCTCCCCATTCTAACCCTTGTTGAAATGACTTGTAAGCTGTATCCTATTTTACTGACATTGTTGCAACTTCTTTATTTTCCACCTCGTCAACTTCAATTAGTTCTTCGCTTTTGATAGAAATTATACTCCCTTTAATGTTGAGCCAGTTGATAACTTCACCTTCCCCAGGCTTTTCGATATATCCTATATATTTTATAATCTCATAAATGTTTTGCCTATCCTTTTTCCCTTCTTAAATGTGTTTTTTTATTTCAGCTAGTGGGAGTAAATCTTCACTATCCCATTCTGTTGTTAGGGTTAATTTATTATAACACTTCTCTAGGATACTACGGGAAACATCATTACATGCATCATGTAGGATCCATACAGCATCTTTTGAATTAAGTTTTTCAAACATTCAATGCTATTTTCTTCTTCTTTTCCCAAAATGTGAGTGAGTAGACGTTTCCTATAGAACAATTTTATTAGGCGAATCGCGTTTTGGTCCTTATATTGGATTAACGCTGTGGAGTTCAGAGGCAAAAAAAGGGTTTTAATTTGTCCATCATGGCTGATTAGATCTTGTTCTACATCATGACTTGGAGCATTGTCCACCAATAATAAGCTTGTATTGGCCGGTTATTTTCCATTGAAAATTGTCTAACCTGCTTGACGAAAGAATTATGGAACCAATCTTTAAAAACGTTAGTCGTCATCCAAGCATTGTTTGTAGCTTTGTATTCTACGGGTAGTTTCTGATTTAAAAATACTCGAGGATTCTTTGTTTTTCCAATGACTAGAATTAGTATTTTATTAGAACCATCGGCATTGCAGTAAAATAAAAAGGTAATTATTTCATTACTACTTTTATAACCCAGCGGTGTTAGTAAACTGTAGTTCATTTTCTGAAAGCAATATCCAAAATAAACCCGATTCATCCGCATTATAAATCTGGTTGGGTAAAATATCATTTCGTTCCATAAGTCTCAACCATTTTTGTTTGAATGGATCAATTACAGTAAAATCATTCGTCAACTTTTCACCGCAAATCTTCAAGCTTCTAAGTCCGTATGATTTTTTAAAATTTATTAGCGAATTTCTGCTGGCATTAAAATTGTCATTTTCATAGCACTGGGAATACAATTGTTTCACAACATTTCATATGAAACGGGCGCATGTCTGCTTCTTTGTTTTAGAAACCGTGCATAGAGGAGTTTATCCATATGTGGAAATTCGGATTCTTTCAACGTTTTTCTAGTCCCCGGCCCCGAGTCACATTTCGAGATAAATCTAGAAAAAAAATGGTTTGTTATTATTACAGTAAAAAAACAATGAAAAAAAATACTTTTGTATATCATTTTTCCTCTTCTTGATATCCGAAATTGTAGATGTACCGACGCCAAACTTTACTGCCAATTGTTTCTTAGAAACTCCTTTTTGTAACTGTTCTATTATTTCGTTTTTTGACCGTAATGGTAATGTATTATTTTGTTCTTTTATCGGAGCCATCCTTCAGGTCTAGCCTAGACGCTGGCTTAAATAGTACTAGATTTTCTACAAAGCTTACGTGGCCAAACTATAAGACACAATGTCCGATTACAACAAAAGAAATAACATTGTTATTTTACCTTTAAACAAAATTTTATTGAATTTTACATTTGTTATTTTGGATTATCGAGTCTTCAAACTGCCCGAATTACTGAGTACGCAATACAACGAAAAATGTGTTCAGATTACTAAGAAATATATATATATATATATATATATATATATATATATATATATATATATATATATATATATATATATAAAGTGGATGAAGCAAAATAAATACAGAAACGACTAGCGAAAGAAAACAAAGAGTGTAAGTGTGTACAAAACGATACCGAGGCCCACAGTTCAAAGATTTTAAGACTCGTTTCATGGATTTTAAGAACGAAGAATATAACAAGAGCAGCACAAGGTAGAACGCACCAAACAATACTAAGGCCCACGGTTACCTATGCATGTGAGACGTGGACAATGACAAAGAAGAAGGAAAGTAAGCTGGAAGTCTGCGAACTTAAATAATAAGGAGGATTTTTAGAGGAATTAAAATTCAGAACGAATTTAGAAGAAGAACAAGTAAAGAAATAAAAGGACTGTACAAAAAACCTAACATTGGTATATAGCGAGGATGCCCGATAATAGATGGGTTAAAAGAACACTGATGAGACGAGAAGGAGGAAAGAGAAGGAGAAGGTGACCGAGAAAGAAATGGCTGGATGAAGCGATGAAAGATTTGAGGAAAGTAGGAGTCAGGGGCTGTAAGAATAATGATTTTAGCCGAAAAAGTTGGAAAGGAAGAGTAAACGATCTCGAAGCCAAGAGCCACTAAGCCTGTAGAGCTGAATATTATTATGGAAGCGCTAAACAATAATTCTTAACTCCATCATATCATATTCTTATCTACCATCTGTGAAAATATTAGATGTAACATGGGTTCCGAACCACGGTCATTAGCTTCCGACAAACCCAGGCCAGCATCCCCCTAGGGCTATAAACCCTTGGTTATGTGCCTACCCATAAGTCTATCAGGAAACCTACCGACTGGCGAGTGACCATCGTAGAACACTTCTCAGAAGGCATCCGGCCTTTAACTGGCGTGACTGATTCGTAGATTGATTCGTAGTCGGATTTTACACTCTTGCCTAGCAACAATCACAAACATTTAGGAAGTAAACAGACAGAAGAAAGAAAGAAAAACAACCATCCGAGCGCTGGAATCGAACCAACTACCGCTCCAGTGTGGTTTCGACACAGCAGCGGCAGGCCGCTGCTCTTATCGTCCGCACCAACGCGACCGGCAAATACTGCATCTGTTATCTATAGTTTCATATCATTTTCATAATTTTTAAAAATCTATTTAGAAAAAAAACCCATACAATATTTACGTCGTTAAATTCAGCAAAAAACGCTTTTTCAATGCTACATTCAAGTACTATTATCATTTGAAAAATTAAGTTAACCTTGGAATATGCGACAAGAAAAAAAAAGATAATTTACCTGAAAAGTGGCAAACATTGCCTGATGTTTGTGTACGAAATTTCATTGACATCTCAAAGCGTTCTCGATATACTTAACCGTCTTCATACATAATAGTGACCCAGGGTGGCCCAAAAAATTATATACACACTTGGTTCTAAAATAAGTATTTATTTTCATACAGTTTACTCTAGGGTTTCAAAAAAAAGCTAAACAATTTTAGACTAACGCCTTTATTTTATCGCCTTAAAACTAACTTGTATTTGACTTTTTAAACTGCCCACCGTCATGGTCCAGGCATGCAATGGAATCGCAAACATGGAGAATCATTTTTCCATTGGTTTCGTATTATCTTTCATTCGCTACTCTTAGTTCATTGACCGCTGCCAGTTTGATCTTTCTGTAACCCCATAAAAATAAGTGGAACAGTGTAAGGTCTTGTGAACGTGCGGGGTTTCAACCCAACCTCTTCGTCCAATCTATCTGTTCGGTAGAGTGTTGTCAAGATAAGCCCTTACGTCATGATAATGTGGAGGTGCACCGTCTTGTTGAAAATAAAAGTTCTCACCCTCAAAAGCTTCCCGAATGCTTGGGATCACTGCTCCTTGTAGCAAATTAAGATAAACAGCACCAGTTATAGTACCGTCAAAAAAGAACGGTCCAATTAATCCTTTTGCAGATAAACTACACCACACTGTGACTCCTGACAAATTAACATGATGTTCTTCAGTAACGTGTGGATTCCCCGGTGCCCAGTAAGTGCAGTTGTGGCTGTTAATTGAACTTAAGACTCTGAAATTGTCGCTTGAACTGTCTTTGTACCTCTACCGCATTTTCGTATTTCCAGTAACACTTCAGGATACATTTTCGTTGCTCAAAGGTAAGTCTGGTAGCAGCCATTAAAATTAGATCAATCTGAAAAAGAATGCAGTATAAGTAAATTATAAGAAAATAAAGTATGTGTATATTTTTTGGGGACACCCTGTATTTATACATTTATTCAAATCATTACATTTACACCGTGAAATGCCGTTATTTAAAACATTTTTTCACAGAACAGTCTGCACTAGACCAAATTTTCTTGAATCAGTTTTTGAAGAATAATGAGTTTATATAAGACCTATCAATATTTATAGGCAAAAAAGTTAGGAAAGAAGAAGAAAGCTCTTTATTGAAACACCCTGTTTAAATTAAAATATGAAATTAAAAAATCAAACTTCAAACAAGATGTAATAAATAAATTAATGCCAATTTTTCTAAATGAAAATAAGAATAAATTTATTATTAGTTATTTCATTAAAAAAAAACAAAACAAGCTAAAGAGGTTTATCGTCTAGATCTCAGTATAAGATAAGATTAATATAATAATTAACCAATATTTATAGTGGTGTATGATAATGTTTTATCGTTATTTTGTCACCCTACTGGACATTTTATTTTGAAATGTATCCGAATACGTAATCGGCGATTACTCAGTAGCAAGATCCTTGATTTTAATAATTTTCATCATTGGTTGGCGCGGAAGGTTCCTGAACGAAGTTAATCTTCCACCGCTCTTCTACTTTTACTAAACTTCTTATATTACTTGTAAACATTTTTTTTTCTTGTAAGTTAACTGTAAACATACTTAAATGCGCTGTGACATGTATTTCACCAGAGTTTGGACGATGATCATCCGTATTTAAACTTTGAAAAAGTTGTATTTATATAGTGCAAAAATAATATATATGAAACTCAAAAGCAATAAAGTTCCCGCGTTAGACAAAATACCTTTAGTACTACTGAGCTTGAAGGTAAAAAATTAGCTTAAATGTCATTAGCCCATTTCATTTGAAATGAAATAAACGGATAAGTTTATTTTAAGCAAATTGTAATTAAAAGAGCTCCTGTATCGTTAGGCCAAGGCCAAGCCAGTCTAACTCTAAATCTCCAGGTGAGCGGACGTTTTCGCGCCTTACCTTTCCAACAGAGGTGC
Organism: Cosmopolites sordidus; assembly: GCA_031761425.1. Lineage (NCBI taxonomy): Eukaryota > Metazoa > Arthropoda > Insecta > Coleoptera > Curculionidae > Cosmopolites > Cosmopolites sordidus. The sequence goes on from JARFXV010000012.1 coordinate 652,187, forward strand.
GTAGGTTTGCTGGCCAAGTCCTGCTTAGGCTTATTTTTTCTGATATTCTTGCACAGGGTTTTACCACCCGGCAGCAGAGAATCCAGTCAACCAGAGACCAGGTCATTGGAGGACCACTTATTTAAGAGCCCGACCATTGTCGAAACCATACTCTTTTTGGGGCCACATGGCACAGTAACCAGTCAGTCAGATTCGAGACTATTTCGGGACCCCTTCATAGGGATACCGAATTGCCCGTAATCGTACTCAGGGTTTTTGGACACCAAATACGGGATAGGGAAGAAGCGGAACAATCAGGAAATAAGGCCAGACAAATATACTTTTATTATATTTTCGTATACAGATAAAGATCTCAGTTACCATTTTTTAAATTATCTATTTGCCATTTGATCCTATTTGATTACCCTTAAGTTATATTTTCCTTTTACTATTGTCTGAATAGAGTTAATAACCTCTAATTTATAAGTACAGGGACATAGAGACGAGTTGAAGTAGTTTAGAGAAATTTGTTTAGTTTTTGATTTTCCACGGTAAGGTTTAGCGAATCACCTTCCCTAAAGCTTCCTGTGTCTTTTATTTTATAGTTTTATTTTTTCTATCTTGTAATGTGCTTTGTGTCGTTTTTTTTTAGTGCGCTTATGTGAATTAAAAGTATAAAATCAAGCAAACATTTTTTTAAGATAGACCTTTTCCCGATTCCAGGGTATCTTCTAATATCACATATATTAACGAACTGGGTGACGCCCTTTTGTCGCGCAGCTTCATCCAGTCCAGGACTTTCTTCCCGGTGCCCCCGGCGAACAGCTGCCGTAGCTGTGATCAATATTTTTTATTTGTTCTCAAGAAAAAAATATATGGTCACAAACTACTATGGCATATTATTGCTCGGCATAACTTCTGACAAACATAGTAAGACAGAATACAAATGGTATCATATATCAAAGAAGAAATAGGCGAATATCAGACTAGGTTTATTCCAGATGTACATAAACTTCGGAAAAGAGTAGGACTGTTTACAAAGAGTAGTGGTACAATGGAAAGAAAATGGGAATACCACCCGAGCTTATTAGATTAACTCGGATGACGATGCTAAACTTTGAGGCAGGAATAAAAATCCAACAACGTCCTTTACATATATAAAGGCATATATACACAGATGTCCAAAAGTTTGGAATATTCAAACATATTTTATATTGATATTTTTATTGGTTTTTCATTTACTCATTTACGTAATCATCATTTTATTACAACTTTTACTGGTACCAAATAAAACTCGACACCAAATGTGCCTAAAATTGTTTTTTTTTATTTTAGCGTCAAAAAATTGAAATATACCAATTGCCTTCAAAAATAATTTAAAAATAAAAATAACAACTTTCAAACTAATAAGCAGTATTTCCTCCATGGGTCCGTATGCATGCCTGTAGGCGATTTGGCATGCTGTCGATTAAATTATTACTTTGGGCTTATGGCATGCTCTCCTATTCTTCACGAGCACCATCTTTTAGTTCTCTAATCCGTGTTTTCAGGATATCCCAAGCATGTTCGGATATCCCAAATATTTTGTACTGCTGTGGTTCGATGAGGGAGTGCGTTATCATCCATGAAAATAAATCCGTCATCCCCTGCCTATCGGAACAGACGTACAATAAGATTTAAAACTTCCTGAATGTACACAGCACCAGTGACTCTTCTGTCCATAACTAGTAGAGATGTCTGTCTATCAGTGGCAGCTCGTCGGTTTTTAAAGTGGGAGGGCATAGAAGAAAATAGTGCTGCTCAAGATTTTCCTCCTTTTTACTTTTCGTGCTATTGAAACCCTATACAGGAGGTGAGCCAGGAAAATGAGTTAATGGAAAGAAACTGAAAGGAAATTAAATATGGTGTTTTGCTTTGCAAAATTGTTTACTGTAATAAATGCTGGACTTATTTTCTGTTCTATAATGTTTAAAAGCAATTGAATTTTGGGATATATAAAAAGGTGGATTTTCATACATATCAAATTTTAATTTAATGACATTTCTTATTATACATCGACCTAAGAAGTTAATTGAGTCATCTTTTATATTTCTGCTTTACATATAATCTTTCGGAATATGTTGTTAATGTAATTTAAGTATTTTTGTCGATCTGCATTGTTTCGGGTACCATATATCAAAATATCGTCCATGCCCTTAAACTAAAAAATAATTTTCTTTGCGCTGTTAGTGTTTAGGAAGCTCTCTAGTTTCAAGTATTATTGTCAAACTGAAAGTAATCTTCACTAACGCATAAATTAAAAAGGTGGATTTCATATTTAATTAGTTTACTTAATTTATTAGTAGTTAACATATTTTCATTTCTGTTACTTACTTTTTTCTATTAAGTTATTATAGCTTAATTAGAACCAATATATAATTTTAAGAACCATTTGAACGGGGTACAAGACACGAACACAGGTACTAAGCCACTTATAAAAGCAAAGCCTCCTATATCAAGCTAATTTAAATTTTGTAACCTCATATTTATCTAAAACAATGAACTGCGTCTTTTACAATCTATATACGCCATTTCTCGCTCTACTGTTTGAATTTGAATAAATCTCTAAATCAGCTGCCAGTTTATTGCATTATATGCTAATAAAAGCTTTATTGGGGGTCTCCAATCTGATTTTTAAAGTTATTAGTTAAAGTAGAGTATAATTCGAAGTTCATTTGTAGAAGGAACTGTTATTAACTTCGTTAATTTTGTGCAGCATTTCACGTCTTTTAACCTATATCCAGATGAAACAACGAAATACGGTTCTAGTTTTATTAATATCATTTTAAGTATTATTGAATCAAATCGAATAGAGTTTATATGCTAGAACAAGTTACAGTGGTTATTCCCTTCTCTTCAAGGACATTTAATGCCGCTGCGGTTCGATGAGGGAGTGTGTTGTCATCCATGAAAACAAATCCGTCATTCCCTGCCCATCGGAACACATGCACAATACGATTTAAACGATAAAAAGAGTTTATTTTCTAGCACAATAGTTACAGTAAATAGTTACATTGTTTTATCTATTAAAGCAGATGCAGCAACTGTACCGTAAGCTTGATTAAGGTACAGTTATTACGGAATTCCGTAAGAATAAAAGCAGGATATTTCTGTTTCTTTAATTATTTACCGTTAAGTATTACTTAATATGTTAGTTAAAGTAAAGATTTTTGAATTTTTATGAATAAAAATGTGACAATTAAAAAAAATATATATAAATTCCGTCCTCTTACGTCACCAAACGGCCTCGCAAAATTTATCTTGCCCACATCAAATTTAAGTCTTACCCCGCCGCTGGCGTTCACCATTGGAACAATAACTCGATTACCATGATCGTCTTCAAGATATAAAATCCTTTCACTTCTTCAACCTAAAGATCACACCCAAATAGTGACTTTCTGAGGATGAAGTGGTAATTCCTATTATTAATTGATTTCATTGGTGAGGTAAGTGTTGTAGTACCTGTAGTACCTGTTAAATCAGATACAACTTTATTCAAATTGTAATTATTTAATGACTTACTTTTTCCTTTTTTTTGGTGCACAGCACATAATACGTGTTGTTAATTTATCACCAGGAACAAGAAGAATATAATACAATTATAATAATTATAATAAAATATAAATCCATCATTATACACTAACATCTATTAATGATACACAAAATGGAACTGAAAGTAAATAAAAAAGATCTAGCCCAGTTCCAGTTTTTTTTTTAAATTGAAATATATATGAAATAACCTAGTATATACAATTTGTCTATACTTTTTAAAATTTATTGATTAATATAGTACTACATTTAAATTGGGCGTCGAAGTATCATATAGAAGAGATTTTACCTCAATAACTGCAGACACAAGTTTTCGATTTAGTTTAGACAAGCTTAAATCAAAACACAGATTTAAGCGTTGAATTATCCGAAGCGCTTCGTGTAAGAGTGAAAGAAAGGTGTAAAGGAGTTACAGGGATGTTGGTTTACTTGCAGAATCTAAAAAAATATGATCATACGTTTATGATAATATGATCATACGTTTATGATGAATTTAAGATACGTCAAGAAATGAAAAAGTTTTATGCAGAGTTATTAAAGATGCCGTCGAAAATGTAGAACTTGTACAAGTTGTATTTTTGCCGAAATTTCATCTGTTATTAAGCCTATTTTACAGTCGAAGGATCTTCCATATCCAATTTGTGCCAAAATATACTAGAAGATGACAATGAAAGTGATGTTGAAGTTAAACTGATTTCTAGTGATTCTGACAATTTCTCTCGTCAATGAAACACTCCACGTTTAATTAACCAAGCCGAATTCAATTATCTTCATCCTCAGTTTGAAAGCCTTTTATCTGTTAATGAAAAAGCTGCTTGATTGCAAGATTTTGTTGCTGTCATTGAAGATTCATTTCCTGCACTCGCATTTAATTTATTTCCTTGAAAATATAGGAAGTATGAGTGACGAACAGCGGGAACGTTTTCACCAAAATTTAAAGATTTTCGAAGAACGACATCAAAGATTTTGGGATGAAAACATGTTAGGGGATTCCTTTTGGTCCATTATAAGAGAAACCGATCCGAAAAACTATAAAAAGAAGGCGAAAATTGGCAATTTTTTAAATTATTATTCACACTAAAATTGTTTTCCATTTTTACGTAAATAATTATTTTTAAAAGCAGGCGTTAGAGAATTGTATTAATATTTTTGCTGGATAACCCAAATCAACCATAATTAACAACTTTCAGCTAGGGTATAAAAACCGTATAAACTAGTGTAATTGATCCACAGATAGGGGAATATCAGGCAAGTTTTGGGAAGAGCAGAGGAACAACCGACCAGGCTTTTGCCATGAAAGAGGCCCTAACAACGTGTTACGAATATAAAGTTCCAGCAATGGTACTGTTTATAGATTTTAGCAAGGTCTATGCTTCAGTAATGAAATCCAGAATGATAAAAACCATGGAAGAATTTAAAGTACCCTCTAAAATAGTGAGATTAGTGAGCATGGCAGTGGAGAAAACAGCCAATGTAGATGTAAAAGGAGAAATGACAGAAAATTTTCTGATCAAGGCAGGCCTAAAGCAAGGTGCTCCACTATCGACACAATCATTCAACATGGTTTTAGAAATAATTTCTAGGAATGGTCAGCTGAATAGAGAAGGACACATTATTTACAGAAACCATGAAATAATGGGTTATGCGGACGATATAGTGATAATTGCGAAAAGTGAGAACGAATTGAAAGAAGTGACAAAAAGAGTAATGGGGTAGCATACAAGTTTGATTTAAAAATCAATCAAAAGAAAAGCCAACTAATGATAGTAGAAGGTTCACAAGAAAAGGTTTCGAAAGTGGAAGTGGATGCAGAACTAGGAAGAATGACTTTTGAAACCGTGGAAGAATTTGTCTACTTAGGGGTAAGGATAACAAACAAGTGTAAAGAAGAGGAGGAGATAGGCCTAAGATTGATCAAAGCTAACAGATGTGTAGGAATCTTGAACAATCTAATAAGATTTAAATTCATATCCAGAAATACCAAATTAAGATTGTATAAGACAGTATTCAGACCAACTGCATTATATAGATGTGAGACATAGGTATTTAACAAGAAAGAAGAAGAAAAACTGTTAAGATGGGAACGTAGAATAATCAGAAGGATAACTTGAAGGAAAAACATCGATGGCTGCTGTGAGGGAAATTATGAATGAGGGAATTTATGATATTTTCAAGAATACAAGAGTAAACACGATAGTTAAATTGAGAAGGCTGCAAGGGCTGGGCCACATAGAGAAAGTAGAGTGGTGAAGAAGTTCGCATGGGGAAGATCACAAGGTGACAGAAGGCTAGGAAGACCAAGGAAGCGATGGAGAGAGAACCGGAGTCATAGAGGATCTGAGCGAGAAGGGGATTAAGGACTGGAAGATAATGACCATTCAGCCATTGTCGATCCACTGCAGGATAAAGGCCTCCCCAGCATGCTTCCGCGGGGTCTTGAGCTTTCCTCTGCCATTCGGATCCAAAATACTTGATGATGTCATTTGTCCATCGTGTTTTCGGTCTTCTTGGTGGGCGTTTATGATCCAGCGGTATCCATTCCAGGATTGTTTTGATCCATCTGTCGTCGCATCGCCTCGCTATATGGCCGGCTCACTTCCATTTCAATTCTTTCACCCTTCCAATGATATCACAAACCTTCGTTTGTTCTCTCATCCATATGCAGATCTTTCTGTCCAGCTTTGTAATATCAAGCATACACATTTCTATTCTCCTCTGTGCTATCCGAAGCTTTTGAACTGATTGTGAGGTGACTGTCTATGTTTCACTCCCGTATGTCAAAACAGGCAGCACGCACTGATTAAAAACCTTTCTCTTCAGACAAAATGGGAGTTTTTTCTTCAACACTAATTGAGCCTGCCAAATGCCTGACAGCCACACTTAACACGCCGTTTCACTTCCCGGGCAGTATCACCCTCGATTGAAATCCAGTGGTCCACAATCTCTAAATCGCTTCCTAAAATAGAAATTATTCTGTTGACTGCAAATTTGTTGAGCATGACCCGCCCTTTGCAGTTCTTGTATGTGTTTTTGTAGCTCATCTGGGTCTTGTAACAGGAGAAGAGAGTGATAATTTTTATATTTTGATTTACAGATTTAAGTACAGACAAAACTGCAGAAATTCGAATGCTCAAGATAATCACTGAAAAATTGGAACAGTTTAATCAAAGCCTTGTGATTCCTCAGGACCTATTAGAATATGATGATAATGCTATTGAATTTTATGTCTATACTAAATTGCATACCAGTGGTTCGGTACTTTGATACGATGAAAGTAATCTGTTGAATTCGATTCCTGGATTTAGTAGTGATCGAAGCACTGTATTTGTTATACACGGCTGGATGGCTAGTAGTTTGCCACCAATAACAGATGCTCTTTTAGATAACGCAACTGTCAATATTGTTTCTGTTAATTGGTCAACCTATTCGTATAATTCATATATATCGGCTGTATCAATTGTTCCAAAAGTTGGAAAAACTGTCGCCAAATTTATACAAGGCATGCTTACTAACTATGGCTATTCAGGTGATGAAATCATTCTTATGGGTCACAGTCTCGGAGCTCATATATCAGGATTTACTGGCAAAGAACTGAAAGGTACATTGGGAGTGATTATTGGTATGGATCCAGCTGGCCCAATTATTTTCAAAGTTCAAGTTCTCGACTAAATTCTGGAGATGCACAATATGTCGAAGCCATTAACACATTCATTTCTGGCCTAATGGCGGAAACATTCAATCCGGATGTGATAGTTTTAGTCAATGTTCCCATAACCTAGCATTCACTTATGTAGCTGAATCTATTGGCAATAACCAATTCTACGCTAGGGAATGTGACAGTTATTCAAACTACACCAATGGAAACTGCGCCAGTAATAATGTTGCGTTAATGGCAGGTCTCGTTTTAAATACCTCGTAAGTTTGTTTGTGTACTACTAACAATTACGATAATGAAACTATTTTCCTTTCAGAACTGCAGGGGTGTTTTATTTGAATACCAGTTCAATTTCACCAAATGGTTTAGGAGACATATTTCCCGATACCCAAACGTAAATGCAATTAAGGCATGTTAATACAAAATAAAATAGATTAATTAATACAAAATAATAAGAATTAAACAATTGGGTTTTTGAATAAAAAATAATTATCGATTTTTTTACTTTATTTTAAAACTTTATCACAATATTGATAATCGATGCAAAAAACTTTTTAAAAATTTTTTACAATCATTATGAATGAATTAAAATGTATAAAATTAAAAAAAAACTTCATGTGACTACGAACGCGCCGAGATTGGCTGCCATGTTTGTGACGTCATAATATTAAAGTGTTTTCACGTCAGTACTGTCAACGACTTCTATTTGTATATATACTGTCAAACTTATTCTTAGTTAAGTGCAAAATAAAATATTGTTTACTAATTTAGTTCAGTAATGTGTGACAAAAGATTCATAAAGGCTAATTCTGATAATATACCCGCTGTGGATATATTTATGGTCACAGATTTTCTCAAAAATGATATTCGGCTGAAGTTCGAGTGGTTAGATAAGAATAATATAAATGTAAATAAGAAACAAAATATTTCTATTATATATAATTACATTATTTGTAGGGTATCATGAGAAAGTTACTGTGACAAGGTTATAAGTTTTGTTCAACTTAACTGTAAAAATGGTATTTGCACGGTAAAAGTGAATGTCCAGAACATAAAGTTCGGAGTAAAGCTTATAATATACCATATATATATATATATATATATATATATATATATATATATATATATATATATATATATATATATATATATATATATATATATATATATATATATATATATATATATATATATATAATGCTTATAGAAAACAAAAATTTTAGAAGATTGTGTTTTCGATGTAATGTACGTACATGCGATGTGATCAAAATAACCGGGACTGAGTCATTTAAACCGCGCGCGATTTATGAATCGGTTTTTTTCTTAGGTTTGGAGTGTTTAGTTTGAGTACGATATATCAATTAGTGTGTGTTTGGCAGATGTTTGTATGTATCACGAAAAGTTACTTTTCGGGGGTTTTTACTATGGATAAAAAAATTAAACAAAGAATTTGTTTTTCCAATGGAATTTCTGCAACGGATGCATTGACAATGTTGCAGCTAGCCTATAGGGATTCTGATATCTCAAGAACCACAGTATTTGAGTGGTATAAAGCATTTAGTGAAGGCCGCGAGAACGTTAAAAACTTAACCCATGCCAGCCGGCCATCAACATTTGTTAACGACGAGAACATTGAGAAATCTTTAAAAATCGTCATGTTGGCATTAGAGAGATAACAGAATCTCTTGGCATCTTTTATGGATCATCTCAACACATTTTGGTTGCTATTCTAAGCATGAAACGTGCCATCTCATACGGCTTCAATTGAGCGAGGTATTTTGAACAAACATATGACGAAAATGATCGCTCAAGCACTGTATTCGCCGGATATCACCGTATTCGTAGCGTATTGCACCGTATTTTCCGTGCTATTTTGTCTTTTTCAAATTCAAATATCCGCCCCCTGAAATGCGTTTTGAATCGTTTAAGAACATTAAAAAAAGTTCGCTGAATAATCTGAAGGCCATTCCGGTCTAGGCGTATTCCAAGTGTATGGCTGATTGGATCAAGCGTTAGCATGCATGTATCAAATCACATGGAGCCTATTTGGAAAACGATTATAAAGGTTTGTATCAAAATTGCAAAAAAAATGTTTTTTTCCAACTTCCGGTCAATTTTGATCACATGGTATATTCAGCAGATTTTTTTTGTTATGCAATCCCTTTATTATACAATCTATCCTTTTTTAAAATAAAAAAGACATAAGTATATTAGTTTGGTTTCATATTACCTAATGAAATAATTCCAGTGAAGAGTACCTTATTTACAAACTTATAACGTCAATTTAAACCTAGTTGGTAGATATGTTGGATTTAAATATTTTTAAACGTTTTTATATATTAGTTTGACAAGCAAGCATTTTAACTATTCCACGCTAGTTCACACTGAACTTTGTAATTTCTTCTTTTACTGTGGACACTTCAATTTTATCGAGTATTGGACATCATTGTTAATCAACTGAAATTGCGTTTCCTTCCAATGAATGAAATTATTTCCAATTTTAGTGTTTTCCAACCTACCACTTAGCAAAATTTAAATGACACTGAACTTTTAAGAAAAGCTCTAGAATTTGTTGATGTATACGAAAAAGACATATCTGAATCATTTGCCAGAGACGAAATAGAAAAGTCTTCGTGTATTAGAGAACGAACTTGCTGATTTATTAATAATAAAGAATAATTTTATGCCATGCAGCTTTCGTTAAGTATGTACTTCATTAATATTGTTTGTTACAATTTCTGTGACTACAGCTAGTGCTAAAAGATCGTTTTCGAAACTAAAATTAATAAAAACCTATTTAAGAAACTCTATAGGACAAGACAGGCTATATAACTTTGCTATTCTGTCTATTGAAAATTCTGTTGCCCGATTTTTAAACTTTGATGATGTTATTGATACTTTTGCCGAACAGAAAGCTCGGTGAAAAGAATTTTATTAATAAATATCTTGATAATATTAAATTGTTATTTCATTAAAATTATGTAATACCTATGCTTATGAAAATAAAATTTATTAGATATTTAACTAAAATGCATGCTATATTAGTAATAGTGTTCGGTAACTACTTAAGTGATTTATTAAAATCAAATTACGTGAAGATTTTTACTGGGAGGGCCCCATCTAATGAATTTGCCACGGGCCTCAGATGGTATAGTTAGTTACGCCACTATTCCCATCAGTAATCGGTTAACATCCCAAAATTCCATTATTCTTGATATCGCATCTCTATAAGGGAAATTTCCTGGTGGAATCTCTTGCCATGTTAGACACTCACATCACTCAGGCTTTCAGGGAAATCATCCAAATGTGAGTCCAGGATATGCATCTTCAAGGACATATTGAACCCCAAAGCTTTGTATAAAATCAAAAGTTTATTAATTAAATCTTTATAATTTTCTGTCCTGTGGTTACCCAAAAAGTTTTTTACGGCAATAACAGCATATTTCCAGGCGGGTTTTTCGATCAATTTTTCATTCGGTTCATCATTCAGTTTTTGAGCTGAAAGCTGTTACCCTTCATTAGTTACCTTATTTGAAGACCTACAAATATCCCCTTTTTAATTTTTGCGTCGCTAATTTTGGGAATTTCTATTTCAGATATAAACATCCACTACCATTTTTGCCCATCGCTGTTACAAAAATTTTTATGAGGCTGAGTTTTATATACAAGTGTGGTAAAAGTACATCTTGATTTATGGTGTGTTTTGACTAAGTTGTGATATCTCTTATAGCAGTCAAACAAAAATAACAATCACTTACATGATCTTCATTCTGGTTCCATCCAAATCATTGGCACAACAAAGGGCATATGTCTAAATATCTTAGCCCAACTGAGCAGAAGTCTCATACATGTTACACACAGATATATGGAACCCACTATTTATCTTGACGGCACACAGAAAAACCAAAGTAACCCAAATAATGTTTGGTTACTAATGGTGTGAAATTTCGACGCTGAGAGGTTAAAGTTAATTCTCCACACACATAAGAAAAACTAATTGAGTGATTTAAATCTCATTTAAGTCTCAAATTTACAGCCTTAATAAGGTAAACACCTATATAAGGTGAAATAGAATGTGTAGCCATCACAAGAAAACTGAGGGTGACTGGAAAAAAATAACATTGTTTTTATAATGAGAGTAGATAAGTACAATCAAATAATATTACAACGTTCGTTTGACAAAACATTATTTATCAGTATAATAAGGAGAATTTTTGGAAAAATTTAAGTTCAAAACGAATTTTGAAGAAAAACAAAAAGAAATGAAAGAACTGAATAAAAAAACAAACATTGTTCGAGTGGTGCGAACGCAGGGAGCTATATGGCTCGGACACAAAGCGAGAATGCCCAGTAAGGGATGAGTTAAAAGAATATTATATATTATGAGAGGAGAAGGGGGAAAGAGAAGGAGAAGGCGACCGAGGTAGTAATGGCTGGATGAAGCGATGAAAGATTCGAGGAGAGTAGAAGTCAGGGACTGTTAGAATGAAACTTTGAATCAAAAATTTAAAAAGGAAGTGTAAAAGATCTTGAAGCCAAGGGCCACTAGGCCTATAGAGCTGAATATTATTATGCAAGCACCAAACAATAACTCTTAACTCCATCCTTCTATCTCCAGCATGCAACCACTCTTCTCCAATGATCGGGCGGTCCGTCATCGCACAACCCATCTGCAACTGAACCAGTTCATTCAACTGATCGATAAATTAGTGCAGGCGTCGAGAAACATTCCTTTTTAAAAATCCGTTGGACTAAATGTATCGATTACAGTGATTTTATTATCAAGACCTTATAGTAAACGGAAATGAAAGTTCCAAGTGCGATAGCTGATCTATTTTCTCCTTTTTCAGCCGTTTATATCTGTTCCCAAATATCACAGCGAGCCACACTGTTCTCAAGTCGGTTTAGATGAACGTCTAAACTATACCAGAACTAGTTATAATTGAATTTTGTTTATGTATGCATTGATTAGTATTGAATTTATGATCGATTGATGTGTTGATTTTATGTATGCATTTATATTCCACCTCCCAGCCTATCCCCTTCCAAGCGACATCCTCTGTCCAAGATATATGTAGTAATCCACAACTTCCAAATCTTTTCCTAAAATAGAAATTCTTTTGCCCTCAGCCAATTTACTGAACATGGACTGAGTCTTCTGGTTTATTTTCAAGCCAAATGGTTCGCCAGACCTTTGCAGCTGTTGTATGTGTATTTGCAGCTTTTCTGGGTCTTGTGAGCGACGAACTATGTCATCTGGGAATCTATGATGGTCTAACATGGTGCATATGCCCCATAGATCTTTATTCCATTCTGCTCCCAATCCAGATTACGGAACACCTTTTCAGGACAGGCTGAGAAGAGGAGAGGCGATATTGCGTCATCCTGCAGAGAGCCCGCTCTATATTAATTCCAACCGCAAGATCATCAAGGTGGACTGTCGCTGTAGCTTCAGTACTAGTGTAAGCTTAGTTACTAGGATCTATATATATAGATCCTAGTAAGTTTACATAGGCTTTGTCAACAATTTGGTTAAACAATGCATCTATTATGGCCTGCTTTGAAATTGAATCAAATGCTTTTTCATAGTCGGTAGAAACCAAGAACAGTGGCATAGTGTTTTTGTTGTGTCTTTCTATGGCCTGCTGTATAATCTGGATATGATCTATTGTACCAAATCCACTTCTGAATCCAGCTTGCTCTTTTGGTTGTGCATCATTCAGTTTGTTCAATATTATTTTAGAAATTATCTTTTAGATATTTTTTAGATATATATTATCTTTTATATATATTGGATATATACATAAATTTTAGATATATACATAAATTTATGTACGCCACTGATAGGAGGCTTATTGAACTGTAATTATTTAAATTTTTGCCCACCAGTTTTTAGCATTTCAATAGTTATATCATTCTTTCCTGGAGCCTTACCGTTTTTCATTCAGTCTATAGCCTTTATCACTTTCTCCACCAGGATATCCAGCATTTGTTCTTCACTGGGCATTGCTGCTTTCCACTGGTTCCGATCATCATATAACTTTGAAAAATATCGTCTGACAACCTCTACTATTTCCGTCCGCTCTCTGCACACTTCGCGTATTAAGACAAACATTTTTGTCCTTTTCTTTCTTAACTTCCATTTAGCTTTGTTAATTCCTCTGTTTTCTTCCAGAGCACTAGCTGCATGTTGAATCAGCGCGTTTCCCCTTGAATGCGTTTTTTTATAGTTTTGCAAAACTCAACGTACATGACTTTACTAAAAGAACTGCCTGCATTCTTCGTTGTCCGTCGTTTTTTCCCAAAAAAAAAAAAAAAAAAAAATATATATATATATATATATATATATATATATATATATATATATATATATATATATATATATATATATATATACACTCTCTGATTGGTTATAAAATTAGTATTTATTTTCATACAGTTTAGTTTAGGGTTTCAAAAAAAAATGCTAAAGGAACAGCCTTTATTTTAACTAACGCCGGTTTTTAAAATGCCAACCGTCGTGGTCCAAGCATTGCTGATAACGAGAAGCAATGGAATCGCAAACACCGAGAATTATTTTCATTGGTATTTCTCCACATTCTCTTTCAATCGCTACTTTTAATTCATTGACTGTTGCCGGTTTTGTTTTACAAAGCTTGTCTTTAATGTATCCCCATAAAAATAAGTCGAGCGGGGTAAGGTCAGGGGAACGTGCGCAGTATTCAACCCAACCTCTTCGTCCAATCCATCTGTTCGGTAGAGTCTCGTCAAGATAAGCCCTTACGCCATGATGATAATGTGGAGGTGCACCATCTTGTTAAAAATAAAAGTTCTCGCCCTCAAAGGCTTCCCGAATGCGTGGGATCACCAGTTTCTCTAGCAAATTAGAGCAAACAACACCAGTTACAGTACCGCCAAAAAAAGGACGGTCCAATTAACCATTTTGCAGATAAACCACACCACACTGTGATTCCTGGCAAATTAACATGATGTTCTTCAGTAACGTGTGTATTCTCAGATGTCCAGTAAGTGCACTTGTAGAGAGCTAATTAAACTTAAAACTCTGAAATTCTCCCTTGAACTGTCTTGGACTTGAAATGTCTTTGAAATGGACTGTCGTGAAATGAAGAAATTTAAAGCATTTTTTCACAAAAGAAGAAACCACTTTATTGGAACACCCTGTATAAATATGAAATAAAAAAAATCAAAATTCCAACAAGATGTAATAAAAAAATTAGTGTCAATTTCACTAAGTGAAAATATGATTAAATATTTAAATTTAAAACTTGTATTGCGTTATTTCATTAAAAATACAAACAAAACAAGTTAAAGAGGTTTATAGTCTAAATTTCAGAATAAGAAAGGATCACGAGTAAAACCGGAATTTTCAAGTGCAAATCAGCGATAAATTAACTAATATTTATTGTGGAGTGTGACGATGCGTTATCGATATTTTGACACCCAACTAGACTTTTAATTTTGAAATGTACTCGAACACATAATCGGTGATTACTCAGTAGCAAGATCTTTGATTTTGATAATGTTTTCTTCATTGGTTGGCGCGGAAGGTTCCTGAACGAAGTTAATCTTCGACCGCTCCTCTATCATTACTAAAGTTCTTGTATTACTTGTAAATGTTTTTTTTTTGTACTTAAGTTAACTGTAATAATACTCAAACGCGCTGTGATGTATATTTCACCAAGTTTGGATGATGTTCATCGATATTTAAACTTTGAAAAACTTTAATTTATATGTTCGAAAAATAACATATGTGAAACTCAAAAGTAATAAAGCTCCCGCGATAGACAAAATGCCTTCAATCCTATGAAAGGTAAAATTAGCTCAAATGTAATATGCCCGATTCATTTGAAATGAGATAAACTGAAATGCGACAACCGTCATGGCATATTATCAAATTATTGCTTTGGATAACTTCTAACAAACATAGTAAGGCAGAAAATAGAATCATATATCAAAGAAGAAATAGGCGAATATCAGGCCAGGTTTATTCCAGATGTTCATAAACTTCGGAAAGGCGTAGGAATGGCTACAAGAAGTAATTATATAACAGGGAAAGAAATTGTTTCGTATCTTAATGTGTGTATTAGCATGATCAATGACATTTAGGAAAGGTCAGGGAAATTTACTGGTCACCTTAACTTGGTTATTCACTCCTCTTCACACACTACTGTGCTACTGACACACTTGCAGCTTACTGTCGCGAGGTTCGTGACTGTCTGAGATAGATCGATTTCCCGTGTGATATTTATGTGTTCTGACCTGGGTCTTAGTCGGTAGCGATTAGCTGGCGCTGGCTCCGCCTCATCAGGCGCTTGCGACGTCTTTGTTTCAAGTGGTGCTTTGGATGTCGTGCTGTCTGGGTCTGCTGATCTAAGAACGCTTTTCCACGTTGGTGGCAAGTGTAGAACGTCGTCCCTCCTATTTAGACTTCCTTGCCTTTCCTTTTCCTATATTCTCTGATCAGGCGAGTTCGAAAATTATTTATGTTGGCTATCTCATTGCATTCAACAAAGTTAATTTTGTGCCCTGTTTCTAGTTGGTGTTGGAATAATGCCGATGTTGTTTGCTTATTCCTTATGCTTGTTTTGTGTTCTTCGATTCTGGCAGATATTTTTCGGTTTGTTTGTCCGATGTAGGTCTTGTTACAGTCTGAGCATGGGATGCCATAAACTTCTTGATTTTCCAGTCTGACTTTGTCTTTCGGACAAATTTCTTAAGGATGCGCCTATTGTTCGGTGAGATTTGTATGCTGTTCTTATTTTGTGTTTTCTTAAGGGTCTTCCGATACGGTCCGTTGTTCCTTTAATGTATGGCTGTACTATGTTGGATGTCTCTTCCGCTTGTTCTTGTGTTGTTGTATTACACGGTTGATTGTCTTTTTTGAGTAGCCATTTTGTTTTAGAGTATTTGTTATGTTGATTTGTTTGTTATGCTTGCTGTGCATCGTAATCCGTAAGGCGGACGGATCTTGAAATTAGGGTGTTTGCTACTGCCTGGATTTGAGTAGGATGGTGGTGTGACTATGCGTTGTTTGTGTGTGTGTTAGTTTTCTGTATACCGTGTGTCGTAGGCGCCCTTCTGTTGTTTTTGTGACTAGAACGCCTAGGAACGATAGTTTGTTTTCTTTTTCAATTTCTAGTCTAAACTATATTTTTGGATGTTCAGAGCTCCGTTTTTCCGAAAGGCCATATGACGTAATATATCATCGACGTATCTTATCCAGAGTTTTGGTTTGAGACGGACCTTTTCGATGGCTTGCCTTTCACAATAAACCATGAATAGGTTTTCCACGGCAAGGAAGAGGGATAGCCCCGTTGCTGCGCCTTCTGTCTGTCGGTAGAATTTGTTGTCGAATAGGAAGTACGAGTTCTTTAGACAAGGTCTAAGGCCTCGTCTATTGGGGCGCTGGGGTACAGGGATTTTACGTCAAAACTTACTATGATATCGTCTTTGTCAGCTGATGTACTATTGAGGATATGCGTGAATTCTTCCGAGTTTTTGATGTAGGAATCGGCTCTTTATATAGCAGGTTGCATGATGTTGGCAAGATATTTTTCCAGTTTTTGGAGCGGGGAGTTGAATGCACTGATGATAGGTCATTGATGGGTTTTCCGTGTCTATGAGTGAATTCTTTATTTTGGTTTTTGTTGTTTTTTCTAGATATCTTGTGGGATCCCTGGTTGTTTGTTTATAAGAAGGGTCGCTCAGTAGATCTCTCATTTTCTTTATATAATCTTCGGTATTAAAAACAACGGTGGCATTGCCTTTGTCTGCTGCTACTACGGCGATATTTTTATTTCTGTTTAACTCTTTTAGGGCCTGAAGTTCGGCTATACAGAAGTTTGGTACGGCTGTACTGATGTTCGGCTGTACTGATGTTGGGCAGTACAAAAATATAAAGATGAGATCTGATCTAATATATACGTTACCTTATAACTAATACACACACTACGAGATCCGCCAATATTGCCAGAGTTAATATGCGATTCGAAACACCTACAGGTATTATAACTATAAATATTAAGGAGACTTGTTTTCTGTTGTATAATGTTAAAAGGAATTGAATTTTGGGAATATTATATATAAACAGGTGATTTTCATAAATATAAAATTCTAATTTAATGACATTTCTTATTATACATGGGTACAAGAAGTTAATTGTGTCATCTTTTTATATTTCTGCTATAAATATAATCTTTCGGGATGTGTTGTTAATGTGATTTTTGTCGACTTGCCTCAGATACCATATATCAAAATATCGTCCATGCACTTAAACTAAAAAAGAATTTTCTTTACACTACTAGGGTTTAGAAAGCTCACTAGTTGTAAGTATTATTGTCCAACTGAAAGTAATTTTCACTAACGCATAAATTAAAAAAGGTGGACTCCATCTTTAATTATTTTACTTAATTTATTAGTTGTTAACATATTTTCATTTGAGTTACTTACCTTTTTTTTTAAGTCGTTATAGTTTAATTAGAACCAATATATAAATTTAAGAACCATTTGAACGGTGTTTAAGACACGAACACAGATATTAAGTAAAAACAACAGGTAGTGTAAAAGCAAAGCCTCTTTATCAATTTATATCAGCTAATTTAATAGATGTTTTTGAAATATTAATTATATGTATCTTTTTGAGCCTCATATTTATCTAAAACAATGAAGTACGTCTTTTACAATCCATACATGCCATTTTACTCCACTGTTTGAATTTGAATAAATTTCTAAATCAGCTAACAATATATTGCATTATATGCTAAAAAAAAGCTTTATTGGAGGTCTGCAATCTGATTTTTAAAGTAATAAGGTATAATTCGAAGCTCATTTGTAGAAAGAACTATTATTAACTTCGTTGCATTTTGTGCAGCATTTCACCACGAAATACGGTTCTACTTTCATTAATACCATTTTAAGTATTGTTGAATCAAATTGAATAGAGTTTATTTGATAGAACAATAGTTACAGTAAATAGTTACATTGTTTTATCTATTAAAGCAGGTACAACATCTAATCTGGATTAAAAGCAGAAAATTTCTGTTTCATTAATTATTTACTGTTAAGTATTACTTAATATGTTAGTTAAAGGAAAAATTCTTGAATTTTTATGAATCGAAATTTGACAATTTCAAAATGTTTAATCCATACATAAAATCCGTCCTCTTGCGCCACCAGAGGGCCTCGCAAAATATATCTTGCCCACATTAAATTTAGGTCTTGTCCCACCGCTGGCGTTCACCATTGGAACAATAACCCCATTGTCATGATCATCTTCAAGATATAAGATCCTATCACTCCTTCAACCCAAAGACCGCACCCAAAAAGTGACTTTCTGAGTATAAAATAGTAATTCCTATTATTTATTGATTTGATTGGTGAGGTAGATGTTGTAGTACCTGCGCTATCTATATAGAAAGCATATATTTAATGTCGCTTATAATCAAAGACTATTGCTGTTAAATCAGGAACAATTTTATTCAAACTGTAATTATTTAATGACTTAATTTTTATTTTCTTTAGGTGCACAGACAGCAAAGACATCATTCCATCAATTAAATATAACACGTGTTGCTAATTTATCACCAGGAACAAGAAATTTTATAGAAAATTATAAAGTGCATCACTTCAAAATCGTTTGTCACGTGCTTCCTTGTCAAGTGATTTGAAGTCCAGTTACAATTAGATACTGTTTACGATTAACAGTATCAAAACTGGTCAATAAACCTTAAGTTTATTAAGTGGTTACAAAAATGTGTGTGCATTAAATGAGAAAATATTAGCTCTGCTTTTTTATAAAAGTGATGGGAGATGATATAGGTTGCAAAACATATGTAATTTAATGATAAAATACTCACATTTCTGGAGATCAAGGAGTCAAGCAGACAAGGAGATCAGTAGACGCGATAACATAACATACATAGATATAAAAATATATACATATACATACACTTTCATAATATAGCATGAAATTTTATAACCTATTTTTTTAAGTATTTCCTACTACCTACCTCAGATAACTTCTATATAAATAAGAGATAAACAGTTATTTGGAACAAAAATTAACAACCAAATTAGATGCCTCGAAACTATTTTTTTTTTTTTGCAAAATAACACTCAATGGCAGTAATATTTGAAAACAATTTCGAACAAATGTCCACCGCTGGTAATAAAACGCATTATACCAGTCCAATTTCCGACCACTTTTTTATCCACAATTATCCAAGTTATGTTGGCTTCCAAGGCGTCAATAGTTACGGGTTTATCAGCATAGGCCAGAGATTTAATATAACTCCAAAGAAAATATTCTAAAAGCTTTAAATCACATGACCTTGATGGCCAACTAACAGGTCCGTGCTTCGAAATCATTTTATCCCTGATTGTTCCCTCAATAAATCGATTGTTGCGTTGGCTGTATGACGTGTGAAGCCGTCTTGTTTGAACCATATCTCCCGCAGATCAATACCATTCCAATTTAGAATTAAATAATCCACGTAGTCTAATGACAAAGCCTAAATTCCTGCAAACGGCGATGAATTGGTAAATGTGAATCTTCATCATCACTTTCAGTAACAGCGGCAGTATTTTCTTCGGAAATTTCATTTTAATATTGGGTAGAATTGGGTGAAATGATTTCTATATAAATAAGAGATAAACAGTTATTTGGAACAAAAATTAACAACCAAATTAGATGCCTCGAAACTATTTTTTTGTTTGCAAAATAACACTCAATGGCAGTAATATTTGAAAACAATTTCGAACAAATGTCCACCGCTGGTAATAAAACGCATTATACCAGTCCAATTTCCGACCACTTTTTTATGTTGGCTTCCAAGGCGTCAATAGTTACTGGTTTATCAGCATAGGCCAGAGATTTAATATAACTCCAAAGAAGATATTCTAAAAGCTTTAAATCACATGACCTTGATGGCCAACTAACAGGTCCGTGCTTCGAAATCATTTTATCCCTGATTGTTCCCTCAATAAATCGATTGTTGCGTTGGCTGTATGAACGTGTGAAGCCGTCCTGTTTGAACGATATCTCCCACAGATCAATAGCATTCCAATTTAGAATTAAATAATCCACGTAGTCTAATGACAAAGCCTAAATTCCTGCAAACGGCGATGAATTGGTAAATGTGAATCTTCATCATTACTTTCAGTAACAGCGGCAGTATTTTCTTCGGAAATTTCATTTTAATATTGGGTAGAATTGGGTGAAATGATTTCTATATAAATAAGAGATAAACAGTTATTTGGAACAAAAATTAACAACCAAATTAGATGCCTCGAAACTATTTTTTTTTTTTGCAAAATAACACTCAATGGCAGTAATATTTGAAAACAATTTCGAACAAATGTCCACCGCTGGTAATAAAACGCATTATACCAGTCCAATTTCCGACCACTTTTTTATCCACAATTATCCAAGTTATGTTGGCTTCCAAGGCGTCAATAGTTACTGGTTTATCAGCATAGAACAGAGATTTAATATAACTCCAAAGAAAATATTCTAAAAGCTTTAAATCGCATGACCTTGATGGCCAACTAACAGGTCCGTGCTTCGAAATCATTTTATCCCTGATAGTTCTCTCAATAAATCGATTGTTGCGTTGGCTGTATGAACGTGTGAAGCCGTCCTGTTTGAACCATATCTCCCGCAGATCAATAGCATTCCAATTTAGAATTAAATAATCCACGTAGTCTAATGACAAAGCCTAAATTCCTGCAAACGGCGATGAATTGGTAAATGTGAATCTTCATCATTACTTTCAGTAACAGCGGCAGTATTTTCTTCGGAAATTTAATTTTAATATTGGGTAGAATTGGGTGAAATGATTTCTATATAAATAAGAGATAAACAGTTATTTGGAACAAAAATTAACAACCAAATTAGATGCCTCGAAACTATTTTTTTTTTTTTGCAAAATAACACTCAATGGCAGTAATATTTGAAAACAATTTCGAACAAATGTCCACCGCTGGTAATAAAACGCATTATACCAGTCCAATTTCCGACCACTTTTTTATCCACAATTATCCAAGTTATGTTGGCTTCCAAGGCGTCAATAGTTACGGGTTTATCAGCATAGGCCAGAGATTTAATATAACTCCAAAGAAAATATTCTAAAAGCTTTAAATCACATGACCTTGATGGCCAACTAACAGGTCCGTGCTTCGAAATCATTTTATCCCTGATTGTTCCCTCAATAAATCGATTGTTGCGTTGGCTGTATGACGTGTGAAGCCGTCCTGTTTGAACCATATCTCCCGCAGATCAATAGCATTCCAATTTAGAATTAAATAATCCACGTAGTCTAATGACAAAGCCTAAATTCCTGCAAACGGCGATGAATTGGTAAATGTGAATCTTCATCATTACTTTCAGTAACAGCGGCAGTATTTTCTTCGGAAATTTCATTTTAATATTGGGTAGAATTGGGTGAAATGATTTCTATATAAATAAGAGATAAACAGTTATTTGGAACAAAAATTAACAACCAAATTAGATGCCTCGAAACTATTTTTTTTTTTGCAAAATAACACTCAATGGCAGTAATATTTGAAAACAATTTCGAACAAATGTCCACCGCAGGTAATAAAACGCATTATACCAGTCCAATTTCCGACCACTTTTTTATCCACAATTATCCAAGTTATGTTGGCTTCCAAGGCGTCAATAGTTACGGGTTTATCAGCATAGGCCAGAGATTTAATATAACTCCAAAGAAAATATTCTAAAAGCTTTAAATCACATGACCTTGATGGCCAACTAACAGGTCCGTGCTTCGAAATCATTTTATCCCTGATTGTTCCCTCAATAAATCGATTGTTGCGTTGGCTGTATGACGTGTGAAGCCGTCCTGTTTGAACCATATCTCCCGCAGATCAATACCATTCCAATTTAGAATTAAATAATCCACGTAGTCTAATGACAAAGCCTAAATTCCTGCAAACGGCGATGAATTGGTAAATGTGAATCTTCATCATTACTTTCAGTAACAGCGGCAGTATTTTCTTCGGAAATTTCATTTTAATATTGGGTAGAATTGGGTGAAATGATTTCTATATAAATAAGAGATAAACAGTTATTTGGAACAAAAATTAACAACCAAATTAGATGCCTCGAAACTATTTTTTTTTTTTGCAAAATAACACTCAATGGCAGTAATATTTGAAAACAATTTCGAACAAATGTCCACCGCTGGTAATAAAACGCATTATACCAGTCCAATTTCCGATCACTTTTTTATCCACAATTATCCAAGTTATGTTGGCTTCCAAGGCGTCAATAGTTACTGGTTTAAAAGCATAGGCCAGATATTTAATATAACTCCAAAGAAAATATTCTAAAAGCTTTAAATCACATGACCTTGATGGCCAACTAACAGGTCCGTGCTTCGAAATCATTTTATCACTGATTGTTCCCTCAATAAATCGATTGTTGCGTTGGCTGTATGAACGTGTGAAGCCGTCCTGTTTGAACCATATCTCCCGCAGATCAATAGCATTCCAATTTAGAATTAAATAATCCACGTAGTCTAATGACAAAGCCTAAATTCCTGCAAACGGCGATGAATTGGTAAATGTGAATCTTCATCATTACTTTCAGTAACAGCGGCAGTATTTTCTTCGGAAATTTCATTTTAATATTGGGTAGAATTGGGTGAAATGATTTCTATATAAATAAGAGATAAACAGTTATTTGGAACAAAAATTAACAACCAAATTAGATGCCTCGAAACTATTTTTTTTTTTGCAAAATAACACTCAATGGCAGTAATATTTGAAAACAATTTCGAACAAATGTCCACCGCAGGTAATAAAACGCATTATACCAGTCCAATTTCCGACCACTTTTTTATCCACAATTATCCAAGTTATGTTGGCTTCCAAGGCGTCAATAGTTACTGGTTTATCAGCATAGGCCAGAGATTTAATATAACTCCAAAGAAAATATTCTAAAAGCTTTAAATCACATGACCTTGATGGCCAACTAACAGGTCCGTGCTTCGAAATCATTTTATCCCTGATTGTTCCCTCAATAAATCGATTGTTGCGTTGGCTGCATGAACGTGTGAAGCCGTCCTGTTTGAACCATATCTCCCGCAGATCAATAGCATTCCAATTTAGAATTAAATAATTCACGTAGTCTAATGACAAAGCCTAAATTCCTGTAAACGGCGATGAATTGGTAAATGTGAATCTTCATCATTACTTTCAGTAACAGCGGCAGTATTTTCTTCGGAAATTTCATTTTAATATTGGGTAGAATTGGGTGAAATGATTTCTATATAAATAAGAGATAAACAGTTATTTGGAACAAAAATTAACAACCAAATTAGATGCCTCGAAACTATTTTTTTTTTTTGCAAAATAACACTCAATGGCAGTAATATTTGAAAACAATTTCGAACAAATGTCCACCGCAGGTAATAAAGCGCATTATACCAGTCCAATTTCCGACCACTTTTTTATCCACAATTATCCAAGTTATGTTGGCTTCCAAGGCGTCAATAGTTACTGGTTTATCAGCATAGGCCAGAGATTTAATATAACTCCAAAGAAAATATTCTAAAGGCTTTAAATCACATGACCTTGATGGCCAACTAACAGGTCCGTGCTTCGAAATCATTTTATCCCTGATTGTTCCCTCAATAAATCGATTGTTGCGTTGGCTGTATGAACGTGTGAAGCCGTCCTGTTTGAACCATATCTCCCGCAGATCAATACCATTCCAATTTAGAATTAAATAATCCACGTAGTCTAATGACAAAGCTTAAATTCCTGCAAACGGCGATGAATTGATAAATGTGAATCTTCATCATTACTTTCAGTAACAGCGGCAGTATTTTCTTCGGAAATTTCATTTTAATATTGGGTAGAATTGGGTGAAATGATTTCTATATAAATAAGAGATAAACAGTTATTTGAAACAAAAATTAACAACCAAATTAGATGCCTCGAAACTATTTTTTTTTTTTGCAAAATAACACTCAATGGCAGTAATATTTGAAAACAATTTCGAACAAATGTCCACCGCAGGTAATAAAACGCATTATACCAGTCCAATTTCCGACCACTTTTTTATCCACAATTATCCAAGTTATGTTGGCTTCCAAGGCGTCAATAGTTACTGGTTTATCAGCAAATGCCAGAGATTTAATATAACTCCAAAGAAAATATTCTAAAAGCTTTAAATCACATGACCTTGATGGCCAACTAACAGGTCCGTGCTTCGAAATCATTTTATCCCTGATTGTTCCCTCAATAAATCGATTGTTGCGTTGGCTGTATGACGTGTGAAGCCGTCCTGTTTGAACCATATCTCCCGCAGATCAATACCATTCCAATTTAGAATTAAATAATTAAAATAAAAAGCCTAAATTCCTGCAAACGGCGATGAATTGGTAAATGTGAATCTTCATCATTACTTTCAGTAACAGCGGCAGTATTTTCTTCGGAAATTTCATTTTAATATTGGGTAGAATTGGGTGAAATGATTTCTATATAAATAAGAGATAAACAGTTATTTGAAACAAAAATTAACAACCAAATTAGATGCCTCGAAACTATTTTTTTTTTGCAAAATAACACTCAATGGCAGTAATATTTGAAAACAATTTCGAACAAATGTCCACCGCAGGTAATAAAACGCATTATACCAGTCCAATTTCCGATCACTTTTTTATCCACAATTATCCAAGTTATGTTGGCTTCCAAGGCGTCAATAGTTACTGGTTTATCAGCAAATGCCAGAGATTTAATATAACTCCAAAGAAAATATTCTAAAAGCTTTAAATCACATGACCTTGATGGCCAACTAACAGGTCCGTGCTTCGAAATCATTTTATCCCTGATTGTTCCCTCAATAAATCGATTGTTGCGTTGGCTGTATGACGTGTGAAGCCGTCCTGTTTGAACCATATCTCCCGCAGATCAATACCATTCCAATTTAGAATTAAATAATCCACGTAGTCTAATGACAAAGCCTAAATTCCTGCAAACGGCGATGAATTGGTAAATGTGAATCTTCATCATTACTTTCAGTAACAGCGGCAGTATTTTCTTCGGAAATTTCATTTTAATATTGGGTAGAATTGGGTGAAATGAGTTCGAAATTTGTCGTTAATTCGATAATAGGTTTGATGATTTGTCAAACTATTGAGACACAGATTTACAATCTCGCTAACAAAGTCACAGATTGTTTGAAAATCAGCATTCACGCATAAGAATCACGAATGATGAACTAAACAATGTTCCAAATTTTATTCACCCACTACGCACTAGAAGATTCCGGTACTAAAAAATAATTGCTACAGATCACCAAATAACCTTGTGGAGGTAATACTCGCACTGAAAGCGCATCGCATGTTATACTAAAGAACAAGCCAACAATATTGTCAGATCGAACGCTACGCTCATTGTTTCGGACACTGGATTATTCAATGGCATAAGTGCTTCGCATTAAATGCGGTCAGTTTTGAAGAAATACCAGAATTGCGGAATATTTTGTATTTTGTTGACCAATTCCGACATTTATTGGAAATATCGTATGGTGGAAAGTTGTCGTGATTCGGCATGTGTACGAAGTATGACTACTAAATAACGAGACTGACGCTGTAAATAATTTTATTTTGATTTCATACATTCCTCTATCCCTACAACACCCCATGCAAATCTTCCTTTGTTCGAAACTGTGCTGGAAGTATTCTGTCAGCTCCTTCAGAACGCGTGCCGCTTTCTCTTTCACAGCTTCAACGGACTCAAATATTGTTTCTTTTAATGCAGATTTCACCTTAGGAAACAGATAGAGGTGGCACGGCGCAAGATCCGGCGATTAAAGCGGATGGTCTAACATTGGGATGCTGTACTTGGCTAGAAACCTCTTGTCAGATAATGCGGAATGAGCCGCTGCATTGTTTTGGTGGGAAATCCATGACTTGTCCTTCCATAATTCGGGTCGTTTTTTCCTTATTCTTTTACGTAGTTCAGTAAGAACGTGAAGGTAGTAAAGTTGATTATTAATTTGACCTTCAGGAATCCAGTGAAAGTACACAATCCCATAAATATCGAAAAAAACAATCATCAATACCTTGAATTTTGATTTTCTCATTCGAGTTTCTTTGACTCTTCGTAAATGTGGGCTCTTTCCAGTGCATGGATTGGCACTTCGTTTCAGGATCATGAGTAAAAAACTACAATTTGTCACATGTAATTATCTTTTCCAATAAGTTAGAGTCATTTTCAATGGCATGTAAAGTGACAGTACAAACATTTTTGCGTACTTCTTGTTCAAATGTGAGAATTTTAGGCACCATTTTGGCACACACTTTTGCATTTTAAAAATGTTATGTAAACCGCCCTATCGCTTTTCAAAACCAGTTCAGTGTTAATGAGTGGTGGGGCGTCATTAACTATATTTTATGATTTTTTAAATGTCAACTTTCTCGAATGTCTCGAAGATATTCCTCTTAATTTATAGGATGAATGCTGATTTCAAATAAAACGTGCTCCTCCCGGAAGAGCACTTAAGCTGCTGAAAATCGTATGGGGCTAAATAATAATTTTTCTGAGCGATGGATCGGTCAATTAGGGCCAGGACTATAGCCACCCCGTTCACCGGATCTGACTCCTCTCGATTTTTTGTCTTATTATTAAATCTATGTTACCTCCATTACGCTATCCGACGGGAAGTTGGCAAAAACATGGGTTGTAGGCTGTGGATAGGGTCTCCCTATTCTCGTCTCTTATGCGTCGGTGCCCCGAAGAGTGTGAACATCAAGAGATGAAACATATGTCATCCAGTTGAAGGGATGGGTGGGGCTCGTTCCCGGTCATGATCCACTCACGCCATCATACGGCGAATGCTCGTAGCAGTCAGGACCGCTCGTAATATTCTCCCTGGAAGTTCGGGTATAGTATCAGGTATGCCCACAAGGTAGCGTAACGGAATCGTGGAGGGAAATATTACAGAAATCTTTCACCCTTTCTCCACGTGGTGCCACCGATCGCCTTCGCCCAACTGTCCACCATGCGACGTCACGTGTCGTCACATGGTGGTATATTGATGATCTTAAGGTTGGAATAGCGGGAGCGGGAGCGGGAGGGTTGGAGGGTTGGAGGGCGGAGCGTACGGCAAGGTGACGCAATATCGCCTCTTCTTTTCTCAGTCTGCCTGGAAAAAGTGTTCTGGATTGGGAACAGGATGGAATAAGGATTAATGGTGCATACTTAAATCATCTTAGATTCGCAGATAATATCGTTCTTTTTGCACAAGGCCCAGAGGAGCTGCAAAGACATGTACAAGAGCTGCAAAGGGAGAAGAAGAAATCCAGAAGAAGAGTCAGGTCATGTTCAATAAATTTGCTGAGAATAAAAGGATTTCTATTTTAGGAACGGATTTGGAAGAATATATATATATATATATATATATATATATATATATATATATATATATATATATATATATATATATATATATATATATATATATATATATATATATATATATATATATATATATATATATATATATATATATATATATATATATATATATATATATATATATATATATATATATATATACATATATATATATATATATATATATATATATATATATATATATATATATACATATATATATATATATATATATATATACATATATATATATATATATATATATATATATATATATATATATATATATATACATATATATATATATATATATATATATATATATATATATATATATATATATATATATATATATATATATATATCTCTTGGGCAGACGGTTTCAATGGAAGGGGATATCGTCCGGGAAGTGGAACGATGCGTTAAATGTGGCTGGCAGGCTAAACATAGTGTTTAAGAGCAAACCACCACTTTGCCTGAAAAGAAAAGTCTTTGATCAGTGTGTCCTCCCTGTTATGACATACGCAATTGAGACCTGGATACTCACATCACAGTCAGTTCAAAAACTTCGAGTGGCACAGAGGGGAATGGAAAGATGTATGCTTGGCATTACTAGAAGGGATAGAAAGACCTGCACATGGATCAGAGAACGAACGAAAGTGAGTAACATCATTGGAAGAATAAAGTAATTGAAATGGAAGTGGGCAGGTCATGTAGCGAAACGATGGGACGAAAGATGGACCAGGGCGGTCCTGGACTGGATACCGCTTGATCGCAAACGTCCAGGAGAAGACCAAAAACACGATGAACTAATGATATTATTAAAGTATACTGGATCCGAATGGCAGAGGAAAGCTCAGGACCACGAGAGTTGGAAGCACACTGATGCGGCCTTCATCCTGCAGTGGATTTATACGGGTTGATGATGACTGGAAAATTAATTTATTATGCCGAGTAGGGAAAAATCTGAGTACCTGGACTAGACTGTGTATTTATAAGGCAATAATACTTCCACAATAATACTCCACTATTCGTATATGTTTTTTTAAAAAGGATTTAGATATTTTACAAAAAAAAAAACACAATCAGGGTTTGAGATGTATTTTAGGCTGTAATGGATTTACAAGAATCAAAGATATGTTAGCTGCAACTAACTTTTTAAGTGTAAAATAAAATATATTTTTAATACAATAGTTGTGATATACAAGATAAAGAATGGAATATCCCCTAAACATATATTAGAAAGTTTAAAATTGGTTGGAGATGTCCATCCGTACAATACTAGAAATAGAATAGATTTTTCTGTTTCCACGGCAACTTCATCATTTGCGCAAAACAGTTTGTTCCACAAGGGGGTAGTAGAATTTAACAATCTGCCAAATTGTATAAAATCAAAAAACTTTATAAACTTTAAGAGTAGTGTAAGGAAGAGTATTGTTGATACATATAGTATTTGAGTATTAGTGTTAAGTAAATGATATAATTTGTGTTGTGTGTATTAGCTGGATGCTATAAATAAAGAATTTCATTTCATATATGATAATTTCTAAAAGAGAAGTAGAGACCTGCCTAATTGATCGTACTAATTATTTGCTGTACTTGACTAACGTCGGGCAAGTTGTTGTTTTAGCATCTATCATCAATAAACATTTCTGTTCCATTGTACTTAGACGATAAGTTTAGCTGATTATCGATTTATCTAATGAACATTTCTGCTCCATGTATTCATTAGTTTCGTTTCCTTCTCGTTATTTCTAGTCCGCAAAAAAGGTTTTTATCCTATATTTTTTCGTAATTTTTCATCCTTTACTATCGTAATTAGTGAATGTTAAATGATGGAAAACACAACAGTTATCAAATAATTATTTTTTATTATTATTTATCAGTAGTATGTTAGCCACGTGTAATATTTATTATTTTATATATGGTACTATTTAAATACTTTAAAAAATAATGTAACATAATTCACAGACGAGTTACTTTAGAGAAAGGTTTAACATGAAGATCATAACTCTTTTTTTTACTTGTTTAATCTTTGGATTAACTAACGCTAGCTCCGAAGGTAAGCTCAGAATAACCACGTTTCATATATACACTTTTACTCGGTCAACAAATTTCTATTAAAGCTAATTCTAAGCTCTTGTTGCAGTATTACTTTTGAGAGTTATGTGATTTATATATATATATATATATATATATATATATATATATATATATATATATATATATATATATATATATATATATATATATATGTATATATATATATATATATATATGGCGGCTCGTGGGTTTTTAAAGTAGGGGGGGGGCGGTCCCCTTCCTCCTCTTTACTTTTCGTCCTATTGCAACCCTATACAGGAGGTGAACCAAGAGAACTTTAAAATTTTGTATTGTTACTACTTACGAGGACATTGAAGGATGGGTTGTTACTTGTTGCGCAGATAAAGGAATGAATAAGTAGGTACTTACCGTTCCCAAAGAGTAAACTATTCAAACAGTTTCTTGTAACTGCAAATCAATAGAGAAAATTCGAAAAAATTAATGAGATGTTCAAAAAGTTCAAAAAAATATCAAAGGTTATTGTACACATTTTTTCGGTGAATAGCACCTCGTTATTTATGTTTTATTTATATTTTATTACGTTTATTTATGTCGTTATTTATGTTCATTATTAAATGTTTTAAATGAGACACCTTCATGTTCGTAATTAAATGTTGATTATTTTTATTTAAAAAGTACTACTCAGTATGCATATACGTCACAAATTATAAATCAAAACAAGTATTTGCCAGGCGAACGAAATACCCGACGCGAGACATATCAGGCTCTCCGTATCCGTCAAATCAGCGATTAAAATTAATTAGCGATACGCTCGGTCGTAGGGAATCTACGTCCAAATCGCATGTTTTAGAAAGCAGTTAAACCTCCGAATTCTGGCAACTAATAAAACAGGTAACTCCAACGACGAGATATGATAACGTACACGCACGGTTGTTCCGCATTATTTAATGTGTTGGGTCGACAGACGTTCTTCTACATTTGGAGATTTGAATTTTTAATAATATCTTAAAATGAATCATCATCATTATCATTCTGCCATTGTCGATCCACTGACTTCCCTTGCAAGGTCTTGAGCTTTCCTCTGCCATTCGGGTCCAATATACCCCATTATGTCATCCGTCCATCGTGTTTTCGGTCTTCTTCTTGGGCGTTTATGATAAGCGTTAATAATATATATATATATATATATATATATATATATATATATATATATATATATATATATATATATATATATATATATATATATATGACTAAAGCCATGACCATTTAAATTGGCCATGTCGAATGGATGCTGCAATCACATGCAGGCACGGCATACTGCGGTAATCGCTTGCAGCAGTCAGACTGTGTGAAACCGTTCGTGGCCTGTCTAACCTCGGGTAAGTACCAGGTATGATCGAAAAATTGTGAACTGGGCCCGTGGAGAAAAGTATTAAAAAGCTAAGGAAGTTCACCCGTGCTCCACGTCGTGCTTTGCCAGCCTCCATTTGCTTTTCAGCATTTTGCTTTTCAGCACAACGTGGAGCACGGGTGAACTTCCTTTGCTTTTTATTTATTATATTCATGTTTGGGCCCTGGTGGACCACGCGAAGTACAATTAGAGGCGTTTGTTGTTGTTAGCCTTCCTTTGCGCCCATACTAATTTCATTCTTTCGCTATGAGCTTTTTTCCTTTCGCCAGACCAAGTTGTTCCAGTTTTTCTATATTTTTCTCTCTGGCCAACCTTCCAAACGTTAACCTTGTGTCTAAAACAGCCTCTATCCTGAATTTCACTTTGTGTAATATTTGCAGACCTTAGGTCCTCTTTAATTGCAGCAATCCATTTAATTATTTCTACTTTAGCTCTACTCCTGTTTTCATAAAATTCGACTATTTGTCTAGTTAACCTACTCGAATTCATCCGTTTTATGTGTCCGTAAAACTTAAGTATTCTTTTTCTCATATCGCTATGTATATCTGTGTATTGTTTGATTTCTTGGTTTTCTCGAAGTCGGTATGTTGTGCTATTTATTTGTTTGGGGCCTAGGATTTTTCTTTCCTTCTTTTCAATGTCCTCGATGTCCCTATTTCTATTCAAAATGAGCGTTTCTGCAGCATATAGACATTTTGGCTTAATAACTGTATTGTAATGTCTCAGTTTTGTGTTTTTAGATAGGCAATATTTTCTGTAAGTCTCAATGCCGTTTCCATTTTTTGACATCTACCCTTATTGGCCGCTTTTTCCAACTCATTTGCTGTGCCGTTAATACATCTTGAGCTAAAATTGTTAGATCATCAGCAAATTCCAGACAATCAATTTTGATGTTGGTTCTCCCCAGTTTAATGGGCTGGTCAATATTCACGGCCGACTTTTTTTCACGCCACTCCTGTATTTATTTTTCTAGAACACAGTTAAATACGAGTGGCGAGAGTCCATCCCCATGTCTCAATCCAGTTTTAATTTCGAAGGGCTCTGAGATGTCACCCATGAATTTAACTTTTGACCTTGTGTTAGTTAACGTTGCTTTAATAATTGCCAGCATTTTCAGATCTAGTCCTTGTTCTTTCAAGATTCGGAATAAAGATTCGCGGTCAATAGAATCATATGCTTTTTTAAAATCCACAAATGTACAGACGAGATTTTTATTGTAGAGTTTTTGAAGTCTTAGAATCAACTTCAGATTCAGGATCTGTTCAGGGCAGAATCTGCCCGGTCAAAAACCTGTTTGATATTCACCAATGTTAGGTTCTAACTGTCCCTGTGCTCTGTCTAGAAGAGATATCCCTCTATAGTTATTTACATCCGTTCTATCTCCTTTCTTATGTAGTGGATGGATTAGAGCATCTTTCCAATCTTCCGGAATCCGTTCGGTTCGCCAAACTTCTTGTAGAATTTTGGTTATTTCACTGATTGTACCTGGACCAGCGGATTTCAAAAGTTCAGCAGTGATTCCATCTTCACCAGAAGCTTTGTCATTTTTAAGCCGCTTGATTTGCCTAATTATTTCATCTTCATTCGGTGGTAATTAATCTGGGTTTGTTTGTTTAGGGTTCAGTGTTGCTAATTTGTTTAAGGGCTCAGGACAGTTTAGCATTTGTTCAAAATATTTCGCAAGTTCTTTGCAATTTTTTTGGTTATTTAGAGCTAATTGTCCGTTTTCCTTTTGGAAGCAAAGACTTTGCGGTTGATAGCCTGTTGATTTAGTTTTAAATGTTTTGTAAAAGTTTCGGGTGTGATTTTTTTGGAAATCTTTTTCTATCTCATTAAGTTGATTGTTTTCATATTTTCTTTTAGTTTGTCTAATTAGCTTCGATGTTTCTTTTCTTACTTCCAAAAAGATGTTATAGTTTATTGCTGTTTTTTGACTGTTCCAATCTTTGAATGCTTTACTTCGGCTTAATACTGCTTGCTCGCAAACTTCATCCCACCACGGATGTTTTCTACGTTTTTGTAAAGGGACCAACTTTAAGGCTGTTTTAATAATTCTTTGTTTCAATTCTTGCCAGTTCTGTGCTGGTTGTTTATCAAGCTCTTCTGTTAGGGCTGGTTTTATTTTCGTTGGGTCAAACTTTGGTATTAGCAGTTTCTTTTGAATAAGTTTTCGAGGTTTTAAGCTGTTTGATCCTAGTCAAGTAGTGATCCGTGTCTATATTTGCTCCTTTCCTGACTTGAACATTCAAAATCTCTTTATAATTGGGGTATGAAATGGCAACATGGTCAATTAGAAATTCACCCATGTACGTGTTTGGGCACCTCCAGGTCTTTTGTTTTCTTATTTTCTTCTTAAAATGGGTTGACATTATTTTTAGATTAATCTGCGAGCATAGTTCAACCAATCTTCTACCATTATAGTTAGTCCATTTATGAGCGGGAAAACTGCTGACTGTTTTCCTGTACTTTTTTTCTTTCCCTAGTTGAGCGTTGAAATCACTCAATAGGTTTTCTATATGGTTAGAGGGAATTTTAGAGATAGTCTTTTCCAGAATTTCCCAGGACTTATTTAGTTTTTCAGGATTAGATTTATTTTCTTCGTTAACTGGGAGGTGTGCATTGATTAATGTATAGTTTATGTTAACACACTTGAGGGATAGTGTCATAAGTCGATTATTTACTGGCTGGACATTTGTTATAGAACCAAGAATGTTTCTTGAGACAGCGAAAGCAACACCGAGATGTGGTGTATTTTTGAGTATTCTTTTGTCCGTTTTACTTTTAAAAAGTCTGTTGTTGCCGAATTCCAAGGTGTTATCATCTGTCAATCTGGTTTCTTGCAAAGTTTCTTGGATTTTTTGCTGATTTAATGTTCGCCCAAATTCGTGTAGTTTAACTGGACGCAGGAGAGAATTGATATTTACCGTTCCAAAGAAAGTTTTTGTTTTCGGTTTCAGACGTTGGCCAGAGGTCTCCGACTCCCTCTGAAAAATTTTGCGTTTAAGCCCGGACGCCCCAGAATCCGAAAGTCCGGTTGTACCAGCAAAGCTGGCAGAGGATTGTCTACCTCCTGGGGTAATTTTGTAATTACTAGAACCCTTCATCTTGTACTTTGAATTAAAGGTTTGAACCATGACGGTTCAGAGGTTAAGACTGGAGGGGTTAGTTCCAGAATTTAAATATCAGCCGCACCACTGGTGAACAGACGCTGACCACTCAACCGCTTGATACATGTCAGACGCTAAGTGGATTAGCTTTTTAATATATATATATATATATATATATATATATATATATATATATATATATATATATATATATATATATATAGACATTTTAAAGTAGTGTTTGAGAATACAAAGTCGTTTTACGAAACTATAGTCACATAAATTTTGTTTAAATAAAAGTAATAGATAATAAAGTAAAAAATTGTTTTATTCCTTTTTAATATATATATATATATATATATATATATATATATATATATATATATATATATATATATATATATATATATATATACCAGGTGTCCCATTAAGGATGGATCGCGGACGTATCTTGAAAACTATTTATCCCACAGCTTTGGGGAAAAAAATATTATACTAAAACTGACCGTGAAAAATTCACCAAAAATATTTTTAAGCTTCTAAAACGACCGCAAGAGGGCTTGACGAGCTAAACATTTTTAGAAATCATTTTTTTGTGTATTTTCAAGTGTTAACCGAGTAAGAAAAATTCTCATTTATAATTAGCAAACTGTCTCCTACAACTTTGTTTTATGACATTTTGTCGTAACTTTGCGAATAAAGAAGTGGGGAGGAGTTTTACCTATTTAGATAAAAAGTGGTCTAATGTCCGTTTGCCTAAACCGATTTTCCTCAATTTGGATTCATTTAAAAGGCAATTGCTGGGACAATCAAATAATCTGGGAGATAAATTATTTAGTTTATAAATGCAACCGCGAGGTGGCGTTACATTCAACAATAGCTTTTTTGAAGTCTTGTTAAGTTTTTTCAAATGAAATGGTACAGCTTTTATTACATGGTTAGAAAGGTAATTTAAACAGGAATCATCCAGTGAAAACCCAAAATCGATATATCTGACATGTCAAGAGATATTTCGATTTTTCTGAAAAAATCAGTTAGTTTTAATTTTTACCGTAATATTAAGTTAAAAATTGGTAAATTTTACGAAAAATCGAAATATCTCTTGATATGTCAGAGATATCGATTTCGGGTTTTCACTGGATGATTCCTCTTTAAATTACCTTTCTAGCCATGTAATAAAAGCTGTACCATTCCATTTGAAAAAACTGAACAAAACGTCAAAAAACTATTGTTGAATGTAACGCCACCTCGCGGTTTCATTTATAAACTAAATAATTTATCTTCCAGATTATCTGATTGTCCCAGCAATTGCCTTTTAAATGAATCCAAATTGAGGAAAATCGGTTTAAGCAAACGGACATTAGACGACGTTTTATCTAAATAGGTAAAGCTCCCCCCCACATCTTTATTTGCGAAGTTACGACAAAATGTCATAAAACAAAGTTGTAGGAGGCAGTTTGCTAATTATAACTGAGAATTTTTCTTACTCGGTTAACACTTGAAAATACACAAAAAAAATTATTTTTAAAAATGTTTAGCTCGTCACGCCCTCTTGCGGTCGTTTTAGAAGCTTAAAAATATTTTTGGTGAATTTCTCACAGTCAGTTTTAGTATAATATTTTTTTCCGCAAAGCTGTGGGATAAATAGTTTTCAAGATACGCCCGCGATCCATCCTTAATGGGACACCTGGTATATATATATATATATATATATATATATATATATATATATATATATATATATATATATATATATATATATATATATATATATATATAGTTTTTCATAAAGGGAAGGAAAGATCATATATAAGTTTTATAACAAAACTCTTTTTAGTTTTATTTTTTTCTATATAATTAAAAAATTATATATTATATATATATATATATATATATATATATATATATATATATATATATATATATATATATATTAGTAGGCAGATTGAGGCCGCGGGGCAAATCAACTAGATGCTATTAGCTAATGGCTGCGAAGTGAAAGCCGAAACGTCGAGATTATACAAGTCTAAAACTCTGGTCTACTCGATACGCTAGTAATTTTAACATTACCAACCGCGACATCCCGAAGAACAGCGTCTAATGAGACAACAATGTCAGGAGTTATGGGGAGTCATATACCCAACCGCTGGCTTCTACAATCTCACTTCGAACATACAACAACCTACGTTCCCACCAAAATGAACATTCTGTTAGTGGCCTGACCGGAAGCGACCCCGATGGTTAGACTCATCAGAATGCCAATATATGCTCTTTCCTAGAGCGTGTGCCCACCCCGGAAAAGAATTGCTGCTCCGAAACCTGATGCGAGGTGTATAAATCGAGTAGAATAGATGGTATTTTTTAATTTTCTGGTCAAATGAAAAATCAATTCTTCAATGTCTTCTTAGGAAACCATTCAGCGCTGAAGACGGTTTATCTACTTTTTCAAAGCAGTGCTAGAACTCAGTTACTGGAATAGCTTTCAGCTGGTCGGTTACGGCCTTTTTTAATGTTATGCAATGTCCCAAAATGGGGCCCTTTGAGGTAAATTTACAATCTTGGGAAAAGGATTCTTCCTGATTAACACTAGGCTTCTGTTACTATTGTAATTGCCAAAGCTAAAAAACTAGTTTCATGTGCCATTCAGAGTGATATTTCAACGGTCTTAAAAAAAAATAATAGTGGTAATTGTTTCAGTTGTTTTTCTCAGAAAATGAACTTTCAAACTATTCCCACCATCAATATCCTCGCATGCCATCCATACTTCTGATAATTACCCATCCCATTTCATACCACCATTCTCTTCCTTATCATCCTAAAACCAATATTTCTGCTAAACCGTTACCTGTTACCTAGAGATAGTTGAATCATCAGTCTGTTCATGATTCTGGAATAATATTAATCCCATACAGAGCGTTCGGGAAATATATATATCGGGTATATATATATATATATATATATATATATATATATATATATATATATATATATATATATATATATATATATATATAAATATTATATATATAAATATATATAATATCGGGTTATTCTTAAATGTAACTAACGATTCTTCAAATCATTAGAAAGAAAAAAGGATTTACCACAATGGTCAA
Organism: Cosmopolites sordidus; assembly: GCA_031761425.1. Classification (NCBI taxonomy): domain Eukaryota; kingdom Metazoa; phylum Arthropoda; class Insecta; order Coleoptera; family Curculionidae; genus Cosmopolites; species Cosmopolites sordidus. The sequence continues at coordinate 689,558 of JARFXV010000012.1, forward strand.
AAACCTAGGAACTTCCGAGAAAAAAATTGCAAAATTATTAAAATATTAATTGAAAAATTATGATAAGAATTATCATTTTAAGCAAATACGAGAGTTGCTGTTTATGTATCCAGAATAATAAACAAACACATAAACAAAAAAAAACAAAAAAATATTTATCATTGAAAATGTTTTTATTGTTTTTCAAAATATTCTAAGCGATGATCGATACACTTTTGCATACTTTTGAACCAATTTTCATAGATTTATAATATCTCTATCTTCTGCGCCTTCACACTTCCATTATCATTAGCATTTTCAACCTCTTGATGCTCAATTTGTTCTTTTTTTATCTTCTTCAGTTATAGGCTTAAGTGGTTTTACTCTTAAAGACTTATGCAATGCATTTCTTTGGCTCTCAACAATGTCCAGGTTTTTTTTTCGTTTTTCTGTCCCACTTGAATGTCTTACTCCGCGTACCGTTAAACCCGCCATTGCAAATGTGTAGGCGTTATCATAAGCTATGAGTGAGATAAAAGTTCTAAGAGATATATTTGAAATTTTTGATATAGCCATTAAAGAACCTACTAAGATATATGAAGATAATTCCGAAGCTTTGAATTTTAATTAAAATTAATAATTTTACTAAAAATTTTGAAGTATAACTAAATTTTTACTAAAAACAGTTTGAAGTATATTATCATATTGTAAATGAGTGTTATATGGTGGGAATGATTGATTTAGATAAATTAGGGTCAGATGGGATATGGAAAATATATTTATTAAGGTGCTAAGTACAAACAAGTACAAAAAATAAAAACAAATATTTGTCATTGAAAATAGTATAATTGTTTTTCTACGATACACTTTTGCATACGTTTAAACCAATTTTCATAGTACTTTTTCCATTTTGATTGAGGTATCTCCAAAACATGCATTTTGAACGCATCAATCGCTTCTTCTAGCGTCGAAAATTGTTGACCACGTAGTTTATTCATCATAGACGGTAACACAATGAAATCATTGGGTGCCAGATCAGAACAGTAGGGTGGATAACCCATCAATTTGATGTTTTGAGCGGCCAAATATTGAACTGTTCGGTGTCATGTGTGAAGGCTCGCGTTGTCATGGTGAAGAACGATTCTGCCTCGCTGGTTGTTTTTTCTTATTTCTTCAAATACTTCTGGCAAATAAATGGTTGTGTAGCATTCAGAATTGACCTTTCTACGATTCTCTAGTTGCACTTTGGGAACATGCCCATTTATCCTGAAAAACAAGACCATTTGCTTCGAAGCAACAGTTGCTCGGTTTGGCCCATTTTGAATTACCAATACAGTTGACTGCTGTTTACTCACATCGCAGTCAATTCAAAAACTTCGGGTGGCACAGAGGGGAATGGAAAGATGTATGCTTGGCATTACCAGACGAGACGGAAAGTCCTGCCCATGGATCAGGGAACAAACAAAAGTCTGTGACATCATTGGAAGAGTAAAACAGTTGAAATGGAGATGGGCAGGCCATATAGCGAGGCGATGGGACGACAGATGGACCAAGGCAATCCTGGAGTGGATACCGCTTGATCGCAAACGTCCGCGAAGAAGACCGAAAGCACGATGGATTGATGACATCGTTAAGTATATTGGACCCGAGTGGCAGAGGAAAGCCCAGGACCGTGAAGGTTGGAAGCATACTGAAGAGGCCTTCATCCTGCAGTGGATCGATGCGGGCTGATGATGATGATGATGATGATATATATATATATATATATATATATATATATATATATATATATATATATATATATATATATATATATATATATGCCCACAAGGTAGCGTAACGGAACCGTGGAGGGAAAATATTACAGAAATCTTTCACCCTTTCTCCACGTGGTGCCACCGATCGCCTTCGCCGAACCGTCAACCATGCGACGTCACGTGTCTGCTTTCTTCCGAACTGCTTTCCTTGCGTTCGTCTAGAGCTCGGCTGATGACGGCTGAAAGGCTAGAAACCGGTCCCGAGAGACACGTGACGTCGCATGGTTGACGGTTCGGCGAAGGCGATCGGTGGCACCACGTGGAGAAAGGGTGAAAGATTTCTGTAAGATTTTCCCTCCACGGTTCCGTTACGCTACCTTGTGGGCATACCTGGTACTATACCCGAGGTTCCAGGCAGAATGTTACGAGCGGTCCTGACTGCTACGAGCATTCGCCGTATGATGGCGTGAGTTGTGTGCGATCACAACCCGTCATTAAAATGGCCAGTTGATCTGGTCTGGCCCCGATTGCCTCTCCGAACTGCTTTCCTTGCGTTCGTCTAGAGCTCGGCTGATGACGGCTGAAAGGCTAGAAACCGGTCCCGAGAGACACGTGACGTCGCATGGTTGACGGTTCGGCGAAGGCGATCGGTGGCACCACGTGGAGAAAGGGTGAAAGATTTCTGTAATATATATATATATATATATATATATATATATATATATATATATATATATATATATATATATATATATATATATGTTAGCTAGGCTAGGCAGTATAGTTTATCATTATATGTTGGTTTCAGGCAGTCCATAATACTACGACAGGATTCGTTGAGTTGTATATCTACTGGCGTTTGGCGTGGTTACAGTTATACCACACCAAATACATAATACGCTATAAATATATATTTTGGATGTGTGTGAAAGCATTCAAATAGCAAAATGTAAACAAAAAACAATAAACCGGGAAAAATGACCTATTAGTTTTAGTTAACTTTTTGAATTGTTGACTGACACGCTTAGTTAACTCCACAGTTCATGATTTTTACACGCTTCGTATGATACGGTTGTCATATAAATAGAACATTATTTGGTTTTAAAATCGGAACAAATCATCTCCTGAATTCAGTGTGGTTCGTGTCCAAAAGTATATTGTTGCTTAAACGGACAGATTTTTATCTATTAGCCTCAACGAAAAAAATCCAGAAAATTGTACTTTTAAAGACAATTTTAAAATTCTACATAATGTACACAAATTTATAAAATTAGATATCTTCAAGAGCTTAAACACGGAGACAAAAAAGAAATCATTTGTGTATTTGTAAATGACCAGCCTGATCTAAATAATTCAGCCTTATTAAACTTATATTGTACATCTAGACATTGAAGAAGGGACTCCTGAACATTACACAGGCCAATAGTTGTTTTGATGTCGGGGTATTTGGAGCTGACATGAAAGTCATATGAAATGACTTTCATGTCCTGAATTCAAATATGGCATTAACTTTTGCCTTGAAGCTCAAATCTTTCAGATATAATATAACTATATCATCAAATGAAACACTAAACGCGGAATTTTTATTATTATATTATACAAATAGTCACTAACACTTCAAAAGCTTTTTTTCCATGACATTCTTGAATGTATTTTGGAACAGTCCCTTTTAAACTCCAGTGGTAATCTGCCATCATGTGCGTATCCCACCTTCCCTGATAGCGGTCCTCCATAGTTTTAATATCCTGGTGAAATCTTTCATCGTATTCCTCACTGGTCTCTCCTAAATTTTGAGGAAAACGGTCATGGGACGGACCCAAGGGATCTGAAACTTTTAAGCTTCTTGTTTACCAGTTCAACTAGTTTTCAGCTTTGCGTTTGCCCAGAAAATTTCCGACAACTGCAACAAATGAAGTCTAGGCTTTCGCTCAGCCTCATTTTCAGCTCAGTCTTATTTGCGGGCCGTCAAATATTCCTGTTATAAATTTTTCCGTACTCAACTGCAGCATTTTTTTCCTTATTTATGCAAAGCATAATCTATTCTTATCAAGAGCCTTTACAAACGGTTTCATTAGGCCCAGCTTGATACGCAGTGGAGGAAAGATGATTTTCTATCGTCCAACTAAGGGATCGTTAATGACATTCTTTTCCCCAACGTCAATGTTTTTTTCTTAGGCCACTCTTTTCTAACCCAGTGGTGTGATTAGTCTCTGCTATTCCAGACACACAAGAAGCAAGGATATTTGGTGTGCATTTGTTGGGTGTACACTTATACTTGAATGAATTGAATTGAAAAAAAAAAATAATAGATAAGTGGATGTATCTAGAAAAGTGAGCAGATAGAGAAAAACTAATTTCATATTTAGATTTAGCGCCCCAAATATAACTAAAAGTAGTTCTTAAATCCTAGGCACCAAATAAAAAATGTTTTTTCTTGTAGGCCTGTGTTATCATTTATTGTGCTACAAGATTGTTATTTAGTTTTAAGATAGTAACTAAAAAATTTACTATTATATTTTCGTATATGAAGAAGGTATCCTCTGCTAAAACTCTCATGCAATTTTCGAATACAGTTGAAATTTAGGCACTCTATTTAAACACAAGTTTTTTTAGTTCTTTATTTTGTACTAATTTACTTATTTTTATTTTCAGAACTAACCCCAGAACAAAATGCCGAAATTCAAATTCTCAAGATAATAACTGAAGAATTGGAAGAGTCTAATCAAAGCTTTGCGATTCCTAACGACATATTAGCATATTCCGATAATTCTATTAAATTTTATGTTTATACCCAATCACATACCAGCGGTACGGTACTTCGCCACGATCAAAGTAGTCTGTTGAGCTCGATTCCTGGATTTAGTACTAACTCAAGCACGGTATTTGTTATACACGGCTGGCAAGTCAGTGGTATACCACCTATAACGGATGCTCTTATAGCTAAAGGAACTGTCAATGTTGTTTCTGTTAATTGGTCAACCTATTCGTATCTTTTATATTTATCGGCTGTATCATATGTTCCAAATGTTGGAAAGACTGTCGCCAAATTTATAGAAGGCATGTTTACTAACTATAATTATTCAGCTGATCAAATAATTCTCATGGGTCACAGTCTCGGAGCTCACGTATCAGGATTTGCTGGTAAAGAATTGAACGGTATAATAGGAGTGATTGTTGGTATAGACCCAGCTGGCCCGCTCTATTTAAAAAGTTCAAGTTTTCGACTGAATTCCGGAGATGCACAATATGTCGAAGCCGTTCACACGAATGCTCAATTTTTGGGGGTGAATTATAATTTGGCAAATGCTGATTTCTGGCCTAACGGTGGATATACTCAATCTCCATGTAGTATTATATTACAAAATACATGTTCCCATAACATAGCACCCACCTATATAGCTGAATCCATTACCAATAATCAATTCTTCGCTAGAAAATGTGGCAGTTTCTCCGATTACACCAGTGGAAACTGTGCCAATAACAATCTTGCACTCATGGGAGGTCTCGTTTTTGATACCTCGTAAGTTTCAGTGTACTCTGCTAATAGTTACGATAATGAAACTCTTTTTCTTTCAGAGCTACTGGGGTGTTTTATTTGAATACCAGCACTACTTCACCATATGGCTTAGGAGACATATTTGCTAATACTCAACCGTGAATTTGCTTAAAGCATGCTGTAACAAGACATTTCGAAAATAAAATATAGCTGTAGCAACTGTAAATTCAAAAATATTTTGTTGCTACGTATAGCCTACCATATAATTTTTTATTACTACCATATAATTATTTATAATGGGTTGTCCAATAGAAGTGTCAGAACATTAAAATAAGACGCAACCTTAAATCATCTACTGATGATGCTGACATAGTTAGCGAAACGTGCATCGAGAACTTAAAAAAAAAATTAAAAAAGTTATTCGGTATTTAGTAGTAAATCTCTTTGAGTTTAAGGCGCAATGACAACTATAAGTGATAATCCAGAAATTTTTATTTTATCTTGAGGAACAAATAGTGCAATTATGTGTCGAAAATAACGCCGTTCAAATTAGTCCAATTAACGAAGGATTTGAATCGAAATTTTGAGATAAAAGGCTGACTTTTTGATATAATTTCGATCGATTGCGCGGTTGGCTCTTGATAAAAAATAGTAACATGATAATAATTAAAACACTTGGTATTTGTTTTACAATATATTCAAGATATCTCTGACATGTTTCGGCCTCGCGACCATTCTCAAAGAGAGTTATGTATAAACTAAACTAAAGTTTGAATATTTTGTTTAATGGAGGTCGGTTCTTTCTGTCCCGTTGAATTTATGACACTTTCAATAATTGAAGTATATCCGAAGTCTAGCTGGGTGTGTGTTAGGTTTTTATCGTCCTGTATGGCTATTTTAATATCGGAAATTTCTAAGTAATTTAAAAACCTGCTTTTATTGCAGATATGTATTATATATTTATATACATTTTCCGGACCGTTTTTTATATTATTATTTTTTTGTTTTTTATAGTTGGTAAGTTTTTGAATATGAATTTGTCTTGTTTGTAAAAGCGATATATATTGTAGAATTGTTCTGAAGATGGTTTATAAATAAACCGAAACGCAAAGGAAATAATAATGTATTAATAATTGACCGAAAATCCCAAAAAAATAATAGGCAAAAATAAATTAATTAATTAATTTTCTTATAAAAACAATATGTTGTGCTAGTACTTTTGTCCACCACTATATATATTTATATATGCTTACATATTAACGTATTATATATATTGCAGTATTGTACAAGATGTCCGAAAAGAAAATTTCTTTTTGATATAACGACATAAATAAAAGAGAGACGCCCATCAAAAAACCTTTATTAATTATTGAAATAGACATTTTAGGAAATCACTTTTTAAAAATTGTCATCCAAATGTAAACCTTCACGCTCACGACACTCATCTAAACGAACCGCAAAATGTCTTTGTTATTATTTAGAATCGATGCTAGATTATTCGTATTAACAGAGATAATATTAATATGTTCTTCCTTTAAATGATTTATGTTTCTGGAACTTAATTTATGAATATAGTTTATAGCATGCAAATTTTTAAAACCTTTTTCGGGTGTTGCGACACAAACATGTCAACTAGACAGCTATGAAAAAGAACTTAAAATAATCAAAAATATCGTTAAGAATAATGGATATCAGCCCAGCATTATATATAAAATGCTAAAAAAACAAAATGAAGAAAAACAACATCAAACATTTTTATGACGTAATACCCAAAAATAATTCTAAATAATCCAAAGAGTCCAAAATAACAACAGTTGGACTCTTCAGTCGAAGCGGACAACACTTGAAAATACCAAATGAGATTTTGGCGAAACGTCGTGACTCTTTACAGAATCAACGGATCGACACCCGGAATGATTTAGAAACATTATCTACCATCCATGAAAATATCAGATCTAACATATATATATATATATATATATATATATATATATATATATATATATATATATATATATATATATATATATATATATATATATATATATCATCATCATCAGCCTGTATCGATCCACTGTAGGATGAAGGCCTCTTCAGCATACTTCCAACTTTCACGGTCCTGGGCTTTCCTCTGCCACTCGGGTCCAATATACTTAACGATGTCATCAATCCATCGTGCTTTCGGTCTTCTTCGCGGACGTTTGCGATCAAGCGGTATCCACTCCAGGATTGCCTTGGTCCATCTGTCGTCCCATCGCCTCGCTAAATGGCCTGCCCATCTCCATTTCAATTGCTTTACTCTTCCACGCGCAGGACTTTCTGTCTCGTCTTGTAGTGCCAAGCATACATCTTTCCATTCCCCTCTGTGCCACCCGAAGCCCAAGATATATAAAGCTGTCCACAAACTCTAAATCCCTTCCTAAAACTGAATTTCTACTGTCCTGAGCGACGTTATTGAACATAACCTGACTCTTTTTCAGGTTTATTTTCAAGCCAAATGGTTCGCCAGCCCTTTGCAGTTCTTGTATGCGTCTTTGCAGCTCCTCTGGGTCTTGTGAAACGAGAACAATATCATCTGCAAATCTAAGATGGTTTAAGTTTGCACCATTGATCTTTACACCATCCTGTTCCCAATCCAGTTTACGGAATACTTCTTCAAGGCCAGCCGAGAAAATAATAGGCGATATTGCGTCACCTTGCCGTACACCTCGTTCTATATTAATTCCCACTTCAAGATCATCAAGGTGAATTGTGGCTGTAGCTCCATCATATATCGATTCTAATAGGTTTACGTAGGCTCTCTCTACACCTTGGCTAAACAGTGCATCCATTATCTCATGCTTTGAGATGGAATCAAATGCTTTTTCGTAGTCGATAAAAGACAAGCACAGTGGCATGGTGTATTTGTTGTGCCTTTCTATGACCTGCTGTACAACCTGGATGTGATCCATTGTACTGAATCCACTTCTGTATCCTGCTTGTTCTCTTGGTTGTGTGTCATTCAGTTTTTTTAATATTCTTTTAGAAATTATCTTAGTGAAAATTTTGTACATTACTGATAGGAGGCTTATTGGACGGTAGTTCTTTAAATCTTCCTGTGCTCCTTTTTTCTGTAAAAGGATCACTTCTGCATTTTACCATAAGTCAGGTACTTTTTGTTCTTAGAGGCATTTTGAGTATAATTTTGCCAGTGTTTAATGTAAAGTCCGACCACCAGCTTTTAGCATTTCGACAGTTACACTGTCCTTTCCTAGAGCCTTGCCGTTTTCATCGATTCTATAGCATTTGTTACTTCCTCCACTAGGATATCTGGTATTTGTTCTTCCGTGGGTATTATTGTCTTTGATTGGTTCTGATCTTCATATAACTGGGAATAAAATTTTCTGACAATCTCTAACATTTTAATATATATATATATATATATATATATATATATATATATATATTGTGAAGTGGGCTCTTGGAGAAGGGCATTAAAAATAAAGAAAATTCACCCGAGTTCCACGTTGGTGCATTGTCATTCCTTTCATCCGCCACCCAAAGCGCCAGCAAGTGTCTCCAAAGACCAGTTTCTGGCCTTAAGCCGTCATCAGCGGGGTTCAAGCTGAACGCCTTGAGAGCGGATGAAGGAACTACTAAAGCCATGACCATATAAATTGGCCATTTCGAATGGTGGCTGCAATCACATGCAGCTGCCATCCTGCAGTATTATTATATTATTATTACATATTATTTATATATATATATATATATATATATATATATATATATATATATATATATATATATATATATAGGGTGGTCCCAAAAAACCTTCCTTTTGATGAAACAACACAGGGATTTTTTTGTTTTTTTTTTAACACAAATAACACCTGCCTTAAGACCATCTAAGTTCATTTTTTTATAAAATCGTAGTTTTTTGTAAGTATCTCTTAAAGTATACGGATTTGAGAAAAATATATAGAAGTAATTTTCTACGAAATTAAATTCTCTACAAAAAAGGTTCTTTCCAATTTTATCATTAAATTCATATTTATGGAGATATTCTCAATAAATTCATTATCCATTAGGACTTAAAATGTTGGCTATATGGAGTTAATAAATTTATTATCGAGAATATCTCCATAAATATGAATTTTATGAAGAAATTGCAGATTGGAGAGATATATTTGAGTAACAGAAATCTTTTATCTGTAACGCAAGGAAACTGAAAAGATACCAAAAGAATAATTTTGGTGCCCTCGGAGCACTCTAGTGATGATCAGCATAATTACAAATTGTTTTTAAAGATATCCAATAAATAGCAGCACATTGGCCTATCCAAAACAGGCTTCAAATTAACGAAGTGAAATGCAATTCTGCTCTATCCCATATAAACATATGGTTGCTTCCGCTCAAGGGCATTTTCTTATTAGTATTCCCGCTGTTTAATCATATGACTTTTTTTCTCCTTCATCCTATGTGTAGATGTTGTTTCTACTTCTGTTCTGCACTGTTTCTATTCAATTATAAAATTAATTCCCTATTTAATGTTTATTGTTTTAAAAATACTTTTTTTAATAGTCTTAAACAAATGAATGATCCTGCTTTCGACTTCATGGAAACTCCCCCAACTCCTGAACTATCTACTGGAATCTGTTATTACAAACGCCAACTGCGAACATGTTTGGGGGTTCACAATCTGAGAAATAAAGACGCCAAGATGTATACGTGAAACGAATGGGTTGCTTCAAGAGGCCTTCAAGAAGTTGAATCCTATCCGATTCCCTCCATAAAAGATACGAAATAATTATGTACTCAAATCAATGTGGGGGCTAAAATAGAAACATAAAATTATTTTTGATCTGCAACTACATTACCGCTAATGGAATTTGTAGCTAATGAAATCGATCATAAATTTCTTTGTAGTGGCCTCTCTTACTTACCTTGAAACCAGGATTTTGGTCTTATCAAGAAATCTAAATAATGTCACCCTAATGTTTTTATTCCGGAGCACTGGAATTAGTGGTGTAATTATACCATCTGAGGCCCGTGGCAAATTCATTGGATGGGGCCCTTCCAGTAAAAATCGTCACGTTATAATTTAATTTTAATAAATCACTTAAGTAGTTACTCAATAGTATTACTAATATTGTGGGCATTTTAGTTAAATATCTAATAAATTTTATTTTCAAAAGCATATATATTACATTATTTTAATGAAATAATTTAATATTAACAAGATATTTATTAATAAAATTCCGGATTTCTCCGAGCTTTCTGTTCCGCAAAAGTATCAATAACATCATCAAAGTTTAAGAATCGGGCCACAGAATTTTCAATAGACAAAACAGCGAAGTTACGTAACCTGTCTTGTCCCATAGAGTTTCTTAAATAGGTTCTTATACATTTTAGTTTCGAAAATGATCTTTTCTGTAATCACAGAAATTGTAACAAACAACATTAACGCAGTACATACTTCAGGAAAGCTGCACGACATATAAATGATTTCGTCTCTGATGGTGGACCGAAAACTAATAATTTCCCTGTCAAATGATTCAGATATGTCTTTTTTTATACATATCAACAGATTCTAGAGCTTTTTTAATAGTTCAATGTCATTTAAAGTATTAGGTTTGGCAAAACACTGAAATTGAAAACAATTTCATTCATTGGAAGGAAGCGCGATTTCAGTTGACACCATTAATAAATGATGTCCAATACTCGATAAAATGTGTGCACTTTGAACAAACTTTCCGGATCTGGGAGACGCTCATCTTCCCAAAGTTCATCAAAATGGCGTTTCACCTTCCTCTGACGAGTTTTAGAAAATTCAGGGTTAATGGACCTTTTTTCTGCTACACTATTTGCTTCCATTTTTAAATTTTCAAATTTATGTCAGTACCTTTCCAATTCATCCAGACACATTTTCAAAGGTTTTAAGGTATTTGAAAGATCGGTTTTAGACCGAGCTTCTTTAGAGGCTGCATCGATAGTTTGTAGAATTTTGCAATGAAAAACCAATAACAAAATAAAATTGTAGTTCTCGATCTTCTTCTTGAGTGAAATAGCTTCATTTCTTTCATCTGATTTGCAATTTAACAGAATTGTTTTCGTTAGCCCTTTTTGGACTTCAACAAACCGAACTTTTAAAGCAAAAATAACATCATAACGTCTTGCCCATCTAGTAGTGTTTAATGTTTTTAGTGTTATTGAAGTTGAAGACTCCCTTTCTTTATCAGATATAAAACTTCCATCCTTTATCAAATATAACATTCCATGTTTTGATACCATGCCCAAAAAAATTATAAATTTGTTGAACTGTTTCAAAAAAATGTTTCATATCAATAACCTCTCTTACTGCATCATTAAGTACCAGATTTAAGTTATGAGCAGCACACTGAATATATCCCGCATTTGACTCGATATCTTTTATGAGTTTTTGAATTCTACCATAAGTGCCTTTCATTGTGTTAGCACCATCATATCCTTGTCCTCGACACTTATTTGGAGATATATTTTTGTTATTTATGGATTTAATAATTTGGTTGGACATTACTAAGGCAGTTTGGTCCTTAACTTCAAGAAATCCTAAAAATGACTCTTTAATGACGAGCGCCTTTGGGATTCCATTTTCATCTTTCTCGATCATACAATAACGGTAAAGTTCGCACATTTAATATGTTTTTGAAATATCTTGAGTCGTATCGAATATGATAGAGTAAAATGGTGCGGTATTTATTTCATTTATAAGTGCATTTTCTATTTTTAGAACAAGAACAGAAATGAGCTCATTTTCTATGTTTGGACTTAAGTATTTTATCTGGCCCTTTGGTTTACTTAACCCTTTCGCACCGGCACTTTTTGTTTTTGTAAAATTTAAAATAAAACAGATTGTATAATCAAATTATCGATGCTTAAAACGGGAAAAATATTTTAAAAAATTAATAATTAGCGCAAATAATTAATAATTGATGGGACCCATGTGTCCCATTAGTATTTATTGGTGGGACAATACTGTCCAGGTTGGTTTAGCACACTTACCCATTTTTGCGAAAGTAACTTTCCTTGACACGAAAATAAGAACAGACTTTTAGAATGGTAAAATTTATTTGTAAAAATATAACTACTAAAATATAAAAGTTAAAAAATAAGTGTATGAATGAAAAAAGTTGCATAAAAAATTTAAAAAGTCAAGTATGGTGCAATAAAAAACATTTTTTGCAAAGGGTGAATTCGCAAGCTGTACAAAAAGTCTTTGTTCTTGTTTCTTTCTCTTCTGTGCTACATCTATAACACCGCCTTCTTGTTGGCCCTTCTTTCGGTAGGTGATCTCCCACATTCATCAGCTTTGTTTTTTTTTGACTTTGGTCCAAATTGGCCACAACTTCTTCTTTTTTGTTTACACCGCTGTTTTCCAAAGGCAATTAAGTTTTCGGCTAATGGTACAAGAAAAGACAAGAGAGACGTTTTTTTATGCTTCAGGTCTTGAAATATTACCCAGCTGTTTACTACTGCACTCAGCATAAGTTTGTAAAATACTTTTCGCCACCACTTAGTAGACCTTCGATCCAAATCATAAGTGGATACTTTTTGATCGGCCAGGTCTACACCTCCCATGAATTCATTGTAAAAACAAATCCTTCAGTACATGGAATTTCAATTTTAGAACCATCTTTAATTTTTCGTATAATGGTTTGGGTGTTATTCAAGTGGCAGTTTGAAAGAAGCAAGACATTTTTGGTATCTTTCCACATTACAGCTAAGGATCCTACTTCATTGAACATTTGGATACAGTCTCCTTTATTTTGTAGTGTTCCAAAACTAGGTAGATTCTTTCTGTTTGCCATAACAGTACCTACATAAGGGAAAGGAGATGTGTTCATCAAATTTACAGTAGTAAAATATCTGTCAAAACACAGTGTTGTATCCATTGATCGCATCGAACTCGTCAGACGTCTGACGACACGTTCACCCAAAGTAAAGTATGTGTTTTGAAGGTGAGTTGATTCCTTTCCCGAATACACTTCACATCATAAAGATAGCCAAATCTTGGAATCTGCTCTTTCCCAAAGTTTTATTCCCCGCTTTATGGGTTTTATTGGTAGGTATTGCTTCATAGCTGAACGACCTTTGAATTTTGCCATAGCTTCATCTATGCTCTGGATGGAACTCTCTGATCGAGCAGATTGAAATTTTTGTTTCAAACAATTTAAGAGTTCATCAATATAATAAGTTTTAGAAGCATTATCAGGCTTATCTGGCAGATTGAAATATAATTTCGATAAAAGAAATGTACACCTATCTTTGCTAATTGCTTTTTTTATAGCGACATTTGCTAATGATTCATTATTTGACCAATAATGGGCAAATGCTAGAACACGATTATATGACATAATCATTACACAACCTAGGACCACCATTATCTCATACATATCCGTTTCATTGTGCCTTTTATCCATCATTTTTATTCTCTCGTTTGTGCAATGTGAAATAAATATAAATAAACTTTTAGGAAAAAGTTTGAAAAACACATCGAGTTCGGATGCTCCCCGATCTAAATTCAAGAGTACTTGGCCAGGTGTATACTTTGGGACTTGGAATCGAGGGACATGTATATCATCTACACGTTGTTCTCTCCAAATATTTGTTGCTTGAACGACTGGAAAAGGAGGTGTTGGTGTACTTGTTGTTGTTGGTTCTTGTATATCGTCCCCATTACTGTCCTCACTATCATCCTCAAGAGTATTTAAATTCTCATTTTTCGAAACGTACTTATCATCAGAGTCGTCAGACGATAAGTCCCCATCATTGTCATCATCAAAATCACATAGCATGGCTATCAACTCAGATTCAGTCAATCTGTAAAAATTACAAATAACTTAGTTTGGATACTAATGGGACACTATGGTCCCATGTACTGATGTACATGGGACTCATGTGTCCCATGTACAAAAAATTTAAATAAAAACAATAAAAAACATACCTTTTATCCATTATGTTTTCAGAAATGATTAGTTTGTTATTTTCACACACTTTTTTTGTAAATTATAGAATAAAATTCACCAAAACAATGACTAAAAATGACAACTAAACAAGTGCAAACCAACGATAAAGAAAAATCATAAAGGTTATAATATTATCAGTGTTTATCGGCGTCGATCAAAACAGTGTTGCCACTTCGTTTTCTTGTGGAAGAGTGTAATCTACTGAAATACACTCAAACAGTGCGTTTTTGGAACATGGTTGTCCCACCAGTTAGATTTGAAATGTTGGTGGATGGACATATATGTCCCACTCGAGGCGAAAGGGTTAACTATTCTTGTAAAACCGGATCGTATTTTGCTAATAACTCAATAATTTGTATTTTTTTATTTTAAAATATTTGGTATTTTTTTAGATGCCCGATTTGCGAATAACCAACATGCTTGAAAATACGCCTTCTGAAGTATTAAGGAATATAATAGCCATGTACGTTAAAGTTGCACGCCAGACTTGGAAACAATATAGTCATGTTTTTTTACGAAAGATCTATTGTCACTGTCTTTTAAGAAATGACCGTGAGGTTTACAATGTCCGTTTTCGATCACGAACCGTTTCACTTGATCATTTAGTTCGTTAAAATTACCCTTATCAGTAATATATGGTGAAGATGCAATATTGTTCACATTAAGATATGATTCACTTTGATTTTTGCTTGTACCTTGTTGTGGTTGTTCTGGATCTGGATATACACTGATGTCGGGTGCTATACTGTTACTTTTAGTTACGTCCAATTTTTCACTTTCAGAACACGGTTCACTCGCTTTTTCATCAATAAAGTCATAATTCTTAAAGTACTGACTAATTTTAGATATATTTTTATTTTTTTCTTCAGACTCCCTCTTTCTCTTTCGTTTTTCGATCCCACTTAGATATTTTCTAGAACTAGACATGTTGATATCTAACTTTCACAATTAACTTTCCTCTATTTGTTCAATAAAACAAAAACTACAAAAAATCAAAGATACAAATGACCAATTGTCATAACAATCAAATGAAAAATGCGTAGTAGAGCCCTTCGTACTTTAAAAATAGAAATCCGGTATATTAAAAAAAATTTACTTTAAAAAGTAAAGTCCGGTATATTTAAAAATAGAAATCCTCTAACATCGTGCGTCACTAGCCCGCCAGAGCTACGAAAAAAGTACTTTCTTAGTTAAATCTTAATAATTTATTTGAATTTGTATATGGTATTTAGATGTGTCTAACTTTAATTGATTTTATGTACTTAAATAAAATGTATAAGTTTTACTAAATGTTGTTAAAAATGTTAGGTTACCTCTAAGCTCGCGGCCTTTCGGACCGGGGGCCCCCGTCGGGTCGGAGGCACGTGGTATTTTGCCAGCCCTGCCACCCTACTGTTACGCCACTGACTGGAATGAAGTAATAAAAAAAACCCTGCAGTGACGCCTATGAAAGCAGAAGTTTTTTTGTCTACAAAAAAAATTAGAAAACAACATAACTCCAAGTACAGTATCCACAAATAAACAAAAACTGGAGTGGCTTAAGATGCAATGGCTTCGTTTTGAGAGCACTCGCTCATTTCAAATAAAATTTAAATATTCTAATACAGAGGTCTTTGAATGTAATGTATTAGATTTACAAAATAAAACCTTCACGGAGAAAATAACAGCCTTGGGCGTTCTCTATCGAAATGGTAACGAAATAAGTGTTAAGAAAATAATAGGATCTAATCCAACTTCTTTCTATTGTTCCACCTGTTCACCGTGAATTTTATTATTAAAGACAACACCAGGAACTGTAAATGGCATTCCTGTCAATGAAGATGATGATTTTTAAACTAGTTCCAATTAGTAAGTTGTAAAAATGGCCTATCCCGTATTTTTCTCCCGTTTATGACAATATATGACATTTATATTATCTATATATATATATTTATATAAACTAATTTCATTTTGTAATAATGACAAAAAATAGATAGGAATTGCGACAAAGGTGCGTGCACAGTAAAAATTTGAAAAATAGGCTAGAGAAAAAATCTCAATTTGACATTTGACATCTCAATTTGACATCTCAATTTGATAGGTGTATGGGTTAGACCACTTGTTACTTACTTGTTTTCCAGATGATATTTTGTAAAAATAAATTATATCGTTATCACCTGCAAGAGAGCTGAACAAGATTAATAAATCTATATCATTTTCAACTATCATCACTGTTTTTTTTTAAATTTTCTTGAAATCGATTGCTGTTTGCATAATCAAGAGATCTGCCGGAACAATGTTAGTTTTGATATTACGTTTTGTTAAGTAGTTGCTCAATATATTTACAATTTCCTTTTTATTAACCATATTCGACATAAATTTGTCACAAGCTTATCTTAAAAAATATCAACATCAGCTGGTACACATTTTTTCCTCCTACAATATCTTTCGTAAGACTTAATTCCCATTGTATCCCTAGAGTAGTGAATCCGAAGTGTTTTATTATAAATGAGTAATAATATACATAATAAATATGGCAACTATCCAAATATGTTTTCCATGCTGGGGAACGAGGTGCAATATCCAGCCTCCATCAATTACAAAAATATAACTAGATATTACTGACTGTGATTGAATTGAATTGAATGATTGACAAATATTATATAATTCCGACTTAACAGTTTTTCTCATTAACCCTTGTTCATCAAATGAGTTGTCTTGTTTCATATCCTCTTAAACCCATTTTTTTAATTTTGAGATAACCGTAAAAAACTGTTTTGGAATGATTTTGGCGTTACTTAACAACAACTATGACTTTCGAAGTAAATATAAAATCACAAGTTGGATTTAAAGTTGGTGTTTGATGGCGTTTGCTATGGATTAAGTGCAATTTAAAGTAAGTAATATAAGTGAATCAAATTTCATTGTAAAAAAAGGAAACTTTATTCAAAAAATAACAATTTTTTTTTAAAATAGCACCTAAAAAGTCTCAAACCCTCAAATCGAGTATATTCGGTTTCAATTCTTCTATTGGAACCTTTGGTGTGAAACACTAAACTTGAAGAGATTTACCACTAAACACCAAAACACTTTTTTGAACTGATCGACGCACGTTTCGCTAACTATGTTAGCATTATCAGGAGATGATTTAATCTAATTCTAAAACTAAACTATGTTCTATTTATATGAAAACCATACCTAACGAAGCGTGTAAAAATCATGAACCGTGAAGTGTACTAAGCCTTACATTAATAATGGAAAAAGTTGACTGAAAGGAATCGGTCCTTTATCTCGGTTCATGATTTTCTTACATTTTTCTATTTAAATGCTTTCATATGCATCCAAAGCCCTATTATTATTAACACTTTTAATTAGTCTTAAATTACTAATATCTATACTATGGTCAGTTCGATTGCATGTTGGGCAACACAAGATTTTTCATTTCTCCCATATCTAATGTGGGCAATATGTTCTTTATATCTTGTCAATATGAATCTTTTTGTTTGCCCATTATACCTTCGATCACAATCTTGACAACTAATTTCATAAATCCCCGACTTTTCATGCTGCTCTACTTTATCCTTTGGATTACCCAGAACTTCTCTTAATTTATTATATGGTTTGTACGCAACCTTAATGTCCACTTTTTTCAAAATTTTGTCTAGTCCTCTTGTCAATTAGACATCAAATGATATTACCATGAATTTCTTTGTGTTCTGATCATTTTGAAAAGTCGAAGATTCTTTCAATAATTTTCTGAACTTATGTTTTCTAATTAGTTTATCTACAATGTTCTTATTATAACCATTCACTTCAGACACCTCCCTAATTAATTTGAATTCTTTATTATAATTAATTAATAATTATTAATTATAAATTATAACAAAGAATTAAAATACTACACCTCGTACTACACCCCGTACATACTTTGGATCCCATCCTATATCAGATTATGTAGAAACACTAAACCAGTGATATATGGTGATTTTAGATAGTGCTTCATTTGAAAAGTCGAAGTGAGTTGATCGATGCACTATTGTTGAGATAATCCATGTCGAAAGTCGTTGTAAATCATCGCACGAAAATTCTCACGAATTAATTCTATTTTTTGACTGAGATAAAATTTTCAAAGCACTAAACAACACAAATAGGGTCCGTATGATAATACGTTCTGAGTATGTATACAGTCAACAATGTCAAACTCAGAGACATATTGTAATAAAGAACTAAACACCATTAGACAAATTGCGCTAAACAATAGTTATTCGGAGAGAATAATCTGAAAAATTCTTATATATTGTAAAAAAAAAAGTAGTATATGGGACTGTTGGGGCAGATGGTTGGAGACATTTG
The DNA here is from genome assembly GCA_031761425.1 of Cosmopolites sordidus. Classification (NCBI taxonomy): domain Eukaryota; kingdom Metazoa; phylum Arthropoda; class Insecta; order Coleoptera; family Curculionidae; genus Cosmopolites; species Cosmopolites sordidus. Next base: position 708,109 of record JARFXV010000012.1, read on the forward strand.
ATCTACCAGCCAGTAAGTTAGTTAGCCTCCACCATATAAAATATGTCATCAATAACAACATCCCGTACATACTTTTGATCGCATACTGTTTCAAATTATATAGAAACTAACAGAATACTTTAAGGAAATACTAAAATGGTAGGGTACGAAAATTACTATTTATGTATCCGGAATAATAAATAAATACATAATATACGTAATAAATATATAATATTTATTATTGAAAATGGTTTTATTATTAATAATTATTTAAACCAATTTTCATGACACTTTTTGCCATTCCGATTGAGGTATCTCCAAAACAAGCATATTGAACAGATCAACCGCTTCTTCTTGCCTCGAAAATCGTTTGCCACGTAGTTTATTCTTTACGAACGAGAACAAAAATAAATCATTGGGTGCCAAATCAGGACTGTACGGCGGATGACCCATCAATTCGATGTTTTGACGGGTCAAATATTGAGTTGTTCGGTCCGATCGAATTGTGGGTAGTGATTGTTTTTATTCTGAATTGATTATTATTGTAGTTTACATGTTAAAATCTACTGTAATATATTAACCATATCATCCTAGTTAGGGAAGGTTTTATTATGTATATATGAAAGTGTATTCAAAAACATTGTTTTGCTTCTTGAGGATAAAATATAGAATTGATTAAACTGCCTTCGGTTAGTTCTGGCATAAAGTTATTTCATATTCATTAGAATACGTCATTGAAAGAATACGAGAGTTTGATTTTCTCAAACCTCACGCAGTTATTAGCATTAGCGATTTTACATACACATAATATCAAAATACATTTATTAATATTCATTAAAAACATTAATAATTACTTTTGTTTAAAAAACAAATTTAGTTAATGTTCCTTTTATAAGTTAACATCCAGTTATTATAATCAAAATAATTTAATATAAATATGTGCCCATAATAATATTCACAGAATTAGCTTTTATAAACTCTTTGTCACACATTACTGAACTAAATTAGTAACCAACAATATTTTATTTTACACTTAACCAACAATAATTTTGACAGTACAAGTAGAAGTCGAAGCCCTTGACAGTACTGACGTGAAAACACTTTACCATAATGTTAATTTTGTTATAAATTTTAATTCATTCATAATTAATTTTTTTTTTTAATTTTTCGCATCGATTATCAATATTATCGAAGTTTTAAAATAAAATAAAAAAAATCGATATTTATTTATTATTCAAAAACCCAATTATATATACAAAATTAATTAATTCCTTGAATTACACTACTTCTATATTGTTTAATTAAAATAGTCAAGGACACTGGAAAAGATGTTTCCTAAGCCATATGGTAAACTTGAGCTGGTATTCAGATAGAACTCCCCTGTTGCTCTGAAATAAAATAAAGTCATTACCACAACGTTCAGTGGTGTAAAAATAACTTACGAGGTATCAAAAACAAGCCCTCCCATTAACGCAAGAGTATTGTCCGCACAGTTTCCATTGAGGTAGTTTGAATAACTTCCACATTCTCTGGCATAAAACTGATTATTGCCAATTGATTCAGCCATTAAAATATAAGATCTGTTGTGAGAACAACCATTCAAATATATGCCGGTACAACCAGGTTGTGTGTATCCTCTATTGGGCCAGAAATCAGCATCTGCCAAGTTAAAACTCACTCCAAGAAAGAGAGCATTAGTATGAATGGCTTGAACATATTGGGCATCTCCAGAACTCAAACGAGTACTAGGACTAATTTTAAAATATAATGGTCCAGCTGGATCCATACCAATAATAACTCCTAGTATACCATTTAATGCTTTGCCAGCAAATCCTGATATATGTGCACCGAGACTATGACCAACAAGTATTATTTGGTCAGCGGAATAGCTATAGTCAATTAGTATATCTTGGATAAATTTCGCCAGAGTTTTTCCAACATTTGGAACGGCTGCTACTGCTGACGTATATATTAGGGTAGAATAAGTTGACCAATCAACAGAAATAACATTGACAGTCGCATTGGCTAGAAGAGCACCTCTCAGCACAGTATTGATGAGCGACAGATAACTGTCTGTCCAGCCATGAATAAGAAATACAGTGTTTAAGCTGGTCTTAAACCCATCCACTGAACTCAACAGATTACTTTGATTGTAGCGTAACAATGTTCCACTGGGACTCACCTGAGTATAAACATAAAATGATATATCATAATCCTCATATTGTAGAAGATCGCGCGGAATTTCTAAGCTTTCATTTGCTTTTTCCAATTTTTCCGTTAGTGCCTTGAGTACTTGTAATTCTGCAACCTGCTCTGGCCTTAGATCTGTAAATAAAACATCAAATCAATATTTGTTCTTACCAAATAAAAACTATTTTTTAAATAGAAAAATGCAAATGAAATACGTGAGGATATCATTATATCCTCAATCTTAAAATAATTGTGCATGCGTTGAAAGATGGCCTTGAAAATTTCAGTCATTTCGATGCTACGTTATGGTTTAACAGTCATTCATATCAATCGAAGTGAGTATCTCTGTAAAGATGAAAAAAATCGAATATCAAGCCATCATTAAATTCTTGCATGTGAAAGCCAATACGCCTGCGCCAATTAAAACCGAGATGGAATCTGTTTACGAGACTTTGAACATAAAACTAACAGGAAGGAGCCCTGCCTATCTTAATGCACGTATAAATGGAGACGGAAATGGCCATATTGAAACACCACAGATGACTCATTGTTTTGGAATTTTAGTAGTTGGTGTCAACAACTTAAAAGTTTATTAGTAGATTTGTGCACTTTTAGAGGGTTTCAATAATAAGTGTGAATAATAAGTGAATCAATAATAAGTACCGAATAAGTGTACTAGAATACTTTTTTTGTGTGTTCTAGTGTAAATTCATATTAATATTTATTATATTGGCAATAAAAGCAATAATATCGGAAGTAATGTAAACACATAAAATATGGTTAGTTGTGCGTCTTGTGGTTATTCCCTGATACGATAAAATACAAATTCAGGAGTAACATTATATAGGTAAGTGCTTTTAATTGTAAATTTGTCAATTATGTAGAAATAGAAACGTATTTTTTTGACAATGACATTTTAAGATTATGAAGTTAACATATCGCCTGGTATGCATATGCGTAGTCAAATTGATTTAGGTAAAATAATATAATTATAATGTTATTCAAGAAAGTGATTATATTTTCTTAGAACTTAACTTTAACTTCAACTGGGCCTTAAAAATTCAGATAATTATTTAGTTTTCATTTGATATATATACAACATGTTACTTTACTCATATAATCTAAAATATAACTAATCATACAGAGTGTTACCTTTTTTATAATCCTTTTCAGAAATTATTATACTATTAAATGTAAATGTAACTTCTATTGGGATTTGGATTTCATGTTATTAAACCAGTTTATCTTTTTTCAAGATTGCCCAAAGATTCCAAATAGAAGAACACTGGATTAATTTTAAGCCTGACTTTATTCCAAACCGCAATAGGTTATGTTCCCATCATTTTGGGTATGAACATTTTGTTAGGTGCTTGACTGGGGACGAGCCCCACCCATCCCTTCAAATGGAGGGCATATGTTTCGCCTCTTGATGTTCAGGCTCGTCAGGGTACCGAAACATGCTCTCCCGTCAAGAATGGGGAGACTCTATACACAGTCAACAACCTATACTTTTGCCGACTTCCCGTCGGATGGCACATATATGAAATGTTAGATTTCTTTGGACAGCGTCACATTGGTCATTTGGTGTCGAATTTTATTTGGTACCGGTAAGAGTTGTAATAAAATAATGATTACGTAAATGAGTAAAATAAATTCAATTCATTAATATCAATAAAAAATTAAATGTTTGAATATTCCAAACTTTTGGACCTATGTGTATATTTACAGACGAAAATTCTAAATTAACTCCGAAGTAGTCACGTCGAGTCTAACATACTCGATATATATATATATATATATATATATATATATATATATATATATATATATATATATATATATATATATATATATCACAGAAATCTTTCACCCTTTCTCCACTTGGTGCCACCGATCGCCTTCGCCGAACTGTCAACCATGCAACGTCACGTGTCTCTCGGGACCGGTTTCTAGCCTTTCAGCCGTCATCAGCCGAGCTCTAGACGAACGCAAGGAAAGCAGTTCGGAGAGGCAATCGGGGCCAGACCAGATCAACTGGCCATTTTAATGACGGGTCGTGATCGCACACAACTCACGCCATCTTACGGCGAATGCTCGTAGCAGTCAGGACCGCTCGTAACATTCTGCCTGGATCGGTGGCACCACGTGGAGAAAGGGTGAAAGATTTCTGTAATATTTTCCCTCCACGGTTCCGTTACGCTACCTTGTGGGCATATATATATATATATATATATATATATATATATATATATATATATATATATATATATATATATATATAGCGATTTGATTTGGATATGAGTTTCATCGGCCGCGTTGGTGCAGTGGCTAAGGGGACGAGCCGTAGCCAACCTGGTAGCGGATTCGACTCCCGCGCTGGGTCGGACAAAAGAGGAAAGAGCCCACCGAGTGCCTACTCGGGCGCGGTTAGTACACATAAAGCCAACGGCCTAAAATACCTTGTTAACGATATCGAAAAACAAAGGAAAATATGAGTTTTTCTGTAACGTATATACTTTTTCTATTCATATGTATCATTGTTGAAGCTGTTAAATTATTTTAAGATAAAAAATACGTGAAATTTCAAATATATTGCAAACTATAAAACATATGACAAACATAAATTTAAATATAAAAATTATTGGCATTAAATTCTGAAAATGCACATTATAAACAATATTACAAATAATTTTCTGCAAGTATCTTGCATGCTTTAAACACAATTTTTTTGCAAATTTTACAAAAGTAACGAGTACTATTTTTGTTTTTTTGAAGTGATGTTATATTTCTTCGGATTTTTCCATACCGTACTATTTTTTCCAAAAAAACTGGGAATCCGTGGACTTTTCGCTAGTGATCACTTTCTTCTTGTTCTGTGTCGTAATCGGACAAATATATATTAACATTAGTTTCTCCGCCGTGGGATTCTGCATCATCACAAAATTTCTCAGTATTTCTCAAATAGCTCTTGTTCTTTTTCATAACTCATTTATCAAAGATCAATTGCTAATTTTCTTCAATTCAAAGCGAGAAAAATAGGTCGCTCAGTCACCACCTGTGCAGGGTTAATCCCTATAAGCCAATACTGACTAAACCAAAGCCAATACTGACTACTCAGTTAATACTGCCTAGTCAAATATTCACGTCAAAATGATATTACTGTATGATATAATCAGTTGGGCAACGTGCATTATAAATTAATCCAGTCTGGTTAAATGATCACATATGGTCATTAATGCAACAATTGATACATGTTAGCGATTCTATGGAGGAAAAATCTCCTTATATTGACAAAAGAAGAAGAAAAGTCATTTTTCTTCAAGACAACGCACATCTACATACAGCAAAAATAAGTGTAAGCGATCACCAAGTTGGGCCAGGAGATTTTATTGCACCCAGTGTATTCTCCTGACTCGTATAAAGTTCTTTGTACTGCAACAAAATCAGCCCTGTTTTCTATGACTGCTGCGCATAAAGGCAACCATATTAAAAACAATAGCAAAAAGCAACAATATTAAAAACTAGAATGCCTTCAAAGCGTCTTTAATAATTAATCCTGATATGGTCAAATGGAAAAAGATGCTTACCTTAAATTAATGTTAACTGGTATATACACCCAGAGACTTTATTAAAAAATTAGGTCTTTATTAAAAACAGCAATATGGCAGAGAAACGTTATCTTCAAGAAGTGAAACCGAATGTTCTTCCCTACCAGGTAGAGTCAATTTTTTAACAAAACAATGTACGGCTGCATGCTATTAAATTTCTTTGATTTTTTTAATCCATCATAAGGCAAGATGCAATGAACTGAAGAATGAATGATCGGAAAAATATTTAACATAATGAATTAATTGGATGTGACACAGTCATACTTACCCACTCCATGAAAGCAGCCGGACTTGCAAAAAATGAATAATGCCACTAAAACGAATGTCAAATAGAAATTCATGTCTAAAATTCAATATATTTTCACTTGAATACTAAAACAATTATATTTTGATGATGTACTTTATATTGTGTTTTGAGATGATAACAATTTCAAATTATCTTCAACTTTTATTTACCAATTGTTATTAAGAGAGCATATTGTCTTGCTTAGATCAAATGCATTGTTTGCTTATTTATTTTTAATACGCAAAAAATATATATTGTTAAACTCTTAAATATAATATCTAAATTACTACAAGTATCATCAAACTTAAAATAAATTTTACATTTTTTTGTTTATTACAAAGATATTTCGAATTAGAGTATCAGAAATTAAAAAGTAAATGTCAGTGTAAGCTGTTGTATTTAGAACATTGCGCCAACGCACTTTGCAAAGATACACGATTCAACAGCGTGTAGAAATTCGAATTTGGAAGACGACCCTCCGGGAACGACGATTTTGGGGAACATTTTTTCTCCGACCTTTGGCTTAATGGATTTGTGAACAAACATAACTGCATGATTTAGGCCGATGAAAATCCCCCAGTAAGTCAAGAATTGCCTCTTCGTCCTCATAAAGTTACTGTTTGTTGCGTTTTTTGAGCTGAAGTTGTGATTGGTCCTAATTTTTTGAAGACGATGATGGAAATCGTGTTATTGTTAATGGTGAATACTACAAAAATATGCTAACAGATTATCTTTTTATCTATGCTATCAGATTATTTATTTTTAATACGCAAAAAATATATATTGTTAAACTCTTAAATATAATATCTAAATTACTACAAGTATCATCAAACTTAAAATAAATTTTACATTTTTTGTTTATTACAAAAAGATTTCGAATTAGAGTATCAGAAATTATAAAGTAAATGCCAGTCATAAACTGTTGTATTTAGAACATTGCGCCAATGCACTATGCAAAGATACACGATTCAACTGCGTGTAGAAATTCGAATTTGGAAGACGACCCTCCGGGAACGACGATTTTGGGGAACATTTTTTTTCCGACGTTTGGCTTAATGGATTTGTGAACAAACATAACTGCATGATTTAGGCCGATGAAAATCCCCCAGTAAGTCAAGAATTACCTCTTCTTCCTCATAAAGTTACTGTTTGTTGCGTTTTTTGAGCTGAAGTTGTGATTGGTCCTAATTTTTTGAAGACGATGATGGAAATCGTGTTATTGTTAATGGTGAATACTACAGAAATATGCTAACAGATTATCTTTTTATCTATGCTATCAGATTATTTATTTTTAATACGCAAAAAATATATATTGTTAAACCCTTAAATATAATATCTAAATTACTACAAGTATCATCAAACTTAAAATAAATTTTACATTTTTTGTTTATTACAAAAAGATTTCGAATTAGAGTATCAGAAATTATAAAGTAAATGTCAGTCATAAACTGTTGTATTTAGAACATTGCGCCAATGCACTATGCAAAGATACACGATTCAACAGCGTGTAGAAATTCGAATTTGGAAGACGACCCTCCGGGAACGACGATTTTGGGGAACATTTTTTCTCCGACCTTTGGCTTAATGGATTTGTGAACAAACATAACTGCATGATTTAGGCCGATGAAAATCCCCCAGTAAGTCAAGAATTGCCTCTTCGTCCTCATAAAGTTACTGTTTGTTGCGTTTTTTGAGCTGAAGTTGTGATTGGTCCTAATTTTTTGAAGACGATGATGGAAATCGTGTTATTGTTAATGGTGAATACTACAAAAATATGCTAACAGATTATCTTTTTATCTATGCTATCAGATTATTTATTTTTAATACGCAAAAAATATATATTGTTAAACTCTTAAATATAATATCTAAATTACTACAAGTATCATCAAACTTAAAATAAATTTTACATTTTTTGTTTATTACAAAGAGATTTCGAATTAGAGTATCAGAAATTATAAAGTAAATGTCAATCATAAACTGTTGTATTTAGAACATTGCGCCAATGCACTATGCAAAGATACACGATTCAACAGCGTGTAGAAATTCGAATTTGGAAGACGACCCTCCGGGAACGACGATTTTGGGGAACATTTTTTCTCCGACCTTTGGCTTAATGGATTTGTGAACAAACATAACTGCATGATTTAGGCCGATGAAAATCCCCCAGTAAGTCAAGAATTGCCTCTTCGTCCTCATAAAGTTACTGTTTGTTGCGTTTTTTGAGCTGAAGTTGTGATTGGTCCTAATTTTTTGAAGACGATGATGGAAATCGTGTTATTGTTAATGGTGAATACTACAAAAATATGCTAACAGATTATCTTTTTATCTATGCTATCAGATTATTTATTTTTAATACGCAAAAAATATATATTGTTAAACTCTTAAATATAATATCTAAATTACTACAAGTATCATCAAACTTAAAATAAATTTTACATTTTTTGTTTATTACAAAAAGATTTCGAATTAGAGTATCAGAAATTATAAAGTAAATGCCAGTCATAAACTGTTGTATTTAGAACATTGCGCCAATGCACTATGCAAAGATACACGATTCAACAGCGTGTAGAAATTCGAATTTGGAAGACGACCCTCCGGGAACGACGATTTTGGGGAACATTTTTTTTTGACCTTTGGCTTAATGGATTTGCGAACAAACATAACTGCATGATTTAGGCCGATGAAAATCCCCCAGTAAGTCAAGAATTACCTCTTCGTCCTCATAAAGTCACTGTTTGTTGCGCTTTTTGGGCTGAAGTTGTGATTGGTCCTAATTTTTTGTAGACGATGATAGAAATCGTGTTATGGCTAATGGTGAATACTATAGAAATATGCTAACTGATTATCTTTGATTCCAACTGATAAATGTGGAAATAAACAGTTTTCTTTCAACAAGACTTGTAACATATTTCGTCAGACAATTTATTGCAAAAAAAGTTTCCTGAAAGAAATGATAATCTCTCAAAGAATCTCACGCCTTTGGAACATTTTTATCAGGTTATTTTAAATCTCTGGTTTGTAGAAATAAATCACAAACAATTCTTGACCTTAACCCTTAAACAAAGACGATAATTAAAGTAAATTAAATTAATCTTATTAAAATAAGAAAATAATAGAAACGTGACCACAGACGTTACCCCACGTCTTTTTGCCGGTTATTTTTTAGCAGCAATAATTAATAATATTAAATAATAATCAAGTGCCGCTTATTTTTAAACTGATTTCTGAAGTTATTGGATACTTTAAAGCCTTACTACCAGAGCATATTTAATAAACCAATACAATTTTTCGACGATTATATATTTTACAATATAACATTTTTGTTTTATTTTGACATACAAGTATTATTGCTTTTCAATACAAGTTAAAACTAAACATAAACTTAGTAATGTCTGAATGATTGTGGCGTGTTCATATATTTTTTTCCTTTACTTGGGTTTTTTGCCACTATCTAAAACTCAGAAAATATCAAAAATACCTGTTCCTATGTAAAGAAAGAATCACTTTGTAAAAACAAAAAACCAAAGGGAGACAAATTTCTCAGTGATTCTTTTTTGTAATAAATTTGCCTAACGAACAAAATTTTAAAGATATAAAAATGTTATAAAAAATTTTACAAACTTAACGTTAACGTTTCGGAGGGTCCTCTCCCCCCGTTTTCAAAACTAAACTAAAAAATAAATTATATTAATTTGTAATATATAAAGTAACGAGTGAAAGTAAATATATTTTTTGTGTATGTCAACGATACTTACATTGACAACAATAGATTTTCATGACAGTGACATACTACCAAAAAAAATATATATAGGTAATGTTTACTGTGTGATTGTTTATTGTACTGATTGTGTATTCAAATATTTAAATGTGTTTAATTGTATTCTTGAGAATCGGGAAACATATTGAATTTAAATCTACCGAAGGCATAGCAATACAGTTATTTTTATTTAAATTAATTATAGCGGTTTCTTTTAATCTTCTGTATATTGTTACCGATTCTTTTAATACCGTTTTGGAATTATTCCAGTTGATTTTATAACCCAATTTCCATGCGTGTTGACAAATTCTAGATGTATTAAAAATAGGTATAACATTTTTATAAAATAATCTTTCTAAGAAGGTTTTTATACTCTTTTATTCTAACATCTAAAGGTCTAGAGGTCTCACCTATATAGGATTTGCCACATTCGCATAGAATTTTATAAAGCACATTTTTGGTATTTTGTTGTATATTGTTTGGTTTAGTCTTTGTTAATAGAGATCTAAGAGTATTTTTTGTTTTAAATGTCGTTCGTATGTTGTATTTATTTCCTATTCTTTTAATTGTGTCAGAAATACCGCAGATATATGGAATTGTGAGGTTAATTGTTTGAGAGTTATCATTATTGTTATTAATAACTTGTCTGTTTTGTCTAGTATAAACATTTTTAAACGATTTATCTATAAAATTTTTTGGGTAATTGTTTTTTATTAAAATGTCTTTTATGTTACTAAACTTGAACTTTTATGTTATTTGCTTCTTTTTGTAGTGTATCACTGTCGGTACAAACAAGTTTTCCTCTGTCATATAAATTTTTAATTACTCATATTTTGCCCGATTTTGAGTGATTTGAAAAGAAATTGAGATACCTATCTGTGTTTGTCGGTTTTCTGTAAAATTTATTACAAAAAAGAATCACTGAGAAATTTGTCTCCGTTCGGTTTTTTGTTTTTACCCAGTGATTCTTTCTTTACATAAGAACAGGTATTTTTGATATTTTTGAGTTTTAGATAGTGGCGAAAAACCCAAATAAAGGAAAAAAATAAACATAAACTTATTGTAACAAAAGAACTCAGAGAGAGATTTTTAAAATATTGTCCATTTAGCGACGCCATTTAGCAACGGACATGATAGACAAGATAAAGAGCAAGAGAACAATTCGATGTAAGTTAGTTGTGAAAATAATAATTGTAAGTAATGAAAAGTAGAAAAAATTAATTATAATTATGTGTTAATAAAATGGACAAATGTTATGTACTAATTAAGTTGCAGAACTCAAAAACCAAACCTTAAGAATGCAAAAGAATACTATAATAATGTAGCAAAGTTATCGACAGTTCCCGGTAATACATTCCAGTAAGTCCAATCCTACAGGGAATTATGGGAAATGTGTCAAGCCATCTCCGTGTATCCAAGGCATCAATTTAATCTTTTTATGACGTGCCGACTTTATAGTTTGAGGTTCAAATCCTCACCATTGCTATTTTTTTTTGTTAAAAAAATTTATTAAAATTATTCTGTTATTAATTTCTGATAATTATTAAGTTGTAAATTATTTTTTCAGTCTCTAGGGCAAAATAATTAGTGAAATAGAAAAATGTATGTCATACTATTTGTTTTTTAATTGAAAAAGCCTGCAATAATTCTAATTATTATAATTATTAATTTATTCAGAAAATATAAAAAAAGACAGTAATATTAAAGAGTCAATATACTCAGCCTAATGCGCCCCCATACACAAAGTTAGGAAATTAGTGAAGTTAGTAAAACGTTTTAATGGCATGAATGCATTCCGTTAGAAAGAGGATAAACCAGAGATTTTTTTAAAGAATTCTAAGAACATGATACCTTTTAGTTTTTTTTATATGCAATTTAAAGCTGAGCTTTAAATTAATTTTTACTTCTAAAAAGTTTGCGAGTCCATAAAAAAAACTCGATGTCGCTTGCATGTAATTTTGATTTTCATAGAACCCTACAAAATTACACATTAAAATAAAAAAAATAATTTGGAGGACATACCAATAACTTTTTTTTTTAATTTAAGTTTCAGTGCTGACTTTTGGATTTTTTCAAATAAAGAATTAAATAATTAACATAAAAAAACCTATGTGTCCAATAATGCTTTATGGAGGCTGAGAAGATTTCAAAAGACTCCTCCTATCGGCCATTTTAATTTGACAAACGATGCACCAAGCGCCCTGTATAACAGTACAACCAAGTAATCAGAATATGGTCGTTTACAGCTCTCGAAGTGCATACATCAAGTGCGAACTTCAACTAAAACCACTCAGAAATGAATATATTCAATGTATTGTTTTTTTTTTGACAAGTATATTGATTCCTTATTGTTACTGTCTTTTTTATATTTTCTGAATAAATTATAATATTAATTATAATAATTACAATTACTGCATGCTTTTTCAGTTAAAAAAACATGTGTATGGTGAATGACGTACATTTTTTATTTGCCTAATTATTTAACCCTAGAGACTGAAAAAATAACTTACAACTTAATGATTATCAGAAATTAATAACAGAATAATTTTAATTCAATTTTTGAAAAAAAAAATATAGCAATGGTGAGGATTTGAACCCCAAACTATTAATTCAGCACGCCATAAAAAGTTTAAATTGATCCTTTGGATATACGTGAGATGGCGCCACCGCTTGACGCATTTCCCATAATCCGAAAAAGCCGAAAACATTAAGTACAGACGGGAATTATGAAATATTTGCAGGACTTAGAAGAAAAAAGACAAAAAGAAATGCTAAAAAAGCAAGACCGATTTTAGAAAATTTTGGATCAGAATCAAGAATCAATGAAAAATTTGTAAGGAAAACGACAAAACAATTTTCAAGGTGTTGTAGATTTCGTTTAAGGGGAAATTACTGATTTCGAAGAAAAAGTAAAGTTGAAAAACTGGAATGGTATGGAAATGAAAAAGTAAAAAATGCAAGGTCTCGCTGGACATATTTCCAGTATTAAAATAAAACCACCAACATGTATTTGACAACGACAGTTTGCTGCACCCGCAGCTACAGCTAACGAATGGAATGACAACAAAAAATCACGTCGTTAATAGTTTCACTGAGAGGGCCTGCATTAGATCTGTTCCAGAGTATACCAGCCTGTCACCAGCAAGACTACCCTCATCTTGTACAAACGTTGGAGCTGCGATTTGGAGAGCAATACCGACAAGAGGTATTTCGGATTTAAGTTGAATCCCGAATACAGAAATCTAGTGAGTCTGAAATAAAAAGATTGATAAGACTAGCTTTCCCTATTGCAGGAGAGGAGATGCAGGAATGGATGGTGTGTCTTCTCTTATTGATAGATTGCGAGAATTAAAAATACAAGGAACCCTACGAATGTCCAGTAGGACAGTAGGAGTACTGATGGCTCTTGTCCGGGCTCTGGAATTCGGGGCTATTTTTAACGCATCAAGGCCAAAAATCAGAGCAGTGACCATTGAAGGACCCAAGTGAAAGTACACGTGCACACAAAACAGGTTTGGAAATGTCCTGCATGCGCTGGTCGAGAACATTAACGCTTTAAGTGAAAAGTCCAACCAGCGTGCTTTAAATCAAGTCGAGTATTTTCGATGCCATAAAAAGACACACTTAAAAAGGGACTGCAAATTGAGGATATCCAGATCATCTTCGAGAGGTCGAAATCAAAGATCTACTAGCCCAAGACATGCAAGTACTAGTTACCAACAGGAAAACGAACGAATATGAGCCAGTATTAAGGAGCGAACGCTGGCTGAGCGCGGAGAAGCCCCCAGGATAGTCTCAATAAAAAGTTTAAAAACATCTCAAGAAAGTTTAATGCTTGAAGGAACAGTTAATGAACAACTGAAGGCTGTAACTGTAGATACTGGAGCAGACGTTTCTTTAATTAAAAGGAATTTAGTAGATCCCGGTAGAAAACAGCTTATTTCAAGGAGAGTAATATTGCGAACAGTCACCGGGGAGACAGCACCAGTTCATGGAGAAGTCATCGTTGAACTTACACTTTGGTTCTATTTTTATAAGCCGCAAAACCATAATTGTCAATATAGAGGATGAATTTATTATTGGGATGGATTTAATCAGACAACATGGATTTTCCTTTGCTCCAAAAATGGGCACAGTGAAGTTCCAAGAAGCATAGTGGCTCCTCTACATAAACTAACTGAGGACAAATCAGTGTACAGTTGGACACCTGAATGTGACACTGCTTTTAAGAGACTAAAATGTGCTCTATGCTCTAGTCCTATTATGGACGGCAGCGATAATGAAATTGGAGTTATCCTGTCAGAGGAGCAAAATTCGGAAGAACATGTCATCCAGTATCACAGTCGCGTTTTGTCTAAATCAGAGCAGAATTATTATGTTACAAGAAGGGAGTTGCTTGCCATTATGAAGGTATTTTTCACCATTGTGAAGGAATTTTTATCAATATTTATACAGCTGTAAATTCCTAATTCGTACAGATCACGCCGTTCTAAAATGGCTTCTTGAAATGAAGAATTCCGAAGGATAGCTGGCCAAATGGATAGAAAAGTTACAGCAATATAATTTCGAAATTAAACATCGACTGAGGAAACTTCATAGGAATGCCGATGCTCTATCCAGATGTCCATGCAAGGAAGATAAGCAAGAAGTAGATAAGCAAGAAGTATATTCGAACAGCAATGTAAGTATGACCGTCATTATTACAGAAAATAATTGAACTACAGAGCAAATGAGGACAGATCAATTGGAAGATTCTGAGATAGGACCAATCCTGTATCTCAAGAAAAACAGTGAGTGCTGACAAGTGTCAGCCAGTGTCAGGAGTGTCTACAGTAAAAGCCTAACTTTTAAGGCGTTATTTGCTCAATGGAAGTTATTGGTGTCGAAAATGGATTGTTGAGTTTGGGAAAGTGCCGATGGAAAGTTTAAAAAGAGCCAGTTAGTGGTCCCAAGGAAGAAAATTCACAAAGTGTTGGAAGAAATGCATGACGGCAAATCTGGAGCCCAATTTGGAGTCAACAAGACTTTGAAAAAGGTTCGGGACCGCTTTTACTGAGCCCGGTATTATGAGGACATTAAGGAGTGGTGTCGGAAATGCAATACATGTGCCTCTAGCAAAGGTCCTAAACAACGATCTCGCGGACTAATGAAGCAGTACAATATTGGATTTTCCATTCGAAAGAATAGCCGTGGATGTTGCAGGACCATTCCCAGATCAGATCGTGGTAACAAATACATCCTAATTGTCATGGATTACTTCAGTAAACGGCATGAAACTTTTGCTTTCCCCAATCAGAAAGCAACAACTGTAGTGCAGGTGTTAGTGGATGAAATTTTCAGTAGATATGGTGCACCCTTGGAACTCCACTCAGATCAAGGGCGTAATTTTGAGTCCGTGATTTTCAAGAGAGTACTAGAGATTATGGGTATCCACTAAACTAGAACCACACCTTTGCATCCGCAGTCCGATGGAATGGTACAGCGATTCAATAGAACAATGGAAGAACATCTTTACAAGGTCATCGCTAACAATCAGAGGGATTGGAACCAACATCTTCCATTATTCCTACTGGCTTACGAATCAACAAGTCAAAGCCCAGCCAGAGTTGTTTTCGGGAGGAAGCTACGCCTTCCCTGTGATTTGAAGTTTGGAATAGCCGATAAAGAGAGTAAAGATGTCCATGATTACGCATATGAAGTCCGAGAACGCCTTCTAGAAATATACGATATCACATCGTATTCAGTTGTCCAGTGACCGGATGAAGAGTAGATACGATATTAGAACAAACTCTATAGGATTTCAAAAGAACGACTATGTTTGGTTGTATAACCCAGCAAGGAAATAGGGGTTATCCCCAAAACTTTGCCAACCATGAGAGGGACCCTATAGAGTTATTAAGAGGATAACTGATTTGGAGTATCTAGTCCAGCGCAACCCCAAGTCCAAAATGGAGATAGTACATCTGGATAGGCTAACAAAATATCATGGTCGAGAAGCTGATCGAGACGATCAGGTTTAATAAGCGCCCTCTTGTTATCTTTCCCACTTCACCTCTCATTAGTATTCCTTTAACCCACCTCTCGCTGGGCATCCTCTCTATGTGCTCCAGCCATCTAGCTTTCCACGCTCTCGCCACCTGAACAATGTTTGGTTTTTTTTGTACAGGTCTTCCTCTAAATTCGTTCTGAACTTTAATTCTTAATTCTTGTTCTCTTTCCCCCTTCACCTTTTATCAGTATTCCTTTAACCCATCTCTCGCCGGGCACCCTCGCTATGTGCTCCAGCCATCTAGCTTTCTGCGCTCTCACCACCTGAACAATGTTTGGTTTTTTTTGTACAGGTCTTCCTCTAAATTCGTTCTGAACTTTAATTCTTAATTCTTGTTCTCTTTCCCCCTTCACCTTTTATCAGTATTCCTTTAACCCATCTCTCGCCGGGCATCCTCTCTATGTGCTCCAGCCATCTAGCTTTCCACGCTCTCGCGACCTGAACAATGTTTGGTTTTTTTTGTACAGGTCTTCCTCTAAATTCGTTCTGAACTTTAATTCTTAATTCTTGTTCTCTTTCCCCCTTCACCTTTTATCAGTATTCCTTTAACCCATCTCTCGCCAGGCACCCTCGCTATGTGCTCCAGCCATCTAGCTTTCTGCGCTCTCACCACCTGAACAATGTTTGGTTTTTTTGTACAGCTCTTCTTCTAACTTCATTCTAAATTTTAATTCCTCCAAATAGCCTCCTTAATATTTTACGTTCCCAGACTTTCAGCTTACTTTCTCCCTTCTTCGTCATTGTCCATGTCTCGCACGCATAGGTAACCGTAAGCCTTACTATTGATTGGTACACTCTTACTTTTACTGCTCTTGTTATATTATTTGCCCTTAAAACCTTTGAAAACATTCCTGCCGCTTTGCTTCCTTTCGCTAGTCGTTTCTCTATTTCCTTCTCTTCGCCCCCTTTACACGTTAGTGTTACTCCTACATATCCAGTTTGTTCAACTTTCTCTATTGTATATTTCTTATTTTCTTCACAATCAATAACTAGTAGAGTTCTCGAGTACTATCTTTCATTACCAGTATATATGATTTCATTACCATATATAGTCATTACCATATACATGATTTCATTACCATATATTTGATTTCGTTCTCGTTAATTGTTAGACCATATTTTCTTGCCTTTCTTTCCAACATCTTGAATAAGCTTACTATTTCTTTCTTAGATCTCACCTCAATACAATGTCATTGGCATAGGCTAAGCATTGGTGTCTGGTACCATATGGTATTGATGATATTGATGCCACTCTCCTTCATAATCACATCCTGAACTAAATTGAACGAAACATTGGACAGTGGATCGCTTGTCTCAGTCCTTTCTTTACAATGAACAGACATTCATTCCTCAGACATTACTCCATCAACTATAACTTTATTTTTTGTTCTCCTGACAGCCAACCAACTTCATCAACTTTTTCGGGACTCCTAACTATTTGAATGCTTGGAACACCTTTTATACACCACTGATAGGAGGCTTATTGGATGGTAGTTCTTTAAATCTTCCCGTGCTCCTTTCTTATGTAAAAGAATCACTTCTGCATTTTTCCATAAGCTGGGTACTTCTTATTGTTTGAGACATTTTGAGTATAATTTTGCTAGTGTTTTATGTAAAGTCCGACCACCAGCTTTTAACATCTCCACAGTAATACTATCCTTTTCTGGAGCCTTGCCATTTTTCATAGATGTCTATAGCCTTTGTCACTTTCTCCACCAGGATATCCGGCACTTGTTCTTCAGTGGGCATTGCTGTTCTTGCTTGAATCTGGTCCTCATATAACTTTGAATAAAATTTTCGGACAACCTCTAATATTTCCGTCCATTCCCTGCATATTGTACCATCCTCACGCATTAAGGAAAACATTTGTGTCCTTTTCTTTCTTAGCTTCTGGTATATTTTTGAAAATCTTGAAATTTAATACCCTTGGCTATACCTTTAGGTACTGCAATCACAAATTTACCAATTTTTCACTGTTATTTCAGTGTATTTGTCACAAATCAAACAATGAACGTTGTTAATTTAGTAAAAAAGTTTAATTGGGTCATAATTATGTCAGCTAACTTTGATACTTCATCTTTTAAAAACAATGTACAACACTACCCTGAGCAAGTTATTTCAAAAGATGGCCCATTTAGTCAAAATTTCAAAATAGTACAATTGGCACTATTCTTTCCACAAAAAATATTATTGATTCTTTTTGCAAAAGGACCACATTTCAAAAAACTCATACCATAATAAAAAAAATACTTTTGTATACTCAAAGGACCACAGGCGACGTTGCTAGATTTCTTAGTTCATGGCTTGTGTCAATGTTAAAGAAGGCTATGACTGAACATAACAGCCTATGAGTGACATTTACATTTCAAACAGTGTTGCCACTATTATATTTCGACATTTTGACAATCTTATCGAAAAACTCTTTTTATTTGTTAATTCAATTCTTCATTATAAACTTATGGAAGTAAGATGCTGGTGTGCCTGGGCTAACTAAACAGCATTTATTTAATGACAGTAATAATCGAACAATATTGCTGTTAAATCAGGTTTAATATTAATTAAACTGTAATGATTGAATTACTTACTTTTTCTATTTCACAGTACAAAGAACAAGGATATTATTCCACCAATTAAATGTAAAACGTGTTGCTAATTTATCACCAGAAATAAAAAGTTTTATAAACAATTATAAAGTGTATCGCTTCAAGATCGTTTGCACATGTTAAAAAAAGTGATTCAAAAACCACTTACAATTCGATACCGTTTACGATTGTAATATATCATCATTAACAGAGGTCAATGAACCTATACAATTTTATTAAATGTTTTAAAAAAATTGCCACTACATTAAATAACGAAGAAGATATCCATTCCGGGATTGTTTAAGTTGCTTTGCTATATAATCACAGTTAAATGTAACGCCCCAAGTCGAGACCGATAGTTTGTTACCAAAACAGCTAACGACACTATTCGCATTACACAGGTCATCATGATTTTTGTAACATTGATGAGAATGTTCTCTTTGCGTTTCATTTAGGTAGTTATTAAAACACTTTTTCACAGAAATGGCCTAGCATGTCCCATTTTCAAGTATGTGCTTCTCCTTTATATCATGGACTAATTGAAATTATTTGTCATTTTGGGCAAGATAATGTAGGAATTACCACAAGATCGTAGAGAGGGTATTTCCACAGTATTTTACAAACCTTTAAGGGTATTTTTATTGTTTTCTATAGTTTAATTTATTTTTGTCTCGTTTCGAGTACAGTAAGTGTTTAAGTCGATTTTCTATAAAATGGCAAGTTCTAGACGTCGACTTTACAAAAATTCAGTGGATAAGCTTTGTTATATATGCGGACTATTTATTTTTAAGTCTAGGTAAGCTAGACGTATATCCCAAAAAAGCCCATATTTTATATTTTAAACGCCAAATTGAAGATTAAGATAAAAGTTGGGCTCCTTATGTTTGCTATGTGAGTTGTCGCGTAAATTTAGTGCAGTGGATGCATCGCAAGAAAAATTCTATGCTGTTTGCTGTTCCTATGGTGTGGAGAGAATCTACTGACCATGTAAGTGATTGCTACTTTTGTATTACTAAAACAGAAGAGATTTCAAAAAAGCAAAGGGTAAAGATTCTGTATCCAAATTTGTCTTCTGTGCACTTAGGCCAGTTCCTCATAGCCAGGAACTACTGGTACCGATTGCGCCTTTAAACCTGGACAACATGTTTTCCGGTGATTCTAATTCTTCATCAAGATCCGATCCACAACTTCCTGAGAACACTAGTTGTAAGCCAATATTAACTACCAGAAAATCTCACTTAATAACTCAGAATGTATTAAATGACTTGGTATGTGAAGTGAAATTGTCAAAACAAAAATCTGAACATCTTGGGTCGAGACTTCAACAGTGGAACCTGTTAGATAAAAATGTAAGTGTTTCACTTTACTGAAAACGGAATGCAACATTTTTCCGAGTGGCGTATTTTCATAAGTTCGTCGAACTACAGCCTAAAAGCAATATTGCTTCATAATGGAAACAAAAACCCATCTATTATTTTAGCCCATTCAGTTACAATGAAAGAAAGCTATGACAACTTAGCAACCATACTAAATCGCGTTAAATATGAACAGTATCAGTGAGATATTTGTGGGGATTTAAAAGTGATAGCTCTATTGTTAGAACTTCAAGAAGGTTTTACAAAGTATTGCTGGTTTTTTGTGTCTATGGGATAATAGGGTAATAAAAAAAGGTTCATTAAGAATCTGGTACTTCAAACTTAAAATATGGCCTCCTTGTGAACCCAAAAATGGACTTCTTCCACCTCTCCATATTATGCTTGGACTAATGAAAAGCGTTGTTAAAAACCATGGACAAAAAAGGTAATGGTTTCAAGTACCTAAAATAATTTTCCTCAATTAAGTGAAGCAAAACTAAAAGAAGGCATATTTATTGGACCTCAAATAAGGAGAAGCTTCTAGGTGATTTCCGTTTTCAAGAAAAATGAAATGAAAAGGAATTTCCAGCTTGGAAGTGTTTTGTAAGTGTAGTGAAAAGATTTTTAGGTAACGAGAAAGATGAAAACTATACAAACCTCATAGATGTACTCTTGAAAGCCTATGAAATTTTGACACAAAGTTGCATTCGAATATGCGCGTGTTTTTATATACCTATTATATAAATATCACACATGTGACAGGTAAAAACATGCTTTAAAAAACAGCGACATCTGTTGGGCGTAAATGCAACTAATAACTAAATATAAGTAATAATAAAAGTTAAATGTATTAAATATGTTTAGTCTTCCAAATCTTTCGTTGATTTCCGGTATAAAATTAAAAAAATTAAATTAATTGTTCTCGATATCCTAAATACGATACGATATTTTAAAAAACAGTAACAGAAAATAGACGGAAAATATTTTATTTTTTATATATTCGATTGGATTTTATTATTTTTATTCAGTTTAAAACGAATCTTGTCTTATTGCAGAAAAAACTACCGAAATCGTAAACAAAATTATTTCCTTCTGAAAAATGAATGATATCTAGATTATTGGAATATTTTTAAATAAACATTAGTATATTAATTTTTAAAACGTATAAATAGTATTGGTGGAATTAAAATCTAACGAATTTTTGATCGATATCGGTTTTTTTGTTAAAAAGTTTGGCAACGCGGTTTAAAAAAGATTTAAAAAACCACCATAAGTTAGAACCTAGAAAAGAAACCTAGATAGATACGATTATGTCGGCTTTACACTAAGCGATACTTTTCAAGAAATTGCAAAGTACTTGGCAAGAGCAAGTTGTTTGTATGAAAATTCGCATAGACTCTCGACGAATTATTTGCACTCTAGCCGGCTACTCGCTACTCGATATTTACCAAGCTCGGAGCAAGACCCTGCTAATTGCTTCCCATCGTGGAGCCGATTGTTTCGATACTTGTCGCATTTGGGGAGATAACAATCCACATGAGACCCAATAGTTGCAAATACATCCAGAAAAAATCACTGTTTGGTGTGGACTTGGATCCGGTGAAATGAAGCTAGCGCCTCGACACCTGTCACCGGCGAGAGGTACAGGTCGATGATAACCAATCAATTTTTTGATTCACTCATTTCCCGGAGGCCAAAGGGCAACTACCTACGGCAGCGGGGAGGCCTGCCTTAAGACAGAGGGTGCTAAGAATCACCGGGTTAGATCAGGCTGCCATTGGACTTTTGACATTACTACGCTCAACATACGGACAATGAAAACGGAGGCCCAACTGCAAGAATTGTTAATTAAACTTGACAAAATACATTGGGATATTATTGAGCCCTTGAACTGAAACACGAAGAATTAATTAAACTAGAACCAACTGCTCACGTACTCTTCACCCGAGGTACGGACAATGGACGATGTGGGGAATTGGATTCCTCATCAATCGAAAGCTGAAAGACAATATCGTAAGATTTGAAAGTATATCTGACCTTTGAATAGTCTAAGTTTATGCACTAGCTATAGCTATAGGGATAAAGAAACTGAGGAATTTTATGATGATATAGCCCAACTTTTCTAAACAAGGGGAAGTGTATATACAAAGTCCTGATGGGTGACTTTAATGCCAGAATCAAAAAAGCAATAACTGGTAAAAATGCAACTGGCCCATATGGAAATGGTGAGCAGAACAATAAAAGTGACAAGCTGGTTGACTTTGCTGAAGGACAAGAATTTTATATTATGAATTCGTTTTATAGGAAAAAGATCAACAGAAAATGGACATGGAAAAGTCCCTCTGGACTCACAAGTGAAATTGATTACATCATGTCCTTAACTATTTTATTGTTGAAAGTGACCACCGAATGGTACGAGCAAAAATTAGGATAATCTGCCGAAAAGAACGCGAAAGAATGATAAGATCAAAAAGGGGCAAAGTGGAATCTGGAAAGCTGCTGGAAACGAGCAGCGATTTCAGAATTGCTTGTTGTCGAACCTCTTTGCTATGTTACAAGACTGCTTCAATAGCACTAGAAGATAAATGTTTCAAAGAGTCATCTCCAATGATACCATCAATTTAATCAAAAAACGACTAACCATAAAGAATGCAGACAGTCCTTTTGGCAGGGTCGAGTACGTTGTGCTTTACAAAACTGTAAGAAAACGTATTCGAGAGGACTCGCGTCATTTCAACATGCAGCTAGTGCAAAAAAACTCCGGAAGAAAACAGTGGAATTTACAAAGCTAAACAGAAGCTAACAAAGAGAAGGACGCAAATTATGCCTTAATGCGTGAGGATGGTACAGTATGCAGGGAGCGGACGGAAATGCCAGAGGTTGTCCGAAGATTTTATTCAGGTTTATATGAAG
Organism: Cosmopolites sordidus; assembly: GCA_031761425.1. Lineage (NCBI taxonomy): Eukaryota > Metazoa > Arthropoda > Insecta > Coleoptera > Curculionidae > Cosmopolites > Cosmopolites sordidus. The sequence goes on from JARFXV010000012.1 coordinate 730,828, forward strand.
ATCAAAACCAGTCAAGAACATCAATGCTCACTGAAGAGCAAGTGCCGGATATCCTGGTGAAGGAAGTGACAAAACCTATAAATTCGATGAAAAGTGGCAAGAGCCAAGCTGGTAGTCGGACTTTACATAAAACACTAGCAAAATTATACTCAAAATGCGTCAAAGTACAAAAAGTACTCGAGTTATTAAAAAATTGCAGAAGTGATTATTTAACATAAAAAAGAAGCACAGGAGGATTTAAAGAACTACCATCCAATAAGCCTCCTTTCAGTGGTGTACAAAGTTTTCACCAAGATGATATCCAAAAAAATATTAAGAAAACTTAATGGCCCACAACCAAGAGAGCAAGCAGGATATAGAAGTGGATCATGGAAAGGCCATAGAAAGACACAACGAATACTATAACGAATAATATAAAAAATATTTAATTCAATCTTAAAGCAGGCCATAATGGATACATTGCTTAACCTAAGTCTCCCTAAGTTCTCCAGGTCGAGCAGCTGATTGATTGTATATATATATATATATATATATATATATATATATATATATATATATATATATATATATATATATATATATATATATATACATATATATATATATATATATATATATATATATATATATATATATATATATATATATATATATATATATTGATATTGTTTAAACCAACCTAGTAGCAATGACGCGACGACAGTTCCCGAAAAACTCGAGCGTGTGACGTCACTATTTTTATTTCGCATCAACTTTACAGACAGCTGAAATGAATACTTTAGTTTTTAATCAAGTTATTCTTGTTATTATCATCAATATATTAATAAATTTATTGAAAATGTCAAATCTAATTAGTTATCGTGCCGGTTTCGTACCATTTTGTACGAATACTACAAAAACAACTCTCAAAAAAATGTTTTTAAATGTTCCACCAGATGTTAAACGTCGAAATCAATAGTTCTAAGCAACACGACGTATTAACCCTAAAACCACTTCAAATTTTTACAACCACCTGTCATCAAATATATACAAAAGATTATTATTTATAACATTATATCAATTTTTTATGTTTGAGTATTTATTACCCGCTGAAGCTACACAATCGTGACATTGAGTGTCTTGAATATATCTTAGTTTTTCATTAATAATTAAGGCAGCTGTATAAGCTTTACTCAGAACATGATGTTCTCGACATACACGTCTTTTCACCGTGCAAATACAGTTTTAGCGATTAAATTGACAACCTATAGTCTTGTCACAGTAACTTTCGTGTAACACCCTTCAAATAATTTAATTATATTTAATAAAAATATTTTGTTTGTTTACATTTACATTATTATTTTAAAAAGCTGAAATTGATGCTTTAGCACCTCGAACTTGAGCTGAATTGAACTTTTAATTTTTAAAATTTTAAATTTAACATATAATTTTTGAGAAAATCTGAGACCATAAGAATATCTACACCAGCTATATTATTAGAATTGGTCTTTATAAACCTTTTATCACACATTACTGAATTAAATTAGTAACCAACAATTTCTTTTTACATTAAACTTGAATAATTTTGGCAGTATATACCCATGTAAAAACCGTTGACAGTACTTACGTGAAAATATTTTAACCTACTGACGCCACAAACATGGCAGCCAGTCGAGGCGCTTTGGAAGCCACGTGATTTTATTAAAATGTTATAAATTTTAATTCATTTATAATGAATTGCAAACAATTTTTTTTTATGTTTTTTCCATCGATTATCAAAAATATTATTTATGATAAAGTTTTAAAATAAAGTAAAAAAATCGTTATTTTTTATTCAAAAACCCAATTATACACCTAAATCTTTTTTCTTAATTCAAATAATTAATGTCGCTAGCAAAAATATCTCCTAGAGCATATGGTGAAGTTGAACTTGTGTTCAAAAAAAATACTCCTGTTGTTCTGAAACAAAAAATTCGTTACCATAAAGATTACTGGGGCACTAAATGACTTACAAGATATCGTAAACAAGACCTCCCATTAAGGCAACATTGTTTGTAGCACAATTTCCATTGAGGTAGTTCGGATAAATGTTACATTCTCTAGCATAAAATTGATTGTCGCTGATTGATTCAGCCATATAAATGTTAGATATACTGTGGGAACAACTGTTAATCAGTATACCAGTACAACCAGACTGAATGTATCCACCATTGGGCCAGAAATCAGCATCTGCCAAGTCAAAATTGACTCCAAGTAAACGGGCATTCGTATGAATAGCTTGAACGTATAGAGCATCTCGAGAATTCAGACGAGAACCAGGACTTATTTTAAAATAGAGTGGTCCAGCAGGATCAATACCAATAATCACTCCCACTTGACCGTTTAAGTATTTACCAGCAAATCCTGATACATGCGCTCCGAGACTATGCCCAATAAGAATTATTTGGTCAACTGAATAATCATAATTAGTATACATGCCTTTTATAAATTTACCGACAGTTTTACCAACTTTTGGTACCGATGATACAGCCGATATATATAAATTATACGAATAGGTTGACCAATTAACAGAAACTATATTAACGCTTGCGTCGGCCAGAAGAACATCTCTTACAACTGATATTCCACTGGCTTGCCAGCCGTGTATAATAATCACTGTGCGTAAATCAGTACTAAATCCAGGAATCGAGCTCAACAGATTGCTTTCGTCATAGTAAAGTATTGTGCCACTAGAATGTGATTGAGTATAAACATTAAATGTTATGTCATAATCATCGTATTCTAATAGATCCTGAGGAATCACAAAGCTTTGATTAGACTCTTCGAATTTTTCAGTTACTATCTTGAGCATTCGAACTTCTGCGATTTGTTCTGGACTTAAATCTGTAAATAAAACAAATAAATTACTCCTTGATGAACTAAACGATACTTATTTATGTTAAAGTTACAAACGGAATTTGTAACAAAAGTTACAAAACGGAGGATTTACAAACAGGAAGAGAAGTTGATCATAAAGAATATAACATCAGCAACAAAGAAACTAAACGAGCGATAAAGACAGTGAAACGACAATTGTAGAAAGAATTGGAACACATAAGGAAAAAAAACTTTAAATAAAATCAAAAATTATTCTACAGCATACTAAAACAGAAGAAATATATAAGACAGGGAAGGGAATATATTGACGAAAGAAAAAATAACTAACTAGACTTCTGGTCTAAGCCAGAAAACCAGGAAGAAAATTCCCAAATAAAAACTTACAAGTGGTGAATGCTGTAGAGCCAATAATGATGGAAGAAATTAGTCAAGCTATTAAAAAACTAAAATTGGACAAAACGGCACAACAGAAATAGCAAAGGAAGAATTTTTGTCACTACTAAACCATGTCATAATAAAAAAGGAAGTGCTAAAAGACTGCAATATGGATATAATATTGCCCCTGCTTGAAAAAGAAGATATCAAAGAATGTAAAAGCTACAAAAGGATCACACTAACAAATTTACCTATAAATATATTTACCAGAATAATAGAGAATAGGTTGAGAAAAAATTAGGACCAACGTTAGAGGTGTTGGAATAAAGATGTTCAACAATAATCATTCTTTCATTCATGGTTTCGGGAGACTCGTTATCGAATGTGTGTTGGCAACGTTGATTGTACCAAGCTATATTTTATTACAAAATAAAAGATTTGGCAACACTGAATGTAAAACAGTTAGTCTAAGAAATAAGGTGAATGTTAAAAGGTTAAGGTTCACTTCCGCATCGCTTTTTGTGGTGTTCACATCGTGTGAAGCGAGGCGGGTGTCATGGCCGATTATTATCCATGTGCATTTGAATCATCTTAAGAGTTTTATTTTGTTAGAACGGAGTTTTATCGAGAGAAAGTAGTGGTGAAAGCCATCGAAGTAGTATTTTGATAACCCGTCTTCAGATTTCATTTTTTTGAGAAAGTTATATTAGTAACTGTGATTGTACATTTAATTTTTATCGAACAGTATTTGACCCATTGTCACGCCGGTAACCAGGCCGGATGAAGCCGGATGCTTCCAGTGGGGCTCTTTTGCAAAAGATCATTTTTTGACCCATTGTCACGCCGGTAACCAGGCCGGATGAAGCCGGATGCTTCCAGTGGTATTTACATTATATAATAAACTGCTATAGTATATTCAGTGGCGAAGTTATGGCTTCGAGCCAGACTAACCTTCGCCACTCCTAATGTGCTGGCTAATTGCCCGCTGTCTGGAGCAGAAGCCAAGTTACTTAAGAAAGAAAAAGAAGAATGTTAAAAGGTTAAGGTTATGGTATGAAGATATAAAAAATACTTCTTGTTAATTTTATTATCTCTTAGAAAGGGAACAAGAGGAACCACAAATCTGATGTTTATAATAAGACAACTATTAGAAAAGCTGTTAAGAAAAGAAAACAAAATCCATATTTGTTTCATATCAGTTAATGTTTGTTTGACCTGTAAAAACAATTTATAGAGTGAATATGGGTGTAACAAAAAGATGTCTGGAAACATAAAGAGAAAAGAAGTAGAAGAGAGAGTCATAGAAATTATCGGCGTTATACAACAAGATAAAGTAAGAATGCGTAACAATGAATTCACAGAATTTTAGACAGGAATACGCCTAAGACAGGGCTACATACTGAGTCCACTGTTATTTTCAGTAGTTATTGACGATTTTGTAAAGAATAGCAAAGTAAAATGCAAGAATACAAAAATAGATTTTAGAAAAATGAAAACATAACAAAGCAAGGTGATACAAACATAACAACACATGATATGGTCCTAATTACAGAATCTGAAGAAATATTACAACATAACAGAGCGATATATAACGATGAGCTAAGAAAAGTAAACATGGAAATAAATATCGACAAAAGCAAAACAAAGGTAATGCAGGCATAAAAATAAAACACAAAATTGTACTCAATGGGAATGGTAATGGAACATGTTAAGAACTACAAATATTTAGGCACAATAATAACAGATAATGGAAAATTGAGCGGTGAAATGAGCGAAAAAATGAGAAAAGCAGGCAAACTATATCCCTAAAAATAACATTCCTAGGAAAAGGAGAGATACCGAAAGAGGTAAAAATCATAGGTGTATCAGAAAGTGGTGAGACCACCAATGAAATACGGCAGCGAATTTTGGACCTTAATAAAAAGAGACAAAAGTAGAATTACGCATACAAGAAATAGATATATTTCACACATGTACACATGTGAGTGCACACATATAAGAAGGGATAGAGTGGGAAATATGAGAGTAATGGAACAACCGGAAAGGAGTCAAATAGAAAGAGTTGGCCCAAGCTTGGATGGATGTGTCCAAACACAGCCACAGATTAGCAGAACAAATCTATGAAGCGAAAACACGACGAAAAAATGAAATTAGACAACTTTATATGGGAAGAACAAGTTCCCGAGGAATGTGTATCCGAGGAATTCTTTGGAATGACACTAGAAGATTAGCACTGGACAGGAAATCATGGAGGATAAAAATTCATGAAATACCATCATGTTCAAATGTAAATTGTCGGTCCTACACATAACGGTACAACGGACTTTTAGATTAAAGAAAATAAACAATACTTATGTTGAGAAACTGAAATATTTTTACTAAACTTGAAGAGATTTGCCACTAAACACCAAAACACTTTTGTGACGCACGTTTCGCTAACCATGCTAACATGGTTAGCGTGGTTAGTTAGTGGCAAATCTCTTCAAGTTTAGTGTTGCACACCAAAGGTTCCAATAGAAGAATTAAAATTTTTTTGATTAGATTTTCTATAAAGTTCTGTCGCCTTTGTTTCACATTTAATCTTTAAAATTCAATGGCTTCGCGCTAAACATACAAGTGTGTAGATAAATTAATGGGACGGGTGGTGTGGCCTTCGATTTGGTAACCCCTTTAGAGGAGAGGCAGGTCAACATATTATCTGTGGTCCTTTGCGATACCGCTTATACAGTCCAGGATTGAATTGGTTCACCTATCGTCTCATCGCCTCGCTATATGGCTTGCCAACCTCCATTTCGATTCGTTAGCTTTTCCATATAAATGGATCAAATGAATAATATATGACTGAGGTAATATATGACCATGATTGTTCTTACTCACCCAATCCATCCAAACAGTAGAATTTGCAAAAAACAAATAACACCACCAAAAAAAAAACGAAATAGAAATTCATATTTGTACTTAAATCGATATTCAATCGATCACTAAAAGAGTTGCAATTTGATGCATTTTATATATTTTTCCAGATAATAAAACATGAAAATTATCTTGCAATTTTATTATGAGCATTTTGTAAGAGTTCATTGATTTGATCGTAACAATGTTGTATGTATTTTTTTCTACAAATTGTTACACCATAGAATCACTTCAAAATGTCTGCAAAATGAAGTATTATCTTTAGTAATAATTATTGTCGTTTCTACATAAACTGCGTATGAAAACTCTACAAGGGAAAGCGGGTTGACGTAGATTGACCTGGTGGTTTGTGATGAAAATTGTTGGAAAAAAAACAGTTGTATACATGGAATGAAAAAAAAATGAAAAAGTGTAGGAAAAAGGAAAGTCAACTTAAACGCAATAAGCCGTACTAACATGGGTTGGTTCCCCATCAGGGTTTTTTCGGTGCCGTATTGGTCTCAAGACAGAAGCTGGACTAAGTAGAATACACACATGCTGATCGAACTCGCAGCCGTAGTGAAGGCAAGCGATCTAAGAGCGGTAACCTGAAAAAAAGCCTAATCGAAAAGCAACTCGCATGATGTAAAGCCATAAGGATAGTAATCTCCGGGTGGTCCGTAACAGTTCACTGTTGAGCAAGCGTCTGCAGTGGACTGCTCCTTTGTATAAAAAGAGGGCAACTTTACGATTGTTAAAATGAATCAAGAACTCATAAAAATAAGCTAGAGCTCCCACATTAGAAGGGTGTGATAATCTGGTACCTACTCTATGGGTAGTGAATATCCTAATCAAAGAAGATTAATTGACACCTCTATTAGGAATTCTCTGATAGGGATGTTTAGAAAGGTCGAGTGAACTTTGGTGCTGGAGATGGGTACTACTTTCTGAACATATAAGGCAATCTCAAATTAGTTATGAACGAATATTAAAATTCTTTGGTCACATTGGAATGTCACAAGGAAGCCAGAAATAGGGAACGCTGGTGAGAAATAATCAAGATAATGCGCGAACGGAATTAGTTTCCATAGGTCACGACGCTTCTGTAATGAAGAACACGAATACGAAGAAAAGATCTACAAGATAAACCTACCAAATTATTTTTTGGCATTGCTTATTCAGAATGCATGAGAGGCTAAATACAAATATATTCCGGACGTTCTTGCGGCCTACTATCCCCAAGTCTCTAGTGGAACTAAAATATCTCAATTTCAAAAGATCAAACGGAATTCACACTCACCATAGCAGAGACATGACCCCTTCACCAATCAATATTCTTTTCTCATTTTCCGAGCTTAATTATAAATTCACCAGATGTCCATCCTCTGCTCCTAGTCCTGATGCATCCTAATGCCGATGATCATCAACTTATATAATGATATATAGAAGGATGGCTCGTTTCCATTATCCTGAAAAGGATCCATCATAATACCATTTCTGAAACACGATCCAAAACTTCTCGAAACCCAACTTCTCCCCTTTCAGCTATCGTCTCGTTCCCCTAAAATAATGCAACGAATGGGGCACTATAGATTATCATGGAATATGGGAAATATTCTCCTGATATACAGACATCAACTAGGATTCAGACAAAATTGGTTATCTACGGACCACGCCGTAGGCCTAAGCGAGGATATCTGGGATACTTACTCAAGAAGAAATCATCTTGTGATCGTGTTCCTTGACCTGAAAAGTACTTTTGACTCAGTCTGAAGACACCATATTCCTAAAACTATACAGGGTGTCTCATAACTTATCCGTCATAGGGCAAATGGTCATAGTAAAAATCAAAATCAATCAGTCAATAAATGTGTTAAAAATATTTAAAAAACAAGGAAAAATGTTTCCTGTGCTCCACGTAAAATTCCCAGTCCTTCAGTCGCCACGCCAACAAGCATCTCCCGAAAAATGTTTTCCTTGTTTTTTGAATATCTTTAATATTCTCCATTTGCCCACTATGTATTTTCACAATAAATGGATTGACAAATGTTAGTTATTAAAAAGATACAGGGTGTTGAAAGTGACACTAAATTTTCGAAAAATTGAGATAATTTAAAAACGGTTGAAGATAGCAAGTTCAAAATCAAGGTAGTTGGGTTTTCAAAGGTGACAAATCCGAAATCGGTTCTAGTTTGAGCCCAATTCCTCGAGGGTATTATCCACTTTGTGAGGAATTAACTCCCTCATATTTTTTTACAAAAATCATGTCAAAAATACAACGGACTTTAAAATAACAATTTTTTAAAATTTACTTCAATAGATGTCCACCGTTTACCTCAATACACTTTCGCAGGCTCTTTATTAAGTAACGCCTCAACATATAAGAAGATATTTTCTTCATTTCTAATAGCATTGGCCGCTTGTTGAATTTTTTGTAAAAGTTCGTCTCGTGTATTGATTTCATCATGATAAACCAAAGATTTTATATGATCCCACAAATATAAGTCTAACAGATTAATGACTAGGCTACGAGGTGACCAAGGAAACTCAGCACCACGCCCAATCCATCAATGTGGAAACCGTTGATTTAAAACATTTCGCACTGCAATAGTAAAATGCGGTGACGCCCCATCTTGCATGAACACACATGTCTTGTCTTAAGTTTAGAGGTATACCGTCCAAAAGGTCTAATCAATAATTTTCTAAAAACAGCACATCTCCATTCAGTCTTTGCTGAAACTCATATAACCGCATTAAAAAATTGTCGATGATGCCGCACCAAATGTTAATTGACAATTCGTACTGGAAATGTCGCTCTGTTGATAGGTGTGGATTTTCCACGTCTGGTGAAAGTTACATCGTCAGTAAACAATGTCTTTTTCAGGAACATGGGATCTTCTGATTTAGAAGAGAGATCACACAATTCTGATTTAGCTAGCCGGCAAATCTTGTGGCAATATATTTTGAACAGGTGAAAAATGGAAGGGAGACAATATTTCTTTATGGAGAACTCTTGAACGATGGATTTGATAATTTGTGTAGATGCCTCCAAACACGTAGAGCTTAGTTCAGGATTATCCGCGATGCTAACTAAAATATTCACTTTTTGTTCTACCCTTATACGTTTCGGTCGTCCACTGGGCTTGTTGTAATAAAGCGAACCCGTTTCGCCTAATTGATTGAAAATTCTTTGAAAAATTTGTCGATCTGGGATGATTCTGGTTGGGTAGAACTCATCATACATTCTAACTGCAGCGCGACTATTGTCATTTACTTGTGCATAAACACAGAGCATATCCCTTAAATCACTGAATTAATTAATCTAGGAATTTTTTACAAATTATTTAATACTGACTCAAGGGTGGAGAAACTTGTTTTCACCTACATTTAACAGGAGAGATAGAAAACAATGACAGCTGTCACCGAGACGTAATAATTTGTACACAACATTCAAGGCACACTTTGTGAATTGTCTATTTTCCAGCCATCGACAGGATGTGCAATGGAATATTCGAACTCCAATATCTCGCCTACGGCGGGAGATATCGATATAGACCAAAAATACCTTTTTTACATGGAAATTGTGCTTCTTCTCTATTTTGAAGTCAAAATATTTCTAGCTTTATAGGGTAAAAAATATGAACGAGTTAATTCCTCACAAAGTAGGTAGCAAGCGCCCTCTAGGAACTAGGCTCAAGCTAGTACCAAATTCGGATTTGTCGCCTTTGAAAACCCAACTACCCCAACCTTGAACCTGATATCCTCAATCGTTTTTAAAGTATCTCTATTTTTCGAAAATTTAGTGTGTAAACAACCTGTATCTTTTTAATCACATTAACATTTGCCAACACATTTATTGACTAAATCCTCTTATTTTGATCTCTACTATCACAAGTTGCTCTATGGCGGATAAGTTATGGGACACCCTGTACATATTTGAATGCACACAGCTAACACCCTACAATTAATTTTTAACTTTCTACACTCTAGGCCCTTCTCAATCATAATCAATAGTATTATATTCGACCAATTCCCCTTGCAAAATGGCATTCTGCAAGGATCTGTTACAATTTAATATATAGGGTGACTTTTTATTGCGTCCGAACTTTAAATTCTAATAAAATAACAACCAAATTAGATGTCTTGAAACTTGAAATGTTTAAAAATAATTTCGGACAAATGTCGTCCGCGGCCACTTCTGAAAAAACAACATTTTGTCAATCCAATTTCCGACCACTTTTTCCAACAATTGGGATCTTATGTCTACAATTGCCGAGTTATGTTGGTTTCCAATGCACCAATAGTTGCTGGTTTATCGGCATAGAGTCTATGCCATAGACCCAAGATTTAGCATAACCCCAAAGAAAATTATATAAGAGCGTTAATATGATCTTGGTGGTCAATTCCTCGAAATAATATTCTCACCGAATTGTTCTCTCAATAAATCGATTTTTGCGTTGGCATTATAGTATCTGGAGCCGTCCTGTTGGAACCCCATCTTCTCCAGATCAATATCATTCAAATTTAGAATGAAATAATCATTGATCATAGCTCTGTAACGATCCGGTAACATGCTTTCTAGCTTAATTTTTAAAGAACTTCTACGTAATGATGCCACCGACGTACGATTGGCATCATACGGTGCATTGCTCTAGATCATTTGCGAAGTATTTTTATCCAATTAACGTTACCATTTAGCCAAAAATGAGCTTTGTTGCTGAACAAAATTTTGCGCTTAAATTCTGGATCAACTTGACCCCATTCACCGAACGTACACTGCAAATCTTGTAAGACACCAGACCAAAATATTTATGCAAAATTTTCCACATAGTCGAATAACAAAGTTCAACTTCCTACGAAGGCTTCATTCAGAACGCAGCGCAGAATATGTCAATAATTCGACAAATAGATAACTCGGTAGGGCGATTGTGTGTATCATACAATTGACGAAGAGCTCTATAAGTTTGGGGCACATAACATAGATTTTGACCATAAATTTCGGCAATTTGCAAGCGATCGAATATACTAAAAACGAACATACTAAAAAATCACCCATTAATTATAAACAGAACTTTTACCTGTTCTCTCCTACTCTCCTACTGTATATACGCTGATGATGTGGGTTTCAGTTAACCTCAACAACTTCTTCAAGGTGAAAGTTATCTCGTTTATCTTTCTCTATGTCTGAATCTACCTCTGTCCACTTCTATAGGAGACACACTTGCCCTAGACTGGGAACTTTAATTCCATCTAAAATAAACCTTGCTTGATTCTTCCAATGATGTCACTCACATTAATTTGTTCTTTGATCCATGTGCAGGTCCTTTTATCCCGTCTAGTAATGCCAAGCATACATCTTTCCATTCCCCTCTGTGCTACTCGAAGTTTTTAAACTGAATGTGATGTGAGTGTCCAGGTCTCTCTTCCGTATGTCATAACGGACAGGACACACTGTCATAACGGGCACACACACAATTTATTGAACATAACCTGACTCTTCTTCTGGTATATTTTCAAGCCAAATGGTTCCCCAGCCATTTGCAGCTCTTGTACGTGTCTTTGCAGTTCCAATGGGTCTTGTGAAAGAAGAACGATATCATCTGAGAATCTAAGATGATTTAAGTATGCAACATTAATCCTTATTCCATCTTGTTCCCAATCCAGATTACGGAACACTTCTTCCATATTATATGGGTTTTATAGATTGGGATGGGACGTCATCAGAAATAATGTCTTAAATAAGAGCAGTAATTGACAATAGAAAAGTAAATCAATAAAGGATATTTTTCAATCGGGGTTATATTGAAACCATTTATTGTTCAGGCTATGAACTGCATTATCCTCGAAACATGAGTTTCTCGAAATGTTATCAACAGGTTCTTTTTTCTCGTACACTGGATCTCCCTAATTTTGGCAATTACTATATACATATACATATATATATATATATATATATATATATATATATATATATATATATATATATATATATATATATATATATATGAATTGACCGTTATGTGAGTGTCCAGGTCTCACTCCCGTATGTTATAACGGGCAGGACACACTGATCAAGGATCTTTTCTGAAAAAGAATTTTTCTTTTCAGGCAAAGTAGTAGTTTGCTCGAAGAACGATATCATCTGCGAATCTAAGACAATTTTAGTATGCACCATTAATCCTTATTCCATCCTGTTCAATCCTTATTCCAATCCAGATTACAGAACCCTTTTATATATATATATATATATATATATATATATATATATATATATATATATATATATATATATATATATATATATATATATATATATACATATATATATATACATATATATATATATATATATATATATATATATATATATATATATATATATATATATATATATATATATATATATATATCATCAAGGTGGACTGTCGCTGTAGCTTCATCATATATCGATCCTAGTAGATTTACATAGGCTTTCTCTACAACTTGATTAAGCAATGCATTTATTATGGTCCGCTTTGAGATTGAATCCAATGCTTTTTCATAATCGATAAAAGCCAAGCACAGCAGAAGAGTGTATTCGTTGTATCTTTCTATGACCTGCTGTAGAGCCTGGATGTGATCCATTATATTGAATCCACTTCTTAATCCTGCTTGCTCCCTTGGTTGTGCGTCATTAAGTTTCCTTGGTATTCTTTTGGATATTGTCTTGGTGAAAAATTTGTACACCACTGATAGGAGGCTTATTGGAAGGTAATTCTTCACAGTTAAATAAGAGTGGCGAGAGTCCATCCCCTTGTCTCACTCCAGTTTTAATTTCGAAAGGCTCTGAGATGTCACCCATGAATTTAACTTTTGACTTTGTGTTAGTTAACGTTGCTTTAATAATTGCCAGCGTTTTCAGATCTAATCCTTGTCCTTTCAAGATTCGGAATAAAGATTCGCGGTCAATAGAATCATATGCTTTTTTGAAATCCACAAATGTACAGACGAGATTTTTATTTTACAGTTTTTGATGTCTTAGAATCAACTTTAGATTCAGGATCTGTTCAGGGCAGGATCTGCCCGGTCGAAAACCTGCTTGATATTTACCAATGTTAGGTTCTAACTGTCCCTGTGCTCTGTCTAGTAGACATTGAGATAGAATCTTGTAACAAACTGGGAGAAGAGATATCCCTCTATAGTTGTTTACATCCGTTCTATCTCCTTTCTTATGTAGTGGATGGATTAGAGCATCTTTCCAATCTTCCGGAATCCGTTCGCTTCGCCAAACTTTTTGTAGAATTTTGATTATTTCCTTGATTGTACCTTCACCAGAAGTTTTGTCATTTTTAAGCCGCTTGATTTGCCTAATTATTTCATCTTCATTCGGTGGAAATGAATCTGGGTTTGTTTGTTTAGGGTTTAGTGTTGCGAATTTGTTTAAGGGCTCAGGACAGTTTAGTATTTGTTCAAAATATTTCGCAAGTTCTTTGCAATTGTCTTGGTTATTTAGAGCTAATTGCCCGTTTTCCTTTTGGAAGCAAAGACTTTGGGGTTGATAGCCTATTAATTTAGTTTTAAATATTTTGTAAAAGTTTCGGGTGTTATTTTTTTGGAAATCTTTTTCTATTTCATTAAGTTGATTGTTTTCATATTTTGTTTTAGTTTGTCTAATTAGCTTCGATGTTTCTTTTCTTACTTACCAAAAAGATGTTATAGTTTATTGCTGTTTTTTGACTGTTCCAATCTTTGAATACTTTACATCGGCTTAATACTGCTTGCTCGCAAACTTCATTCCACCACGGATGTTTTCTACGTTTTTGTAAAAGGACCAACTTTAAGGCTGTTTTATTAATTTTTTGTTTCAATTCTTGCCAGTTCTGTGCTGGTTATTTATCAAGCTCTTCTGTTAGGGCTGGTTTTATTTTCGTTGGGTCGAACTTTGGTATTAGCAGTTTCTTTTGAATAAGATTTCGAGGTTGTAAGCTAAGTTTGATTCTAGTCAAGTAGTGATCTGTGTCTATATTAGCTCCTCTTCTGACTTCATCTCCTGAACATTCAAAATCTCTTTATAATTGGGGTACGAAATGGCAACATGGTCAATTTGAAATTCACCCATGTACGTGTTTGGGCACCTCCAGGTCTTTTGTTTTGTTATTTTCTTCTTAAAATGAGTTGACATTATTTTTAGGTTAAACTGCGAACATAGTTCAACCAATCTTCTACCATTATGGTTAGTCCATTTATGAGCAGGAAAACTACCGACTGTTTTCCTGTACTTTCTTTCTTTCCCTAGTTGGGCGTTGAAATCACCCAATAAGATTTTTACATGGTTAGAGGGAATTTTAGAGATGGTCTTTTCCAGAATTTCCCAGGACTTATTTACTTTTTCAGGATTAGATTTATTTTCTTCGTTAACTGGGAGGTGTGCATTGATTAATGTATAGTTTTTGTTAGCACACTTGAGGGATAGTGTCATAAGTCGATTATTTACTGGCTGGACATTTGTTATAGAACCAAGAATGTTTCTTGAGACAGCAGATGATAGTTTCTCGGGTATCCCGTGGTAGCTGAATGTCCACTGATGCCACAAATGCTGATTTTGTCGTCGAAATACCGTCGAGTAAACGCTTTGAAAATGATGGATGAGATTCCATCGAAACGTCAGCGAAACCGTCCATCAGTGGACATTCAGCTACCACAGAATACCCGAGAAACTATCATTATATATACATATATATATATATATATATATATATATATATATATATATATATATATATATATATATATATATATATATATATATATATATATATATTATTTTATATATATATATATATATATATATATATATATATATATATATATATATATATATATGTACTTAACCATACTACTTATAACTTACTCATACTACATTCTTTTTCAGATTGATCTAATTTTAAAAAATGGCTGCTACCAGACTTTACATTTGAGCAACAACAATATATCTTGAAGTGTTACTGAAAATACAAAAATAGAATTGAACAGTCCGGTAGAAGTCCAAAGACACTTCAGGCGAGAATTTCATAGTTTTAAGTTCAATTAACCGCCACAACTGCACTTACTGGGCACCTGAAAATCCACACGTTACTGAAGAATATCATGTTAATTTGCCAAGAGTCACAGTGTGGTGTAGCTTATCTGCAAAAGGATTAATTTAGAGACCGTATTTTTTGCAGTTCTGTAACGGGTGCTGTTTACCTTAATTTGATACAGGAAGCAGTGATCCAACTCCTTCGGGAAACTTTTGAGGGTGAGAACTTTTTTTTTTCAACATGATGGTGCACTTATATTTGGTGATGATGATTATGCACATTATCGTCATGACGTAAGGGCTTATCCTGACGAGACCCTACCGAAAAAATCTACTGGATGAAGAGGTTGGTTTGAATACCCCGCACGTTCACCTGACCTTAGAACGCTCGACTTACTTTTATGGGGATACATTAAAGACAAGGTTTATAAGACAAAAACCGACAACAATTAATTAATGAATTAAGAGTAGCGATTGAAAGAGAATGCGGTCAAACACCAATGGAAATAATTCTCGCTCTTTGCAATTCCATTATCATCGTTATCAGCAATGCCTGGACCACAACGATGGGCGGTTTGAAAACTGGCGTTAGTCAAAATAAAGACTGTTCCTTTAGCTTTTTTTTAAATCCTAACTGAAACTGTATGAAAATAAATACTGATTTTAGATCCCGTCAAAGTGTGTATATATTTTTTGAGACACCCTGTAAACAGGTGACGAATCTTGAATCTATAAGTATGACCCCGAAAGTAAACAGCAGTCGATTATATGGGTCTTTTAAAATGAGTTCAATCCAACAAAAGTTGTTCGCGCAAGAAGCACTTCGAAGCAAATAGTCGCCTGTTTTGGGGAAATGGGAGAATCGTAGAACAGTCAATTCTGAATGGTACAGAAGAATAATTTTTTGACTCGAAGTCTTTGAAAAAATAAGAAAAAACAACCAGCGACGCAGCGACGTACAGTCCTGGTTTGGCACCCAATGATTTCTTTTTGTTCCTGTCCATAAATAATAAACTACATGGTCAACGATTTGCAACCCCAGAAGAAGCGGTTGATGCGTTCAAAATGCATGTTTTGGAGATACCACAATCGGAATGGAAAAAGTACTATGAAAATTGGTTCAAATATATGCAAAATATATGGATTATCGCGGAGAATATTTTGAAAAACAATAAAACCATCTTCAATGATAAATATTTGTTTTTATCTATTATACCGAATACATAAATAGCAACCCTCGTACTTGGTAAATAAGAATGATTTACTTAATGGGTTCAATAGCTTTTGAAGTGAAATTGATGCAATTTCAAGTGCCATCGTTCATATCAAGCAAAAATTGCACAAACACAATGATTGAACATGAAAAATACGAATTATAAACGGAAACTGATTGATATCGTGATATCGAAATTGAATTATTGTCATATAAAATTGATATGTCCTAAAATAGCAGGTACATAGAAATATTAAATTTTTTGAATGTTAAATATAGAACTTCTTATAAGTAACATATACGATGACTAACACTAGTACTACATTAGTAATAAAACTGACTAATAAAGGAAGGAGAACTATCACGCTACCATTTTGTTTCAGTGTCATTTTTTTTTCGCGACATTTGTGTCTGATTGGGTTACATCAGAGGTTCCCAACTTTTCTTGGACCACCGTCCCCTTTACAAGAAAAAAGAATGCCAACGTCCTCTCTTCTATAATAGTTAATTATACCAAATCAACAGCAGTTCGTGGCTTTTTAAAGTGGGAAGGCGTAGAAGAAAATAGTGCTGCTGAAGATTTTTTTGCTTTCCCCTTCCTCTGTTTTACTTTTAGTGCTATTGAAACCCTATACAGGAGGTGAACCAGGAAAACATTAAAATTTTGTATTGTTACTACTTACAAGGACATTGGTGGATGGATTGCTGGTTGTTGCGCAGATAGAGGAATGAATAAGTAGATACTTACCGTTTCTCGAAGAGTAAACCATTCACATAGTTTATTGTAACTGCTAATCAATAGAGAATATTCGAAAAAGTCAAGTTTTATGACAAAAAAGGGTTACTGTACAGTTTTGTCGGTGAATAGCACCTCGCCATTATTAACGCCACCATTATTAACTGTTTTAAATCAGACACCTTCATGTTTGCGATTAAAAGTTGATTATTTTTATTTAAAAAGTACTACTCAGTATGTACACACGTAGCAAATCCCAAATCAAAACAAGTATTCGCGAGGCCCACGAAATATACGATGCGAGACATATCAAACGCTCCGTACCTGCTAAATCAGCATTTAAAACGAATTACCGATACGCTTAGTCGCAGGGAATCTACGTCCAAATCACATGTTTTAGAAAGCAGTAAACCTCCCAATTCTGGCAACCAATAAAACATGTAACGCAAACGACGAGGTAAGATGACGGTGGCGTAGAGTTGCTGGAGGTAAACGTCCGATCAACGATGTAAAAATTTTGGTGAGCGAATGGAATTTTTATCCGCATTATTTAGTGTGATGGGTCGAAACACGTTCTTCTAGATTTCGAGATTTTATTTCTTAATAATATCCTCAAATGAGTTAAAGAAAATAAACTGAACAGAAAAAAAATATGGTATTTTGCTCTGAAAAATTGTTTACTATGACAAATGCTGGTAGGGCGGCGCCCCAACACCCTCCCTCACGAGCCGCCCCTGTACCAAATATTAAAAAATTGTTCCGCATTATCTATACATATTTTTTTTTTTTAAATCTCCCATATATTTGCAATCTACCCAAAGGTAATAAGCAACCATTACAACATATAGGGCAAGGTAGCGAGTTGCCAAGGATCAAGGGTTAGAGCACTTACATTAAAGGCCTAACATTTACAGGAACTTAGATTCTTTTTAACTAGAATAGTATAATAATCATAATTCTATCATAAATTCTATAGCTTATCTTTAAAGGAGCACAGCGTTTCAGTATATAAGTATTTTTGCTATTATCCGGGAGGCTGACAGCAAGGGAGTTGGGGTGCACTTCAAATCGCGATAGATACTTCGCACTCGTGTCCTTGGCTTCTTCTAACACATGCTTTATTTATATATCGCGGTTTAAAGTTTGATTTGTTACGAACCAAAGAGCATCAGTATTTATTCTCAGGGTTTTGGACTGGAATGTTTAAAGTATTTCTATATTAGATACACACGCAATACCCCACAATGAATGTCATAATTCCATATGAGTTTGAGGATCACTTTGTGGATGGTTAACTTGCCAACCAACAATAGTTTGGATTTTCTATCTATTAACCAGTAGAGTTTGGATAATTTGAAGCAAAGTTGCTCCCTCTCAGCACATAAAAATGTATTGTTTCCAGTTTTGTCTTCGGTCAAGTCTCATTCCAAGATATTTTGCACAGTCTGCCTGTGTTACACTTAATGTCCATTAAGTGTTACATTAAGTGGGCACTTAAGTCCATTAAGTGTTATACTGGGGCATGATTTCTTTCTTGAGATGTTGAGATTTTAAATACGATTTAACTTTAAAGTATTATATTGCTAGCACTCAACTGTAGTAAATGAGATAATTCTATGCAAAACAGGAAAAACACACTGAGGCAATATCAACTAACATAAAAATGAAATCTTAGTCTTAAATATCTGATGGGTTGTACAATTCCTTAATTTTATAAGAAGGAGTATGCTCTAATATCCTCCTAACAAATGTGATTTTTAAGTTCTGAATATAAAACTATGCATTGGATAATATTTTATGACAGATAGTATAGTGTAGGAAATTTTGATTTAAGTTTGTATAGAAGGCCTGAGTGCCTTTACTCTAAAAAGCATCGCTAATCGCCACGCTGTGATGTGCAGTCTGTTCCTTTTCTTAGACCGTAACTTAGCTACTGCACTGAAGCTCAGTCAGCTCACTCAGGCTCGCTCAGCCAAATACGATGAAGAAAATACAATTAAAATGTCTGTTCTATTGCTCACAAGAGTTGGAGCTATCAGCTCTCTACCCACAAGAGGTAAAGAGCTGAGTTATAAGTTCTACAAACTCCTCTTCTAAATTTGATGATTATTCTGTATCTGCATTTGCGAAAGGATCTAAAACCCAACTCAGTAGATTCAAGTTTAACATATCCTGGAATCGCTTCGTAAAATCAGGCTGAAAACGTCCAAGTATTGGCAGTAGTAGTAGATTTCGTTTGAACAGAAGAAGTTTTCCCACAAGCAGCTATGGCGTTTTTTGTTTTAATTAAATTCAACTCATCACATTGCAATTGTAAATTGACATTTTTAACATTTAATTGATATTTTAAACAGGTATGTTAAATAAGCAATGTCATTTTTGAATATAATCAGGTTTTCGCGCAGTTTTTCGTCTCTGTTTTCAAAGAAGTGCGGTACTGAGTCAAATAGATTAAAAAACCATTCAGACAAATACCTTTTGAGAGCCAACGAACTTGTGTGTGCAGCAGCAAGCGATTGTAATCTTCATCATTTTCATTACAAAGTTGGCCAAATAATCGCACTTCTAATAATTACTGCTCATAATTGTTTTCTTATTTTATCGAACTGATGATACAAGTAATGCTTCGATATTTGGTGGAGTTGATACATCGAGTTAAAAAATTTGCAAATTTTTAAGTAATCGCTTAATGATATTTCAACGCCTTTAACCATTTCATCTATTCTTCTTTGCACTGAATTATAACTCAGAGGAATTTTCCTGATGATATCTATCCGGTTCCGTTGGAAAACTATGGCTTAGACTATTGTGTGGTGCAGACGTACAAGTTTTATTATGGATAACTATACCCTAAAAGAACACAATGAAATTGTGCAAATTACCTTAAAAAAAATATTGCAAGTCAACGTAAATGAAGGCGAAATTAACCTAATCTCCTTGAATTTCATAAGGCGACGCAACCCTCGACATTATAATTTACGAAGGTTGCTATTTATGTATCTGGAATAATAAATAAAAACAAATATGTATCATTGAAAATGGTTTTAATGTTTTTCAAAATATTCTCCGCCACTATCGATATACTTTTGCATACGTTTGAACCAATTTTCATAGCACTTTTTCCATTACGATTAAGGTGTCTCCAAAACATAAATTTTAAACGCTCCTTTCCGTCAATCGCTTCCTTTACCGTCGAAACTCGTTGACTGCGTAGTTTATTCTTCACGGACAGAAACAAAAAGAAATTATTGGGTGCCAAATCAGGACTGTACGGCGCATAATGCACCAATTCGATTGGTTTTGACCGGTCAAATATTAAGTTGTTCGGTCTGATGTGTGAGAGCTCGTGTTGTCATGGTGAAGAATGATCTTGCGTCGCTGATTGTTTTTTTCTTATTTCTTCAAATACTTTTGGCAAACAAATGGTTGTGTACCATTCAGAATTAACCGTTCCACGATTCTCTAGAGGTTACAGTTCCAGTTACAGTCCAGAGGTTACAGCCACATGCCAATTTATCCAAAAAAAGGGGGTCATTTGCTTCGAATTGCTTCTTGCGCGAAAAAAATTGTTGGGTTTGGCTAAATATGAAAGACCATACAGTCGACTTCTGCATATATCCATATATCCAAGATTCGTCACTGGTGTAGATGTTATACATGACTTTTGATGAACCAAAATTGTATTTTTTTGGAGCATTTCTTGGCACCAATCTATACAAGCCTTTTTTGAGCAACTGTCAAATTATGCGGAATCCAACGGACACAAATTTTTTCGCGGCTAAATATTCATGTAAAATATTGTGTATGCTTGTCATACTCATGCCCAGGGATGATTCAATATCACGGTATGTCACATGACGATATTACTTTATCAGTTCGGGCACAGTATCGATGTTTCACTGTATGATGATGCACTGTTGATGAGATAATAAACGTCGAAAGTCGTAGTAAATCATCGCACGCAAATTCTCATGAGTAAATTCCATTTTTTGACTGAAATGAAATTTTTAAGTCACTAAACAACACAAATAGCATCCGTATGACAAAACATTCTGAGTACGTATATAGTCAACAGATGGCGCCTAGCAACACCATTGTAATCATTTCTGGATACAGAAATAGCAACTCTCGTAAGCTAGTCAAGCAATTTCAAAAATTTGAAATAGTTGGGGGTAGGCCCCCTAACAGAGATCCAAGAATAGCGCAAATTGCTGAAAATATTTCACCTGTGGAGTAAAGTGTGGAGTGTCTAGAAATATCGATTCGACGAGGTAGTGCACACTGATTTTTTTTCACTGTGAAAAACTTGCACATGTTTTTCTATAAGATTATAATTGTTCAAGATTTATCGCATACAGACAATAGTAAACGATTAGAATAGTTTAATGCCATCATAAACTGACTCATCATCAAACTGAAACATCAACTTTGCATGAAAATTGATTTGATAACTCCGAATTATTTTGGGGATAGAGATTCTCGAAGGAAAAGGTTTACATAAATAACTCTCAAACCATACGGCATCGCAAAGATAGTATCCTTGCTGAAATAGCTGCATGCTGCATTAACACCAGATATGTTGACGAAAGTTATGGAAAACATGATAAAAAGAACACAAAGCTCCATTACTTTTAATAGCTCACATTTGATAATTTAAAAAAATATATTAACATTAAATTAAAAGACCAAATAAACATATAAAAAGAAAAATTATGTCTTTCTTTTAAAAGTTATAATAATGCTCAGCTCTATAAACCTGATCTTTTTCGGTCCAAAGCCTCATTCTTCCAGTTCCTGACCCCTACTTTCCTCAAATCTCTCATCACTTCATCCAGCCATTCCTTCCTTGGTCACCCTCTCCTTCACTTTCCCCCTTCTCCACTCATAAGTATTCTTTTAACCCATCTCTTACCGGATATCCTCTCTATGTGCCCCAGCGATCTAACTCTCTGTGTTTTCACTATCTGAACAATGTTTGGTTTTTTGTACAGTTCTTCTATTTCTCTATTTATTCTTCTTCTAAATTCAGTCTGAACTTTAATTCCTTCAAAAATCCTCCTTAATATTTTACGTTTCCAGACTTCCTGCTTAATTTCCTTATTCTTTGTCATTGTCCACTTCTCGAACGCATAAGTAACCATGGACCTTACTTAAAGTATTCTTACTTTTGCTGCTCTTTCCTCTTAAAATTTTTGAAAGCCATCCTGCAGCTTTGCTTCCTTTCACTAGTCGTTTCTTTATTTTTTTCTCTTCGTCCCCTTTATATGTTAGTGTTATCCCTGGATATTCAATTTGCTCACATTTCTCTATCGCATATTTCTAATTTTCTGCACAATTAATGACTAAAGTAGGAAATAGTCCTCTGATAATATATTTCATTACCATATATTTAGTCTTCTTTTCATTAATTATTAGGCCATATTCTCTTGCTTTTCTTTTCAGCATATTGAATACCCTTACTATCGTTTCCTTGGATCTCACCATGAATACAATGTCGTCGACATAGGCCAGGCATTGGTGCTGGTATCATATATCAACCCCTTTGCATTGATGCCACTCTTCTTCGGAATCATTTCTTACACTAAATTGGATAGAAATGTGTATAGTGGATAGCCTTGTCTCAGTCATTTGTTTACAGTGAACTGCTCCATCGAATATAACCTTATTTTTTGTTCTTCTGACAGTCATCTCCACCAACTTCCTCAACTTTTCCGGCCACTCCCAAGTGTCTCATTGCTTGGAACAACTTTTTCCTGCTAATGTTTCCATATTCCCTTATGTATGTTTTTATAATCCAAAGCAGTGTTAACAATTTTCATATTGTTCTCGAACGCAAATTCTATCCCTCTTTTTTCATTGTCATTACTAGTGGTGTATCTACTTTTACCTCCTGTTTCCTTCTTGTATTCTTCTTCTCCCCTTCCTACTTTGGAAGGTTGAAGTATTTTTCTTCGCACGGTGCATATGCATTTAATTATATTCATCTTTCTAACGTAGCCTCTGATTCTTATCCTGCATATTCTATCTGAAACCCATTCAACTTCGATATCTTAATTTTTAAACCTGTCATTAACTATGTACCCTACTCCCAGTATCCTCTGATCAGCTCCGCTATTAAAGAATATGTAGTATTCCACTTTTCTAATAGTCATGTCCATTTGTTTAAAGTATTTCAGGGCTCTTTCCATAAATGAATCCCTATTTCATTCCACTGTCACACTTGTTAGTTTTTTGAGCCGCTTGCTGTACTTTTTTCCGACATATTTTCTCGTCTATTCCATTTGCTTTCTGTCTAATTTTCTTTTGAATATCTCTTTTTCTTTGGTTAGGTTGCCATTGATAAATATTTTGTGGCCTAAACAGTTCCTTAACTTGTTTATAATCTGCATCACCTCTTTCTCTGCATCACCTCTCTCAGGGTTTATTTAATTATCACTACAAACTCCGTAAAACGGATTAAAACCAGTTGAAAAATAATATCACTTTCTACGTACTGTTAAAGCGTTGCTGTTATCTTTCAAAAGTTCTAACTAATTAAAATGCTATCCTTGTACTTACCCCACCGGCCATTTTCAATTTCAAATTTCCCACACGTCCCTCGGCTATGGATAAGCGATTACCTTCACTGCATTTGCAGCATAATATCATAAGAAAGGATGAAACAGTGAAATTTTTAAGGCATATTAACTACGAAAATAATGATTGTATTATATATCTTCGCAAATTCAATATTAACTGTAAGGATTAGGTACGGTCCGCTCATGCTATCAAAACTAGAGTTCAAACTTTGAAAAAACTAATTCTGCAGTAAAAAGCAAGCCTCGAGGTAGAGAAAGAACTGTACATACGTCTGCAAACATAGAGAGACCCAGAGCTGTTAAACAATGTAATCCACGGTACTCTGCTTCGTCATACGGTTTCATTTAGGCATTTGAGCAGGAGTTTACGTCACATATTAATTTGAAGATGGCGATTTGCAAGGATTGTTAGAAGAAGACGATACGCAAACTCAACAACAAATGACAGACAGGTAAAATGTTGGTTACCGAACCATTTGTGATCATCTGCATGCTATGGAAAAGATCCATAAGGCAGGAAGGCAACCACATCAGCTGAACGACAGACTGATGGAAAAACGATAAAAGTTTTGCTTTATCGGCATGAAAGAAAGACTTTTTTGCATCGAATCGTGACTGAAGACGAAAAATTAATATATTTTGAGCACTCAAAACTCAGAAAATCGTGGATTGACCCAGAACAACCATCAACATCGACCGTAAGATCGAATCGCTTTGGAAAAAAAACAATGCTTGTCATTTAGTGGGATCAGAAGGGTGTCGTGTACCATGACCTTCCAAAACCAGATGAAACAGTTAATACTGTTCGCTACCACCAACAAATGATCAATTTGAATTGGCTACAGACTAGACTACATAATAGGCTACAAGGCAAGGAAAAGTAATTTTGCAGCCCGACAACGCGCCATCACACTCAGCGAAAGCGATCAGAAACACCATTTCTGCACTTGACTGGGAAATCTTACCCTACCCGCCATACTTACCAGACTTGGTCCCTTCCGACTATCACTTGTTTTCATCGATGTCTCGCGCACTTTCGATGAAACAGTTCAATAATAACGAAGATGTCGCAAAATGTCTTGCTAAGTAGACTACCTCAAAATAATTAAGATTTTTCTGGGAAAGCATTTACAGATTGCCAGAGCGATGGGGAAAATGTGCAGTTACCAATAAGGCAGACTTTTAAAAAACCATTTTTTATCTTACTCCCAAATTAAAAACACGTTTAATTTAAGAAAAATTTAAGAAATATTAACCGCCACACCTGGTACTTTATCACATCAAAAATCATCAATTTTTCGATCTGGGATTCGACAGCTATCTGAAAAGCAGCGAAAGTGAGAAAGATTACATCGAAGATTGAATATATGAAGAAAAATATGTATTATTTTTTTTCATAAATAAATGTGAAAGGTAGAAAAAAATGTATTTATTATTATTTAATTACCTAATTTAAGTGCATTTACTCCTATTACCCAAAAAGTGATTTTTGTCAATTCTAAACATAAATATTATGCGTGCTATTTTTGTCTACCTCTAATTTTCAAGCATATGCATTTTTTATTGAGTGTTTTGGATCGTATACTAAAATAACGAGTCTATGTTGCATTATATTGCTGCATTTGCATATTTCAGAAGCATAGTATTATTAACAAAACACTTATATATTTTGTGGATAATATACAGGGTGCGGCAGACAAACAGGCGATTATTAAAAGTATCAGTGATTAATCGAATTACTTTATTTAAAAAATTAGAAATGTACTAAAGGATAACCCAGTAAGAGAGTTAGAAATTAAAAATGAGGCACAATGATAACGACAACTGATATTCCGATATGTTTTATTTTATTTTAAAGAACATAAAAATAATGATAATAAAATCCAACTTAGCTGGGAAAAAGATGAAAAGGAAAATAATAATAATAATAACGAGTGTCGTAACGAGCCACTTCCTCTTTCCAAACGATCCAATTCTTCCTCCAAAACTCTACAGTGAACTAGAAAAAATCTAGCCACATTTAGAACTATCAGAACAGAACGTATCAGATCGCTTCAGAGCTATTTATTCAAGAACACTTTTAGCTCAGACCAACATTGACGAAATAAGGAGAGAAGTCGCGCAGTTAATATCATATGAACAGGTTGCTACTGAAATTGAAAAAGAACCAGATGTAAACCTACCTACAAAATTATCAACTGAAAATGCGATGTATTGCAATCGATTTATGATTTATTTCTGAATACGGACCCATTGAAAAGGCCTGGTATTCCTAAGCTTCAGTTTAAAAACGATACCTCACACACATTAAACAAGGTGAATTTGACACTTGAAACATGTATAAAAAACAATAATAATCTAAATAGTGTTCATCTGGCTCTATATACTGTAGCTGCAACAGCGATTGAACTGAATGGGGAAGGTCATATCCAGTCGAGAATCAGAACATAACATAAAAAATATGGCAAACCGGCATGGAGGACCAGACTAACCAAGGCAATTGGTGCACTCCGACGCAAGATGGACATCATTTGGGAACGTCATAAAGGGAATCCGAGCAAAACTGTAGCCATTAAGATGAAAATAATTCTAAAGGATGTCAAGATCGATCCTAGTAGGCTCAATATAAATTCAGAGTTAATTTTACATATAGATGAACTCAGACAAAAGTGTGAAATTATGAAGCATCAATCAGCGCTTTAGCTGAACACGGTCAAGATGTTTTTATTAAAACATCATACGTAGAGGTAAAAAAATAAACCACCTCCAAAAGTCATCCTCAACGACAGTGATCGAAACACCAACCACAGTGATCGAAAAACAAACACCAGCCACGGTGATCGAAACACTAGTCATCGAGATCAAATCAGACTTCGAAGAAGGAGACGAACATCAAGCCTCCGTAAATAGATATCAGCATATGTCCTCCCGCTCAAGAAGACGCAAAAGGAGGAAGACATTGCAGGCTTCTAAGGCAAGTCAACCTTCGGAAGTATCGATTGCTTCTCCTCCATCCACTTCGACCACCAGAACAGAAGATTCGTCGGTAATGGCATAAGAATCAAAAAAAGAGGCGGCAGTAACACCTACCGCTACCAAACCTAAGCCGATTGTCCTGAAGGACAAATCAGTGTTTCAGGATGTCATGCGCATCCTGAAGAAGTTCAAAGTCAAAACGAGGCCGGACGGGTTTCTTATGGTCCCCGAGACGGAATCTGACAGGAAAGCCATCATAAAGTTTCCCAACAAAAGAGAGTATTCTTACTCGACACCAAACTCAAGCAACAAGAAATTGCGCGTGCTAATCAAGAGCGTGCTAGAAACTTTCCAAATTGATGAAGTCAGAATACAGCTTCAATATATAGGTTTCCATCCTACTTCCATCACGAGATGCCAAACTAAAGAGAAGAAGCCCATTGTGATCATACAAGTCACTATACATCGCAATGAGAAAAACATCCTGAAAACCAAGCATCTTTATTTCCAGCCCGTTAGAGTAGAGATTCAAAAGATATTAACACGTAGCTCCGCTACCAAAGCAGCCATCGCCAAATCAGAATCAAGCGAAAAAGACCATCCCCGAATCAACTCCTGAGCCAAGTGCAGGAAAAAACCAGAGCTCTCCCAACCAGGCAGAGCAAATGCACCTGCAAGCTCAAGGCATGGCAAAACTTGCAAACAAACTTCCAAGAGTATTGAGTCTGATTCAAACAGGATCAGACCCATTTTTCCAGCAAAGTCAATAGGAACTGACACCAAAAACCAAGACGACGGCGCGAAATCAGCACGATTCAACCACAGATTCAAAGATGTTGTTTTTTGTTACATCGGTCGATGGCATGATAAGCAAGTCATTTTCAAGAAACATCGACAGTTTTGGAATCTGAAAATCGATTATCATAGTAGGACACCGTGCGGTACTTTTTCAAACTGCCACATAGTTCGTAAAGTCCTAAGCTAGATGGGAGGAGCTGAATAGTTTTCTGATCTTGACATTGCCACAACGGCTAGCCTAGGCTGAGATAATGAAATGATGTTGATGATAAGAACGAAAGAGAAAGAGGAAGTCTGAAGAAAAAAATAGAAACTTACCTAAAATTAGTCAGTACTTTAACAATGATGACTTTATTGATGAAAAAGCGGGTGAACGGTTCTCCGAAAGTGAAGAATTGGACGTAACTAAAAGTAACAGTATATATCCAGATCAGTAACAGTATATATCCAAGACCAGTGTATATCCAGATCCAGAATAACCACAACAAGGTACAAGCAAAAATCATATCTTAGTGTGAACACTATTGCATCTTCACCATATATTACTGATAAGGGTAATTTTAAAGAACTAAATGATCAAGTGAAACTTATTTTATCTACCCCTTGGCTAAGCAGTGCATCCATTATTGCACACTTGAAGATGGAATCAAATGCTTTTTCGTAGTCGATAAAAGCCAAGCACAGCATGGTGTATTCGTTGTGCCTTACTGTACAACCTGAATGTGATCCATTGTACTGAATCCACTTCTGAATCCTGTTTATTCTCTTGGTTGTGCGTCATTCAGTTTTTTTAATATTCTTTTAGAAATGATCTTAATGAAAACTTTGTACATTACTGATAGGAGGCTTATTGGACGGTAGTTCTTTAACACTTCCTGTGTTCCCTTTTTATGTAAAAGGATCACTTCTGGATCATTTCTCCATAAGTTAGGTACGTTTTATTCTTTGAGGCGTATATATATATATATATATATATATATATATATATATATATATATATATATATATATATATATATATATATATATATATATATATATTCTCCTTGTGGATTAGACCTTGACGTGGTAAAGGAGTTACAATGTCTTTCCTCAGCCAATCACGAGCCGGCTGTCAGTGTAGGTCGTTGCAATATATTAGAAGTTGGGAAACGCTCGGTAAGCTATTTCACTCAGTTCTTTTTAGCAGTACAGTCAACAGGTTCCGTCGTCCATTGCGCAACGGGTTATAATAAAGCTTTCAATCAAGGAAGGCTTTAAACCATTCGAAATATTAGACTAAACTATTCGAATAACTCGGTTGAAGGTACAATATGGGGACGATACCCTGTCTAAGACCCAGATCCTACCCTTGGATCAAGAAATTTAAGAATGGACGAAAAGTGTGGTAAATGTAAGTAATAATAGACGTCCCAGGTCAAATGTCACTGCTGACTGCATCGGTGCAGTTCGCGACCTTATCGAAGGTGACCAGCGGCTCACTATTCATGAAATCGCTTTGAAGATGGGTATTAACTTTGGAAGTGCTCAAACAATTATGAGAAAACATCTTGGCTTTAATAAAATATGTGCTCGATGGATTCCGAAGTTGCTGACCGAAGATAAAAAAACATTCGATTGCAAATCAATAAGAGACTTCTGAATCGATTTGATAAAAATCCTGACATTTGATAAAATGTGGGTGCATTACACTCCAGAATCAAAAATGGCGACTAAGAAATCGCGAAGGAAAGACGAAACCTGCCATGTACAGACCCAAAACCCGTCCCTCAGCCAGTAAGGTTCACGCGACCGTTTTTTTCGACTAGAAGGGAGTTTTGCTGATTGATTTTCTAAATGATCGTTGTACGGTTAATGCTGCCTACTACTGCCAGCTATTAGAGGCAATAAAATCCGCTTAAGGAGCAAAAGACGCGGTATCCTCATCAGAGCTAGGCATTTTTAAACGGATTGATTGAAAATTGAAAAGGAACTGAAATAATGTGTAAATACCAGTATCAACGGAATGGGCAAAAATCGAAAAACCTTTGTTATCAGCAAAACAATGGTTTTGTTATTTTCATTTAAAAACGGTCTAAAATAAATACCCATCACAATTTTTAAAGTATCATAGGCGTAGTAGCTATCCTATTTGTAAATATTTCAAACTTTTAGACATATGTGTAAGTTTAACCTGTGAGCCGCACTGCGTCCAATATCAGTTCTCAATAACTGAAGTTAAGCAGCGTAAGTCGCGATCGATATCTGGCTGAGGAACCTTAATATAGGCAACCCAATAAACATCTCACTTATCGTTATAAGGAATATGCGATTAAAAAAAAAATCATTTAGTTAAAAAATATTATATATACAGTTCTATTCCAATATTAAAACATAATCAACTATTTTAATAGAACAATAAATCTTATAAGAGCAGTATGTGAGACTTGTCATGAGTATCAAAAATTTCAGGAATCCTAGTCTTGTTAAATGTAATATGACGATCATGATTTTCCTAATTCTTTCTCTTTGGGAAATTATAGTGGTTTTTATATGTAATCTTTTTGATTTTTAATCTAAACTTAACTAAAAGTGCAAATTAAGAATTACCTTCAATATTTCCTCAAATATTCTATATACATTACTTCAAAAATTATTAGAATTTTTCAAACACCTAGAACCACCACATTAGTTGATATTCTATGTTTGTATTGCAGTAGAGAATGAATCAGAAAACTAGCTTACACAGTTGTATAATAATTTCGATAAAGATTACAATGCTATTCTTAAACAATACCAGTTATATGCGTCGGAATTGTTGAATGATAAATATGTACAATGGCCATAACTATGCGAGGATTAATTTAATAAAAAATTAATCATAATTATTTTCACAATAATCTAAGAAACATTTTTTACCTTTTTTTTACTTTTTCACTTATTTTAGGCATTGATACAGGGCCTGTGTTTAATCCCATAATCCACATACTGATCATTTGTCACTAGAGCTGAGGCATCGACGCGTAACATCGATGTTGACATCGATATTAAAGTAAAATTGATGTGTAATATATATATATATATATATATATATATATATATATATATATATATATATATATATATATATATATATATATATATATATATATATGTAATATATATATATATATATATATATATATATATATATATATATATATATATATATATATATATATATATCATCATCAGCCCGTATCGATTCACTGCAGGATGAAGGCCTCTTCAGCAGCATGCTTCCAACTTTCACGGTCTTGGACATTCCTCTGCCACTCGGGTCCAAGATACTTACGATGTCATCAGTCCATTGTGCTTTCGGTCTTCTTCGCGGACATTTGCGATCGGTAGTGGTATCCACTGCAGGATTGCCTTGGTCCATCTATCGTCCCATCGCCTCACTATGTGGCCTGCCCATCTCCATTTCAATTGCTTTACTCTTCCAATGATGTCACACTCTTTCGTTTGTCCTCTGAACCATATGCAGGGCTTTCTGTCCCGTCTTGTAATAGCTTTTCATTCCCCTCTGTGTTACCGAAGGTTCAGAATTGATTGCGATGGGAGGGTAAAAGGTTTCACTTCCGTATGTCATAACGGGCAGAACGCACGGATCGAAGACTTTTCTTTTCAGATAAAGTGGAAGTTTGGTCTTAAACACTACATTGAGCCTGCCAAATGTCTGCCAGCCACATTTAACACGCCGTTCCACCTCCCGGGCGGTATCCCTTTCCATTGAAATTCTTCTATATATATATATATATATATATATATATATATATATATATATATATATATATATATATATATATATATATATATATATATATTCTCCTTGTGGATTAGACCTTGACGTGGTAAAGGAGTTTGAGTAGGGCAATGAAGCTTTGAGCTATGCCATCTGGAGTCTATGCTCCTGGGAGGGTCACCCCTGGCGGACAGGTCAAGGCAGAGTCCTCAGACTAACATGATCCAAAATCTGCCAACCCGCATTGGACCAACGTAGCAGATTATGATCTATACCTTCAACATGTTATTTCAATATAATAGTACAACCTCAAACACGGCCCTTATTCCCCGGAGGCTAAGGGGCAACTACCTACGATAGCGGGAAAATCTGCCCCAATGCAGAGGGTGTTAAGAATCACCGGGTTAGATCAGACTGCCATTATACTTTTGACATCGCTACGTTTAATAAACGGACTATGAAAACGGAGGCCCGATTGCAAGAAATGTTAATCGAACTTGACAACATACATTGGAATATTATTGGGCTCTGTGAAACACGAAGCAAGGGCGAAGAGTTAATCAAACTGAAACCAACATGACACGTACTCTACACCCGAGGTACGGAGAATGGATGATGTGGGGGAATTGGATTCCTCATCAATCGAATGCTAAAGCACAGAGTAGTAAAATTTGAAAGTACATCTGACCGACTAGCTCAATGCGTCATTCAGCTGAATAAAAACTTTAGGCTTCAAATCGTCCAAGCTTATGCACCAACTATAAGCCATAGGGACAAAGAAATTAATGAGGTAGCCCTTTATGATGATGTGGCCCAGCTTTTATACAAGGAGAAATGTAGGTCCAAATCGTAATCAGTGATTTTAATGCCAGAATTGGAACAACACAAACTAGTGAAAATACAACTGGCCCATATGGAACTGGTGAGCGAGACAATAGAGGTGACAGATTGGTTGATTTTGCTGAAGGACAAAAACTTTATATTATGAATTCGTTCTATAAGAAAAATATCAGCAGAAAATAGACATGGAAAAGTCCATCTGGACTCACAAGTGAAATAGATTACATCATGACCAACGATAAAACAATATTTTGCAATTGTACTGTCCTTAACAATATTAATGTTGGAAATAAGCACCGAATGAGCAAAAGTTAGGATTAACTGTAGAAGAGAGCGCGAAAGAATGATAAGGTCAAAGAAGGGTAAAGTGGATTCTGGGAAATTGCAGGAGAGAAGCAGCGATTTTGAGATTGCATTGTTGAACCACTTTGCTGAGTTGCAAGATTCGGAGGATGTGGAATTATCAGTTCGATATGAAGAAATCACCAACAATATGCTTCAAACAGCTGCTGCAATGGCGCCAGAAGAAAAATTTCTCAAACAGACAAAAATCACCAGTGAGACCATTGATTTAATGAAGAAACGACCGACAATGAGAAATGCAGGGGTCCTTTTGGCAGGGTCGAGTACACTGAGCTCTGCAAAACCTATTATAAAACGTATCAGAGAGGACACGTGCCGGTTCAACATGCAGCTAGTGCAAAAAACTCTGGACGAAAACAAAGGAATTAACAATGCTAAGCAGAAGCTAAGATGGAAAAGAACGCAAATTTATGCCTTAATACGAGAGGAAGTGCACGATGGATGGCAACTTTCCGAATATAAAAACGGTTAAGTTTTCGCTAGAAGAGGATTACAATAAAGCTGTGAACGACTTGAGTGACCGATTGTCAAACACGAAACCAATTACGGGAACTTTGAAATTACACACTGTGATTCCAGACATAGATGGTTGTCTTTGTGTCCGGAATTTTTACAATTCAGACGAGTATAAGAGGTGTGACTATTAAATAACGAGACTGACGCTGTAAAACATTTTATTTTTACAGCGTCATTTAGTTATAATCACCTTCAATATACACCCCTTCTCTATCCCTACAACTCTCCATGCGAATCTTTGATTTTGTTCGAAACAGTGCTGGAAATCTTCTTCTGTCAGCTTCTCCAGAACCCGTACCGCTTTCTCTTTCACAGCTTCAACGGACTCAAATATTATTCTTATATATTTCGAATGATTTAAAGCCTTCCTTGATTAAAAGCTGTATTATAACTCGTTGCGCAATGGACGGCGGAACCTGTTGGCTGTAATGATAAAAAGAACTGAGTAAAGCTCACCGAGCGTTTCCCAACTTCTAATACATTGCAACGAATTGTAATATATATATATATACCTGGACACCTGGACACTCACATCGCAATCAATTCAAAAACTTCGGGTGGCACAGAGGGGAATGGAAAAATGTATGCTTGACATTGCAAGACGAGGCAGAAAGTCCTGCGCATGGATCAGGGAACAAACAAAACTCTGTGATATCATTGGAATAGTAAAGCAATTGAAATGGAGATGAGCAGGCCATATAGCGAGGCGATGGGATGACAGATGGACCAAGGCAATCCTGGAGTGGATACCGCTTGATCGCAAACGTCCGCGAAGAAGACCGAAAGCACGATGGATTGATGACATCGTTAAGTATATTGGACCCGAGTGGTAGAGGAAAGCCCAGAACCGTTTACAATATTGTATATTTATATAAATCCATACTTATCTCATTTAACCAAAAAATGTTGAATGTCTACTTAGTAAGTTGTTAGAGTAAAAGACGAGTGAGAAAACCAATACACGATAATTTCAACAAAACTTATAAAACTGTCATATTCAACCCCTCATGGCTTCAGAGGGAGAGTCTTTTCTCTTCTTCTGAATATAGGTTCGACGTCCACGAAGTATCCTATCCATATTTGTGATTGTACTCTAATAGTCCCCTTTATTTGCAACTCCCCTTAAGCCAAACTGTAGTGCTACTCGTGGTGATTGCTGAGTGGCAGCTGAAGGAACCAGCTGTCGCGAACGGGGCCTCCAAAGTATGTCCCGCCCCTTTGGAGTATCTAGGTTTGCTGTAATAAGGAGCACAGTTGCAGTCGACATCCTTTCTTCCAATTTCGTGGGATTTACACGTCCATAAATACTTCAACTTTGCCCCCATCTCCAGGGTCAAAAAGACGCCGGATTGAGTCTCCAGTAGAAAGAAATAATAGCTCAGTAAATAGCCCTATTTCCAGTAGAAAGGAATAATAGTTTCATTAAAAAATGTTTCACCGTTCATTATTCATAAAATTATATTAAGAAGTGTAGGCGAATTAGAGTTTATCAAAAAATTAAAAGACGGAACTTTGTTAGCCGTAGTATCAACAAAACAAGCTAAGAGTATCCTAGATCTTAAAAAATTCATACATTCTAGTATGAATTTTTCTAGTATTCATTCTAGTATGAGTCATTTCTAGTCTAGATCTTCTACATTGTGAAAAAGCAGAAATTCTTGATAACTTGAAGCAATACGGCGTTGGGGTGGTCAAGAGAATTCACACCAAAAAGGATGGTTCCATCATCCCAACCAGTAATCTAATCTTAACTTTCAGAATTTCACTCTGCCCGATAGAATAAAGGCCGGCGGTTTATCACTCAGAGTTAGACAATATGTTCTAAATCCAACGAGATGCTTCCTTCCAGTGTCATAGATTTTTCATATTTCGATAAAATGTTCATTCTCTTATTATGCCCTTCTTGCGGTCATGCCGTGCATAACAATTCCCAATGTTCTCTATCTCTAATCTGCCCCAATTGCAAGGGTGATCATTCACCGAGATACAGAGATTACCCAGTTTTTAAAGAAGAATTTCAAATCCAGAGAATGAAAGTCTCTAAAAAAAGGCCCATATTTTGTTGCAAAAGCCAAAGTTAAAAGCTCCACTCTGTCCAATACTTATAGTTACGCAACCATTGAAAGCTGCAGCAAAATCATGGTGTCTTCTTGTACGCAATGCGACTGCAATATTGGCCTGAATCCTCCAAAAGCACTTAATAAGGTGCAACCTTCCATATCTCGTAACTCCGTACTTCTTCCTCCCTCTTCCTCCATCTCTCCTCCTAATCACCCCTCACTCTCTTCAACTCATTCCTCCAAAATCCATCAAATCTCTACAAAACTTTATTTGCCTCCTCCTTCCTCCAAAATCCATCAAGTCTCTCCATAACTTTATTTCCCTCCTCCTCCCACCCCCGCCCTAACTCCACTCACCCAACATCCTCAAAAACCTTCCTACTCAACCTTCAAAACCTCAACCCTGTAAAACGCCACACAAGGGCCTAAGATCTTCATCCCAGTCTTCTAATAAATCTTCCTCCACTGAAAACATGGACCTAAACTCCCACCCTCATTCAAAACTAAGACAGTAAATTGATTTCTCGCAAACCTAACACTAGAAGGTAGTATTGACTCCTAAAACAATCATCAAGCTATCTGATCTCTCAACTTTCTCATTCAATCCATCAATACTTCAAAGGAATATTAACGACTTTTACAAAAACTTCGAAGAGCTAAAATTTAAGCCTGTCTGTCATAATTCTCTTACAGGAAACAAACTTTAACGAATCCTCCAGTCCCAGTTTTAAAAACTGTAACATAATAAGAAAAGACTGGGAACAAGCCCTGCGATCCTCGGGTGGAGTAGCCATTTTGGATCGCGAGTCTCTAAACCATCAAAATCGATTCTAACCTGGAAGTAATTGCAATCATCACCTATCTAGTAAAGTCTCTATCTGCAAAGTCTAACCAAACTTCCTTCTCCCTTCATTATCTGTGGAGATTTTAACTCCTATAATTTAATGTTGATCTCCTCCAGAACAGATAACAAAGGATCAATCTTAGAGGTCTTCCTAATCTCAAATAACATTTCCCTCCTAAATCCTCCAATCCTTACACATGCTTGCCTATCTTTCCTTTCCTTTTCATCCTTAGATCCTTATTTATGTTCTCCAGACCTTTACCGTATCCTACAATGAGATATAATAGATGATTTACATGGTAGTGATCATTTTCCAATAAAAATCTTCACTACTGGCTGGCATGAATTCAAATTGCCCAGGAAAATCTTTAACCTTCCGAAAGCATACTGGTCCAAATTTCGTGATGACTACACTCTTCCTAATATGATGTCGATAGACGAGAACTTTGCCTTAGATGCCTTCGTCTCTTCAATAATGTCTGCTGCAAACTCTAGTATCCCTCACTGTGGCATCCTCCGCCACAATTCCCCAGTCCCCTAGTGGAATGACGAATGCAAATCTGCGATTAGGGAGAGAAAATCAGCTCTAAACCATTGCAAACCATGTCCAACTTTGAAGAATCTCATCTATTTCAAAAGATGCCTAGCAAAACCTCATACTGTTTTCTTTGGTCTCGTGAATTGCAATCGTCAAAACGAAGGCACCTGATCAAGGTTTTAAACCGTCTTAGGCTCATCGCAAGGCCAAACTTTTCAATTCAATCATTGTCTCGACCCCACAGTTCCTCCAAACTTTGACGGTTTCCTTTATAAGCCCCTGCAAAGGTAAATTAAACCAATAAATGTCCTCATTTCAGTGATATCAGTCAGCCTAATGTCCCTCTCTCGTTTAGTCTATCTTGATCCTTTCGGCATATTGATTTGTGTATTTCATTATGATATCGAGCATGGAATCTGTGACAAAGTGACTCCAACAATCTACTGGGGTTTTGGCCTGTCTCGCTACATCTACGACCCCTGGAAAGCGAGTAATAATGTTTTCAGGTCCTCTGCGCTTACCCTTATTCGGTGGCTTCTTGGTTCATTTCGTCTTCTTATC
This sequence comes from Cosmopolites sordidus, assembly GCA_031761425.1. Lineage (NCBI taxonomy): Eukaryota > Metazoa > Arthropoda > Insecta > Coleoptera > Curculionidae > Cosmopolites > Cosmopolites sordidus. Next base: position 767,794 of record JARFXV010000012.1, read on the forward strand.
CTTCCCTAATGCGAATGGTCCTTCTTCTTTTTCAGTATCACAAGCCTGTTCATCATCAGAATACTCTGAACTCCTATTCAGTAGCCGTATCGTCTTTTTTTTGTCAACACCATCTTCTGACGCAATATCACTTTCTTCACCTAAATCTTCTGCTTACACTGGATCCTCATCATCACCTGCTAGAAGATTTCTTAACTCCTCGACATCCTCTTCGTTACTCAAATCGAACCTCTTGTTCGCCATGTTATCTAAAAATCTGAAACTAAAGACAAATAAAGTAAATTAATTTAGCCATAACGAGCCGGCAATGCTATTCGGTCGCAAATGTGTGATTAACGCATACCTCATGATACACCCTTGTTTTCTATAAATCTGACTAAACAACCTTATAAACTGGTGAAATATAAACAAAAGAGGTAAATGCAAGACAAAAAAATCAAAATACGCACATCATATATAAAATGACGTCTTCGGTCGCAATGTGCTTTGGGTCTGATTCCTGTGATGACGGAGCGACTACTGCGATAGGAGGTCGGGGAGACTTCCCCGAGCCAGTAGGGTACTAGAGAGGGGGGCCGCCCCCCGTCACCTTTGAAGATGGGATTGCACAAATACGACCGACGAAGGGTTAATAAGGGTTATAAATTTGTGTTGGTTTTATTTAATTTTATTTTCGGAGTATGTCAAACCCAATCTAATATGGCATGTGAGATTGAGTCACCTCGTATACGGAACGTTAAAAATAAAAAAGAATTCTTCATAAATCACGATACTGAAAAAAGGAATCGTCGCCGTGTTAATCGGCCGATGTAAAACTTTGATAAACGTCAAATTAACATATTGTAGTGAGGGGGTCGCAAAGTTTTTACTTAACTTTTTGGCTATTTAATGAATTCCAACACTAGAAAGGTTGAAAAACGATGAGCCAAACCATCCAAAACGCCAGGTTAAAGAGGAGCTGTCACTAGGCAGCGAACAACCTTACGCAGTGTGAAGAACACACAACTGATTGAGAGTGGGAGTACCACTATGCAAAACGAATTTGCATAAATGGGGACTACCACCACATGAAGCGGATGTCATGTGTGAGTATGGCGCTGTATAGGACCACTGACAGGGTGAGGACACACCTGATTTGTGTTAATCTGAACCGACCCTGCTCAATGTATGACATTAGGATAACGAATGACAAAGCTGTATCGGCAGCAATTCACTGGACGAGTACTGTTTGACCGGACACCGGAAAGGAAGTATTCGTCAACTGTTCGCAAAAAATCAAATATCGCTCCACAAGTACCATATTCGCCAGATATAGCACCCTATGTCTTTTCCCTGTTTTCTCAATTGAAAAAACACTTCGTGGGCGTGGATTTGACTCCATAAGAGCCATTCAAGAGAGTTTGCTGGCCATTTCGAAGGGAATACGTAGAAATATGATAAATAAGTTGAATACAAGGTGTTTCGAAAAAGTAAAGTAAGTAAAGTTTTAGGGTTAGAGGCATATCAGCAATGAAGACTATTTAGCGACAGCTTATCGAGGATTCCGAATCACCGTCATCAGCCACCGACAACCCAGGCCAGTCCCCCCCCACTCCAGGATATCATGGTTATGTGCTTACCCATAAGTCTATCAGGAAGCGTACCGACTGGCGAGTGACCAACGTAGAACATTTCTCAGAAGGCATCCGGCCTTACCCAGCCTTTAACTGGAGTGACTGAGGGGGTCATTCTTTGTCGGATTTTACACTTGCCTAGAGCACAATGTGTATGCGTGTACGAATGTGAAGGAACCGAACCAACTACCGTGCCAACTGCGGTTTCTCCATAATGGCAACAAGTCATCGCCTTACCGTCGCAGCTAACGCGATCGGCTATTTCGAAGAGTGGAAAAAAAAACTTTCAAGGAAACAAAATTAATTTGGATTAATAAATAAATACGTCGTGATTTATTTGAAATGTCAACTTACACTTTGACCATAGAAGTATAATAAAATATATTTTATGTATGTTATGATAAAGTATAATTACATTTTTTTGAATATGAAAATAAAAAAAAAAGATATTTAATTCTATCATAAACTTATATTAGAACAAAAACAATTTTCTATAGTATAACATTAGCACAAGTAATAAATTAGATTACAATGCTTGTAAATCTGTATTTATATTTGGTGATATCCGTATCGGCTGTAGCTCTTGTAGAAGCTCGTACAACTGATACATGGAAAATGTGATACCTCCCATAATTATGAGTACTTGCATAAATTTCTGATTGGTTAAATATATTATGAATATCATGGTTTTCTTTCCACCGTTTGACTCTTCCTGGTAAATAGTTATTCTCCTACCTCAATGTTGCGCTTTATTATGTGTATCTGAAAAAAAAAGATCCAATATTACTCACTTTTCACAATTCTTCTTGAAGTAGGTCAGATATTTTAGATTTGTTCCAAATAAGCTAAGCTAAGTAAGTAAACATTATTACAAATACAGGCTGAGTTGTTCACTTTTTGAAATGAGAAAAAAAAATAATACAGTGTGCAGCCAGGGCAGCCTTATTTTTATATTGTATTGATATGCCCAATACGATAGAAAAATTCCAAAGATAAAATATCCTCAAATTATTATAGTGGGTGTACCAGATGAATTTTTACAGAATGCAGATAATTTTGTAGGTAAAATTAAAGAGAAATTACGGCACGTTGATAGAGTAGATATTAGTATAATGATAAAGTACATACCAAAGGGGAAAAAGGAGAATAATGTTAAATTGAAGATGTCTACATCTGCTTTTAACTGTTCAATTTAAAAGTCTTTCTATGGGATGGTATAATTTTTCAGTTTATGAATTTGTAAGTGTATTCAGGTGTTTTAAATGTTGTAAATATGGACACCAAGCCAGTAACTGCAGTCAGTCTAATCCTGTATGCTCCATTTGCAGTGAAAATCATGAATCTAGAGAGTGTAGTTCTCAAATAAAAACTTGTACAAACTGTAAATATGTACGAGATGTGCTGAAGATTACTGATGTTGATTGCTATCATACTGTGTTTAACAGAAAATGCAGGTGTTATCAAAGAAAAATAGGCCAAACAAAAAATTAAAAATGAATGGCAATTAAGAGGACCTAATGTAGTAATGTATCCTTAAATCTAGCTAGTTTAAATAATAAAATGACAAAATTTGTTTTATGAGTTGGATCCTATGGTTGGATGTTTGACTGAAACCCGCATCACGGAGGCGATACAAGATAGTGAAAGTTCAATACATTTGGGTGTCACTCAAGTAGTCGTCACACAGGGGGTTGAAAAGATTGGCGCCCCCTATACTAGACACTGCGGAACAAATCCGACGATTGGATCCGAAGACTTGGAATTTGGATTAATCGGTCCACAGAACATTTTTTTCCAGTTCTCGATAGTCCAGTCTTTGTGGCACGTAGCCCGTTTTTGCTGGTTTTGTTTTATTTTGTTACTGAACAATGGTTTAAACACTGTAACTCTGCCTATTAGACTAGTTCTCTCAAACTTCTTTTCAGATACCAGTTTCCTCATTACTTCATTAATGTTAGCTCTTATTTATGGTGCAGACAACCTCCAGTTTCTTTTGCTTTGCAGTATAAATAGCTTATATTGCTGTTCAGAAGTTGCAAGATCACCCATTCGTGATCTGTCCATATTTGAGCCAGTTTCTTGAAATCGTATCATGATTTCATAAACTTCAGTCTTGGAAATGTTTAACTAGGCAGCAATTTTTCTTTGAGATTTGTTCTTTTACCCTAAACAATGTCAGAATCATTAAGCAGGTTTCAATATTTATTTGCTTCCTCTTCACCATGTTTGATTAAAAACAAACACAATTAAAATTTGTTTTAAAACATTCCTCTTTTCACTAGGAATAATACACCACAAACTGATTCTGAATAATGTTTTAAACAAAACGAAAAGGGGTTAATTAACATCATAGAATAAACACAAGAATTGGACTAAATTTATTATTTTCCTTCTTATCTTCGGTAAACAATTATAAAGCTATTTTTGAAGGTATAAATACAATATATTTACTTGTATAAACTATAATTAATATTGCCGAGTTAAGAAAAAAATCATTTTTTTAACTTTCTACTTATATGATTTATTCATAATATTTATCTAAAGAAATTATGTTCACTTGGTTGAATACCATCAACTTAAACCATTATTATTAAATATATGCCATCAAAATCCCAAATATAGAATATTAAAAATAATGCTTATTAAAATATTGCTATTTGTTATATACAATTAAAAACTACTAACCTTTCTATTGCTTAGACAAATAACATAGGCATGATCTTCATATGTAAGAGTAAGCCTTTTGAAACCTTGATCAAAAGCTTTCTCATCCAACCTATGTATTAAATAAAAATTCACAAATCAAGTATTCTAAAACATAAATAAATAAAAATACCTATCATTTGCCAAAGTAACTAATCGTTGTAGGATGCCTGCAGACTTTTCATCATTATCCAAATCACCTCCACTGGCTAACACAGCCCCTTCAGCGTTCAAAATAAGATAGCCTGTCTGGCCCGGAAGTGCGGGACGATCCATTACATACTCGATGAAATCTGTTAACAAAGTAAAATCTATATATTTCGAATATTTTTTACTTACTAATTATTTAATTATATATTAACTAAATTACTAGTGGCTAATACACTTACCTGTTAAATGTTCTAACCCTTACTTCACAAATATATCGAAGATTAAGAGAAATGTTTTTATTACAGAAAAATAGCTCGATACAAATCAAAATAAACTATATAAGGAGAGAATTAAAATGATGAAGTTGTTTTTCTTTTAATGACACGAATCAGCTGACCAACGACAAAAGAAATGCATGTTCAATTGGAGCATCGGTTGCACTACAATTTTCGAAATAAGGAAACCAAGAAAAGTTTACACTAGGTTTATTTGGTAATTTTTATTTTACAACTATGTTTTTATATAATTGTTCAAACTCATCTACGATAATTTTTAAATAACAATAATCTCGTGCGTTTTACATCAACATATATGTGTTAGTCTCCTTTAATGTTAATTTAAGCCCTTATATAACTCTAAGGCTTTAAATACAAGTTTTTCTATTCTTGATTGGTAGTCTACTTGATTAATCAATCTCGCACGTACTACAGGAGTTAATCTTATTCTATCTAATAACATCATTAGTCCGGCAACAATTAACATTATTAAACCTGCTGTTCCTGTAATAGCAGAAATAAATACTTTTTAAATATAAGTAGTAAAATAATTACAAACTTACCAAAAAATACTAACTGCAGAACATAATTTGGTACCATCTGATTATTAATAATTGGTAGTAAGCCACAGTGATGAGGTCCAGAATAGATGGGATATATCATTCCTTTATACATATTGATTTCAATTTTATAACGTTAGTTTCTGTTCATTTTTAAGTTTTACAACAGAGAAATAGAAATGTTCCTATCTTTTAATTTGTCGTCTGTTCATGCATCATGTATTCCTTTTGTTACCTTTATATTTTGATGTTCAGTTCATAATTAAATAGGACAGTTATTTATTTTTGTTATTGCTTAAGGAATCGTGTAATTAATCATTATACTATTCATAAATGGCATAATTGTGAACAAAATTATAAGGCTGTCATTTATAAGAAAGCATTAACGGACTTTTTACCAACTGGTCGCAAAAACTTGCCTAAAGTGGATGCGGTTAGCCAAATTAAATGTTTGACAGATGTCAGTGAAAATTTGAAATGACGCTAACATTAATAACGGCTATTTAGAAGTTCAAAAATATGAGTCTTATGTTTTCCCAAATTATAAAGGAATTTTTTCTATAGCACTCAACTTTTTCAAAAAGAAAATCATAAATATATTTTAGAATTAGAAGTAAGATCTCGGCTGTACAACTATAATTATTTTCATAAGATTTGTTTACAAAAAATAGGAGAAACTTTATAAATTATTTTTGCAGATTATAATAATGAGGAGAAAGACACCAGCTCCAAAAAAGCGTCGACAGAGTACTGTAGCTATTGTAGTGCATAACATGAGGACTACCTGTTTAAGTTCAACCTATAGAACTATGCGTAACTTACAACGTACTGTAAACCTATGTATACCAAAATTATCTTTTGCCAGATTAGTGCGTGAAGTATTCCAAGAATTTACTGCCGACTATAGAATTCAGGGCCTAGCTCTGGAAGCATTGCAAGAGTCGGCTGAATGGTATTTAGTAAATTTGTTTTCTGATGCAAATCGATGTTGTGCCCATGCAGGAAGAGTAACAATTCAGCCAAGAGACATTCATTTAGTATTGGATCTAAGAGGACCTCAGGATACAGGTTTTAGGAAACTGTAGAAATTAAGACAAACTCTAAATTGAGTGCTTTTTGTTATTAAGCTTTAACACTATAATTTTTTTTTTAATATTTATATTTTCTTTTGAAATGAGTACTGTTCATTTTTTTTTTGTTTTATATTTCAATGTATTAAAGTTTTTCTATTTGTAATTATACTTAACTGTAAATAAAAGTGAAAGACATTCTTTTATAGTGTAAAGCCTTTTTGACAGTCACTAGCTGTAGTATATTTTAATTATTTAATTAAATATACAGTGAATAAAGACTGTTTAAAGATAAATGTTTGAAGTGTATATAAACTAGATTATTTTGTGCCTAAATATGTGCCTTTTCATAAATGGGATTACCATTAAAAAAATGTAAAAATAGAAGGCTGAATGCATAATATACAAAAAAGAAAATATATTTGCAATTTTTTTTATTTTATATATTTTGAAGATTTCTATGAACTGTTTGTGAATGGTTTGTGTTGAGTTTTATATTGTAATGAGTTGATTTTATTCAAAATAAAACATGTTTCTTAATAGTTGACCCTTGTTTCATGTTAGATAATATAGTACATTAAAAACCTAGAGTTTTAAAAACTGACATATCATGGAAATGTTTGTGAATTGCTCATATTTTTGTTATGCAATATGTAAGTTGACTAAGTTATAATAAAAAGTTTTGTACAAAATAGTATTGATATGTTTTACAAACCTATCACCTAATTCCTACAACTTCCAGCTACAGTCCATTAGTGAGCTTTGACCTCCTTCCATCGAGTCAATCTAGAGCCAATTTTTAATACTATAATTTTTCTTAGTATTTGGTGTTTTGACACTCTGGGTTACTGAACCCTCATATAGTCTAGAATAGTCAATCTTTGTACAATTGCTTGAGTTTGAAGTTATACCTGATGCTCCAAACTCCATTATCATTTAAAGCACCAAAAATGTTACTAGTACTCTTCTATCAAATACTGCGAGCATCTCTTCTGCTTTCTTTGTGAGGATCCACGTTTCAGTCATAAGTGGCTACTGGTCGAATGAGTAGTAAGACTAATTTTGATCTTAGAATCGAATGCGGAGAAAAAAAACTTTGTCCAGTTATGTTCTCTTCTTGGGTTAGTTGTTTTTCAATTACCCGTTTTGACTATATTTATTTCCAGACCGACCCTTTTGGCTTTCGCCTTTATTTTATCACAGGTCTCTCTTAATAATCTTTTGAATGGTGTAAATATATTTTGGTCATCTGCATATCCTGCTTTTCTTTATTTATCATTGTTCTATTTACGTCTATTTCGCTCATAACATTGTTCATTACTATATTAATCAAAACTAGTGCTCTTATTGTAAACCTTCTCCAATCTCAAATTTTACCATGGTTAAATTTTTACTACTGCTTTGGAGTGTTGCCTACTGTTATTACTCTATGAACATTTTGAATAAAGAAGTATCAAATTCGGATGTTTTTTCCATTATTTGACAGACTGTGAAAAACTGATCAATTGTTGAGCATCCCCTTCTAAACCCTGTCTGATATTCCCCGGCTATTCCTTCTTCCATATATGATACTATCCTCTGCCTTACTACAAGTGTCCCAAAAGAAAGTTTCTTTTTGATACAGAGATAAAAATAAGAGAGACGACCATCAAAAATACCTTTATTAATTATTGAAACACACATTTTAGGAAATTACTTTCTACAAATATTGTCATCCAAATGTTAACCCTCACGGTACACATCTAAACGAACAACAAAATTCCTTAAGACGGCTCGAGACATAATTTCTGCAATGGCTGCCATTTCGTGTCGGTTATTTCCTTTTAACTGCACCAAAGAACCCGTTTTATTGACGTAAACTTTCGATTTTAGATAGTTCCACAAGAAAAAGTTCATAGGGGTCAAATCAGGACTACGAGACGAGGAGGCCAATTTATGGCACTTCTCCTGGAGATCAATTTGTTTGGGAAAACTGGCAAAGTTTTGCAGTTCAGGTATCAGAAAATGGTCCAACATTTCCACGTAATGCTACTGAATTATAATATATATATATATATATATATATATATATATATATATATATATATATATATATATATATATATATATATATATATATATATATATATAAACAAACCTGGACTTCACATGAGAGAGTGTCTTGATTGATATACACTTTAAGTGTCTATAACTATTTAATCAAATTGATTTAAAAGTTTTTAAGTAATTGGAAAATTGCATTAAATCAACTTTTTTACAACCCTCTTTATGATGAAACGTTAAAACAAAATTAAACAAATATTCACAACAATTACATTTTTTATTTAAATACCAATTTGCCTTGGCCAAAAAAGCAAAATAATGAATTTATAACAGTACGAACCTGATTTAAAATTAAAAAACAAAAAGATCGTAACTTTATGTTTTAAAAAAATAGTGATTTGGAAAAATTAAATAATATCAACAAAATTATCACTTTGAATGTCAGTTGCTTTGTTCTCTGGGTCTTCTTTGTGCCGCCAGTCGAGCACTACGTCGTAGTGGGATGAAGGGCTGGGATGCAGGTGTTAGATCAAAGTATGCGCTTGCTTTACTGTACGTCCATCGACCTACCAAACCATCCCACTAAAAACATAAAATAATATAGAAAAGGATCTAAATTAATGAGATTTGTTGAACATCTTATTGCTCAAGTTCAATTAGATTTTGCGAAAAAAATGGGTAAAGAAAAGAGTAAAGAAGTATGTAAAAGAATGTAAAGAAGTGAGTACAGGACTTCATTTCCTACATCATCGTTTCTGAAGCTGGAGGTCGCGTTCATGGATATGGAGGGTCGCAATGTGTTCAAAAATTAAGACCTATAAACAAAACATTCTTCTACCAAAGTGTTTTTAATTTAAAAACAAGTGTTAGAAAATTAAAAATTAGCAGGCAACAACAACATAATAAAATAAACTTAAATAAACTAATAGCCAAAGTTGTTTGAAATAATATCTTAATGGGACGGTTGATTTTGTTTTCATTTAAAAGTTTTTCTATACGTGAATCATCATTGCAAACACAAATAAGTAAATTATTTTCCAGTGATAATAGGCGCTTTATATATTTAGTTTTTAAAGCCACCATAGATAAAAAGCTTTTTTCACTTAAGCTTACTTCTTAAAGTAGCCAAGGGGGTTAATGTTTTCAAAGCTTCCGTCACTAGACTTTCGTATTCACATCGTCGTGCAAGCCAAAACTTATCGAAATCCTGAGTTAGAAATTCTAGTTGTAGAATTTTGATGGCTGATATTTCAATAAGCTGGTTGTGATTCTCAATAGGTAGTTCAACAGCTGCAACAACATTTTCATCAAACGGATTGAGAAGTCATCTTTTCGACAAATCATCGTTGCTATCTGGAAAATATTCCAGAAACTGAATTTTCAGTTCTCGTAAATGCGGTCTCAGGCTGTCCAACACGCGATCAATAACAGAATTTTCTAAATCCATATTTTTGGTAATATAATCCGAAGTTAAAGTGAAATGCATCAAAATTGCGTTTTTCAAGACGTATAATCCAAATAACAGGCTTGTTGATTAAAGCACTGAATTTGTCTATCATTAGTAAAATGCTTTTGTTACGGCCCTGTAAACTCGTATTCAAGTTATTCAAATTTGAAAATATATCACTGAAGTAAGCCAACAGTAATAAAGCTTATGCATCTTGTAAGAACTGTGAAAATGAGCTATTTTTATCTGCAAAAAAAAAATTCAATTAATCTCACAACTTATAAACTCTTGTTAGAATGGTCGACTTCTGATAGAACATTTTGTAAATAATCTGGCACATTTTTTGTAGCAAACGCAGTTATGGGAAGAAAGCAGTGCGCCCATTCCATATCTGGCATAATGTCTTTTAATTTCACTATTGTTCACACATTTCACCACTCTTCTTCCCGGTTATGGCTTTGGCGCCATCTCAGTACGCGCCATAGTACATCAATAAAAGCTTTAGAGTCCTTCACCAGTTGCACGACCAGGTATTAATTTGCAAAATAGCATATTTTCTTTAATTGACCCCTCGCATTCGTATCGGACAAAACCCAAAAATTGCGCCAAGTTCGACACGTCTGTTGACTCATCAAACTGAATAGCAACAAATTCACTTGATTTAATCTTTTCAATTATTTGATCGTGAACATCACTGGCTTTAATACGCCTCGATGTTGTGTTATTTGAGTGTGGTATAGTTTAGTGGTATAGTTGGTATAGTGGTATAGTTTTCAACTTTTTTGCTTCTTCCGGATTTATCATCACATTGACATTACATCACAATGGCAGCGGATAAAATGAACTTTTCCGCAATCGTGTGGGGCTTAGACTCCCTGTCACTCCTAATGCTACTAAATAGGATGCTTGAAGTGCTGTGGTTTAATTACGGTTTGATTTGTTGATTTTTCAAGATGAGTGACTTACCCTCGAAAAATTCTAATGGTATGTTTTATAAAGACGGGTGTTTTGTTTCCAGATGCCGCATTAATTTTGTAGGCTTCATATTTTGCTCAGACAGAATTTGATAATGAACAGCATATTGTCATCCAAAGCAATTAATTATTATTTTAAAAATATTTCATTGTACAATCTGGTCTTATTCTTTACTGTTTCACTAGATGTAGACGGTGCATTTCGTTTAGTCACAAATATGTCCATTTAATTTAATGTAATTAATATATTTTAAAAATCTTAGGCCCCAAATAAATAAATAGCACACCGACTTCGCGAAAACCAAGAAATCAAACAATACACATATATACATAGTGATATGAGCAAAAGAAGACTTAAGTTTTACGGACACATAAAACGGATGAATCCGAGTAGGCTAACTAGACAAATAGTTGAATTTTATGAAAATAGAAGTAGAGCTAAAATAGAAACAATGAAATGGATTGCTGCAATTAAAGAGGACCTAAGATCAGCAAATATTACACAAAGTGAAATTCAAAATAGAAACTGTTTCAGACACAAGATTAACGTTTGGGAGGTTGGCTAGAGAGAAAAATATAGGAAGACCGGAACAACTTGGTCTGATGAGAGGAAAAAAGCTCATAGTGAAAGAATAAAATAAGTATGGGCGCAAAGGAAGGCTAACAACAACAAACGCATCTAATTGTACCTCGCGTGGTCCACCAGCGCCGATACGTGAATAATAATAAATAATTAATTTATTTTATTACCACACTGTTATTAATTTATTTTACACTGAGTGATAAAAAAAAATATTAGTTTTTTCTCCTTTATTTGGGTTTTTAGACACTCTCTAAAACTCAAAAAATATCAAAAATACCTGTTCTTATTTAAAGAAAGAATCACTGGGTAAAAACAAAAAACCAAACGGAGACAAATTTCTCAGTGATTCTTTTTTGTAATAAATTTGCCTAACGAACAATATTTTTAAAGATATAAAAATGTTATAAAAAATTTACAAACTTTTAACGTCAACGTTTCGGAGGGTAATCTCCCCCCGTTTTCAAAACTGAACTAAAAAATAAATTATATTAATTTGTAATATATAAAGTAACGAGTGAAAGTAAATATATTTTTTGTGTGTCAACGATACTTACATTGACAAATAATAGTTGTCAATGTAAGTATCGTCCAGCCAGGTTTTAGCAGCTCATAATAGATAAAACTCTTCTGAACCCACCAAACCTTCGATCCATAGCGATTTTGCCTTGCAGTCGATGGCGATGGTTCGCTTGAAGTTACCCATGATCTTTTACGCTTATGACTCTCAATATATATATATATATATATATATATATATATATATATATATATATATATATATATATATATTCTTGGCGCGAGAGAGTATATGTCGGTACCCTGATGAATCTAACCACCAACAGACGAAACATGTGCCCTCCAATGTAAGGAATGGGTGGGGCTTCCTCCCGGTCAAGCAACTAACCATTGCTTATATATATATATATATATATATATATATATATATATATATATATATATATATATATATATATATATATATATATATATATATAATATATATATATATATATAAATATATAAACCCATTGCTTATATATATATCGCCAGTCGCTAGTCACAATTCGATGGAGAAGTGCCTTTCTTTTGCATCTGGTGAGCCAGCATTTCGTAAGTGGTTTTTCGGTTTTCCTGCTGTCTTTCATTCAGTTCATAGGGAACCCATTTTCCCATATTTTGCATCTTTCCCATAGCTTTCAAACCCATAGCTTCTCACAACGTGCCACATTTAATTGATCCGCGAGTGGTTGCGTTTGAGCGTCATCCTCATCCAACAATGCTTGCAATTCGCTATTTGCAAACTTTTTTCGGTGATCTTCCACGATCTTCGTTTCTCACGTCAAAATCACCACTTTTGGATTTTTTCAACCACTCAAAACACTGTGCAAAACAATGCTGTCTGCAAATCGTAGTTTCCAGGTACAAAATTCGACGCTTTTACAAACTATGGTGTTGTATAACTTGTATACTTGTATTGTAGTGAGTTGAAAATCTTTGTCAATTGTCTTTGACAAATTCCAGTTTCATATTTACAGACCTGGTATGTTCTTGGAATCACTTGCATTCCATGAAGCAAAACGAACAGGACATATTGTAAGGCAAGACTTGCTTGAGTAAGGGTATAAGACTAACGGCAGATTAGTCACCTCGAAACCCTGTTCATCAACTTTCAGAACCTTACAATTTTGTTTGAAACGCGATTAAGATGTTTTAAATCATGTGTTTCCATAGATAAATTATCCCATATACATTTGTAAAGTTACAGGGAGTTACATTTAAAAACATTGTATTTTTTAGGTTTTTAAAAAAATAAACTTGCAGCTTTTTATTGTTTGAGATGTTTATTTTAGATTTTACCCTACAAATGTTTCGCTTTATTAGGGCTTTCGCAAGAGTACCTTGAACTAATACATTAACATGTATTGGTTTTGTAATACATTAACATGTATTAGTTTTGTATTAGTTCAAACTTTTTTTAAGAAAGCCCCAATGAGGCGAAACATATGTAGAGTAAAATTTATAATAAATATCTGAAACATTAAAAAGCTATGAGTTCATTTTCAAAAAAACCTAATATATACCGAATGTTCCACAATTGCGGAATCCATAAGTATTATTGTTATTTTTGCTTTAAAATGCTTTAACAAATTTAAAAATACAAAAAAAAGCTTACCGAAGAACTTAAAAGTTCGTTCCTAGTGGGATGCCATGAAACATCTCGTACGCAAGCCGTATGCCTCTTCAACTGCTTTACCATCTTCCCCGTTAATGAATCATAAACTAAAATAAAGTATCTCTAAAATAATGATACATGTAAAAATAATGGTTGAAAGTGTATAAAATATTTACGGTGTAAATGATTTTTTTTTATAATAAACTGGTGTCACCTAAAATATATTACAAAAAAGTGGACAAACATTATACTGAAACATTACATAGGGTTACCCAATAAGAGTTCATGGTTCATAAGTTTTGATGAGGTTGATCCAGCACTAGTAAAGCTCAAGACATCCCGTTGAGGTAGGTAACTACTAAGGGAATGATCAACAAAATCCATAATATCGTGTTGGCCGACCGCACAGTAAAGGTTAAAGAGATTGGTGATATGATAAAAATCTCGGACGAACGCGTACGAAAACCCACACGATCAATTGAGCATGAGAAAGGTATCACCCAAAAGCTATCTAAAAACGGAATCGAATGAACCACTTCACAGCGGCGTTTAAACAGGTATAAGCGCAACTCTTTTTTCGTGAGTCTTGAAGATAGAGGACAATCAGGTTATCCAGTCCCCCACACCAGATGTGGCTGCAGGCCCTAAAACAAGCTCTAGGACACTTTCAGGGAAACTAGAAGTATCCCAGGTAAAAATTGTTGAATGGTGAATAACTAAGTACTCTATAAATATAGTGCTAAGACGTTTTTTTTTATCATAACTTCACATATTGGGCCTCGAATGTTGGAGAGGTAATACCAACATTATTTTTAGGTTAAACAAGATGTAACATGCATTAACTTATACAAAACATAATAATACTCACTAACTACTCTCCCATTCCCGCAACCAGTATAAATATATCGTTGTCCTGTGGTTTCAATTGGAGAAAATCGAGCTCTAACTAACGTTTTGGCCACAGTATGTCCTCTATACGTCATAATTGAAGTGTCACCCTCCAACTTGTTATCTTGATACACTATTGAAAAGTAAAATAATTTAGAAGGATTTTATTAGAAAGAAAAATTTTAAATGACGTACGTTCTTTGGGGACTCCTTGCCATCTATAATCCCACGGCTGGTTTCTCACAGCATGTAAGGATTCGTTTGCTGCTTTTTCATCCGAGAAAACCCGAACATCCCACAATTTAATCGACTGATCCTTGCTATTGCTTATCAAATGTCTACCATCTCCTCTCGAATCGATATATGTGATTCCATCCATGTGTCCTAAAAAGGAGGTCTTTATTTTTGATATATTTTTTGACATGATTTTTGTAACATTGATGAAAATGCTCTTTTTGCGTTTCATTTAAGTAGTTATTAAAACACCTTTTCACAGAAATAGCCTAGCACGTCCCATTTTCAAGTACGAGCTTCTCCTGTATATCAGGGGATCATTGAAATTATTTATCCCTGACTTTGGAGTGGAGAATATAGGAATTACCACAAGACCGTATATAGGGTGTTTCCACAGTATTCTACGAACCTTTAAGGGCAGTTTTAGCTTGGTTCTGTCTCGTCTACAGCACAATCAAGTGTTTAAGTCGATTTTATATCAAATGACAAGTTCTAGTTGTCGATTTTGCAAAAATCCAGCGTATAAGTTTTGTTATATATGCAGACGATTTATTTTAGTCACAGAGCCTATCTTTTATATTTTAAATGCCAAATTAGAGATCAAGATAAAAGTTGGGCTCCTCATGTTTGCTGTGAGTTGTCTCGTAAATTTAGTGCAGTGAATGCATCACAAGAAAAATTCAATGCCGTTTGATGTTCCTATGGCGTGGAGAGAACCTACTGACCATGTAAGTGATTGCTACTTTTATATTTTTGTATCAGTAAAACAGAGGGGATTTCAAAAAAGCAAAGGGACAACATTCAGTATCTAAATTTGCGTTCTTTACTTAGGTCAGTTTCTCATAGCCAGGAACTACCGATTTGCGGCTTTAAATCCGGACATGTTTCCCGGTGATTCTAATTCTAAATTATAATGGGAAAAGGAGGTTGAATAGTTTCAAGTACCCCGAGAAAAGTTTTCAAGAAATATTTCCTCAATTAAGTGATGCAAAACTAAAAGATGATTTATTGGACCTTAAACAAGGAAACTTCTATATCAAAGGTCTCCGAACTATGGTCCGCGGGCCAAAGTCAACCCGCCAGTGTCATCAATCCGGCGAATTTAGCAAACGTATGGTCGTTTAGGGCGCATACTCGGCGACTAGTTGAGAAATTATAGATAATGGAAGGAAATTTAAAACCGTTTTGGCGCTTGGAACTTACTGGAGTAATCAGTATGGCCCTAAGGCTGGACAGTTTAGAGACCCCTGTCTAGATAATTTCGATATTCAAGAAAAATTAAATGAAAAGGAATTGGTAGCTTGGAAGTGTTTTGTAAGTTTAGTGAAAGGGCTTTGGGTAACAAGAAAGATGAAAACTATAAAAATCTCATAAATAAACTCTTGAAAACCTGAGAAATACTAGGGTGTTGCATATCTTTAAAAATACCTTTTTACACCCCCATTTGGATTTTTTCCGGAAAATTTGGGTGCAGTAAGCGACAAACCACAAGAAGTTTTACCAGAACATCAAGACGATGGAAACAATATCCCAAGGACGCTGGAACCCATCTATATTGGGCGACTACTGCTACTTTAAAAATAGATGATTCCATAGATTGCAAGAGAAAAAAGTTAAAGTTTTTATTGCTGTATGACATATAATATATTTTGGATTCACATAATCCTCAGCTCAGTTTACTTTACACAGATTTAACACGTTTTACATGTTGATATTAAATATTAGATTGTAAAAATATGTCGTCTCCCTTTTTTTTCCCACTACCGACTCTCTATAACAAAAAAACTGAACGTGTTACAGTAACTGGCTTATCATTTTCGGATTTAAGACTACAAAATACTTCATATACACCTATTTTCATCAATGTTACCTCAAAAAAGTTTGAATTTTGTTGACCTCTGTTATTTAGTAATTAATAACTAACTATGATAGAATTTGAGATTGGAGAAGGTTTGCTATAGCAGAAACAAGCAGACATTAATGAAACAGTGATAAATAAAGAAAAACAGATAGTAGGATATGAAGATTACCTAAACATATTCAAAGAAATTTAATTTATTTTATTAGAGAAATAAAGGTGAATGCCAAAAGAACGGGTTCGGAAATAACTATAGACAAAACACAGATGATAGAAAGCAGAACTAATCGAAGAAAATAACGGAACTATACATCGGTAGTGATGACATTGAAGCGGTGAATGAATCTACTTATCTGGGAAGCAAACAAAAAAGGAAATCAGAAATCGTTATGAAGGATAACAAAGCTATTTCGTACCTGCAGTATGTCCTAAAATCTAAACTTATAGAAGGTGTCCCAAAAGAAAGTTTCTTTTTGATATAGCGATATAAATAAAATAAAGACGTCCATCAAAAAATTTTTTATTAATTATTGAAAATTAGGAAATTACTTTTTGACAGTACAGTCCATACGGTGATTTTAGGAGAATGTACGGGTTTTTGATGCTTCTGTTTCGGGCTCATTGCACTCCAGTAACGACAGTTCTGCTTATATACACGATCGTTGAGATGAAAATGAGCCTCATCCGAAAACAATATGTTGTTGAATGTTTCAAAAGGTTCAGTTGATTAAACTCAAAGAGCTTTAATCATCTCCTGATGATGCTAACATAGTTAGCGAAACGTGCGTGGAGAGCTTTAAAAAAAGGTGATTTGGTGTTTAGTGGTAAATCTCTTTGAATTTAGTGTTTCACACCGAAGGTTCCAATAGAAGAATTGAGCTCAGTTGATTAACAAATTGAAGCTTCTGACCGGCATCTTGGGGCTTTAACGCAAAATTCAACTGGTGCAAAATTTTGCATGGGTGCACTTTTAAGTCCTTGGGCTCGCTGACGAACGCAAAGATGCGGATTGTCACGAATAGACTGATTTACCATTTATATATTTTCATCACTTCTGCAACAGTAGAATTTTGTATGGGTGCACTTCTAAGTCCTTGCGCTCGCTTACGAACGCAAAGGTCCGGATTGTGTCACGAATAAACCATGATTTACCATTTCTACATTTTCGTCACTTCCGGGATGACCTTGGTCGCCCGGACTTACGTTTATCCATAGTGGAACCGATTTTTTCAAACTGCCTAACGCATATCCTAATGAGGGGAACAGTTGGCGCATCTTTAATGTTACTCAAACTACGATCTCCAGAACTTTATTTGCGCTACGGTCGCCGAATCATTGTTTTTGTAATATTCTCGCATACACAACACACGGTCTGCTTCCGAGAAACGCTCCATACCGATTAAATTCCTAAACGCAGGGCTATGGATTGACATGCGGGCCCCGAGCCTCTCACAGTTGTTGCGTTTGCGCAGTAAACCAATGAAATAAAAACCTTCTTATGAGACACCTTGTACAAAGAGACATAACAGTTAAGATCTATAAAACATTTATATATGTTGTTTAAACAGAAGAAAACTGGCCGGAAGCGGCAAATGGTGGCGAAGGTTGACGGATTGAAGAAGGTTAAGGAAGAATCACTGATGGGCTTGTAGCACACGAACAAGAAGAATCAATGACTAATACTAGCAATTAACTTTGGTAAAAAGTATCCTTTCATCCTAACTTAACCAATTCTTACAAATTAACAATACAAATTAACTTAGATTAACGTTAATTTAGAGTTTAACCAATAATTACCACCACTCTTGTTATATCGCCATATTAATATAATTACTGCAGTACAATGTTCTGCACAAGATTACCTGCCAAAAGTCCTACGGGTTTGGCATTTCGATCGTCCAACATTCTCCTATCCCAAACTTTGACTAAACCATCGTCTCCTCCGCTATAAATTATATGTGATGAGTTGTCTGCAAAAAGGACCCTATTTATATCATAATCATGAGCTGGAATCTGAAAACAATTAAAAAAATAGTAATTGATCAAGAAAAAAAATAATCAATATTCACTCAGGTTGAAACTACATTAACATATCGGTCAATAAGTTCCCGGTATGACAAATAAAACACTTCAATTCATTTATCAATATATATTCTCCTTGAACAGGAACGCTCATTCCCACGCTTTTCTGACATTTCTGCGCCTTTTTTATAGAACGTTTTCTCATTGCTTTTGTCAACTATTTGTGACACGGTGCATATTCCTTTTTTGCGATCGCGTTTTTTAAACACACCAATAACGCTATATAATATTCGCTATTAATAGTTTTTCCTTTCTCGAGATAATCGATGATCAATATCCCATTCGCATTTCAAAATATAGAGGCTATAACCTTTCTTGCCGATGGTTATGTTTTTAGTCGCTTTGGACGGCTTTCACCGGCTGTTATCCACTCAGTTGACTGCCGATTTGACTCCGGAGTGTAGTGATGGATCAATGTTTCATCCGCTGTCACATACCGCATGAAAAAAATCCTTTTTATTTCACTTAAACAGATCCAAACATTGTTCAGAATTATCAATACGTTGTTGTTTTTGGTTCGCTGTGAGCAAACGCAAATGTTCATGAAAAATGGTGTAAACACTGCCTTTCAGTATCTTCATGATATCATGTATATCCTGCAGCTTTACTTTACGGTTTTGCGAAATAATTTTGTGAATTTTTCTGGTCAACCTCATTTGGACGTCCAGAGCGTTCAGTATCATCGGTGCTTGTAGGGCCACGTTTGAATTCAGATTCTTCATTTCTCCCATATCTAATATGGGCCATATCTAATCTTTATACCTGGTTAATACGAATCTTTTATAATAGTTTATCCAATATACCTTCGATTACAATCTTGACAAGTAATTCCATAAATCCCCGATATATGATGTTGAACTACTTTATCCTTTGGATTACCCGGGATTTCTCTTAATTTATTAAGTTCATACAAAGAATGTGCATTAGTTCTCAAAATCAATATACAGATAATCTTGTGCAAAATCATGGTCGATTTCTAAAACATGTTATGTTCTGCGAATTTGTGTTATTCAAAACAAAGAATTATTAGGAAAAACTAAAAAAAAAGGCTCTAATAGTTTGGAAAAACGCTACTACATACGTTAAACAAATAATATAAAAACATATATTAAGATCAAAAGTATTCATAAAGTATTACACTAATCTCAGAGATTTACCTCTAACTTTTTAAAATAGTTTAACGCGCGTTTCGGTAGCTATATTAACATCATTACAAATATGATTTAATATGTCTTGATTAAATAATCTCCTGAGGATGCTAACATGGTTAGCGAAAAGCGCGTCGGGAAATTTAAAAAAGTGATTTGGTATTCAGTAGTAAATCTCTTCGAGTTTAGTATTTCACTCCGGAGGTTCCAATTGAAGAATTGATTGTATATTGACTATGCCAGGGTCAGGACTAAAATGGACGGCACACATGGCGAAAATGAAGAGGCGAGAAATCAGTAACAGATAGATAAGTAGACCAAAAATTCTATGACACGTCAATGTAAGATGGAAAACTGAAGAGAGAGAGAGAACATCAGTGCACATTAAAAATTGGAAAAGAGCTGCTGGAGATCAATCCGCATGGAAGCGAATGTTGAAGGAGATCAAGGCTCACTGAGGGGCTGTATCACAACAGGAAGAAAAAACATATAAACTGCCTATTTCTTAGATTTGTTGTTTCTCAACGTATTTTTTCTAATTCCAAATTGTTTATGTTAAATCACAGGTAAGGCTCCTTCAAAGTTTATAAAGAAAACACATACACATACAAACATTTGACCTAGAATTATTATTAATATAGATCCGTGGTGTACACCTGATCTTTGTGTGGATATTGCTTGATTCTTTCATGTTTTCCCATCTGACATTTTTCATTATCAGAATTTTACTGACTGCATAGTCTCTATATGATGATTCTCCGATATTTCCTGCAATTTGGAACTCCATAATTGAATGTGGACATTAAAAGGTACGTCATCAAAATTATAAATGGTAATAGGATATTCATTTTTTAATTTCTTTAGCAAACTTTAGTTAACCCTCCCTCTGACCAGGATTTTTCAGATTAAATAAATTGACCTCGCAACAAATTAAAAAGTTTTGGGGTCCTTTAACTGACCCAGATTGTGAAGGGAATTTTATCTGGTGGCTGGAGTAAGACATGAGGAACGGCATTTTCTGAACGACAGGAAACTTTCTTACACGAATGTAATTCCATAAAAACTTCATGTAATGGGTTGTTCTATAAGTTCCGTCGTCGTAGTATTATTTAATTACTTATAATTTATTAATAATTATAAAGTTTTAGTAATATAAATAAAAACTGCTAATTTCTGTAACTATTTTAAGTAAACAAAAAATATCATCATTATTTTGACTCATAAATATCGCTCGTACTTAATCTTAAAGAACTGGAAAGATAAATTGAGAATATTCAAACAGGAACGATTATTCGAGAGTGGAAAAGTATGTCTCTGCATTATCGTTATTCCCATGATCTTGACCATCATGATATCCAGGAGGTCTGTTTCCGGAGAGTGGCGCCTTTATATGTGCAATTCAGGATCAAGTCGGGTACAGTAAGAACTACCAAAATCACAACGTTAAGGATACACAAGATCAAATGACAAATATAGGAAGGAAGGTACGAAAAGCCTAGGACTATGCAATATATAGTAGACTCCCTATTATAAATATACTCCAGAGGTGGTACTGATACTGATCAACTGATTTCAGGTTATATCACGACCCCAAACAATATTAACCGATAAAACACTGAATGGCATTGTAATATGCCAGACATTATATTGTTGAACAAAAAAAGAAAACAACGTTCCTGATCTCAGTTCCTGACGGTTCCAACAACATTCCTGATCTACATAGCTGCTCCAAACATCAACGGCATTCACAAGACGATTGAAGAGAAAGATGGAACCAGACTCATAATATGCTATTGATCATTTGGCATTATAGGCATTATATTAAAGAATCTGAAAATAAAATCAAAATTCTAGGACTAGACGAAAATATGTTTAGAATAATGCTTAGGGTGGTTATCCTTAATACAACTCGCATCATCCGAAAATTTTAGAGGAATGAAGCTGTTTTTGGCTAAGGCCCACGCTTCATTTAAAATCCAATTTGGTTGGAAGAAAATATGAAAATTAATAACAACTATTATCGGATAAAGAAACCATATGAAGATTATTTCATTTTGAACACCTATCCCTATCAGTATGTCTAAAATATTTAAATCAAAACCATACATATCTAAGCGCATTTAATTAAAAACATGTTCATTTAATTAAAAACATCTATGTTGAATTGTGACACAAACTATTTAGATAATAGTTACCTTTAAAGTTCTATTTTGTACATCTAAATTGTATATATACAGAGAGCCATCATTTGCACCACAAACCAGTTCTTTTCCATTTGAAGAATACACAACTGAAAATACACAAAATCTTCTACTGGTATTTAACAGACTTAAAGGTTCCTGATGGTCAGAATTTCCCTGTACCGGGCACATGTGTACTAAAACAAAATAAAAAACAGAGTTAGATATCAAAAATCTAAATAATAAAAATAATTTTCAACTTACAACTCGACGACCATGTGGAATAGACAAAATGTTTTCCATCTGGACTAAAAGCTACATCTATAATACTCCATCCTACATCTCTAGCTCTTATACTTTTGTACATTTCATACATCGGACCTCGTGTGTTATATAATTTAATATTCCTATCTAAAAATTATGGTAACCTTAATAGTTGCGCGTTATTTGAAAGTTGGGTAAACTAGTGTTTATCTTCTGGTGGTTTATATACTAAACTAATTGAAAAGTTCGCGGAGCGCCACCTATAGAGCAGTAAAAGAACTATATAATCTACTACATTTTGCAGTTTCATCCTTCATATGAATTTATGGGAAGTTTCAAGTCGATCTGTCAATTCATTCATACAAAAACATCAGTTTAAAGTAAATGTATCAGTGTAATTAAACGTTTAAAGGTAATAGAAATTCATAGTAAAATGGTAAATGTATTAGGAGAGTTTGCTTCTTCAAAAATAATGGTTTATAAGTGGGCAGGTGAGTTTCAATGTGGTCATACAAGCCTGGATGATAATCCTTGTTCTGGACGTCTAATAAATTCAACTACTGAACAAATAATTAATTTTATACATGCCATGGTAATGGATGACAGATTTTGAGTGAAATTGCTAAGGCCATGGGCATCTCAACTGAATGGGTGTTTCATATTTTGAAAAAGGAATTTGGCTTGAGAAAGCTATGTGCAAGATGGGTACCGCCGCATTTGTTAAATTCTGATTTAAAACTACTTCGAGTAAAAGGTTCTAACCAACATTTGGATCTTTTTCGGAAGAATAAAATGGATTTTAAACGTCGTTTGGTAACTATGGATGATACTTATGCTACAGAAAAATATTCAAGAAGCAAAAATAAGTAAACAAAAAGCAAAAAAATCACAGCGTGGATATAAAACTACTTGGTACGACGATCGAATTAAGATACGCGCAAAAGAGAAAATAAAAACATTTATAGCATACAAGACAAGAAACACAGTAAAAACAAGGGACAGTATGTGAGAACAATAATTACAGTTAACCAAAATATAGACAATATCAAAAGAGAACACAGGGAAAAGCTTACCGAAGACAGGGAATACAATCTGTATAACTCACAGAAAAAGATATGGAAGATGATAAGAAAACAAAGAAAAGACATTTGTAAGAATAGATAATGCCACAGAATAGTAATGAACTAAATACTTTTCAGAACTGTACACAGAGATAGAGGAGAGGATAAAGATAAACCACCATTTGGTTGAGTTGACTTAAAAACAACACCGTAAAAAATAAACAAGGTAACAACGAAAGTATTGAGATTGATCAAGATATTACACTTGTACAAGAAAAGCCTGGAATCAACATGTAGAAAGAATGGGACTTGATAGGTTAGTGAATATTTGCCGGAATAACAGCCAGAAAACCGCTTAAGGGCCAGTTTTACAATGCAAGAATATACCAGGTATAAGCTATACTCGGAATAAACCCCCGTTTATTCTTTTCTGCCCGTTCTACAGAACGGGCGTTTCAAATTTTATTCCACGTATGGCTTATACCTGGTATATTCTTGCATTATAGAACCGGTCCTAAACGATCGCCGGATAATTGTCTATCAGCAACAACAGAAACGGAATAAGAGACATACAAACAGGAGAAATCATAGTCAAATGAAGAAGCATTTAACATATGTCATCAACCCATATACACTGACAATGGGCTTGTAGAAGGTTGATATTTATGTATCCGGATAATAAATAAAAACAAATATTTGATCATTGAAAAGGGTTTTATTGTGTTTGAAAATATTCTCCGTGATGATTGATACACTTTTGCATACCTTTGAACCAATTTTCATAACACTTTTTCCATTCCGATTGAGGTATCTCCAAAACATGCATTTTGAACGCATCAACCGCTTCTTCTGGCGTCGAAAATCATTGGCAGCATAGTTTATTCTTCACGAACGGGAACAAAAAGAAATCATTGGGTGTCAAATCAGGACTGTACGGATGAGATCAATTCGATGTTTTGACCGGTCAAATATTGAGTTGTTCGGTCCGATGTGTAAGAACTCGCGTTGTCATGGTGAAGAATGATCCTGCGTCGCTGGTTGTTTTTTCTCATTTCTTCAAACACTGCTGGCAAACAAATGATTGTGTACCATTCAGAATTGACTGTTCTACGATTCTCTGGTGGTACTGTAGCCACATGACCATTTATTCCAAAAAACAGGCGATCGTTTGTTTCGAAGTGCTTCTTATGCGAACAATTTTTGTTGGGTTTGGCTCATTTTGACCCATACAGTCGACTGCTGTTTACTTTCGGGCTCATACGCATAGATCTATTCGTAAGTTGTGTAGATGTTACACACGGCTTTTGACGCACCACGATTGTATTTTTTGAGCATTTTTTGTTACCAATCGACACGAGCCTTCTTTTGGGCGATTGTCAAATTATACGGAATCCAACGCGCAAATTTTTTTTTCACAGCTAAATGTTCATGTATGTTTGCCATACTAATGCCCAGGGATGCCTCAATCTCACGGTAGGTCACATATTGCTTTATCAGTTCGCGCACAGTATCGATGTACTCTGGCACAACAACCGATTTTTGACGACCTTCTTTAAATTTGTCCGTGAGCGAACGACGCCTACGATTGAATTCACTAAGTCAGTGATATACAGGGGTTTTAGCCATCTAAGCACCATCCGCAGTAGACGATGCCCTCCCGCCCTCCCGCAGTAGACGATGTCGAACAGCATTGGCAGTGAGTGGGTGATCGAGTACAACTCCCTACTGTTGCACAAGAACACGTGGTGTGGCTGTAGGGTCATCGATAGCCATTTGCACCAACAATCGGTCTTCCCGTGCAGTTGTACACGATTGAGCACCAAACCCCGGATGATGACTTGTGGTATCTTCCTCTTACCACTGACGCCATATACGAAGAATAGTACTGATCTGGCGATGTAAAAAAGCAGCAATGTTCCTATATGACATACCACCCTCTCGCAGACCCACAATACGACCTTGCTCAAACTAGGACACTTGTTCAAACGGCACTCGTTGTCTGCGACGTGGAATCTTTTATAGCGACTAACCTAATACCACCCACACCGTACCTCCCTACTCAGCGGTTCGCTATCATCCCGATTAATAGATGAGGGGTAGCTACCCCCTTCTATTACCCTAATCTTAATCCGTATTAGGCTATAATTGTAATCATTTTACACGTGTTATATAATGAGCTTTTCCTCGTATTTTCATTTATTTATCTGACTGTTTTCTTGGTGTTGCGCTCTCTATTCACAGTAGTGTGTAGAAAGTTTCTTCTTGCATCTTTTGGACTGTATTATGTCACTATATGTCAAAAAATGTTTACAAGTACTACAAGGGCCTTAGTGATGGAAGAGAAGCAGTTGAAGATGAACCGCGTTTAGGAAGACTTTCTACATCAACCAATGAAGAAAACATTATAGAAATGAAAGATATTGTTCTAAGTAATCGCCGATTTTGTATTAGATTTGTGTGTTAAATAATTCATGGTTGTTGCATCACGATAACGAAACACCGCAATAATTATTCTTCAATTTCCGTTCCATAAGCACGATATTAACAAGATATGACACCGTCTGACTTTCCCGTTTCCTCTATTGGAGAAATTACTTGGTGGACGCCGTTTTGAGTCCATAGACGGCATTCAAGAGTTCGCTGACCGCTTTGAAACAAAAGTGTATTGCAGTGGAAGGGGAATACTTTGAAGGGGACAAAATAAATTTGGATAAATAAATATTTTGTTTAATTTTAAAAAGTCACCGCACTTTTTGGCTATAGTAGTAAAGGGCTCAATCAACAGACAAATGTTTTAAACTTTATTAGACAAATAAAAAATGAATAAAATCTTACCTTGTGAGGCAGTGAGGAACGTATTTCCGTCAGCTGAAAATATTCCACAAAATACCTTTCCAGTACTGTTTTCTAACGTGCATTCCATCTCATTCGGCACATACTGATTACCTATTTTACATCTGGTTGATTTTGAGAAGTTTTCCTCTTTATACAACCCAGACTACAAATGAATATTCCTGCATAAAGTTATAGTTAACATTCACAATAATTTACTTCTCTGTTTCGTAACAAGGCAGATACATTATTCGTTTTACTAAATCGCCTCTTCGGCTCTAATAAACCGCAGGCTTGTTTTGTGAGTATAGAAAATTCGCTTTTCTGAAATAAGATTTCATTAGTTACAGTTCAACTTGTATCAGTGCAACTTACATCTAATATTGATGTATCCGGTTTATACTTAATTTTCGGCAGTCGTATATTGTTATACAAATCATCGGTTCCTAGTATTATTTGTCCGCTAGAATGAGTAATTAAATAATAATTAACCTTAATAGACAATTAATTAACCAAAGAAATGATATTGAGGTCTCATAAAAAATTGAAACATAAAATAAAAGAACTGAGCCTTACAGTAGGCACATCCTGATTTTTAGGGATTTATCACACATCATTTTTTTTTATTTGTAAATATAACAGGAAGGTTCATGACATGAAAACAAAGTTGTCTCAGTCAAAATCAATCAAACAAATAATATGCCAAACAATATTATTTTGGACTGCAAAGAAAGTAATTCTGTTAATTCGAGAGAAAAAAACGGAAGGGAGTAAACGGAAGAGAGGTCAAACAGATATGCAGGAGAAAACGAAGACAAGTTTTCGAAAGGGATATGGAGGAAATTCAAAGCAACTATAATCAAATGTAAATTTGAATTTTTACCGAGGTATTAGGATCGAAAAGAAAGGATACCAACTAAGAAACATTACGCAATATTTACATTACATTGCAACAATACTGCAATTACGACGAAGGAAAACTACTTATAAATGAAAGGGAAAATATAGAAAGTTGCATATATACGTTGTTGACTGTGGATGGGGTCTTCCTGTTCTTGACGGGAAAGCACATGTCGATGCCCTGAAGAGTCTAAACATCAAGAGATGAAACATGTGCCCTCCAATGGAAGGGATGGGTGGGGCCCGTTCCCAGTCAAGCAATCAACAAAATGTTCATTTAGGCAGAGACGCAGGTTGTTGTGTGTTGCACATGAGATTGTGGATTGGGTGTCTGATGACACTCAGCACTGTTGTCTCTTTCTATTCTAACACGGCATATATATATATATATATATATATATATATATATATATATATATATATATATATATATATATATATATATATATATATATATTATATATATATATATATATATATATATATATATATATATATATATATATATATATATATATATATATATATATATATATATATATATATATATATATATATATATATATATATATATATATATATATATATATATATATATATATATATATATATATATATATATATATATATATATATATATATATATATATATATATTATATATATATATATATATATATATATATATATATATATATATATATATATATATATATTATATATATATATATATATATATATATATATATATATATATATATATATATATATATATATATATATATAATGGATTAGTTCAGTGAATCAACAACAAGGTGATATTGTTATATAAAATTATTTATTCTTATCTCCGTACCTATGAAGTAATATTAGTTACAAAATAAACAATTATATTTGTGAATTCATTATATTGTTGAATTTTACTCTAGTTGGACTTCTTCATTGCTTTATATTCTAAGGATGAAATAATAGGCTTATGGAAGCTAAAATATGTTATAAATACTTTAGATTCAAGTTTATTTAAATATCTAAAAAAAAAAATCCGTCAAGCGTTGTTCCTTATTTCGTCGTGCTCTCATTTGGATAATTTGACATGATTAAATGAAATGTCGATTTCAAATACATTGATTACATGCAAAACGTACCTGATGACGACTGGAGCCGAGTATACACGATTCAGTGCGTCACCGACCTGAGCGCGCT
The DNA here is from genome assembly GCA_031761425.1 of Cosmopolites sordidus. Taxonomy (NCBI): domain Eukaryota; kingdom Metazoa; phylum Arthropoda; class Insecta; order Coleoptera; family Curculionidae; genus Cosmopolites; species Cosmopolites sordidus. The sequence goes on from JARFXV010000012.1 coordinate 796,034, forward strand.
TCATCTCGAGTAGCGCCGAGTAGATCCGATTCAACGTCACCTATCCGAGCGTGACGGTTCACTTACGTTCACTCCTCAGCAAAAACGCGCATAAAAAAGTTTTCACTTCAAAAAGCTGAAATATGCAAGGAATGGCTGAAAATTAAAGTAGAAGAAAAAAAACTGTACTTCGACAGGGTTGATCGTTTTTGTTACTCTGACTCAACTATCACAGACAAACATGGAATGGAAGTGGAGGTTAAGGCCGGAATAGCAAAAGGAAATAATTGTGCAGCGATGTTGCAGAAACTCCTGAGAAACAAGAATATATCAAAAAAAGCCAAAGTTAGAGTTTAGAAGACAATAATGATACCAGCTGTAATATATGCCGCGGAGACCTGGACCTTACCAATAACAGTAAAGAATGTTGTGAGCTGTGAGCAGTAAAGAATGAGTGAGAATGTGCTGAGAAGAATATACGGTGGTATCGAGGAGGAAAATCAGTGGAGAAGGACCAATGAGAAAATAATAACGGAATTTGGAGTACCCTCAATAACGCGGATCATCAGAGCATGGCGAATAGCCTGGATAGGACATATACCAGGAAGGCTACCAGAAAGCAGACTAACAAAACAGGTTATGGGCAGGAGGAGAGGCGAGGGAAGAATGAAGAGAGGAAGACCGAGGAGAAAGTGGCTACAGGAGGTGGGTGAGGATTTAGCCAGAATGTGTGTGACACAGTTTGAAAGAAGGGCAGATTGTAAACCAAGCCAAAGGCCTTAAAGGCATGTAGAGCTGTACATATAATCCTGTTAATCCTTTCAGTTTAACAAGTGATTTTGTTTGTTGAAAATGGCTCAGAAGCGAAAAAAGATTCCAGTACCAGTGAGGAGGAAAATAGTGGCATTGTACACAGTGGTTCAAAGAATTATTAATGTTTGGTTGCGCTGCAGAAAATTTGGTAGGCGGAGTAGAAATGTGGGATCGGTCTTAAACGATAGTTCGGCTCAGGAAAACTTAGTCACCATGCAACGATACACCGGAGAAGAGAGCTCGTTTTGTATGCGCGAGTATTACCGCAACAACAATTTCGCCACTATTGCGCACCGTAGATTTCAATAACATTTAAATTTGCACGATGTTCAGTAATGTCCAAGCCTTCCGTTATTATGCAATGGGTTGGTGGGTTTGAGGAAATTAGATCAACGTTAAACAAACGTGTCCCCAGTCGTCGAAGGTCAGCGAAAACCGACGAAAACATGACAGAGCGTCCGTGCGCCAACAACCAAACTTATCGACTCGAAAACGCGCAGCTGCTTTAAATGTGACGAGATCGTCGATGCTTCGAATCCTTCACAAAGAGGCACTCGTACAAGATTCAATTAGTGCAAAAATTGAAGCCGACGGACCCCGCTGATGGACTTATTCGCTAACGAAATGACGAACCGATCTCCAGAGACGACAACATCTTATTCTCCGATGAGGATCTCATTTCCACCTTAATGGCCATATCAATAATCAAAATTGTCTACTACTGGTGTGAAAACCCAGTAAAAAGAAACATAAAACGCCTCTGCGTAGCCCGAAGTTCACAGTTTGGGCTACAATGTCAGCATCCGGAATATTGGACCCGTTTAATTTCGAAGACCACCAAGGCCGCGCAGTAACACTAAATTCTCAGCGTTATGTCGACATGCTTCAAACTTTTTTCACTTCTGCTCTTCAAGAATTTGAAGTATACACTCAGGACACTTGGTTCCAACAGAACGGATCCACCTGCCACACTTTCAATCTGTCTTTGTTTGTCGTTCAGGCGCTTTTTCCGGGTAAATTAATTTCTCGAAGAGGAGATATTCAGTATTCGTGAAGTCACAATTAAGAGCAAGGATCATCTAAAAGATATAATTTTTGACATATGGAACAGTTACCCACAGATATTACACAAAAAATTAGTAGAATCAATGTCTGGACATTTTGAATATCTAGATGTCATTCATGCTAAGGGAATGAACATAATATTAAATAAATTATATGCCAATGGATTTTTTTTAATTACTACTATTATAAAAACTACTATGATTTTCGATAAAAAATGTAAAAATGATAAAAATGTAATTAAAATCAGAGCCAGAGCTTTTACCACTTTACTTTCACTCTATTGATCAGGCACCATTAGCCCGAATGCCTAATGGCTGTCCACGAGGGTACTGCTATCTATTGTGATATTGTATCATGGACAACTCGTTCCATTCTTCAAATAACGCATGTCACTAGAGTTTTCATTACGAAGATGATATCTAGGATGATTTTTTAGTGCATCCGAACAACCAAATTAGATACCTTGAAACTATTAGATATATGACCAAACAAAAATAAAACACATTGGTTGTGAAAAAAATCATGTTAAAATCAAGTGACCAGAGATTTATTCAACCCGAACGAACCGTTTGTATAAGTTCCTTGGGTGCATAACAAAAATAAATACTGATCACTTATAAGAATATATTGATAAAGTTCATGCAAGTAGCGCAGAAGAGCGAAAAATTTCGGGACTTTCGAAAATTTTACGACGTTTAAACCATCAAAATAATTTGTAGCTGAAAAATCCAAAAGCTTGAAGGGTATACCATTTCAACACATGTGACACTACACAGGAAAGATGGTTTGAAATAACTAATTCCTTGCCTACATATTCTCGTAAGCAATTTCTTGGATGTATTCTCGTTTTAAATGACAACCACTGATAGCCTTTGATTTGACACTGCTGGACAATTTCAAGAGCTATAATTAATTTCATCTTCAACTGATTAAAACCCATAATTATGCGAGAACTTGAGTGAAATGTTTAAGAAATAGGTGGCCATTTGTAGATAAGCACAAGACAATCATTCCAATATTATTTTTTATAACAAATGGTAACTACACAATTTTTGAATTAAATCTAAGAGGCTATTTCAAAGTAAACATTAAATTTCATTAAAAATAAGAACATTTTGTTGAAAAACCAATATACAATAAGCCAGTGTTTCATCTTAAGGAAGGAATCATGCCCAAGTGTAATACTTAATGGACATCAACTCCCCCAAGCAGACTGTGCAAAAAATTATCTTGGAATGAGACTTGACTGAAGGCTTGACATTCAAAATAAGAAAATGTTGTTGAAAGACCATATACAATAAGACAGAGTGTTGTTTTTAAAAGATCTTTCAGTGAATGAGTTCTAGACACTAATTTAAAGAAATCTTTGCCTTAATCTCTCTTATAAACAAGCATAAATAATCCATAAACTACATATTATATAATCCTTATCATAATAAGTATAAAACATAAGTCCGATTAAATTTTTGAACCAGTTTAACAAAAATACACATTTATTTATTCAAATATCTGAAATATTTATTTGTTATTTCAAGACAATAGTATTCTAATCAAAATGGATAAGTAAATTCTGAGCTTTTTTTATTAAATTGTATATTATATATAATATGAACAAATCAAAAATCAGTTTTAAGAATCCACTAAATGTATATTTATGTAAACTCAAGCTACACTATTTTGACAGGTTAGAATAAACATAGATAGGCAAATAATTTAATATTTAAGTATTAGATAAGCAAATTATAATTATTCTGCATAAACTAATTAACTAAATAACCTGTGAGTTATAACAAAAAAATAATAACAATATACCTGCTTATAAGATTATGAAGCATATCGACAAATGATTGCTCATTTGGATCGGAGTCTGACTCAATAGAATCGGAATCCTCCGACGTGTCTTCAATTCTAGATACAGAATCATCATCATCGTCTATCATCATAATCATCCTTCTAGAATTACGAGCACCCATAAAATGTTCGAAAAGACGTAAATTTGCCCTTGAGGTTATACAGCTATGGTTACCCGATCACAGATTCTTGAAATAAACAGAAACGTTGGCCTTAATTTACTTATTCTTCAATTGTTGGTCCAATTTTTAAATAAAAACACACCCCAATAATGATTTCTTTATCATTTCTTCGATTCAACAGCTGTGTTTTGATTTTGCACACTGCTCACACTTGGAACGTCACTTCTTCAAAATATTTATATAGACTAGCGGCATCTATATTAGAAAAACTAGATTGAGTATCTTAAACATTTAGATATCTTTAAAATTCAGGACTAGTTTAATATAAAACCTCCTATTCATCAGGTGATTAACGGAAAATAAGAAAAAAAAAACAAACATAAACATTAACAAACAAATATAAAAATAACATAATGACCCAAAATACATTGTGCAAAAGGCTAGTGAAAGAAGATTTTAATAAAACTTGCAAAGAAATGGCTCTATACTTGCTTGGAAAAATTCTAGTTAGAAAACTAGACACTGGCACAATCCTCAAAGGAAGAATAGTTGAAACTGAATGCTATTTAGGCAATGAAGATAAGGCATCAAAATCGTACAACGGCAGGTGACTATCAGTATACTAATAAAATTACTAATTATGATATAAACAAAATAGAATTGACATATACTTTTGTATTGTTGGTTGCTAACCAAAGTCTTGTAATATGATTTCAAAGGTCAAGTAAATATATTCTCATATAAAAATATAAATACAAATAAATAATTCTTTGTCCTGACTGAACTATACTTGCGAGTTATCTTATCGTCGTTTAGAACTCATTTTATTAATATTATCGGTATTTTGCTTTCGACAGATTAAGCTTTTATTGCATTACAATAAAATATAATCATGGATATAGTAAAAGTCCCTGTAGACACTTTTAAAAGTGTATTAAACAGTTCATTCAAAGGTAAAGAACCGTGGCAAATAGTGTCTCTTACTACCGGTAGTGTGTTATTTCTGGTTTGGTTACATGATTTTGTGGATCGAGATGAGAGCCTCATCGTTAGAGGTAAAAAAACATTGTTTCGATTAGCTAGATATATTCCAGCGATAAGAGATAAAGTAGACCAAGAATTAAGTTCTATCAATAAGGGATTTCAAGATGATGTTGTAAAGAGAACAGGTCATTTACAGTATATAATAAGTCTACCTGCAAAGGGCTTAGCAAAGGCAGATATTTTATCAACTTTGGACAAGAATTTATCTTTAAATGAAGAAACATGGAAATCAGGACACTCTTCTGGAGCTGTTTATGCCCACAATGAGGCAGTATTGGATTTGGTTGCTGAAACTTTTAAACTATCATCATACACAAATCCTTTACATCCAGATCTATTTCCTGGTAAGTTTTTGGCTATTGTTATAATCTAGCATAATATATAAATTGATTTCTACAACATATTTTTGTTTAAATGATACTTTTCAATTTTATTTCATATTAGAAATATTTTCGATAGATATATACTTGATCATTAATTTGCAAGTTGTTCAGATTTATCTATTATAATGTTGATTATCTCTATTATGTAATTAAATTCCAGAAAGTGACTTATTACTATATATTATATGCTTTATTGCTTTTAAATAATAAAAAAAAATCCTATCAATTCGCCCACATATTCATAAAGAATATGTTTAAGATAGATCTGAAATATATGTAAAAATAGTTGTTTACCACAAATTTGAAAATATTTTAGTCTAAACAATTATTTTTATATGTTAATAAATATTCTCTCGCGAGGCTATCAAAAATAGTTTTGTTGCAAATTAAAATATTCCTTTTTAAAAATATATTTTACTGATTATTGACTCATTCAATATGATTTATAATTTGTGACATTAAAAATTGCGGAAAAATGCGATGACACCTAGAATGTGATTTTAATAGAAAATGATAAGAAAGTAATGCAATGCTACATGGAATGCAATTTTAATAAGACAATACCTAAACTATTCAAATTAAATAATACGAATTTTTACTTTGTTATCACTTATTTGAAGATTTACTTTATTATTTATATAAAGAGGGTGTCAACGTCAAGCGGGTTCCTGGTGAAAGTCTAGGTTATATCAGTTCTAGCAAAAATAAATAAAAAATTCATGTCACCGTGTCAAAGTGATAATAGGCATATTTTTGAAGATCTTGAAATTCGACTCCCTAAATATCCATGCCATTAATCGCAATCACAAATCAAACAATGAACGTTATTAATTTAGTAATAAAAAAAAGTTTAATTGAGTGGGGGTTTAAAAAATTGTCAGCTAACTTTGACACTTCTTTAAATAAGTACACTACCCTGGGCAAGTTATTTCAAAAGATGGCCCATTTAGTCAATATTTCAAAATGGTACAACTTTTCTTTCCACAAAAAATATTATTGCTTATTTTTTTTCAAAAGGACCACATTTCAAAAAACTCATACCATGATAAAAATACTTTTGTGTGCTCAAAAATGGACCAGTGTAAGTGAGATGGACAGATGTGATGCTGTTCGACGACAAATTAGAGAAAGACAGATTAACATTCAACTTTAAGATGGCCCATTTAGTAAAGATTTTAAAATTATACAATTGCCATTTTTCTTTCCACAAAAAATATTTTGCCTTTTTTTTTGCAAAAGAACCTTATTTCAATAAAAACTTAATCCAAAGACAATGTGAGTGAGTCAAATTAATAATTGGTCTATTATTTCTATTAAGATAAAACTTAATTAAAATGAAATGAAAGGAATTATTATAATATTTTTATTTATGACACTAAAGTAAATACTCTAACTGTTTGCCTTGGGCACAAATACATGCTCTGAATCGCCTCAGAAAAGATCTTTTCACCAGTCGTGCGAATTTCCTTGCATTTATTTCTTCTGCTGTTTCAACAATTCTGTGACGCAGTTCGACTAGATATTGTATTGGTTTGGAATACACTTTTTCTTTTATGCAGCCCCAATAAAAGAAATCAAATGAGTTTAGATCCGGAGAACTAGGAGGCCACTCAATTGAACCACGGCACCCAATCCACCTTTCGGGATACTCACTTAAAATAATCCTGTACAGGGCGAGCATAATGCGCTGGGCAATCATCTTGTTGAAACCACATTTCTCTGTAAGTCTGCAAATCGTTTTGGGGAAAATAGTAGTTGGTTGGTAGCCGAGTAGTTGGCGCCATTGAAAGTTGCAGGCAGCTCAAATAGTCCAATTATTTGTCCGTTTAATAATCTGGTCCACATATTAACTTTAAATTGATACTGGGACCAGTCTTCAAGCATTAAATGCGGGTTTTCCATGTGCCAACTATTTTAGTTATGCAAATTTAAATAACCAAATGTTTTGAAATTGCGGATCTTAACGTTTTCTCGTCAACATTGTTCTGCAAAAATCGACTCTGGGAGTGTAGTCACGAGGTACCAAAATGTATACACGTTGCACATAATACGAGTGATATTCGTATCGTTTTAAAATTCGATGAGCAATACTTTTCAGTATTCCAGTGTTTCTTTCAATCGCACGTATCGTAAGTGTCGGGGTCATTTTGGATTTCATTTAAAACCGCATCGTCGTCGTGCCCTCGAGGTCTTCCACCTGCTGTACGAGCACTAAGCAATCGTCCTTGCGAGTATTATATGAGTACAATCATGAACACGCGGTGATCTGGGTAACGCTCCGCATTGGGGTACCTCTATCGATACAATCTGGCTGCGGCAGAGGCATTACAACGGTAATCACCGTACATAAGATGCATGTTCGCATATTCTCTAAGTGTGTACAAAAACGACATGTCGCAAAACGGGTTAGTATTGCTAGATACTAACTAACACAGTATGCACAACCCAAACAAACAAAGCCAAAGTCTTCAAAACAAATTCAATATCAAGTCCAGGGTAACACAAGCCTAAATCGTCAGTACGAAAGTTACACGATTACGAGAAGATGCGCAGTAAACGAAGAAACGTAGCGACTGAATGATAAAAAAACAATAGGCCACTATAGCGTATCGACGTCACTATCGTTCTCGCTCACTCTAAAAGTTGAATGTCAATCTGTCTCTCTCTAATTCGTCGTTGAACAGCGTCACTATCTATCTCACTACTCTATCACATCTATCCATCCCACTTACACTGGTGAAGACCATTTTTGAGCATACAGAAGTATTATTTTATCATGGTATGAGTTTTTTGAAATGTGCCAAAAATATTGCAAAAAAATAAGCAATATTTTTTGTGGAAAGAAAAGTGCCAATTGTTGTACCATTTTGAAATCTTGACTAAATGGGCCATATTTTGAAATAACTTGCCCACGGTAGTGTAATACATTTTTTTAAGATGAAATGTCAAAGTTTGCTGACAATTTTTTAAATCACGACTCAATAAATTTTTTCTTTACTAAATTAACAACGTTCATTGTTTGATTTGTAGCTGCGATTAATAGCATGGCTAATTAGGATCAGGTTATAAAAAATAACACTGAAAGGTTGGGAAATTTGTGATCACAGCAAAGATATAGCCTTGGGTATCGAATTTCAAGATTTTCGGTGACACGGTAATATGGATTATTATTTCTTATTTTTGCCAGAACTGGTATAACCTGGACATGGCTTTTCGCCCGGCACCAACTTTATATATATATATATATATATATATATATATATATATATATATATATATATATATATATATCGAACATCGACTCAGACCACTACCTAAGACGAATCAAAGTCAAGTTAATTCCAAGGAGAAATCATCAGAAGAAGGTACACCTACAGAAATTTGACACGAAAAAGATCAAGGCCTCCAACATAACAGAGGAATGGGAAAAGGAACAGGCAGATACATGGGAAAAATTACACAAATCACACAAAAAAATCACACAAAAAAAAATTAAAATTACACAAGAAAAAGAACACAAAACACTATTGGTGGGACTCAGAATGCGAAAGTGCATTGCAGCGACGCAAACGAGCATTTCAGGAGTACAACACTAAAAAATCTCCAGAAAGTCAACAGCTTTTTGACGAGACTAGAAAACAAACCGCAAAAGTTATTAGGCAAACTAAGAGTAAGTGCACGAAGGAACAACTGGACTTTATACAGGAATTTCCGCAATTTAACACAAGAGACTTTTATAGGACTTTTGCAAGAGAAATCCATGGATACACACCACAAAATCTTTGCTTCAGAAAGCGGAATGGGAGACTAGCGCTAACCAATTCGGAGAATTGTCAGGAGCTGGCACAGTATTTCTCTAATTTCCTCAATTACCCCGAACGAGACACAAGATTTCCCAAGGAAAATTGTATCCATACCCACTCCAACCAACCATATCCATAACCAACACAGGAAGAAATCCACAAGCAAATAAAATACGCAACGCAAACTAAAGAATAACAGGTCATCCGGTGAAGATGGTATCACCGCGGAACTATTGAAAAACCTTGGACCAAACTCACTGCAGGAACTCACGCAAATTATCACGAACATCTGGCAAACAGAAGAATTACAGTGTTACAAACTACAAAATTACAATGTGTTCTTATCCACCCGCTGCATAAGAAACGAGATAGAACAGATGTGAACAACTACAGAGGAATCTCCTTACTACAAGTCACTTACAAATTCCTCTCAGCATGATCAAATTCCTCTCCAGAGAACACAAGAACAACTAGAACACAAAATTGGCGAGTAGGCTTTCGCCGTGGTCGCTCATGCACTGAACAAAACTCTTTAACTTTAAAACGAATTCTGAAATATAAAGCTATCAGGAACGTTCCAGTCATCTGCACGTTCATGGACTTCAAGAAGGTATACGACTGTATCGACCAAAAATCTCTGTTCAACATCCTAGAAGAACAAGGACTCGACCCTAAAACACTACGATTGATCAAGCAGACACTGACAAACACAACCTCTAAAGTGAAATTTATGGGAGAAATTTCCGTCCCTTTCCTGATTAAAACCGGAGTACGCCAAGGAGATGGGTTATTATTACTCCTCTTCAACCTGGTCCTGGTCTCCTTGGGGGTGAACTTGTCTTTGATTCGGGTTAGGTAGTGGTCTGAGTCAATGTTTGCGGACTTAGACATTTTGGATCTCTCTTTGTTGTGGGTATGAGATCGCAACGTGGTCTCTCTGGAATTCCCCAATCTGTTGTATAGGCGATCTCCATGTTTTCTGTTTTCGTGGAGATTTTCTTAGGGATGTTGACATGATCTTCAGGTTATTCTGTTGGTAAATGTGATCGGGGAATTTGCCTACGGTTTTCTGATTGATTTTTTTCTCTATCGATTTGTGCGTTAAAGTCGCCCGTAAAATTTTGATCTCATCCTTTGGTACCTTTGCCATTTTGCCATTGCCCAGAATTTCTCTATAGACTTGGGGGTCTTGGGGGTTCCCGTTTGTGGGGGCATGTACGTTGATTATGGTGTATTTTTTATTGGCGCACTGTATGCGCATTGCCGTTAGTCTATTGTTATGGAGATGATTTCCGATTGATATGGAGGTGATGTAATAGAGTTAACTATTCCTTTGCGTTCAACAAAGGCCATGCCCAGAATCGGAGCGCCCCTGGCGACTCGTTTGTCTGTCCTGTTTTTGAATATGCGATAGTTCCCGTCGTCCACCGTGTCCTCATCCGTGATGCGTGTTTCTTGTAGAGCAAGCACAAGTATCTTTTACCTGTCAAGTTCCGAAGTTCCGTGTGAAGTTTTCCTGGTTGGATCAGCGTGTTAATGTTGAAGGTGTCAATGTAAATTTGACGGAAAGCTCCGACTTTCTTTGAGATCGTGAATGTCCAGGTTTCCCAGAATCCGAGTACCTGGTTGCCACCTGTCGACAGGTGGATTGGTTACCACCTGGGGTATCATTGTTATTAGTTACACGAGTCTTGGTTGCTTGTAAGCTTATAGGTCCAGTGTTTCCACTGGGAAAACAGAACAGCCTCACTCTCTGGGTTTTTTCTGCCAGAGCTCTGTTAGCCGTCTGTTCCCGAAATAAATGTTCAAGTTCAGCCGTTGTCCGCTTACTGCGACGTTGACGAAGGGTTGGAGCTTTAGGAACCTATATACCAGGTGTCCCATTAAGGATGGATCGCGGCCGTATCTTGAAAACTATTTATCCCACAGCTTTGGGGGAAAAAATATTATAGTAACACTGACTGCCACCTGTCTTATCACCTGTTTCCGCTTTGACGTTGATTTTTTAGGAGGGACACACCCTATATATATATATATATATATATATATATATATATATATATATATATATATATATATATATATATATATATATATATATATATATATATATATATATATATATAACTATAATAAACTTATTGTATTAAATATTAACGTAAAAACAATTTTGTTCTTATATTTATTCTAGTAATAAACTAATTTATCAATTACAGGATTATGCAAAATGGAAGCGGAAATTATCCGAATTGTATGCAATCTTTTTCACGGAGATGACAATAGCTGTGGTACCATGACATCAGGAGGTACTGAATCAATCATGATGGCTTGTAAAGCTTATCGAGATTATGCCAGAGAAACGAGAGGCATTAGAAGACCGGAAATGGTAAGTGAAATAAATGGGAGATCATTTTTTATATACCAATCCAGTAAATGAAACAATCATTTATTAAGCGTGCGTTGAAATTTGATAAAGTTTAATTATGCCAGTAACAATTACACTCTGTCAGTTCTATTTAGCCAAATGTGAGATACGATGGCATTTTCGTCAATCATGGTTTTGGAACGCTTAATCTTTTATGATTTTGATCGTTGATCTAAAGTAAAAGGTTTCACAATCTCCCTCATAAAAAGTTGAATATTATAGAAAATCGTTTCTTCTATTGGAACCTTCGGTGTGAAGAAATTTACCACTAAACACTACATCACTTTATTTAAGTTATCGACGCGCATTTCGTTAACCATGTTGACATCATCAGAATATTAAATCATCTCCCCAGATGTTGCTAACATGGTTAGCGAAACGCGCGTCGCGTAGGTAAACAGAAACTGATTTTGTGTTTAGTGGGAAATCTCTTCGAGTTTAGTATTAAAGAAAATGTATCACGTTAGGTTTTACAGCAAATATCAGAGTAACGAAAACATGTGTAACTCGGGCTCCCTCACAGCTGATTTTTATGTTTTAGCGCGACCTATACATAGTAGAAAATGTTTGTCGGGTTGTTTAAACAGTCGACCTACATGTAAGGCAAGAGGCATATTTGGGTTAAGCAAAGCGCAACACTGACCCATACAATTTGTTCCGACTAATGCAACTCCAATGTAACAAACATCGTGAAACGATCTGCAGATACGTGGCTAATATCAACATTGCAGCACAAGTGCACACAGTGTTTTGACCATGAAGTTAGTCTCGACCAATATCTTCCATCATATCTAAATGCTAAAAACTTAGCGAATTTTCTCTGGACATCTTCTAGTTGTAATTTGTATGTTATACAAAGGGTTCTATACTACAGCACCATACTCTAACTTTGATCTCACATAACTACCATACAGAGTTTTAAATGTACTTATATTCACGAAATCTGGCGGGTTCCGAAAGATGAATCCTAACATCCTCATTGCTTCGCTCTGAATGTGGTTGATGTTAAGTGAAAATCCTACTCCGTTCAATAATCGCACCATTCAAGTTGTAACTAAAATGCGTGAGATTCTTGATATTAGCAAATGACATGATATGCAACACTTGCCAAAGCTCGGCGGTAATTTGTTGATGTTGCTCGTCAATATCCTTCTGCAACATAAAGCAGTTTGTGGTGTTATTTATATTTCCTTATAGTTTGAGATCATCTGGGTACATTAAAATATTGCTTGAAATATTTGTTACTATATAATTGATGAATAGTGCGAAAATAAGAGGAGCAAGATTACTGCCCTGTGGGGCTTCGTGGTGGTAAATTGAAACGATCTATAATCTCGTACTACCCGATCGCTTAAATATGATTCAAATAAAAGTATAAGTTTGTTGCTGAATCCAAAACTTGCTAATTTATGCATCATGATAAAAGTTATCTCCTCGATCAAACGCCTTGGAGAAGTCGGTTAGACCGTATCGACCTGTCCACCATCATCCAAAGCTTGACCAGCAAACTGTGCCAAACAAACCAGATTAGCAAAAAATTTTAAACCGTTACATATATATATATATATATATATATATATATATATATATATATATATATATATATATATATATATATATATATATATATGTAACGGTTGAAATGTTGAAGGCTTGTGGTCGAACTCTACATAAAATACTGGCAAAATTGTACTCAAAATGCCTCAAAGATCAAAAAATACCCAGTCTATGGAAAATGCTGAAGTGATTCTTCTTCATAAGAACGGAGCACAGGAAGATTTAAAAAACTATCGCCCAATAAGTCTCCTATCGGTCATGTACAAAGTTTTCACTAAAATAATATCTAAAAGAATATTAAGAACACTGAATGACGCACAACCAAGAGAGCAGGCAGGATTCAGAAGTGGATTCAGTACAATGGACCATATCCAGGTTGTCCAACAGATCATAGAAAAGCACAATGAATACACCATGCCACTGTGCACTGTGGCTTTTATTGACTATGAAAAGGCATTTGATTCAGTATCAACACAGGCCATAATGGATGCACTGATTAACCAAGGGATAGACAGAGCCAATGTGAACCTACTGAGAGCCATGTATGAGGAAACTACAACTACAGTTCACATGGATGACTTTGAAGTTAAAATCAACGTAGAACGTGGTGTACGGCAGGGTGACTCAATATCGCCTGTTCTTTTCTCAGCCTGCCTTGAAGAGGTATTTCGTAATCTGGATTAGGAACAGCAGGGAATAAAAATCAATGGTGCATATCTAAGTCATCTTAGATTCGCGGATGATATCGTTCTCCTTTCACAAGACCCAGATTAGCTACAAGAACACATACGAGAGCTGCAAGATTTAGAGGGTGTGGACCACTACATATATCTTGGGCAAAGGATTTCAATGGAGGGTGATACCGCTCGGGAGGTGGAACGGTGAGTTAAGTGTGGCTGGCGGGCATTTGGCCGGCTCAATATAGTGTTTAAGAGCAAATTCCCACTTTGTCTGAAGAAAAAGGTTTTTAATCAGTGCGTGCTGCCTGTTTTGACATATGGAAGTGAAACATGGACACTCACATCACAATCAGTTCAAAAGCTTCGGGTTGCACAGAGGGGAGTGGAAAGGTGTATGCTTGGCATTACAAGGCGGGACAGAAATGGATATATGGATCAGTGAACAAACGAAGGTATGTGACATCATTGGAAAGGCGAAAGAATTGAAATGGAAGTGGGCAGGTCATATAGCGAGACGATGCGACGACAGATGGACCAAAGCAATTCGGGAATGGATACCGCTTGATCATAAAAGCCCGCGAAGAAGGTCGAAAACACGATGGACGGATGACATCATCAAGTATATTGGACCCGAATGGCAGAGGAAAGCTCAGGACCGTGCGAGTTGGAAGCATGCTGGGGAGGCCTTCATCCTGCAGTGGATCGACAATGGCTGAATGATGATATATATTGGCGAAACGTCGTGGCTCTTCACAGAATCAACGGATCGACACCCGGAATGATTTAGAAACATATATTCGATTGAATTGTGAATATTCGATTTGGTCGTCGGCGTGGAAGCGTGGCCGGGATATCCCCATGATTTTCGATCGTAATAAAACCATTTTTCGTCCCTAATGACAATGCGATACAGAAATCCCTTCTGTTTTTGCCTTTCACGCAACTGTTCACAAGCAAACAAATGGCGTTCAACATCTCTCGATTTCAACTCGTATGGCACCCGATATCCTTATTTCTGGGTTATTCCCAGGTCTTTGAGGCTTTTTGAAATTGCTTGTTGAGTCACTTTTGTCAATTCTTCTTGGCTTTGACATGCGTCTTCATTAAGCAATGCCTCTCATTCTTCATCTTCAAAAACTTTCGCTCTTCCACTGCTATGTCGGTCTTCGACGTGAAAATCACCGCTCTTGAAGCGTGAACTTACTAACTTACGATAAGTTCTTTCACTCATAGCGACCTCGCCATAAGTGTCTGATAGAGTTCGGTGAGCCTCAGCCGCATATTTCTTCATATTAAAGAGATAAATTAACACCTCCCGCAAATGACGAGAATTTTGCTCATAAACTGACATTTTTAATCGCGAATAATGCTTTGGGGTTATGTTTACAAAATCCCCAGAGGTATTGCTAACGCCATCTATAGGAAAACGGTGGGAGCAAAGTTGTATACCTTTTAATATGGATTAAAATTGTTTTAACTCTTAAACAAAATAAACTTGTGTACAGTATCAAAATACGACATTACTACATACTATATTGGCAGGCTAAATTTATATGATAATATTAATTTTAAAATATCGTACAAAATACGCACCCAAAAAACTTGTGAATAATCGAAATATTTTCTCCATATCTCAAATATTTCAGAATTGTCGTTGTCATATACAGTCAAAGTTCCTTATTCGGGGGGGATAGAATGATACGGTACGGGCATATGTTCCATAGTTAAAGAATTTAATATTTTTTTCTTGTTTTCTACAATTTGCATTTTAAAAACAAGACCATAGATGGATCAATTTATATGATGAAATCACAAAGCTCATTTGCCATTCGAAAACCTTCACTCAGGTTTTTTAAGTTTAATGTCACCTTTTCAGTGCCCATTGAGACTTCCACTTCAATAGAATGGAGATTAAGCATTTCCTTAATTAAACAACCCTTGAATATCACCTGATTCAATCTGTTCGAAACTATATCGTCCTATGCCATTCGCAACATGAGCAATGTTTTCAGTTAATATTTGAATTTGCACGGATTCTTCATCATTACCGACAATTAGATCAGGCCATATTTTTTTCCAGCATGATTTCAATATGCTTCAGCTCTTATAATGATTATTTTATTGTTAACAATGCACTTTCCTATGTCAATTTTTTTTCTGCATTGCATAACATTCATATCAGAACCACATTCCACGGTGTCCAGTATGATTTTAAAGGTTTGTCTAATATAATAGAGCTTAAAGGACTGGATTATTTCTTGGTCCTTAGGTTGGTATAAGGCCATTGGAGTGATCTGGAGCAGTCATAGAAGCAAGCATAGAGCAAAACAAGAACTTTCTTGAAATAATATAAATTATTTTTCTTTAAATAAGTTTCAACTTCAGGAACAACACAATCCCGGAACCAATCACACAAAACGATACTTGTTTTCTGATAGAATGATACGAGCTTTCTTGTTTGAATGCTAAAATACTGGTAACTCTATATTTTGCTGCAACTATTGACTTTTCACTATTGGATATAAAACATTTTTGAATAACATTATTTTCCAAAACGGGACCGTTTTACATTAAACACTTGTTCAGGTTTGTATCCACCATCAGCAGTTAACTTTGAAAACTCGTTTGGATATGTTGCTGATACGTCTTTTTTCCATATAGTAACTAATTTTTGTTTGCTTTTACTCAACATTATAAATCGCAGAAGAGTTCACTCGAAATTATTGCGACGAATGACAAGTTGAAGCAATAAAACAAAGGATTCGGCACCGATCGTGCCAAGACGACTTTTATCGAAAGCCCTAGCGTCACGCATTACCCGGTGGCACGTACGGCAGCAGCGACTTATTTGTCAAAGAACTTTCGGCCAAGTGAGAATAAGACTTATTTGTTTATAAATACTTTGATACTTGTTTGTTTTGAAAGATAACTGGTAAATATATACATATTATTCTAAAAATACAATATGTATCGTTAGTTTTGGATCACCGAATAAAGAAATTTTCAGCCCCGAATACAAGAACTGGTCACCATTTTTTATTCCAACTTTGACTGTATTTTACTTCAGTCATAAAGATTTTATAAAAAGGAGAGAGAATTTGTCAGAGAGATGATCGAGGATTATATTGACGAGGGTAGTATATTGACTGGCTTAATTTATATCAATTTATATCAAAATATTAGTTTAAAAATATCGTACAAAAAAACGCACATAAAAAAATTGAGTTACACAGATATTTTCTCCGTACCTCAAATATTTCAATATATATAGGGTAGAATCGCGTTTTAGATTTGTAGACTTTGTAAAATCTCGACGTTTAGGCTTCCACTTTGAAGCCATTATCAAGAGAATAGTTTTCATTTTTCTTTTCTAGTTGTGAACTCTGGGGAGTAACCAGATTAAAGCCTCGGCGCAAATCAACTAGATTCTCTTGATAATGGCTTCAAAGTGGAAATCGAAATGTCGAGATTTTACACATCTAAAACGCGATTCTACCCGAGAACCTAGTAATTCTAACATTACCGACCGCGGAAGCCTTGCCGAACATATATATATATATATATATATATATATATATATATATATATATATATATATATATATATATATATATATATATATATATATATATAATTTATTTCTTTTGTTTTTTAGGTGGTACCTGTTACAGCCCATTCAGCCTTTGATAAATCCTGTTTATACTTAGGCATAAAAATGAGACATATTCCCTTAGATCCACAAACCTGTCAAGTAAACCTTAAAGCAATGAAAAGAGCTATTAATAGAAACACAATCATGCTGGTCGGATCTGCTCCCAATTATCCGTATGGAACCGTAGACGATATCGGCGAAATTTCAAAACTAGGCGTCAAGTACAATATTCCCGTTCACGTGGACTCTTGCTTAGGAGGATTGTTAACGGTATTCATGGAGCAGGCGGGTTATCCCCCACCAGTTACTGATTTTAGACTTAAAGGTGTTACGAGTATCTCAGCTGATACACATAAATACGGCTTCGCTCCAAAAGGAACTTCAGTGGTTTTATATCGTGAATCTAAATTCAGACATCACCAATATACGGTCACCACCGATTGGCTTGGTGGTGTATATGGATCACCTACTGTAAGCGGAAGCAGGGCGGGCGGAAACATAGCTACTTGTTGGGCAACGTTACTTCATTACGGTTTGGAAGGATACGTCAGTGCCACAAGGGATATCGTCCATACAGCCAGATATATTGAAAAAGGCCTAAGACGTTTGAAAGGAATTTTCATCTTCGGTCAGCCAGCAACGAGCGTTGTAGCCCTAGGCAGCAATGATTTTGATATTTATCGTTTATCAGACGGGTTGTACAAACTAGGATGGAACCTGAACCCTTTACAATACCCACCTGGCATCCATATATGCGTTACCTTGATGCATACGAAAGATGGTGTGGCTGATAGATTTTTGAATGACGTGAAGCAGTGTTTGGCTGAGATAATGAAGGATCCTTCATTGCCAGTAGAAGGAAAAATGGCCCTGTATGGTACAGCTCAACAGTTGCCTGACAGATCGATTGTGTCAGATTTAACAAAATATTTCTTAGATTCGCTATACTACATTCCTAATTTGAAGGAACTTCAGAAGGAACGAGCTAACTAAATGCATGTTTATTTAATTCCAATTTACATTCTTTTTTCATCCATCTTTTTTACTCTATGTTGTTATATGGTAAAGTACTTAACAGATAGTTATATAAGAGAAATCCCCTATACACGTTATATAAATATATGTATTATTTTTAAACCACTTAAGGTCCAGAATAAAAAGCTAGGATACCCTTTTTTTCGATTTTTAAAATTTTTGTTCCATATTCATGCCTTCTTGTTCAATTCTTCTATTGGAACCATCAATGTGAAACACTAACCTGAAAGAGATTAACCACTAAACACCAAAACACTTTTAAATTTATGTTGAAATTCAATTTAAGATTCAATCATCTCCCGATGATGCTAACATGGTCAGCGAAACGTACGTCGAGAAGTTTAATAAATGATTTGGTGTTTAGTGGTAAATCTATTCGAATTTAGTGTTTCACACCAAAGGTTCCAATAAAAGAATTGAAGAATTAATCTATATTGTAAACAAACTGAAAGATGCTGTTTTTGTCTCCATTGTATATACAAGAAGAAAACAAGGATATTAAAGAAAAATTTAAAAATACGCAAACACATGGGCTGTCCTATTTTTTAGTCCTTAGGACCTTATTTAAAACAATTGACTGAATCAAAACATACACTTTATGTCTTTAAGAAATGAATGTTATTTTTGTTATTATATTTCTACTGTTGATGGATTGTGAAGTTTTATCGCAATAAAATTGATGTATAAAACATAATGTTAGAAATGTATAAAAAATAAAAGTTATTAATTCTCCTATTGGAACCTTTGGTGTGGCACACTAAACTCAAAGAAATTTACCACTAAACACGGAATCACCTGTCTTAAACCAATTGATGCGCATTTCGCTTACCCGGAAGACTCAATCATTTTCTGATGTGCTATCATGGTTAGCGAAACACGCGTCGAGAAGTCACAAACAAGTGATTTAGTTTAGTGCTAAATGGTAGTGGGGTTTTTCTTTTGGCGCAACAAGGAAAGTTTTTTAATAAATATAAACCCCGATATCATTGTTCATATATATATATATATATATATATATATATATATATATATATATATATATATATATATATATATATATATATATATATATATATATATATATTCATATATATGTTCACAAGAATTAAAAAGTGTACATATTCGAGTTTTTGTGAATGTACTAGTCGTATTATCCATTACCACTAACTTATTGTGGAATTAATAATCAACAAAAAATTGAAGTTGAGCCGGTAAAATAGAGTACTTGTTGAGCAATGGTGAAACTTCTTTAGCAACATTATCTTATTATAGTTTAGATGATCAAGATACAAAAAGATTACAGACGCTTGAAAGGAATTCTCATCTTTGGATAGTCATGTATTTGTAAACAGCAACAGTTTAAAAATCTATTGATTACATAGGTTGACATAATTTTTGTCACATTGGTGAGAATGCTCTTTTTGCGTTTCATTTAGGTAGTTATTAAAACACCTTTTCCCAGAAATGGCCTAGCACGTCCCACTTTCAAGTACGAGCTTCTCCTTTACATGATGGGGCCATTGAAATTATTTGTACCTAACAGGACTGGACAAAGTAGAAATGACCATAAGACCGTAGAGGGGGCATGTCCACAGTATTCTACGAACCTTTAAGGGCAATTTTATTGTTTTCTATAGTTTAGTTTGTTTCTGTCTCGTTTACGATACAATCAAGTATTTGAGTTAATTTTATATAAAATGGCAAGTTCTAGTAGTCGATTTTACAAAAATTCAGCGGATAAGTTTTGTTATATATGCGGACGATTTATTTTAAAGTCAAAAGCTAGATCTATATCTGAGGAAGGCAAAAAAACCTATCAATTATATTTGAAGTGCCAAATTAGAGAACAAGATAAAAGTTGCCCAACTTTTATCTCTTTTTATTAGGTTAAAGTTTATTTTTGTTTGAAGTACCAGGTTCAAAAGAAGTTCTATCTGGCCAATCTTTCTTACTGTAATGTTCTTTTGTTGCCCTACAGCCTCATAGACACAAAAAACAGCAATAATTTGTACCAAAGTACTCCTTACCTTTATACTCCGAAGTCAAGTACAAATAATTTCAATGACCCATGATATAAAGGAGAAACAGATACTTTTTAGGCCATTTCTGTTAAAAAGTGTTTTAATAACTACCTAAATGAAGCGCAAAATCTGATGAGCGGTTATGTGAGTCAAATTCAACTATTCGCCAATCATTCTGACAGTGAACCAAAACACAAGATCCCGGATTCTGTGGACATTTTCATCATTTCTTGTAGTTGAAAACCTGATACAGAACTTTATAACACACCGTTGCTACAAATTGTTGCCACTCATTTTCAGATTGCTCTAGAAAAACCCGATTCACGGAAAAAATTGCAACGGACCACCAAGTGACTTTAAGAAGTTCAAACTCGTAATGAATACGCATCAGATGTTTTACCGCCTCCACTCCAAACGGAAAACCAACAATGTTGCCAGATCGAACGCTACACCACCAAACTCATTACTTTATTTACACACCTCGTACCTGCAGCCATGATTCATATCATTGGTCAAATAGATTAATTCATGAACGATGTGAAATAATTCTGGAACAAAATCTACGAGAGATGGCATTGCATATTTCAAAACATGACTGTTGTGTCTTACGGTGCGGAAAGATTATTGGTCTTTAGTTTTTCGAAAGTGAACTTGACCACGCGTTTTCTGCTAAAATACCACCGTAACGCGAAATGATTATGTGAAATCCTAATTAAGCTTTTTTAAAAAAGGGGGGCATTCTTTAAAACAGTAAGAAGCGGATATTTGAGTATTATGTTCAAAACAGGAGAGCAAATTGAAAGAAAATTACAAAAGAAAAATATAAAGATGAAGTCGATAAAGAACAGAAATTTGAAAAAAATAACAAAGACAAGAGTACAGAACGCAAATGGAGTACGATAAGAGCAGCACAAGAAGACATGCGTAGAACGAGAAAAATTTAGAGACAAACGTCATAGTATATTGAAGAAATTAGAAAGGAAGGAGGTTATGAAGAAAAAATTTAAATATCTATTAGCCAATAAAACAGAAAGATCACACATATACAGGGTGTCCTATAACTTATCCACCATATAGCAAGTGGTGATAGTAGAAATCAAAATAAGAGGACTTAGTCTTGTTATGTATTGTTATGTTATGTATTGGCAAATGTTAGTCATTAAAAAGATACAGAGTGTTGAAAGTGAAACTAAATTTTCGAAAAATTGAGATAATTTAAAAACGGTTGAAGATGAAGATGAATTCAAAATCGAGGTAGTTGGGTTTTCAAAGGCGACAAATCCGAATTTCGTGCTAGTTTGAGCCTAAGTCCTAGAGTCCGCTTGCTACCTACTTTGTGAGCAATTATCTCACTCATATTTATTTACCCTATAAAGCTGGGAATATGTTGACTTTAAAGTAAAGAAGAGTCATAATTTCCACGTAAAAAGGTACCCTTAGTCAATAGTGATATCTCACCCCGTTTGCGAGATATTGGTGTTCGAATTTTTCATTGCACATCTTGTCGATGGCTGAAAATATGCAATTCACAAAGTGTGCCTTGAATGTTGTGTACAAATTATTACGTCTCGATGACAACTGTTATTGTTTTTATCTCTCTCCTATTAAACGTAGGTGAAAACAAGTTTCTCCAATATTGAGTTGGTATTAAATAATTTATAAAAAAAATGCCCTGACTTAATCAGTTTTCTAATCGTGATTTAAGCGATATGCTCTGCGTTTATACACAAGTAAATTACAATAGTCGCGCTGCAGTTAGAAGGTATGAAGAGCTCTACCCAACCAGAATCATCCCAGATCGACGAATTTTTCAAATAATTTTCAATCACTTAGGCGAAACAGGTTTGTTTTATTACAACAATCCTGGCGGACGACCGAAACGTATAACGGTAGAACAAGAAGTAGTTTTGATTAGTATCGCGGAAAATCCTGAACTAAGGCGTTTGGAGGCATTTACAGGAATTAGCAAATCTACCGTTTCGAAAGTTCTCCATAAAGAAAAATTGTTTCCCTACCATTTTTCGCCTCTTCAAAATTCATTCCCTCAAGATTTGCCGGCTAGATCAGAATTTTGTCAAAATCTACTACATAAAAAGAACGAAGACCCCACGTTCCTAAAACGAAATTATTTACTGACGAGGCAGTTTTACCAGACGCGGAGTTTTTAACTGACGAAATAATCATTATTACACCCTGGAAAATCCACACCTACCAAGAGAGCGACATTTCCAACACGAATTTTCAATTAACATTTGGTGCGGCATTATCGACAATTTTTTAATCGCCCCATTTGAGTTTTCGTAAAGACTGAATGAAGATCAACATGTGCAGTTTTTAGAAAATGATTTATTAGACCTTCTGGACGGTATTCCTCCAAACCTAAGACAAGACATGTGGTTCATGCAAGATGGGGCGCCACCTCATTTTACTGTTGTGGTGCGAAATAATTTGAATCAACGTTTTCCACTTCGATGGATTGGGCGCGGTGAGTTTCGTTGGCCACCTCGTAGCCCAGACATTAATCCGTTAGACTTTTATTTGTGGATCATATGAAGTCTTTAGTTTACCATGATTCAAATGTGAGGCGTCACTTAACAGTGTATTGAGGTAAACGGTGGACACTTTCAACACCTATTGAAATAAATTTTAAAAAATTGTGTTTTAAATGAAGTCCGCTGTATTTTTGACATCTTAATGTTTTTTTTCCTCGTTCAAGGCACACTTTGTGAACTGTGGATTTTTCAGCCATTAACAAGATTGCAATGGAATATTCGAACACGAATATCTCGCAAACGGCGTGATATATCGATATTGAACAAGGGTACTTTTATACATGGAAATTATGACTGTTCTCTATTTTGAAGTCAAAATATTCCCAGCTTTAGAGGGTAAAAAAATATGAGCGAGTTAATTGCTCACAAAGTCGGTAGCAAGCACCCTCTAGGAACTAGGCATAAACTAGTACCAAATTCGGATTTATCACCTTTGAAAACCCGATTTTGAACCTGATATCTGCAACCGTTTTTAAATTATCTCAATTTTTCAAAATATTTTGTTTCACTTTCAACACCATGTATCTTTTTAATAATTAATATTTGCCAACATATTTATTGACTAAATTCTCTTATTTTGATCTCTACTATCACCAGTTGCTCTATGGCGAATAAATTATGGGACACCACTTATAAAGAACAATGTTAAATATTGAAAAAAATAACAAGAAGCTAAACAAAAATCATGAAAAATAGGTTTGGAAAGAAGCTGGAAAGAGATAACAGAAGTCATCAAAAGCTATTTTATAATACTGTGTTGTCTGAAAAAATGTATATTGAAAAATCTTCATAGAAATAAAACACAATGGCAATCAAGAACAAAGAAAGAAAAATACCAACTCAAGAAAATGAGGCTATGAAGAGATGGAAAGTATACTTTCAAGAACCACTGGACACAAACGACATAGTAGAAACAGAGGATAAAACAAAGGAAGAAACAATAGAGGAGGTAAATGAATACAATGAAGAAATCACAATTACGGAAATAAACAGGGCTATAAAGAAGAATTATAATGTGGAAAGGCGCAAAGATACAATAAAATGCATTCAGTAAAAAGGAAACAACAAATAAGGGGAGAGAAGTGTACTTTGTGTTTTTGAATATGGAAAAACCTTTTGATAGACAGACTATCAAATAATAAACTATAGGAACACCCGAACAAAAGAGTGAATAAAAAACATGTTGGAGCAGTTAAAGGCTTATAGAAACCTGGAAAGATGATTGTTATGGCTGCGAAGTTTGGGAGAATGGTTCAACTGTACATTGCAGCTGTAAATAAAGTGAAAGTAGTCATGATGGTCGCCAACCTTAGATGCCGTCTAAATAGGATATGTTTCAATATTTGGATGTCACGTTGGAGGAAAAGGGAAAATAATAAATAGATAGAAGGGAAAAAGCAAATAAAATATATTGTGCCGTACATAGAGGATAGTACCAAATGAATACAAAACGAAATAACCAATCAAATAAAAATAAATGTTGTATTTAAAGACATACAAGCACAGACCAATGATTATCTATGGATGTGAAAAGTCCTCTATAATTACAAAAAAAAACAAAGATTACAAATAATGGAGATGCAGAAGAAAGAATACGAGGAGCTACGAAGATTGATAAAATCAGAAATTAAAAAATAAAAGATCTAAACATAAAAAGTTTAGAGAAATACATAGAACAACGACAACTATGATGGTGATGACATATGCAGAGAATGGGGAACCAGGTACCCCTAAGCAGATGTGGGAAGAAAGGGTAACGGACAAAATGATACGAGGCCGCCCAAGAGATTTATTTTCAATGCACAAATCGCAACCTCTATTACTAATTTTCAAATGAAAAATAGAAAAGCAATATGAAACATTGATATGATAATTAATTCCAGTGATTTTTGACTAATGATAAAAATAAGTATTATCTTGATATTATTGTTTCGATTTTTATTGAATACCATTTATATTTTGCTTTTGACAAGCAATTGTTGTTTTCTAGACGAACTCCTGCAAATGAACCAATGTACATGCCGTCTGGTACTTGTTATGTTTACCAAACCTATGGAATGTATTATTGTTTCAATATTTCGAGTGTGGAGCCAGGAGCAGCTGTTTTATTAAGAGCTTTGGAACCAGTAAGCGGAATGGATGTGATGAAAAATTTTCGAAAAGGTACATAACATAAAAACCATAAGGACAGCTAATCAATGGGTAAATTGAGACAATTAACAAACATTTCTAAACAGAAACTTAAAAATCTTTTATTTTATATCAAATATTCCAAAATTACAAACAAAATTATCTAAAAACAATAATCGAAACATAAAAAACTGAAATTTTCCGGCTATTTACTCGTGTAAAAAGTATAAAGACAGGAAAAGGAAAGGATTTACGGTTAGAGGCGCATCAGTATCTAAGGCTATTTAGCGACTGGACCTACAGCTTAACGTGGGTTCCGAACCACGGTCATCAGCTACCGACAAACCCAGGCCAACACCACCCTCAGGCTATAAACCCTTGGTTATGTGCCTACCCATAAGTCTATCAGGAAACCTACCGATTGGCGAGTGACCAACGTAGAACACTTCTCAGAAGGCATCCGACATTACCCAGCCTTTAACTGGCGTGACTGAGGGGTAATTCGTTGTCGGATTTTACACTCTTACCTAGAAACAATCACAGATATTTAGGTGTGGATATGTGTGGGCGTGTGTGTGTGTGTGTGTGTGTGTGTATGTGAGTGTATAAATGTGTGTGTGTAGAGTAGGAAGTAAGACGGACAGAAGAATTAAAGAAAAACACCCATCCGAGCGCTGGAATCGAACCAGCTACCTTTGGATTGCCAGGTAGGCGACTAACCCACCAGACCACCGCGGTCTGAATATAGTTCTCCTTTTCGCTAATAACTTCAATTGTTCGGTCTTTCATTGAAAAAACTAACTTTGGTAGAGCTGAAGGTCTATTGAAAATATTCTTCTTCAATTCTCGCCTTCAATTCAGCAACGGATTTTTTTTTTAAATCCGCCCTTCTTTTAAGATTCTCACAATACAATCTTTACAATATACAATACAATACCATACAGACTGTATGTATAGATCCTATGCTAATATAATAAGAATACTAACCTGCAACCTAGCCGACCGCGGTGATCTAGTGAGTGAATAGCTCGCTTGGCGATCGAAAGGTCCTGGATTCGAATCCTGGTGCGGGGATGGATATTTGTGTTTTTCCGGTGTGAATACCTATGAAAGGAATATGGCTAACTCAATTGAGTAACACTTGTGCTGGCTAAATACTGTAATGGTGAAGGCCAAAAAAAAACCCACAACCCACAAAGCACTGCTTGTGTATGGGTCAAACCCAAGAAAAGAAAATAGAAATTTTAGAAAAAGAAAAACCGTCACAACATTCAGCACAGAAATTCACATTACATGAAATAAGAACAAAAAGATGAAAAAGGATACAACCCCACCCCATATATTAAGGCTCAAGAACAAGGGAAATCACCCCACTTAAATGCCAGATAATTAATGTTCTTCACAATGTTATCTCTTATGTAAAAGGACTTTCTCACTCCAGTTTTGTTAGTGAAAGGAATGTTTAAAACAGTCGCACCACTAGCCCTTGTATCATCATGAATGTGTTGCTTCATGCTATGTATACCCCAGAGAGCTAACATGTTTATATAGGAGAACATCTATTGCCACATAATATTGGCACTTTAAAGGAAGAATTCCCGTCATAATAAAAAATTTGCTACTCGAGCGGTCCTTCGGTTTTCTGCACATTATCCTTAAATTACTTACAAATTACTTACACTCTGATGTTTTCCTAAATTGGACCATCACAACAAAGACCCATTTCTTAAAATTAAGTCGATCACATGATGCATATCTTCAGTTTAAATGATGCCATTTAATAGGCTCATCGAAGTGCCAGGGTTTCTGAAGTGCAAAATTAAGCATCCTAAACAATATGTATATCCACTGCCTAGGCAGCAAATGAGACTGAACCAATTTGTCTGTTTCTTTGATTATTGCAGCGCTTGAAAAATTCTCACTGGAAACGGTTTCTTCTCTAGTGGAAAAGTTTTTGGCCTACCACTATTCTATTTTTCCCAAACTTTTCCTTCAATCTTAAAAAATTGTTAACTACAGATTTTGATCTGACCAATTTCTCAGTAATAGCACGACAATTCTTCCTTCATACGTACAGATCACTAATTTTGTCATTTTCGAAATGGGCCAGTTGGCTTCCTTTCGGTATTGTCACAGCATAATTCAAATGCGATGATACATGGACACTCTTTTCGCTGGTTCTTGGGCTATACTGAGAATAAAAAACAGCCGGTAAAAGTAGTTTGATAGTCTAATTTTAGATTTCATTTAATTTAATTAGATTAAATCATCTCCTGATGATACTAACATGGTTAGCGAAACGTGTGTCGAGTTGTTAAAAAATTATTTGGTGTTTAGTGGTAAATCTCTCCGAGTTTAGTTTTTCACACCGAAGGTTCCAATAGAAGAATTGATCTAGTTTAATACTGTTTCTTCTTAAATATTTACTGTTCTTAAAATTTTTACGCGGATTTATCACCTTGAGATGTGTAGAAATATCTTGATATTAGAAATATCATGCAAAAGTGTTGTGAAAAATAGTGTAATAAAATCTATGAAATTAAAACAAACGATGTCCCATGTCTTTTTAGTTTTTACACGCACGTTATTACCGCTTTATATAGCGGTACAATGAATTCAGAAAGAACAAATTATTATATTAGGTTCTTAACTTATTTCTCGGCCTTTATATTTATAAAAAACATTATCCAAACTTAATCGTGGAAGTAATCTCCCTCGCTTTCTCCACCTTTGGGGCAACTGTCGAATCTCAGATTGAAAAAAACTTGGTGGTTTTGATGTGATAAAGCAATTGGGACTTTTTTCGAGTTTCTTGAGAATTGCGAAGCGGCTATCAATCATCTGATATAGCAGGGATGGAAAAAGACGAAAATCCGAAGGGGCCAGGTATGGAGAATACATCGGGTGATATACAATCTCGCAGCTTAGCTCAGTGATCATTTCCAGAGTCCTCTTTGTTGTATGCTTGCTTCTTCCCTTACCAGTATAAAGCCTTTTTAAGACAGAGTGTTACTAACCCAAATTAGTTGCTGCTGATACCGGTGAGCAAATTGGACCAACTGATAATGCACGACTCCCAGCTGATTATCGTAGAATATTTTTTCTTGTCCATTACCTTTTTCATGTCCAAATCTTCGTATAGGATATTTCGTACGCATTTGTCCGAGATATTTATCATCTCAACAATCATTCTAAATTTCACACTATATCATGGATTTTTAGCGACTTTCTCAGTAATGATATCCACGCAGAGTGTCACTGCTAGTGGTTCAACCACATCGAAATTAATAAACCACTTATGAGAGGGCAGTAGAGTCCCCAGTACGTTTACTGGGAGAGAAAAATAAGGGCTAGAAAAATAGATGAGCTTAGTATTGATTTCAGATTTTTGGGAGCAAATTTTCTACGATATCGACACGGTTACATAATTCTCACAGATGACAGATTCGCACACAGAATTCTGATATTTTTGTGTATGTTAATTTCCTTAAAAAATAATTCATGATATTCTAAACGTAATACAAGCTTGATTTTGTGCCTCGATGTCTGTATGTAAATCAAACTGAGATGATAGATTATTGGGTTGTTTCATAAGTTCCTGCTGTTTCTTTTTTTTTTATTAAAAAATTTTATTGAATAAAGCAACAAATATACCAACAAATTAATCAATGATGTATTCTCCGTCATTATTCACGATCTGCTTCCACCTCTCGACCAATTTATTAATGCCGTTTCACCAGAAATCACCGGACCTGAACTCGAAGAAGTTAAGCCAGTTTTTGAAGGTTACGCCCCTCATTTGGTTGAACAGCGTGGAAAAGAGGTGATCATCGCTTGATGCAAGATCTGGAGAGTACGGCGGATGCGGAAGAACATCCCATTGGAGATCATTCAGGGCCTCCGTGAAGACGTTTATTTACGCATGAGGTCGTGCATTGTAGTTTCAGTGAACCGTCTTGTTCTTGTTCAGCAATTCTCAATACACGAAACCTTCCCAGTCCCACCAAACGTAGATCATGGTCCTCTTTGGATGGACATCTTGCTTAACTCTTGGCGTTGACGTGTCTCCCTCGGCCACCCATTCCTTCCTTTCCTTCATATTGACTTTTCTCACGAATTTTTGCATCCAATTGATCCAAAAGGCTTGAGTAATTCTGCCCCGTTATTGTTTTACCGTTTTAAAGGTAATCAATTAACAAAATACCTTTTGCATCCCAAAAAATTGATGCCATAACCTGTTTGGTCGATTTTGATCACTTTGACTCCTTCGCAGCTGAATAACCTAGCTCAGTTCACTCTGCGGTTTGTTGTCGCAGTACAGGATCATAATGGTAAATCCAAGTCCGATCCATAGTTACAAAACGAACTTCAAAATATATTTTATTCTTTCGAAAAACATTCCAATGTTGGTTAGAAAGTTTTATTCAAAGTCATTTTTGATCAGAATTTAATGAATGCAGCAACCATCTTGCACATAACTTCCTCAAGCTCAATTTCTTTTTCAAAATATGAAACACCCATTCAGTTGAGATGTCTATGACTTTAGCAATTTCACTCAAAGTCGATTGCCCGTCATCCATAACCATATCATGTATAGAATTGATTATTTATTCAGTAGTGGCACTTATTAGACGTCCAGAACGAGGATCATCATCCAGGCTTGTACGATCACGTTGAAACTCACATGTTCATTTACAAACCATTGTTTTTGAAGGAGCAGACTCCCCTAATACATTTACCATTTCACTATGAATTTCCATTGCCTTTAAACCTTTTTTACAAAGAATTTATTCACTGCACGATTTTCAATATTTTCCTTTTTAAAAAATAACACTGATACGTTCACTTTAAGCTGCTGTTTTTGTACGAATGATTTGACAGATCGACTTGAAACTTCACATATGTTCATATGAAGGATGAAATTTCAAAATGTAGTAGATTATTTAGTTCTTTTACTGCTCTATAGGTGTCTCTCCGCGAACTTTTCAATTAGCATAGTATAGCAAGTGTTGAAAATGAAGTTTTTTGCAACCTTGAATTTCCATTTCAAAAGTTGACAGTTCATTAAAATTAAGATTTTCAGAATAATTATGCCAATAGTTTTGCCAAACGCTAAACGAGATACCGATTATAATTATAACACTCGACCAAAAGTCTGGCAACGTCGCGCAACTAGCTGAAAAAAGGGATAGAATAAGTTTAATCATAAGATTATAACTAAAAAGAGCGATTACTATGTATGACATTTTCGAATTTGAGGTTACAAAAAGTTATTTTTGTTACAAAATATACCTTCGTGTCTAGAATGCATATTTTTTTAATATAAATTTCTTATATCTTATATAAAATCTTATAGCGTCAAATGCCTATACACACACACACACACACACACACACACATATATATATATATATATATATATATATATATATATATATATATATATATATATATATATTCCTTTTTTCATCATCAGCCCGTATCGATCCACTGCAGGATGAAGACCTCTTCAGCATGCTTCCAACTTTCACGGTCTTGGGTTTTCCTCTGCCACTCGGGTTCAATATACTTAACGATGTCATCAGTCCATCGTGCTTTCGGTCTTTTTCGCGGACGTTTGCGATCAAGCGGTATCCTCTCCAGGATTGCCTTGGTCCATCTATCGTCTCATCGCCTCGCTATATAGCCTGCCCATCTCCATTTCAATTGCTTCACTCTTCCAATGGTGTCAGACACTTACGTTTGTTTCCTGATCCATCTGCAGGGTTTTCTGTCTTGACTTGTAATACCAAGCATACATCTTTCCATTCCCCTTTGTGCTACCCGAAGTTTCTGAATTGATTGCGATGTGAGTACCCAGGTTTCATTTCCGTATGTCATAACGAACAGGATGCACTAATCGAAGACTTTTCTTTTCAGGCAAAGTGGGAGTTTGCTCTGTAACACTATGTTGAGCCTGTCAACCACATTTAACAGGGCGTTCCATCTCCCGGGCGGTATCCCCTTCCATTGAAATCCTCTGCCCAAGATATATAAAGTGGTCCACGATATCCAAATCCCTTCCTAAAACTAAAATTCTTCTGTCCTCAGCGAATTTATTCACATAACCTCACTCTTTTTCAGGTTAATTTTTAAGCCAAATGTTTTGCCAGCCCTTTGCAGCTCTTGTATGCGTCTTTGCAACTTCTCTGGGTCTTGTAAAAGGAGAACGATATCATCTACAAATCTAAGATAGTTTAAGTTTACACCATCGTGTTCCCAACCCGGATTAGGGAATATTTCTTTAAGAGAAGCCGAGAAAAGAATAGGCGATATTGAGTCACCCTGCGTACACCTAGCTCTACATTGGTTCCCACTTCAAGATCATTAAGGTGAATTGTCGCTGTAACTCCATCATCTATCGATCCTAATGGATTTACATATACCTTTTCTACCCCCTGGCTAAGAAATACATCCATTATGGCCTGCATTGAGATTAAGTCAAATACTTTTTCGTAGTCGATAAAAGCCAAGCACAGTGGCATAGTGTATTTGTTGTGTCTTTCTATGGCCTTCTGTACAACCTGGATGTGATCCATTGTACTGAATCCACTTCGGAATCCTGCCTGTCCTCTTGGTTCTCGTCATTCAGCGTTCTTAATATTCTTTTAGATATTATCTTAGTCAAAACTTTGTACATTACTGATAGGAGGCTTATTGGACGGTAGTTCTTTAAATCTTCCTGTGTTCCTTTTGTATGTAAAACGATCACTTCTGCATGTTTTCATAAGTCAGGTACGTTTTGCTTTTTGAGGCATTTTGAGTATAATCTTGCCAGTGCTTTATGTAAAGTCCGACCACCAGCTTTTAGCATTTCGACACTGTCCTTTCCTGGAGCCTTGCCGTCTTTCATCGATTCTATAGCATTTATCACTTCCTCAACTAAGATATCTGGCATTTGTTCTTCCGTGGGTATTGTGGTCTTTGATTGGTTCTGATCTTCCTATAAGTGTAAATAAAATTTTTTGACTTCTAACAATTCCGTTCGCGCCCTGCACATTGTGCCATCCTCACGCTTTAAGGCATACATTTGCGTTTTTTTCTTGTTAATTTCCCTATTTACTTTCGGAGTTTTTTGCAGTAGCTGCATGTTGAATCGGCGCGTCTCCTCTCCGATACATTTTCTTATAGTTTTGCAGAGCTCAGCGTACTCGACTCTGTCAAAAGGACTCAATGCATTATTCATTGTCCGTCGTTTCTTCATTAAATCAATGGTCTCACTGGAGATTTTTGTCTGTTTGAGACATTTTTCTTCTGGTGCTATTGCAGCAGCCGTTTCAAGTCAACTTCTCGTGATTTCTTCATATTGGGCTGATATTTCCATGTCCTCAGAGTCTTGTAACACAGCAAAGCGGTTCGACAAAGCAATCTCAAAATCGCTACCCCTCTCCAGCAATTTCCAGAATCCACTTTGGCCTTCTTTGACCTTACCGTCCTTTTGCACTCTCTTCGACGGTTAACTCCCAACATTAAAATTGTTAAGGACAGTAAATTGCAAAATATTGTTTTATCGTTAGTCATGATGTAATAATCAATTTCACTTGTGAGTCCAGATGGACTTTTCAATGTCCATCTTTTGCTGATATTTTTCTTACAGAACGAATTCATAATATAAAATTCTTGTCCTTCAGCAAAATCAACTAATCTGTTACCTCTATTGTCCCGCTCACCAGTTCCATATGAGCCAGTTGCATTTTCACGTGTTCTTGCTGTTCCAATTCTGGCATTAAAATCACCCCTCAGGATTTTGTACCTACATTTCTTCTTGTATAAAAGCTGGGCCACATCATCATAAAATTCCTCAATTTCCTCATTCCTATGGTTTATAGTTGGTGCATAAGCTCGGACGATTTGAAGCCTAAACTTTTTATTGAGCTAAATGACGCATTGGGCTAGTCGGTCAGATGTACTTTCAAATTTTACTACACTGTCCTTCAGCTTTCGATTGATGAGGAATCCAATTCCATCACATCGTCCATTCTCCGTACCCCGAGTGTAAAGTACGTGACCAGTTGAATCCAGTTGGAATAACTCTTCGCCGTTTCTTCGTGTTTCACATAGCCCAATAATATCCCAATGTATGTTGTCAAGTTCGATCAACAGTTCTTGCAGTCGGACATCCATTTTCATTGTCCGTATATTCAGAGTAACAATGTCAAAAGTCCAATGACAGCCTGATCTAAACCGGTAATTCTTAGCACCCTCTGTCTTGGGGCACCCTCCGTCTTCCCGTTGCCGTAGGTTGTTGCCCCTTGGCCTCCGGGGAGTGACGGCTGCGTTTGAGGTTGTACTGTCATATTGAAGGAATGGACCGTAATCTGCCACGCTGGTCCAATGCGGGTTGACAAATTTTAGATCATGTGAGTCTAAAGCTTCTGCCTTGACCTGTCCGCCAGGGGTAACCATCCCAGGAGTATAGGCTCCAAACTCTTCATTGCTCTACTCAAACCACTTTACCACGTCAAGGTCTAATCCACAAAACCACATCTTTTACAATGCCACATCCACATCTACTAATGCCACATCTGTTTTGTCGAACCACGTGTTAATAATAACGAAGTCAATTTCTTATTTTTTATAAA
The DNA here is from genome assembly GCA_031761425.1 of Cosmopolites sordidus. NCBI lineage: Eukaryota > Metazoa > Arthropoda > Insecta > Coleoptera > Curculionidae > Cosmopolites > Cosmopolites sordidus. The sequence continues at coordinate 829,767 of JARFXV010000012.1, forward strand.
TAAATAATGTATTGATAATTATAATGTTTGTTTTAGTATTATAAATAAAAATTGTGAATTTCTGTAACTATTTTGTTTTAGGAACCAGGTTTTAGTTCCATGATTATTTTGACTCAAAGTACTACTCGTATTTCCTTAACTATTAATCAACTTGAGATAATTCTTTCTCTCTAAGCCTTACTAGTTATGAAAGTATGTTCCTATTCCGGAGCTTTTTTATTTTTAAGTTTAATTAAACTCTCTTCCACGTTCTGCAACGATGGCACTTGGCTGGGCTGCATTTATAAATTGTGGCCTATCATTATGACTTTTTGTGGAGGTTCCGTTTAACAGTGTTTTAAAATATGTCTACCATCGCCCTAGTATGCTCTCCATGTTGGTTAAAATTTCGCCATTTGTGTCCCGGATCAAGATCCGTCAAGGGTGAAAGCTTTTTACTGTCTTAATGTTCTGGAAAAATTTCCTTACCTCCTGTTTGTCGTGTGGTTCTTGATCCGCATCTTCTTGATTTGCGTTTTTAGAAACTCCCATTTTTTTCTCTTGCATACATGCTTGACCTCCCTTCTCAATCTCAATTTTGTATTCTTCTTTTCGTGTTGTTGTAGGCTTTTATATGCACTTCAGTTAGCTTGAGTTTCTCCTCCCCATCGCATTTTTGCATTCATCATCATACCATTCGCTTCTTTTGTTTTTCCCTTCATTTCGAGATCCAATTCCTCCGTAACTTTTTCTATTAAAGATTTTATTGTTCCATACATCGTCTACCGACTCTACTATTGAGGTATAAGTCTGTGATTTATCTAACTCCAGCTTCATTTTACGTTGGTATTCCTCTTTAGCGCTGTCGTCTATTACACATAGTATCATTATCAAAAAAAAACCTTCAAAGTTCGCTGGTCGCGTTGTCGCGGACGGTAAGGTGGCAACCTCCCGCTGCTGGCGCGGTAGCTGGTTCGATTCCAATGCTCAGATGATTGTTTTTCTTTCTTTCTTCTGTTCGTATTACTTCCTAACCCACACACACATATACAAACACACGCACAGACATAACTACTTTTAAATGTCTGTGATTGTTTCTAGGCAAGAGTGTAAAATCCAACAACGAATTACCCCTCAGTCACGCCAGTTAAAGGCTGGGTAAGGCCGGATGCCTTCTGATAAGTGTTCTACGTTTTTCACTCGCCAGTCGGTAGACTTCCTGATAGATTTATGGGTAAGCACATAACCAAGGGTTGAGAGCTTGAGGTGGGTGCTGACCTGGGTTGTCGGTAGCTGATGACCGTGGTTCGGAACCCAAGTCAAGCTGTAGGTCCAGTCGCTAAATAGCCTTAGTTGCTCATGCGCCTCTAACCCTAATACCCCTACCTTTATCTTTAAAGTTCCAAAACAATATCACCATAATCTTCAAGGCTGATAACGTGACCCGAAATTGCAATGAAGTCTGTGAGATATTACCTCTGAATTAAAGTATTTCTGACATTCTATGGTTCCATCAAGCTGAATTTCCTTAAGATATCATTCGTTGTCCGAAACACTTATCTTTTTTGTAGAAATATTTTGACCCCTTTCATTTCAATTTTATCATTTTTGACACGTAAACTCCATTATAAAAAAAAATTAATAAACCTTGACTAAGACAAACTGAAACAAGACACTTAACTAACAAGTAACTTTATATAGAGTAATCAGCGCCAGCCTTGATCAGGGTAGAGCGAGATTGTCTATGTTAAATAAATAATAACTATCAACTTTTTCAAAAATCAAGTTTTATTTCAAAAATCAACACTTATTAAATGTAAATTAAATTAAGTAACTGTAATTATTACACTCATGCCTTTTTAGTATAAATAAAGACTTTACCGCATTTAAATTAGTATTTGGTGCCATACAATACAATACAGCGATACAATTTATTTTTTATCAAAAATTGAATGAGCGTTATGAGGCGTGCGCTTTTGGATTTTCCAGATTTTTTCATTTTTATTTGGAGCAGCCTCGCGCGTCTCAAAAGGCGCTATCAAAATTTTTTTTTGGCTCAAAATTATTTTTTTGCATTTGGCATTTTGGCCCCTTTGCTACCTGGCGCCTAGAGCGACCGCACCTCTCGCTCTACCTCATTGCCGCCGCTGAGAGTAATGTCAATACAAGACAATTCTACAAACAATATTTTCATGTATTGGCTAAAGACTATTATGTTTGACACTAATTTGTAAACTACAATAATATATTCTGATAATGTAAACTGATGATTATCGAACATATTGAAATAAAACCCAATAAGTTTATCATATATCAGTGTAACATATTTTTTTGTAGAGAAAAGGGGAAAAGAGATTGATAAACCACACATTCTTTGTAATGGCCCATCTAAGCTGTGCATCGCCATGAATATTAAGAAGGATAATTGTAACAAATTGGATCTAGCTGATTCGGAAAATCATTTGTTATGGATCGAAGATGATTTTACGACGAACTTAAATAGTTCAAATGTTGTTAAAACATCTAGAATTGGTATAGATTCAGCTGGAGAGGAATGGGTTCAAAAACCTCTTCGTTTCTACATAGCAAACAATACTAGCGTCAGCAAATTGGACAAACGAGCAGAAAAACATTTAGAAAAAGATGTTACATCACCATATTTTTCATAAATATATACATATTTATATAATTTCAATATTTTGTTTTAATCTCCCAAACTGTATTACTTATATAATTTAAAAATCTACGAAATTTAGGATCTCGACAAAATAATTTGGAATATAATATTGGAGTTTTTAGAAGTTGAAGATTAATTTAGAAATTTCCATTAATTCTATATATAAATTTAGTATATGTAGCACATATATATATTTAGCATACTGATTCCTTTCCTTTAATGGAATATTTTATGTAATATATTTACTTGTGGCGACATCTATCGGCCCCTATAAGATCATAAATTATTATTATTAGTTTTCAAAAGCAAAACGGTGTGGCGCCAACGACCAACCTTCTCTTTTTGATGCTTCTTGTCAAACATGGTGAGTTGGTGTCTCAAATCTCCTTTTATTTTATCCATCCTTAAATAAAATATGTCTACCGATGAGTTTTGCAAAACATAATATGTATTTAACCTACCAATATAAATATTGTTAAAATCTGTTTTCAGGGTATTGACATTAATCACAAATACGACCGTAAGGTTAGGCGTTCGGCCCCTAAAAGTCAAGATGTATATTTACGTCTTTTGGTTAAGGTATGTTTAATAGTATGAAATATCGTCTAAATTTTAATTGATTTAATTGTTGTAGCTCTACCGCTACTTAGCTCGTCGTACGGGAGCTAAATTCAACCAAATTATTCTCAAGAGATTGTTTATGAGCAATATAAACAAGCCCCCAATTTCTCTCGCCAGATTGGTCAGGTTAATGAAGAAACCTGGACGTGAGGGACTCACTGCTGTAATTGTGGGAACAGTAACTGACGATACTAGAATTTTTGAAGTTCCCAAATTGACTGTTTGTGCATTGAGAGTAACCGAGAAAGCCCGTGCTAGGATTTTAAAAGCAGGTTAGTATATTTTATCCAGTTTCAGTTCTCTATTGAGTGTTTTGCAAAAATGATGAACTATTAAACATATTTTCATTATGGAAATGTGATGTTACTTTTAGTGGACGTAATTCTGACTTATTTTTTCAAATTGTTTGTATAAAATATGATGGAATTTTCTCGATAATTGAAATATTTTTGATTTTAGGCGGAGAAGTAATTACTTTTGACCAATTAGCCCTTCGTTCTCCTACTGGTTCCAAGACAGTGCTCCTTCAGGGTCGCCGTAACGCCAGAGAAGCTGTCAAACACTTTGGACCAGCCCCAGGTGTGCCTCATAGCCACGCTAAGCCATTGGTGCGTTCTAAGGGCCGCAAATTCGAAAGAGCTCGTGGTCGCAGGCGATCTTGCGGATACAAGAAGTAGAGGGCTAGTGATTTTTATAATCTATGTGAAATTGTTCTTTAAATAAGTTAAAACAATAAACAGGTCTAAAATAATTATTCCTTTATTTCATATCATAAACCCAATAAATATTTCTATGAAAAACTTTGTTGAACAAACAGTAATTTAGGTTATTTTCTGTTCTAAAAAGAAGACTTTGTTTTGACAAATTACTTGTCAATTGTCAAATTTCTGTCAAAAAGTGGCGATTGTTCTAGCGTGGGTTGGTGCGTCATGAGTGATTGGGGTTGTTAAAATTAATTTGAAAAACAACCCTGGAAAGTGCGATGGTTTCTTCTAAGGCAGTTCTTGGTTTATGTGCAGGTGTTTCGGCAACTCTGTTCATCGGTTACTGCATCTATTTTGACAAAAAACGGCACAATGACCCTGATTTCAAAAAGAAACTTCGCGAACGTAAGTTTAAGGTTACAGTAGGTTGAATGAAATGTAACTAATTTAACAAAAACTCAATGAATTTAGGACGCAGAGCTCAAAAGGCTGCATCGTCATCGGGAAAACGATGTAAGACAGTTTTCCCAGACATGAAGGACCACGAGGCCGTTCAAAGATTTTTCCTGCAAGAAATTCAACTCGGCGAAGAACTTCTTGCTGCGGGAGACCTTGAAAACGGCGTTGACCATTTGTGTAATGCTGTAGCAGTGTGTGGCCAACCTAATGATCTCTTACAAGTAAGTTTCCATGTATATCAGCCCTATGATTATGACTTGTGGACATGTACTTTTCACAATCATAACATCATATGAATTATATTTGGTAGATTAATTGATTATTGTTATAGTATTGTACCTATGCTTTAGAAAGTATACTTGAAATTTTGAAAGTGTACATGATGTGAAAAGATTAATTATAAAATCAGCTATAAATCAACAATTATTTTTAATTTTGCTAAGTCATTTTAATAGGCCAATTCACTGCAGAAACATTTAAAATAAATTTGTATGTGACAGAAGGATATAAGTATATACATGTATATATATTATATACTACAAATACATATATACAAATCTACAAATAATGATATTGATGAACTCTGCTGTACCAGTCTGGTATTTCTAATGTAGCACATTTTTCATATCCAACTGACTGACAAACTGGTGGTGCCAAAAATAGTACTTATCGACAGCAATTGACTTCACTTCGGTTTTGTGAGGTTATATCTATCGAGTTATAAAGCCAAAAATATATTAAAAATGAGATATGAGGTAAAAAAGGTCAATATGGTATGAGTTTTAGGGATTAATCTCAAATCATGGCGCAATTAATCAATTATATTTGTAAATATAGCAGGAAAGTACATTACATGAAAACAAAGTTTCAATCAGTATCAATCAAATAAATAATATGCCAAAGTTATTTTAGACTGTAAAGAAAGTATTTGCACACTTGGTATAGAGACTGCTCCAATGTAAACACAGGCACTCTGATAGATTAGCCTATTGTATGTATTAATGCTGTCATTGCTTTCAGTTTAGCAATTAATTTTGTGTGTTGGAAATGGGTCTGAAGAGAAAAAAGATTCCTGTGGGACTGATGAGGGAAATAGAGCATTGTACCATCGAAATTTGTACCCAGATTGATTAAGTCATACAGAAATTTGAACCCAACATAATTTAATATTTTCTACAGTAAGGAACACTGTAAAGAAAATGAAAGGATGGGAACAGTTGAAAACAAGCCCCGATCAGGTCTTTCTCGAATCCTCACTGTAAGAAAGCGACGAAAAATTGTCAAAGACGCCTTAAAAGAATCTACACAGAGCAGCCAACAGGTTGCTAATGACTTTTGAGACACGCTCGAGGCAGGGGGTCACATCTCAAACAGTAAGGATTGTTTTTCATGACAAAGGTATTTGAGGTAGGCAATCTGAAAAGAAGCCCTTCCTCAATGAAATTAATGGACAAAAAGACTAGTGTACACACAAAAATATGAAGACATAAGAGCAAATTTTGGAGTTTTTAAGTTAGCCAACATTTTAACATTATGACAAAGAAGAAATACAGTTAACCCATTCAATGCCGATGACGCTACTGTCACATCAGTCTAGTGTTCTCTGGGTGGACGATCATGCAACTATCGGCTATTTCACCTCCCCGTTTATCCCTATGCCCTTCTGGCCCCCACTGTTGCATTTTTCTCTTCTTTCACTTAAAACTCAAATGCATACTTCACTTAACATTGAACCTTCAAAATTGTGAAGTAGCCTCTGTAATACGAAGTTTATTTGCCAATCAATGTAAATAAGGCTGGCACTGAATGGGTTAAGCATGGTAGTGGTGGTGGTAATGTTATGGTTTGGGAGTGCTTGTCTTACAATGCAGTAGGAAATCTTTATGTTATAAATAGTAACATGACAGTCCTCTGTGGAAGTTTTGCAAGATAACCTGCAGGATAGTGTTGAAAAATTAGGGCTGGAAAGGGCTTTCTATTCCCAGCTAGATAACAACTCTACTGCTACATAACCAAGGAATAACTCCTCTGTAATGCACCCAGAAGGTTGTTCAAACTACCCTAGTTACTGGATCTTAATCTCATAGAAAATTTATGACACATTCTAGATAGAAAAATTAGTGACGTCATAATTAAGAACAAAAGTCATAGTACATCTAAAAGAAGTAATTTTTGTCACATGAAACAGTTTACCTATATATATTTCAAAAACATTTTTGGAATCAATGCTTATCTAATCATTGATAACAATTAATAAGGCTTAATAATGATAACATGATGTTTATCTAAGTATTGATAACCTAATGATAATAAGCATTGATAACATAAGCATAATAATGATAACATAATGCTTATCTAAGCATTGATAACATCTAAGCAGTGGCGGCTCGTGAGGGAGGGCGTTGGGGCACGCCTCTCTAGCATGTATCACAGTAAACAATTTTTCAGAACAAAGCCCCATATTTTATTTTCATTCAGTTTCTTTCCTTTAACTCATTTTAAGACATTAAAAATTAAAATCTCCAAATGTAGAAGAACGTCTGTCGACCCATCACACCAAATAATGTGGATAAAAATTCCATCATCTCGTCACAATTTGTACATCGTTGGTTGGACGTTTACCTCCAGAGACCGTAAGCCACGTCATCTTATCTCATCGCTGGCGTTACATGTTTTGTTGGTTGCCAGAATTCGGAGGTTTAACAGCTTTCTAAAAATATTCGATTTGGACGTAGATTCCCTACGACCGAACGTATGGGTAATTAGTTTTAAACGCTGATTTGACGGGTACGGAGCGTTTGATATGTTTCGCCTCGCGAATACTGGTTTTGATTTGGGTTTTTCTGGTTTCGGTAGCTCGAAAAGTAAAAAGGAGGAAGGGGAAAACAAAAAAATCTCCAGCAGCACTATTTTCTTCTACTCCATCTCACTTTAAAAACTCACGAGCCGCCACTGCATCTAAGCATTAATAACATTGCTTCAACAAACATCTGTTTGAAATCTTAAAATCATGTTAATGGGATGAACACAAAATATTATATAAATTAGGTGCCAATAGAAATTGATTTTTATAAAAATTACTTATGGTGCTTGGCAGTGTGAAAACATATATTTTGCTGTTTCCAACGTTAGTGTTAAAGATAATTATTTAATTGATATTTTCAAATAAATTATTATTCTATATTATATGATGTCTTATTATATTTACAAATATTTATTTTTATTAATTTTCGCCATGATTTGAAATAAACCCCTAAAAATTAGGATGTGTGAATAATTTTGCCTACTGTATATACGAGGGTTGATCAATAAGTACTCATGTTTGATAACAGATGGTGTTGACGAGTGAAATTGACATTACCATCGTGTACTGCAAACTGTTAAACGACACCTCATGTTGAATTTCAGATAAATTCATAGGTTAGTTTTTCTTTGACAGCCAGTTATATCATTCGTGTTTTGTATTTATCGATAAAATGGAAAAAGAGCAATATCGATCTGTAATTCGTTTTTTATTTTTGGATGGAAAAACATGCGAAGAAATTAAAGTGAAGTTGGATGCTGTCTCTGGGGACCCTTCACCATCTATCACAATCGTGAGATATTTGATTAACGAGTTTAAGCGTGGTCGTACAACTGTTTTCGATGAAGAACGGCCAGGACGCCCGTCAGAGGTGGAAAGGTCTAAAATCGAAAAAGAAGGCAAACCGAAGAAATCGTCGAAAATGTCGATGACATGATTCTTGCTGATCACTGATCGAAAGTGCACGAAGTAGCTGATGTCGTAGGTGTTTCGTACGGAACGGTAATCCAGATTTTAAATGATAAGATGGGTCTGAGGAAAGTATCGGCCCGATGGGTGCCGGGATTGCTCACGGTGGACAACAAGCGGGTACAACTAACAATGTCAAAGTAGTATTTGGACCACTTTAAGCGAAATCCGCAGGACTTTTTACGTCGAGTCGTCACCGCTAATGAAACCTGGATACATTATTACACGCCAGAGACCAAGAGACAGTCGCAACAATGGATTTTTCGGGGTGAATCTGCTCCGAAGAAGGCAAAAACGGTTCCATCAACCGGAAATGTTATGGCCACGATTTTTTGGTATGCCAAAGGAATAATCCTCATGGATGCCTCAGGGCAGTACTACAGTGAGTTGTTGAACAGATTCGATAAGAAATTGAAGGAGACACGGCTCCATTTGGCTAAGAAAAAGTGCTCTCCCATCGCGATAAGGCACCGACACATTCATCTTTAATTATCGCGGCCAAATTGCACAAACTGCGCTACAAGTTGCTTCCGCACCCTTACTCGCTCGACCTGGCACCCAGCGAGTGCGAGTTTTTTCTGTTCCCTAACTTGAAAACATGGCTCGCAGGAAAAAAAATCAGCTCAAATGGAGAGATTATCGCCAAGGCAGAAGTTTATTTTGGAGAGTTTGAAAAATCGTATTTTTTAAACGGCTTAAAAAAGTTGGAGAAACGCTTGGAAAAGTATAAAAGGAGACTAGGTTGAAAAATAAAAATAAATTTGTGAAAAAAATTACGTCTTTATTACAAACACAGGTACTTATTGATTAGCCCCCGTATAGTGGTGGTCAATAAAATACGAGATACTTATTGTGCGTATACTTTATTTAAACTCTTTTTTTATGTTGTTTCTAGAACAATATTAATTTTCCAGAATGAATTTACCGAACATTTAAAAGGCATACATAGTATTAGTCTGAATATAAATAATTACTTTATTTATAATTATACCTTGATGACATTTTATTATAAAAAATTACATGGTAAAATAATTAAGAATAGTTTATATTAATATAATTACCAAAACTTAGTCCTTTGTAACATGGCCCTTATTCTTAATTACTGATTGACATATTTTTGGTATGGAGTCGATTAGTGTCGACATGCTTCTACAGATACTGAAAACCAAGCTGCCTGAATTTCTTGCCACAGTGTCTTCTTGTTTTCAGTTTTTTTGCCAGCAAGACGTCATTTTAACTCATTCCAAAAATTCTCGATTGGATTTAGATCCGAGAACTATGAAGGCCACTATAATACTTTAATATGCTTCGTTTCGAACCACTGCTTCACCACATGAGTCGTATGTTTGAGATCATTGTCTTGTTGGTAGACCCCACTCTAAAGGCATATTTTCTTCAGGATAAGGTAGCATAATTGTCTCTAAGATTTCTAAGCAAATTTCTTTTATCCAAATATTGGACTAACTCCGTTAAATGAAACCACCCCTTACTTTAATATGACCATCACCATGTTTTACCGTATCCAAAATGTTACAAGGATTGAATTCTTCATTAATACGTCTTTTCACATACATTCATCTGAATCAAATAAATTAATTTTGGTTTCATCGCTAAAAAAAATGTTTTTCCAGTTACGTTTGGAAATCTTCATTACAGTTTCTTTTTGCAAAATTTTACCTCTGCTTTATATTCTGTTTACTTAATATACTGTTTACTTATATTCTGTTTACTGTTAAACGGAACTTTCCTGGCTATTCTACCGTATAGTTTCTTAGGTTGTAAACGTCATGCTATGGTTCTGATGCTGATTCTTGGGTCAAGATTTTTTTTATAACGACAGGCAGAGCAAAAGGATCTCTCAAAGTCTCTCGCATACAATACGATTACCAATTTTTTTACTCGTTTTTCTTGGACTGCCTCTCTTTTGTGGTTGTTTTTGGGTCACATATGTTCCTTTCATAACGTTAGACTTTTAATGCATAAGATTTATTTCGGCTTCTTAATTGCAAAATTAAACACATTTTTTCAGCAGTACAGTGTCTAGCACGGCCCATGTTTACTTTAATATAGTGGGAAACGGACTAACTTTTGCTGTGACTTTTTGACCACTGAAATACGATCCATTAGGAGGAAATACATTTTTTAAGCAGATAAGTAGCAATACAATGCGCTGGTTATATTGTAAAAAAAATGTTTAAATATCAGTTAATATTAGGAGGACCGAAAAGTAGCAAACTTTCTTCGATGAGCTCATTCAGTCAGTTTGTGTCGAGACACGGGCCCGCAAACTCGGAAGTTTTGTTGTTACGTTCAAGCTTGGTTCTAAATTTTATTTTTCTGTTAAAAAGTTTTTGTTCTATCAAGGAGGAAACATGTCAAGGCCAATAATAAAAGAAACACACTTACGTCATTATATGCTATTTTTGTTCGATCAAGGAATGAAGGTAAACGAAGCATTGAAAAAATTACCGATACTTACGGGGATGTTCTGAAACTAAGCAAGTGTCATAGATGGTTTAAAAATAGAAATAGGAATCTCAAAGATTTTGCACGAAAAGGACGACCCCAAAAATTAGATGGTGATATCCTGAAGGCGATGGTGGATTCAGATCCTCGTCAAACAATTGAGGAATTATCACTGAAGATTGGCTGTCCATGGTTTACAGTTCAGGATCATCTTCGTCACATAGGAAAATTGCATATGCAAGGAATTTGGTTGAATTCACGATCATGAATTAACGGAGACGACGCTCGATCAACGGCGTACCATCTGCGCCTCTTTGTTGTCTCGGTATGAAGCCGATCGGTTTTTGCGACGAATTGTAACTGGAGATGAGAAGTGGGTGGTATACAATAATTCTGTTGGAAATAGACAATGGCTTTCTTCCGGAGAAGCACCTGGTCGATACCTCGACCATCACTAACAATAAAGAAGGTCCTTGTTTGTGTGTGGTGGAATTTTTCTAGAATCATATACTATGAATTGCTTGAACCTGATCAGACCGTTACAGCGACAGTGTATTGTGAACAATTCGAGCGAATGAAGCAAGAACTCATAAAAAAACGATCTTTTTTGGTCTATAATAAAAAAAGGATCCTTCAATACGATAACGCGAGGCCTCACGCTGCAAAAATAACAGGAAAAAATAAGTCTAGATTGGAACTATAATCTAGAATTGGATTATTGACAATCTTCACGCATATATCCAACAAGCTTTCTATTCCGCCAGTTACTATTTGTAGTAAACAAAATTCGAAGATTACCTTAATTAGTTTAATATGATTGATCCAAATTTATTTCTTTGTTTGCACGGCCAAATATTTTTGAAGTGTATAAAAAACAATATTTATGTTATTTTCTTAAAATATTATAATTAAACCGATTATTTCGGAACTTTGTTATACAATCAGTTAAAAGGAAGTAAAACGGTAAAATATATGGGAAGACATTTTTTTTTGTCTAAATTGGAACTGCTAGAATGATTTTTTGAATACTTTTCTTTCTGCCATTACTAAATCTTGCAAAATTCTTCAAAACATTCCTAGGCGCATTGCTTCATTATTATAAATGGGTTTTCAACAAAAATTTTAAAAGTTTATGTGGCACTTTTCAGCTAAGGTTTCCCAAGAAAGCGGTGCAGTTATTTAGCGGTCGTGATAAAGCGCGATACAGCGAACGTAAAAAACGGCCGTAAGAACATTGGCAAGAGATGTCAACCCAAAAAAAGACGGTTAACACACAGTGAGCATATTGCGGTGCAGAAGGGACGATCTAGACATAGCATTATTACTATATTTGGAAGATAAGGAGTCATCATAGGACGAAAAGTGTTGTTTGGAGGAGAATGAGATATTTACAAATCGTGCTCCAAAGGGTACATTTCAAACTTTTTGCTTTAAGTGGACTTTGCTATAGTATTTGCTCTTCACATTAAATAAAGCTTAATTATTTCTTTTTCCAAAATTAATCAATATTTCGTCATCTTCGCTGGTTCAAATCACGTTTGCACTCATTTTTTATTTTAAAACGGTCACCGCTACACGAGAAAAACGTTCAACTATTATTTATCATTTGTATGACGGTCGTTATACAAATGACACCATCGCTACTTTACGCTCATAACCAACGCTATCTGCTTCGCATAGATAACGTTTTAGTGACGTCATCTACCGCTACATTACGGTCGCTAGATAACACCACCGTTCTCTTAGGAAACCGTAGCTTTAGCCAACTTGTTTTTTCGACGTTCAAAAAATAGTACCCAAAAAGTGTTCAAAAGAAAGTATGTCATTAGGGATAAATGAACATGAGGTTCTATTTTTCGTAGCGAGATTTTAAATTTTCATTCTCTCCGTGCTTTACTAAGAATTTTTTTTAATTTTCAGGTTCTTCAACAAACATTACAACCAGAAGTGTTCCATCTCTTAATAAAACGATTGCCAGCCGTGGCACCCAGGTTAATGAAAGCACAAACTTCGAATGCGTCACTCCAAGAAGATGATGTGGAATAGTGTGGACGCACTCACTTGCCTAGTCACAAGGGTCTATAGTGAAAAAATTGATGTGAAGTGGACTAATAAAGTGAAGTTATTTTATTTTTTAATTATGTAAACATTTACGCTGACAATACGGCTGATTTCAGGTACAATGAATTCTTCATTTAAGGGGCATCAGGCTATTTATCGCTGTAAATAGGATACGGTTATGTATGGCCTCGTTTTTCTTAGGAAATTCAGTTTTTGTCACTTGAATTTCAAATTTTTCACTGAGACCCTTATTTAGTCCAGTTGCTAGCGGTTTTTTTGATGTATTAAACCTGTTGTTGAAAAAAACACTATTTTTGATTAATAAAATTGAGAGTTGTTGCGCAAAGCAATACTTAGGAAGTATTTTTTACATTCTCTGTTTTATTTTCTTGTAAATAAATCTCCTTCCTGTTTGGAAACAATTGAACACAATAGTTTTTTTTTTTCTTGTAGTCCTGTATTACCAAATCCACCTCTTTTATAACAAAATATCTCCAATTAATTTATACTAATAATAGTTTTATTGTCTAAAAGGTTACTATATATAAGACAATTTCATTTTACAAAAGATAACAAATGAAGTAAGTTGATTTGATATACATAGTCCTGCCATAAGTTCTGTCCTTTGAACATAAATATGTAGTTTATAGAAAAACAAACCGAGATTAATTGATTTTGCGTTATTTTATTTCTTACTTAGGAGAGAATTAAAAATATAAAACCTGTGCGAAATGTCCATCCTTTGTTTTCACACTTCTTCAAACAGTCCGCCCGCTCACCTCCCACCGCACGCACCACTTCCATGGGTACTGAAGCTGTTACTTTCACCAAATCTGCTTTCGAGCAGATTTAAATCTGTTGAGCCTCAATCAGTGGCGGCTTTTTTGGTTTCCCCTTCTTTTTACTTTTCGTGCTATTGAAACCATATACAGGGGGTGAATCAGGAAAATGAATTAGTTAAAGGAAAGAAACTGAACGGAAATAAAATATGGTGTTTTGCTCTGAAAAATTGTTTACTGTGATAAATGCTGGAGGGGCGGTGCCCCAACGCCCTCCCTCTGGCCAACGCCCACTGGCTTCGATACTCTCGTGAGGTCTAGAGTAGACATTATCTAAAGCGTTCCACAGCAGATAGTCCACCGGACTTCCTGATGGCCAATTTTTAGCAGCGATTAACTCTGGCAAATACTTCCAATCAAAGCTGTATGGATTTCCAACCAAAGCTTGCTGGAAGATTTAATGTTTTTCTGCAAATGTGTTATTAAACGGATTGACTACCTGCTCTAAAACCTCACTATGGTAGTTTGCTGCACGCGTTTTAACTCCTTGCTCACATAAATGCAGTTCAATGACGGCGTCGTACTACACTGCCTACCAAACCATCACTGAAGCCACATGGCCTCTTCCCATTTTCCCAATTTTTTCAGCAGCTTCCCAAGACCTATGGGCATAAATGAACTCTGAGCATAAACTCATAAAAAAATCTTTTCATATGTGAAAATGATTTTCATGTGCTCTCAGTTCGTATGCCGTTCAAATAACCCCTTCACTTTCATTGCTTTTGTGTTATGTAGAGCCGCTGTCAATCACTATTCACTATATCTTCAGTAATCTCCAAGCCCTAGGTAGTGTTTAATAATGCGCGACATTGTCATCGTCGGTGCTTTCATCTTGTCGGGCTATGATTTTCTGTTTTAGGCGTTGATGTTTCCGAATTCTTTCAGCGACCGCTTTGACAACTGCTGGGGTCCTGGTCTCGCGAAGTCAGCCACTTCTTGCTCTGTCATCGACAGAAGAGACCTCGATGTATTGTTTTACAGCGTGATAAACACATTTTTTCGATATTATTAAGGGTTTGAGAAAGTTGAAAAACTCTATTGCAGATTTATTGCTCTTTTACAGCGCTGTAACAGTTATACGATTCTTTTTATTTCCCTACTTCATATTTACTGCTTGACATATTGGAGCGAAATAATTTCTTTGCATTAGCTTAGAAATCTAGTTAGCATTGTTAAATGCAAGTAATACGAAACCGGTGTGCCTTTTGAAACATGTATTACAAGTAGGCGTGACAACTTGTAGAAACTTGCTTAAACTCTTCTTAATTGATTGATTAAATATTGAAGAACAAATATTCGAGTTGGTTTTTCCACTGTCTGTAAAAGTCTTCACCAATCTGTAAAAGTTACGGGTACAGTACTTATTAAATTGTTAGTTAAGGTAGAAACAGTTTTAAATTTGTGAGTGGAAGATATGACAAAAACAAAGATTCCCATTGATGGTAACGTGTTCCGATAAAAAGCATTGATTTAATATGAAGATATACAGCCACAAGGCAAAAGAGAAGAGGAAAGAAAGTAATTTACAGCAAGTAAGGCTGACTGCGTAGATTCAAAACTCATTTCCATGTAAAAAACATAAAAATTACAGAGGAATTTGTGTCGGTTGATGAGGTAGCTACTCCTATGGAAATTCAGGAGAACTGACATATTATTGCATAAAAAGATTATTATCCTAAGCAAATTTTTAATTGTGATGGAACCAGTCTTATTTTAACAAAAAAAACCTCCACGGGCCTACATTCATAAACTTGCAAAGCAAGCACTTTTTTTTTAAGTTTTAATGACAGACTAACCTTAGTACTTGTTGCATATGCAACTTGTTTACCGAGCACAGAATCAACGTGTCCTTTAAAACAAAAATAAAAGTTGTCTGTTTTTTGCAAACAAATCGGAAGGCATAGTTCACGGCCGTTTTATTTATGGAATGATTTATTTCGGGAGTGAAAAAATATTTGATGAAGGAAGTAAAGTTTTAGGATTAGAGGCACATCAGTAACTGAGAAGACTATTTAGCGACTGGACCTACTTACTAGCTTAACATCGGTTCCGAACCATGAATCATCGGCTACCTAAAATTCAGGTCAGCACGCCCCTCGGGCTATCAATTCTTGGTTTTATGCTGAACCATTAGTCTCTCGAGACCAACATAGAAAATCTGTCCGAAGACATCCGGCCTTACTCAGCCTCGATCTGGCGTAACTGGAGGGTGATTGCTTGTCAAATTTTATACTCTTACCTAGAAACATTCACAAGCATTTAGAAAAAGTCCATGTCTAGTACGACAATCGAACTTGCTCCACGCTAACTACCGTTATCATCAGGCTGACGCCTTAGACAATGCGGTTCCTCATGAAGGAAGGATTGTCATTCAAAGTTTTATTGGAAACAGACAATGCTCCTGGGCATCCTGTGTTACTAAAATGTTCATGTGATTTTCTTACCACATCATATGGCCTCATTGCTTCAGCTACATGATAAGGTGCTTAAAGCTAGATGTGCTTGGCAGGTTTTCAAAATCATTCAAACAATAGTAGACGATTCTCCTGATGTTTGAATCATGGAATGCTAGAGGTCATTCACAATTGCTGATGCAATCGTATTTGTCAAGGCAGCAACGGACGAATTAAAACCAAAATCGCAAGCTGAAAAAATCTGAGGAATAATTCTATTCGTAATTTTGAAGATACTCCCAATATTAAATCATAATTAATAACGATGATTAACGCTGTAGGGTATATAAGTGCAGAAAGATTTAACGATACGACAGAAGAAAAAATTAATAATTACTTAGAGGAACAGCACAAGCTTGTAGTGCTTAAAAATTATCGGCCCCTATAGGTAGTATTGTTTTGCGCATATCTTACTTTAAAGCACACCTGTATACTCCGGGATGAACGCCAAGACAACCGAAAATCTCTTTCCGTGCTGTACACTTATCTCCATGCTAATAATACGGTAAGCGATCTAGTAGTTGACGCGGCTGATAGTCCTTGTGGAATAATCCTTCCATTAGGGGTATATTGATTACCTGGCCAAGCCCTACACAAGCTTTTTTTTAGTATTTTTGTAGAGGGTTTTTGGGACCCGGGATCCTATGGGCATTCTAACTATGGACATTTTAGGATCCAAACGTGGATAAAAAAATTATAAAAATCAGTCTCATTCCTCTATTTGCAAACCTCGCATCAGGTTTCGAAGAATGAATTGTTTTCAGAAGTGGCACTGCCAGGCCCACGCCTAACCCACCTAACCGAGGTTGGTCCCTGGAGGACCGGGGACTCTTCTGTAGGGGTTACCATACCTTAGCAGTTGAGTTCCGGTTTTTAGGTGCCGGGAGTTCGCCATTACCCTCCTCCATTGAGTGTGTTCCACACATCCCAATATACCTACTTCGGGGCCCAGGGCAAAGGCGTGAAGATAGGATTTATTGATGCATCTTTATTACAGTCTAATACAAAGTCAGGACTTTGCTCAGAATTTAATTGCTCTCCAGATGTCCGCACCATAGATTGTTTCCGTAACCCTATCAACTATTTTAGTTTTGTTGCCCCTCATAATATGATAAACTTCTCCTAGTAAATTTTGGTAGGTATAATATTCCCTTATAGTAAAACAAAATTTACATTTCCAAGGCATTATTATGAAGAATTATCAAAGGTAATACTGATAAAAATAATTTGAAATGGATGTTTTTTAAAATAAAATCCATGTATTATTTACTCGCCACTATAGTTTCTGTTAACTTATACTATGATTCTTACAATTATTTCTTAATTTATATAACGAAGTTTATTGTATTTAATATTTTTTCGTATATTTTTGTAAAATTTTCAGAATCAACATTTCGATGGTCAGTTATAAACATTTCTTAATATAGATATTTCTGGAATATAATCTGTTAGAACATGCTAAAACAATATACTTTGTATTCTTACATAATTTTTCATGTTACTTTTACCACCCCTTTCAATTATTTTCTTGATTTTTTTTCTTCTTTTGAATATAACTTCCTTGTCTATATTTAAATTCATTAAATTTCTTAGATTTAAAAATAATAACACCGAATAAATTAGAATTCGAAATATTTAAAAACCTCACGTATTTTGAAATGTAAAAATGTGCACCTTTCATAGTATGACCCACAGACTTCTAACGATTCCACTTTAAAAAGACAGCTATGAAAAAGAACTTAATGTAAACAAAAATATCACAAAGAATAATGGATTATAGAGCATTATAGATAAAATAATAAAAAAACATCAATCATTTTTATGCCGTAACACCCGAAAAATATATAGACCAAACGGGCAGATCTCTCAATGATAGGCTAAAAGAACATAAATACCCAGTTTTACATAATCAAAGCAACACGGGCTTTGCTGAACATTGTATAGACCAGTACCATTTTTTTAAGACCAATAATGCCAAATTAATACATGTCTGCAATAAAAGCAGGCTGTTAAATTATTTGGAAATTTCAGAAATTAAAAAAGCTATATTTGATGGTAAAAACCTAACCAGCATCCCTAGACTTCGGAAATACCCTAATTATTGAAATATTATCTAATCAAAGAAAAAACCAACCTCTTTACTTTAAAACTTTAGTTTATACATAATTCTTTGACAATGGTCGCGAGGCTGAAACGTGTCAGAGAATATCTTGAATATATTTTGAAACAATTACCGTGTTTTAATTATTATCATTATTTTTTTATGGTGCCTACCATTTGATTATATTTATTTCCTATTTCAATAAACTTTTTTCTATCAACCTATTTCAATCAACTCAGATGTTTAAATATTTATAATGTCCCTTATAAGGTATTATTTTGAAATTATTATCAGATATAATAGGGATAAAAATTATTTACACAAATTTTTGGAAAAATTTTATTTTAAAATATAATCCATCCATTATTTACTCGCCACTACAGCTTCTGTTAACTTATAGTATGATTCCTTTATTCTTCTTAAAAATTCTTGTATACTTTCATTTGTATTAACAAACTCTATTGTTTTTAACACAATTTTTCTAGTATATTCTTGTGAATATTTCACAGCATCAACACAACGCACGCCATATGATTTATATTCAGGTGGTAAGTTATTGAGCAATTTGCTGGAATATGGACTTAGCACATTTACTAATGGATCTGTCAAAGGATGTTGAATAGATATCAACACCCAAAGAACCAGAAATAAAAGGGTAATTAACCCAATTATCAAACCGAAACATGATGAGGCTTTTTGTTTCTTCTTCTGTTGATGTTTACTCTTTTTCTGTTCTTTCTTACTTGGCTTTTCCAAGTTGTTTTTACTTTCTTTTTCCACAGTTTCTTTTTTAACTTTCTGCTTCTCCTTTTTAACCTTTTTCTTTTCTTCTTGTTTCCTTTGTCTATTGATTTCTAATTGTTTTTGTCTGGCCTTGTTTCTCATTTCAACTTCAGTGTTGACTTCGTCTTGTAACCTTTTATAAAAGTTTACAATGTCTCTAGCACATTGCTGGCATCTATAATATTCAAACAATTATTGTTAAATCAAAGAGACATATTTATAATGATAATACATACCCTTTTGTATCTATACAGAGTCCTGCAACTTTAGCTATAGCTGGAACTAGTTGATTATCTTTTAAATCCAAGAATTTCAAATTTGTCAATTGACCAAAGCTTAATGGTAAATGTTGCAGTTTATTTCTATATAAATCTAAATATTTCAACTTAGAGAGCGCGCCAAAATCTTCAGGTAGTTCACTAAGCTCGTTTTTACTCAAATCGAGTTTGGTAAGATTTGTTAATATGCTAAAGTTACTCTAAAACATCCCTTAATTAATTTAACCAACAAATATGACATATAGTTGAACTTACTGGTAAACAAATCAGTCGATTGTTAGATAAGTCAAGACTCACAGTTTTTCTTAAAGCGGCCTATTTAACAAATAATGTTTCTGTTTAAAAAATGTTAATAAAAGCATGTTTATTCTCTTACAATTTCCTTAACAGGTACCTCATCTAAATCTGACATACTCAGGTCTATTTCTCCATCGGTATATCGTTCTTTAACGTTAATTTTTGCTTTTTGAACCATATTTTTAATTGTTTTATTCAAAAATCAAAAAATATGTTTTATATTGATAAGTATATAGAACCACGTCAACAAAAAAACAAATTTTCAGGTTGGAATTTTGTATTTAACTGAATGATATAAACTAACTTCATGTTATTAAGTGTCAACCCCTAACTTCATGTTATTAAGTGTCAACGAATGGTTAAGTTGAGGTGTGGTAAGAAAAGTTTCAGATAAAACTGAATGAATCACAATATATTTAATAACTTAATATATCTAAATTAAATGTTAGGTAAAGACTTAGCACAAAATGGATAGTGAAGGTAGAAATATTATTGTATGTGATAATGGAACCGGTGTAAGTAGCAGTTTTCGAAAAAATACTTTTAACCGCTTTTAATATAATGTTACATTAATTACATTTGTTTAAATAGTTCGTCAAATGTGGCTATGCTGGTTCAAATTTTCCTGCTCACATCTTCCCCTCAATGGTTGGCAGACCAATTATAAGGGCTGTTAATAAAATAGGAGATATTGAAGTTAAGGTAAGTGAATAGAAATTTTAATATCCTAGAATCCCATGATGGTGTCAGATTATTTATATTAATATTGTTTTGTGTTTTTTTAGGGTTTACATGTAGATGTAAGTCTGTTGTTTTGTATTGATTATATGTCTTGCATTTATAGTTAAATATGCATTGTTTTTAATATGTGTGTTTTGTGTTGTGTTCTTTAGATGATCATATAGTTTTATTAAAAAGATTGCCACTTTTGTCTTTTATAATAATATTTAAAAATATTTTTCATGCACCAGGAGGTAGCAAGTACCCTTCCTGTAAGTAAATTTGATATTCTCAGTTTCTGCATGAAACTACTTAAATGCATTAAATTTTATATACACTAGCAAACACCAGCCTATTTTTTTTATTTAAAAAGTGAAATATGTATATTTCTACCGTTTTGCTATTCTTAATACAAGTATATGTGACTCTGTTTCAATTTCTTTTATAAAATGATAAATCTAAGCCTTGAAAAATTAACTGTACCTTTTTGAATTGTAAGCTTTTCATAAATTAGTATTTGTTATTGTTATGTGTATTAGATTTATTCATTTTAATCTTTTTATAAATGTATTCTTTCATCATTCTTTCTATAAATTAATTATCACCCTAGAATGTCATTTCTATTAAGCTGATTTTTTTCTGAAATATATTCTCATGAATATTTTTTAATATATATATATTTTTGTATTTTTAGGATCTTATGGTAGGAGATGAAGCATCTGCACTGAGATCCCTTTTAGAGGTAAATTATCCTATGGAAAATGGTGTTGTTAGAAACTGGGATGATATGTGCCATGTTTGGGATTACACTTTCGGTCCTAAGAAAATGAATTTGGATCCCAAAAATACAAAGGTAGTCTTTTTCTATAGTACATATTGTTTGTTTATTTTTGTTTATCTTATCAAGATTCTCTTAACGGAACCACCCATGAACCCTACTAAGAATAGAGAGAAAATGATTGAGGTTATGTTTGAAAAATATGGTTTTGCGGGGGCTTATATTGCAATTCAGGCAGTGCTAACTCTATATGCTCAAGTATGTTTTCTATATTTTGAAGCACACATGTGTATAAACTTTACTATTGGTAGGGCCTTCTTTCTGGTGTGGTAGTGGATTCTGGAGATGGAGTAACTCACATTTGTCCAGTTTATGAAGAATATGCCCTGCCTCATCTTACCAGACGTCTAGATATAGCTGGACGTGATATTACTAGATACCTTATTAAGTTACTTTTGCTCAGGGGTTATGCTTTCAATCACTCGGCTGACTTTGAAACAGTATGTGTCTATAATATCATAATGTGTTCAATTTCCATCAATATTTCTGTCAATTTTTAGGTGAGGATGATGAAGGAAAAATTGTGTTATATAGGATATGATATTGAAATGGAACAAAAACTATCATTAGAAACTACTGTGCTGGTTGAACCATACACTTTGCCTGATGGTAGAGTCATTAAGGTAGGAGGTGAAAGATTTGAAGCTCCAGAAGCATTGTTCCAACCCCATTTGATCAATGTAGAAGGTCAAGGAATTGCTGAACTTATATTTAATACAATTCAGGTAAGCTATATGATTTATTAGTTAAAAGTTTCATCATTTTTACTTGAATGTTTCACTCAAACACGTCCACTAAACACTAAATTACTTATTTTTAATAACTCGAGAGTTTCGCTAACCATGCCAGCATCATCGGGAAATAATTCGCTAAGCAGCAGATTGAATCATTTCCTAATGGTGGTAACATGGTTAATGAAACGCGCGTCGAGGGATTTTTAAAAGTGATTTGGTGTTTAGTTGTAAATCCGTTTGGGTTTAATGTTTTCTAGTAATTATAGTGTAAAAATATAAACTGTTTCTCAATTTAAAGGAAATGAAAATAATTTCACCTGTTTTTTGGCTATTTGCATTACTTCTAATTTTCTCAGTCCATTGTGGTAGCAGTCTGTAAATATGTCCAAATTAAATCCAGAAACGAAGAAGTGTTTTATGTTATCTTATGGTTTGGTGCTATTTTCTCTTTGGCAGCAAAATTCCCTATGCCCCATAAAATATATTATTTATGATCTTATATACTTATTGTCTTGTAATCTTATTTTTGAATCAATTGGAGTTTTGAACAAAAAAATGTTTTGTCGTAAATGGAAAAATCATATATAAGTTTTATAACAAAACTATTTTTATTTTTATTTTTTTCCTCATAATTAAAGTTATGTCAAATTGAAAATACATTTTTATGCCTAATATCGATGACGCGCCGACAGTTCCCGAAAAACACCCGAGCGCGTCACAATATTTATTTCCCCTCAACAGTACAGACAACTGATATGAGTGTTTTCGTTTTACTCAACTTATTCTTATTATTATTAGTATATTGATAAATTTATTGAAAATGTCAAATCTAATTAGTTATCGTGCCTGTTTTGTACCATTTTGTACAAATACTACAAAAACAGCTCCCAAAAAAATTATTTTAAATGTGCCACAAGATTTTAAACCTCGAAATTAATGGTATTAATCCTAAATCATCAAATTTTTACAACTACCTGTCATCAGATATATACAAAAAAAATTTCAAAAGAATTTCAAAGAATTTTTTATGTTTGAGTATTTATTTCCGGCTGAAGCTACTACACAATCATGACATTGAGGTCTTGAACTTTTTTTACTTTTTTATTAATAATCATGTTCTGGACATACACATCCTTTCACCGTGCAAATACAATCTATAGCCTGTATTTAATAGAAATATTTGGTTCTTATTTACATTTACGTTGTTATTTTTTAAAAAACTCAAATTGATGCTTTAGCACTCAACGAACTTCAACTGAATTGAACAGAATATTATTTTTGAGAAAATCTGTGACCATAAAAATATCCACACCAAGTATATAATGGAATTGGCCTTTATGAACCCTTTGTCACACATTAATGAATTAAATTAGTAACCAACAATTTTTTTTGCACTAAACTTCAATAATTTTGATAGCATGTACACAGGTAAAAGCTGTTGACCGTACTTACGCGAAAACAGTTTAACATAATGACGTCACAAACATTAGCCCTAATCGAGGTGCTAAATTTATTTATAATTATTTGTAAACAGTTTTTTAAAAGTTTTTCGGATCGATTATCAATATTATTTATTATAGTTTTAAAATAAAGTAAAAAAAAAATCGATAATTACTTTTTATTCAAAAACCGAATTGTACTGATTATAATACATAGTCATGCCATAAATCATATCCCTAATTGTGAAGACGGGCTAGACTGTTTTCAAGTATCACTGATTCGTTTATTTTCTAACAGGGCAAACATAGATTTCTAAACTGATGTAAACAAATCAGTTCGTCCCAATACGTCAGACAGTGAACATGACCGTATCGATCGTAAAAAGAAACGTATCGGAGTTATAGCGCTATACAACTGCAACAGATATTTTCAACTTCCTCAAACCCTCAAAAATATCGAAAAACTCATATATATATATATATATATATATATATATATATATATATATATATATATATATATATATATATATATATATATATATATATATATATATATATATATATATATATATATATATATATACAAGAATATTTACAAATAGGATATCTACACTAATGATACTCTAAAAATTGTGATGGATATTTATTTTAGACCGCTTTTAAATGAAAATATCAAAGGCATTGTTTTGCTGATAACACAGATTTTTCGCAATTCCCATCTTCAGTGGGAATATACAACAGTTGCACAAAATCGGCAAATGTCAATAATAGGTCAAAGAAATCGTCTGAAATCTACGTAGTATATCAAGGGAGCTTGTTAGGCTTAGAAGTAAATGTTTTACGACAAACGATAACACGCAGATTGAAAGCAATAAATTTGCATCACAGAAGACCTAAACGTGTTCCCAAACCAACCCTTCAACAAAAAAAATGTAAGATTGCAGTGGGCTCGAAAAATGGAAAATGGAATCATTCTAAGAAAATATTAGATAACAGAGCGGTGACAGAGGGGAAAAATGATGGGAACCTGGAAGGCAATATGGAAGGAGAAGAACTGGATATACCAACAGAAGAAGAATTTAATGTTGTAATAACTCACCTTAAATTAAATAGAGCAGGAGGATTGGATAATATTGTCAATGAGATAAGATACCGGGGAGAAGTCTTAGGAAGAAGGATATTTATGCTGATAATCGATATCTGGAAAAAAGAAAGAATGCTTGATGAGTGGAAAAAAAGGGATAATAATGCTTATTTATAAGAACGGAGGTCCAAAAGACTGTGCAAATTACAGGGGAATTATCTTACGCAGTGTTGTATACAAGATGACCACGATAATAAATAACAGATTAATGAGGTATACAGAAGAAAAAATAGGAGACTGTCATTATGGCTTTAGGAGAGGCAGGTCTATCATAGACGCGGTACATATAATAAAGCAAATAATCGAAAAATCTCAGGAATATGGAATGGAGTTACAAATTGTGTATATTGATTTCAAGTAAGCTTTCGATAGTCTGAAATGAAATGTGTGAAAATACTGGGCAAGCTAATAAGACTAATAGAAATCAGAAATGACAATGAAAAATTCACAAGTAGTAGTTAGACCAGCACATGGATAAACAGATGATTTTTGAGATTAATTTTGGAATGAGACAGAGAGATGGGCTATCAACAACATTGTTTATTCTGACACTGGATGCAGTAATCAAAGAGTGTAATTTCACAGAAACAGTCATTAATAAAGCTGTTCAAGCAGTTGCATACGCAGACGATCTTACTGTGCGAGCTAGAGACAGAATAAGCCTGGAAGAAGCAATAAAAAAAAATGGACAAGAAGCAAAGAAAAGAGGCCTCACAATAAATCAAGAAAAAAGCAAATATATGGAAATAAGGAAAGAAAGTAAAGAGTTACAACCAGATCAGTAGAAATACGAAATTACGAATTTGAAGTACTGGAAAACTTTAAATATTTGGGAATAATAATAAATAGCAAAATCGACAGAAACATAGAGATAGGGCAGAGTACAGAGCCTATTATAAATTCAAAAGCATTGTGAAAAGCAAAAACATATGTATAAATACAAAAATGAAGGTTTATAAAGCAGCTATTAGACCGGTGATGACCTATTGTGCAAAGATCATGAATTTAACAAGCTTGGAATAGGAAAAGTTACGAATATTCGAAAGAAAGATTGTAAGAAGAATACATAGATTAAAGAAAGTTGCAGAAGATGAATACAGAAGGTTAATGAATTTTTAAATAAAAACCATTTTGAAAGGAGAAGATATAGTGAAGACCATAAAAATGCAAAGACTTTGCTGGTTTGGCCATATAAGAAGAATGGAAGACAAGGTAGTAA
The DNA here is from genome assembly GCA_031761425.1 of Cosmopolites sordidus. NCBI lineage: Eukaryota > Metazoa > Arthropoda > Insecta > Coleoptera > Curculionidae > Cosmopolites > Cosmopolites sordidus. Next base: position 855,354 of record JARFXV010000012.1, read on the forward strand.
AGAAAATTGCAATGTAGAGACCAGATATTAATAGAAGAAGGGAGAACGAAACAATCCGCCTCTTACCCTGCGAGAACTAAAAGATGCTGGTCGTGAAGAATGGGAGAGAATTCCACAAGCCCAAATTGATTATTTAATCGACAGCATGCCAAATCTCCTACAGGCATGCATACAGACCCATTGAGGAACTACTGCTTGTTAGTTTTATTGAAACTTGTTCTTTTAATTTTTAAATTTCTTTTGAAGGCAATTGGTACACTGATATTTTTTGACTCCAAAATAATAAATCAATTTTACACACATTGGTCATTTGGTGTCGAGTTTTATTTGGTACTAGTAAGAGTTGTAATCAAATGATGATTAGGTAAACGAGTAAAAGAAAAATATAAAATCAATATAAAAACTAAAATGTTTAAATATTCCAAACTTTTGGACATATGTGTATATCTCGATATATGTATATTTCAAAATTTGGATTTCTTTGATTTTGACTAATAAACCATCCACAATATGTTTGCCGAGCTAGAAACGGCCTTTCTGCGTATCGTGATCTGTAAATAAGCGTAGCCTCTTCCGAATTTTCGAAAGATTTTCTGTAAATAAGGATCATGTCCTGATATTCACATACAGAATATATTTTTGATTATAAATCGAAGTTAAATGCCCACACTGAAATAATTTTTGTGGCGCTTTTGAAATCATAGTTTTTCTCGTGGCGATATTGTAACGTTGCTACATCCTTCAGAGCTGCTATTGGGTAGCTATAGGATTATTAATTTGTTATAGGATTCTTAATTTAAGAAAATAATGTTTTAATAATGTTCATTAGTTTATTTGTAGTTTATAAGATAAATAATAACCAATTAATATTTGCCAAATATGCTTTTTCACCTATTTGATTAAAATGTTAATTCTTATCATTTTCGATTGGTGATTTAATATCTTTGCAATCTTTTTTCTTGAGAACCCTGAAGTTTTTGACACTTGTGAGATCATTTTGCATTAAAATGATGTTAAAAATCGTTGATTAAATTTGCGAAAGTACTTTCCCTAACACCCCGTATATTTTTGAACTGAAACTTTAATATTTACATCAATTTTTGGTTTCACAACAGTGTTACATTAGTCTCTCTACCATATAGTTTAAATTTGCCAACTTGTTTTGAAAACTATGATTAAAATCATTAAAAATATATCTTATGTGCTTGTTTTCTAAAAACATCTAATCTGTTCATTCTTCATTTTAGTTACTAAAACCCCAAATTCTTCAATGTTCAATGTTCTTGAGTGTAAAGTTCACATCGTGCTTTTTAATATAACTAAAATTTTCATTAAATAAACGAATTAACATTCTAAATTTCCACTATATTTAAAACAATTATTACAATATATTATTACAATTGTTTCGACAGACAGTACGTTTTTCAAATACGAACACTATTATTCAATTACACTATACTATATTATTCACACTGTATTTTCCTCATGTTAAAACAAGAAGCTTTGATTCAAGAGATTCCCCAAGGTATTTCAAGATATGCGGTATCAGTATATTCAGAAACAATAATGATCAAAGGAATGACATCAAACAAAAACAATACATCGTCCTCATGCAATATTACTTGTGAATAGGAGGGCTGTTAGTTTGGTAAATTTTCAGTTGTTTTGCTCAACATATTGCCAAACTATATATTGTGACGATACTTTGTCCATCCACATTTTTTCGTCCCGTTTTTTTTTAATTAAAAAGTTTTATTGAAAGAAGCAATAATTATTACATCAAACTAATCAGTGATGTACTATCCGCCATTGTTCACGACCTGCTGCCACCTTTCGACCAATTTATTGATGCCGTATTGATACGTTTTACTTTCCTCTCCGGCCTCGTGTATTTGGTAAACATCTTAAGCTGGGTGTTCACATCAATAAAAACATTCTTTGGCGGGCTGTATGTGTCGTATGTGGTGTGTCTGCGCGGCAATGACACTTTAACACAAAGTCACACACAAATATTGTCACCGCACCCCACACAAACGAACCATCTGCTGCCGGTTTTCTCGCAAATGTCAAAGGAATTTGTGCCGCATAAGGTTTGTGTATGGATGTGTTGTTGAAGTGAAATAAATATTTTTAGTTTCAAAAAGATACCTACGTGACGTGACTATATTGAAATTTATTATTTATTGAGTCGATTGTAGTTGATCGTAGTCAAAGCATGTCGCAGCATATTATTATGTTGAAGAAGTATGCTTCATTCATAACAATGAACAATTTAATCATGAAAAAAGAAAGCAATCGCAAAAAAAAGCGTTATTGGTTGTTATTGTTATGCTTTGCATTATTGGATGAAGCATTTATACCTAAACAGAATAGAGAAAAGTATAAACTACAGAAAATAAGAATAAACACTGAACTTTATTTTTGACTCTTGTTGGAATAACCTAATCTACCAACATCCTGTTGCACACAAAGACGGAGCGTAAAGCGCACACAATATAAATATTTATTAACTGTGTGTGGTTATTTTGCATAGTAAATATTTTCGCCGCACAGTAAATTGAACACACACTTAATTTTTTATTGGTGTGGACCCAGCTTAATAGGTTCTTTGAATATCGTCGTTGATCGTCTTCCCTTTCAGTGAGTAGAGAGTATTTTTATGCATTCTATTTTATTGCTTTCAATTTTTTGGCGTTGGGTCATTTTCCATAACTTTTTTTATACATCATCATATCGTTTTATATATTATTTGTGAATTTCCCTAATAGTTTTTGTTACTTAGATTTCTTTGTTGACCATGTTCTTTGTAGAAACTTCTCGGAATTGTTAAATAAAACACAAATTTTGATATGTTTATTAAAATGTTTTTTTAGCCCTCAAAGTAGGCTCTATAGAGTGCAATACGACTATACCACCGCTTGACCCAATCCTCCATACATTGTTCAGAGGTTTCAGTGAATGTTCTTTTATGACCTCAATTGACTCAAAACGCCTTCCTCAAAGTAGCAATTTTAACTACGGGAACAGAAAAAAGTCACGGCCAATATCAGACGAGTACGGTAGGTACCGTACTCGTCTGATATTGGCCGTGACCAGGTGTCGACGATGTTTGTTGAGTTTTAGCCAAAAAGTCTCGTACAAAATTGAACTCTTTCATAACCAGTCGTGCGGTGACGCATTTCATATCCAAAATATCAGTTATAATGTTATGAACGGACTTAAAAGATATGTTCAACTTTTTAATCAATTGTCCAACAATCCCACGACGATTTATATGCTTTGTACCATTCATATACCTGTGTTTTTGATTTTGCCGATCTTTTCTGTATTTTAGGAATACTTATTTCCGTTCTCTAGCGAAATCGTCGATTCTTTCATTAAACCATGGTGTGTATATCTCTTCAGGTTTTCTGTCGTAGCGGATCGCGTTGGTGCGGCGGTAAGAGCGTCTGCTTTGCCGAATCCGCGCTGAAGCGGTAGCTGGTTCGATTCCAGCGCTCGGATGGTTATTTTTCTTTCTTCTGTCCGTTTATCTTTCCTAAATGTTTGTGATTGTTTCTAGGCAAGAGTGTAAAATCCGACTACGAATTACCCCTCAGTCACGCCAGTTAAAGGCTGGGTAAGGCCGGATGCCTTCTAAGAAGTGTTCTACGTTGGTCACTCGCCAGTCGGTAGGTTTCCTGATAGACTTATGGGTAGGCACATAACCAAGGGTTTATAGCCCAAAGGGGGTGCTGGCCTGGGTTTGTCGGAAGCTGATGACCGTGGTTCGGAACCCACGTTAAGCTGTAGGTCCAGTCGCTAAATAGCCTAGTTGCTGATGCGCCTCTAACTTAAACACTTTACTTTACTTTACTTTACTTTTCTGTCGTAATTCCTTTTCCTAAAAATTTTTTAGCTTTATGACTATTTCTATTGTTATCTATTTTTCTTATGTCGTTATTTTCTGTGTGCCTACTTGTGTTAGTTTTTGTTGTAGTCTATTCGGATATAGGTTTTTTATTGAGGGATTTTGAAGGCTTTCGATATTAAATGTTTCAGTTGTTTGTTTTGGTTTGCTTTTAGAATTTAGCGCTAGGTTTAGTTTTCCTAATACTAAGCCATTTCCTGAACCAACGTCTACTGATGTTAGCGTTCGAACGCTATAGATATTATGTCAATATATTTCTCGATTTGTTACAATTGTTACTGCTTATTTTTTTTTTGGGTGATCGAAAAATGTGTTATCGTTTCTTAATTCATTATAGTAGACAATCTCTCATATCTTATTAGCTGTCGTTTATGGCGTCCTTGTTGAATTTTCGTTTAATTTTACTTATTGGGCCATTCCTAATTCGTGGGTTAAAATCCTCTAGAATTATGAGTTTGACGATCCGATTGTAGCCTGGTAGTGGATTCGACTCCTGCTCTAGTCTGTTCAGCTTTGAGTTTCTAGTACTATATGCTAGTGATGAAAAGCACTATGTGTGTAATGGCAATATATCCATAAGTAAGGTGTTTTTTTTTTCAAATCGGTCATCTACTGGAAATAATTTACTAGGACAATCATCTTTACCCACTCCAAAATCAAGTCTCCACCCTAAAAAAGTGTTATTGTCAGTATGGTGGAATTTTACAGCAATCATTTACTATAGTGTTCTGAATCCTACTGAAACCATAAATGTCGAATATTTTTGTGCAGCCAAAAGTGATTAATCAAAAAGGTGTTACTCTGCAGCATGACAACGCAAGACCTCATAATGTCAGAATCACCCAAGAGGTGATTACAAAAAGGTATTAAAAGTTTGTGAAAGAGATAGACGGTTGTCAATAACGATGGAGATTATATTGTAAATTAAAACTGTATTAATTTATTCATTAAAAAAAAATGTACAGTATCAAAAAAAAAACATTACTTGTCAGTATCTCTAATATGAGGGTTACTGTTTATGTATCCGAAATAATAAATAAAAATAAATATTTATCATTGAAAATGGTTTTATTGATTTTCAAAATACTCGATCGATGCACTTTTGCATATGTTTGAACCAATTTTCATAGCACTTTTTTCCATTCCGATTGAAGTATCTCCAAAACATGCATTTTCAACGCATCAACTGCTTTTCCTCGGCGTCGAAAATCGTTGGAAAAATTCTTCACGGACGGGAACAAAAAGAAATACTGGTTGCCAAAGAAGGACTGAACTGCGGATGACCCATAAATTCGATGTTTTGATCGGTCAAATATTGAGTTGTTCGGTCCGATGTGTAAGAACGCACATTTATCATGGTGAAGAATGGTCCTGTGTCGCTGGTTTTTTTCTTATATCTTCAAAGACTCCTGGCAAACAAATGGTTGTGTACCATTCAAAATTGACCGTTCTACGATTCTCTAGTGGCACTGTAGCCTCATGCGCATTTATCCCAAAAAAAAACAGGTGACCATTTGCTTCATAGTGCTTCTTGCGCGAACTTTTGTTGGGTTTGGCTCATTTTGAAAGACCCATACAGTCGATTACTGTTTACTTTTGGGCTTATACGCATAGATCCAAGATTCGTCACATGTGTAGATGTTATACACGGCTTTTGACGCACCACGATTGTATTTTTTGAGCATTTCTTCGCGCCAATTGTCACAAGCCTTTTTTTAGCGATTGTCAAATTATGCAGAATCCAACGCGAACTAATCTTTTTCACAGCTACATGTTCGTGTAAAATCTTGTGTATGCTTGTCATACTAATACCCAGGGATGCCTCAGTCGCACGGTATATCACATGACGATCTTGCTTTATTAGTTCGCGCACAGTATCGATGTTTTCTGGCACACAATAACAACCGATTTTGGACGACCTTTTATAAATTCGTTCATGAGTGAACGATGGCCACGATTGAATTCACTGAACCTGTGATAGGCAGTGGTTTTAGGTCATCATCAAAAGTCGAAGTGAATGAATCGATGCACTGTCGTTGAGATAATCCACGTGGAAAGTTGTGGTAAATAATTGCACGAAAATTCAATTTTTTGACTGAAATGAAATTTTCAAGTCACTAAACAACACAAATAGCGTCCATATGACAAAACGTTCTGAGTATGTATACAGTCAATAATGTCAAACTTTACGATGTATATGTCAGATGGCACATAGCAACACCATTGTTGCCAATTCCGGATACATAAATAGCAACCCTCGTATAATACAGATTGATGTTGTGACGGTGTAGTTTCATCATCTGAAACAGCAGAAATTCATGAATTAACTTGATGTTGAGATATATTGAACCTGAAATAAAAAGATATTTTTATGGTTTGTTGATTCTTCTGTTTTTATACATCAATTTAATCACATTTATTATTCTACTTTCAGGCAGCAGATATTGACATGAGACCCGAACTGTATAAGCACATAGTCCTTTCAGGTGGTTCCACGATGTATCCAGGTCTTCCTTCACGACTAGAACGTGAAATCAAGCAATTATACCTCGAGAGGGTCTTGAAAAACGACACAGAGAAACTAAACAAGTTCAAAATTCGCATAGAGGATCCACCTCGACGAAAAAATATGGTTTTCATAGGGGGAGCAGTTTTAGCCGAAGTGATGAAAGACCGGGAGGGCTTTTGGATATGGAAGAAAGAGTACGAGGAACAAGGACTGAAAATCCTGAAGAAACTCGGCAACAGGGTGGGATAAAAGTGATTTAGGAAAATTGTGCAAAAAAAAGTGCAAATATATACACTGTATGACATTAGTTTTATGCATTTGATTTCCTTTTGTACTATTTTTTTTTAAATTTTGTTGCCTTTGTATTTTATTTGTATAATTTTTTTTCCACGACTACATGCATTTGTTTTCTGTAATTTTAAGTTACTTAACTATATTTTAATATAAATATTTAAATTTAGTCAATATAAAGTGAATAAATAGTGAAAGTTGTTAATAACATTCCTTTTAAAGTAAGAAAAAATGCTTTTATTCAAAATTACCAATAGTAATTTTAATATTCTAGTGTTGTCAACGATATATCATTAATAAAACGTGCTAATAAATTGGCAGACCTATTAATAATAAGAAAGTTACACGAAATGTTTCTCAAATTTAAATTCCTCTTGCAATTAATGATATTATTAAATATTAAGTTCAAATATAATAAAAAAAAAGTGACTAATCGCATATTAAACAAAATATTGAATATTTAATTGCTGCAAAAGTTTGCCTGGTTTTCGCTTTAGATAGGATTGCAACGCAAAACGGAAGTGTTTTCTACTTCACATGCGTAAAGGTTTGATGTTTGACAGAAGGAATGTCAACGAGTACTTGGGAAAAAAATGTCTTGTTTGTTTTTTAAATTTGTCAAACATTAAAAATGACTGAAAATAAAAAACATTTTCGGCATATGCTTTTGTTTATTTCCGAAAAGGCTTCTTTTCCGAAAAGGCGAATGCTTCCCCGACGCAAAATAAGTTATGAGCTGTGTATGAGCGTTGATCACAGCGAAATATTGGCGCAAATTGAAAATGATCGACTTAGAACAAACTCGAGAGTTTGGAAGAATTCTTGGAATCAACCAGTAAGCCGTGTCAAGGCGATTACATCAACTTGGAATGGTTAGCAAGTCGATTACATGGGCCATTCTTTTAGCTCGATATACTTTGCCCGACTATTTTCCAAATATTTTTTATGCCTTCCAAAAAATACGACTTATCGAACTCTGCAAAATAGTCTTCTGGGTTGGCGATGTCATTTCTTTATATTTGAAAAGTCGGAGGTGATGAAGTCGCCCGGCAAATAGGGTGGATGCGGCATGAATTCATAGCGTAAATTGACTACTTTCGTTGTTGCGACTGTGAACGCATGGGCAGATACATTGTCACGGTCAAACAGCACATTTTTCTTCGTCCATGAAGATAACGCCCCCCAGAAACATGTCCTTCCCAATGAAAGTGTTTTCACTTTCCTCGAGACACGTTCACCGGGTAGAACCCACTGTTTTTACGTTCTTTCATTTCTGATGTGTAGTGATAAATTTAAGTGATAATAAATTTCTCAACAGTCTCGAATCGCCCCAGAAACTACCTCGGATTGCACTGATACATGGCTAAACATCGGTGTGAACTGGTCACTCCATTCCGGTTTTAGTTATCAGTGAACAAACGTGATACTCATCGCACTGATAGCTTTCTCATACCCAAATGTTCGTGTAGGATGTTTCAGACGCGTCCATTCGAGATGTTTATCATCCAAGCAATCTCTCTAACATTCACTCTGCATAATTTCTGAATTATTGTGGCGTGTTCATATATTTTTTTTCTTTTTTTTACAATTGTCAATGTATCGTTGACATACATAAAAAATATATTTACTTTCTATCTTTTTAGAATTTACAGAAATTAATATAATTTATTTTTAGATTCGTTTTGAAAACGGGAGGCGAATACTTCCCGACACGTTAACGTTCAAAAGTTTGGTTTGGTTTTATTTTAGGTATTTATTTTAGAACATTTTTTTATATTTTTTTAAATTTTGTTTGTTAGGCAAATTTATTACAAAAAAGAATCACTGAGAAATTTGTCTCTGTTTGGTTTTTTGTTTTTACCCAGTGATTATTTACATAAGCCAGATATTTTTTGAGTTTTAGATCGTGGCGAAAAACGAAAAAAATAAATTCACTCTGCAATCGGCTAACACTATATCACGGTTTTGGTTGACCATTTTCTCAGTAGTGGCCTCATCGAGCGTTTAGCTTCACTCGCGTTGACTTCACTACATCACAACTCAGTAAACCATTTATAAACCATGAAATATCCCCATGCTACTTTTTCAACTTTTCTTCGGTTTGCTCGATGGCTTTTCAATGCAAAAAATATTGTTTGATCAACACTTTTTCCATGATAGCAAAAAAGTCCAACTTATTTATCATATCAGCTTGTAATTCGTGGAGCGTTACTAGAAAAGAAGCTACATTTCGGAAATGCAATCAGCTTTACGATCGCACCGTCGTCTATCGGAAAAATATCTGACTTTTCACTCTCTCCTCATACATTATGTGATTTCCAGTTTCATATGTTTCAATTTTATTGAGTTTTGTTTTTTTAGTTTTGTTTCCTTTATATTATGTATATTGTCATTTTTTCTACGACTGCGCTCATTTGTTTTCTGTAACTTTATTTTAGTATAAATTCGTAAAGTTGTTTAATATAACATAAATACATTGTCAAAGTACTTAATAAAATTCCTTTTAGAAGTAAGGAAATTGCTCTCAATGAACATTACCTACTGAAATATAAAATGGATGGTATTACCACCTGAACAATTACAAATATATTCCATGCGAGTCATGGAAATAGGATATTTCTGAAAAAAATTGTTGAAGAAAATTTTTTTTAAATTCAAAATTTCATTTGTCATGCCTTTGTGGACCTTGCCCTACACTTTTATAAAAAGGGGCAAGTCTATTTTCCAAATGCAGCGACTGTTTTTTTCACGATTTTCACATCGGCCATCATGGGGATATTTAAACTCGCAATTTTATTTTGCGATGGGTTTCTTTATATCGGATAAGACACGAGTTAAAATGAACATCGAGAAGGTAAATCGGGTTCCGAAATGAAGGAAAAAATAAAAAAATGAACGCAAAAATGTCATATAGAAACTTTGAGAGAATAGAAACTTTACCTGACCATAGTGCATATAAAGACTCACAAGAGCAAGAGGAAAAAACGGAAGCTACTAAAAACGCAAATGAAATACAAGATGCATACGACAAACAAGAGGGAAGAAAAATTTACCAGAACATTAAGACAATAAAAGGCTTGCGCCCTTGAGAAACATTGATCAAAGGCGCAGATGGCGAAATATTAACCAACATGGATAGCTTACTAGAGTGATGGAAGACATATTTTGAAACGATGTTAAACGGATCCACCAGAAAATAGTAGACCATAGTTTATAAATGCAGCTCAGTCACTACTAGAAGTACCACCATTGCAGAAGGTGGAGGAAAGTATAAACTCAAAAGCCGTGTTCAGCGGTGTGTGGCTTCCCAAGGCAACTACTTTGAAGTAGACAATGTAAAATTGTACTTTCAATTTGAATTAAAAAAATATATAAAAACCAGTCTCCTTACTGTATTATTTACACATTTCGCAACAAGTTTCATAGCAGCAATTGTTTTTCAGGGTGAGACGGGGTATTCCGCACATCCTAATGTACGTACTGCAGGCTGAATGAAATATCACAATACCTTTTCGAGTTAGAAATTAATGGGCATTAATTCTGTAGTGCAAAATTCAATATCGAAAGTCAAGAGTCGTATAATATCGAAAGTCAATAGAGCGTATAAGGTGAAGAGTCAAACTCCACAATACCTTGTCGGGTCAGAAATTGACGAGCGGTGGTAGTGTTATTTACATTTTCTCTGATACTTCTGCGGAACCTGTAATATTCGGTTCCTTGGTAACCTTCGGTAACCTTCAGAAATTAATTTGGATGGCATCGTTGAACTAGAAATAAATAAATATAATGTAAAATATAATTATTAAAATAATTATTAATAATGATATAGTAGTAGAAATATTGGGGTTTAACATTGAAATATTAAAAAAAAGATTTTTACAAAAAAAATTATTTTTTTATATGCAACTTAAAATACAGTAAATTTTTTTCCAACTATGTCTTGTTCTAATTTATATATACTAGATATGTTATTCTATATATAACAATTGAATATGATAATTTTTATTTTTCAATCAATAACCTGCCCATATATTGATTATCTTTAATGATTGGCAGAAACGAAAAATTATAAATGATTTGGCAATGCCGCCCCAAACTGACAGGTATTCTGAGCAGACAGTAGTGATTCGTTTGTTTTGTGTGTTAGTTTCTCTGTATTTTTCATCAAAATTTTAGTGTATATTTAGTCAAAAAATGGTGAAACGTAAAGCTCTTATTGAAAGTGATTCAAGTGAAAATTCGGATAGTGATTTAGATTCAGTAAGTGTCCCCACTTATCCAGTATGGTTTTTATAACCTATACATATTTGAATTTAAACGAATTTTCACAAAAAAAGAAAGGTTTTCATCAATAAAATGCATTGAATTATGGAACTATTTATCTCAGATTATTATTGTTGTTTTTCTTTAAATTGTCATTTTGACATTATTCAAAGTTTTGAATGATTCAATTAACATGTCTTGTAATTTTCAGCTTTTTCAGAGCCCTGTTCGTATTTCTTTAATTTGTTTTAGTAATGTAGTTATTCATTTTATTTACAAGCTCCTTTTTAGGAATTTCTAGGTCTAGCAAAAAAGAAAAATAAGAAAAATGCATCACCAAAACACATGTCCAGTTCAGAACAGTCTAGTGGGTCTGACAGTGAAATAGAAAATAAAAACTCAAAGAAAAAACCGAAACAGGATACACCAGATTCAGATTCCGAAGACGAAAACGATGACTCCAAAAATGACAAAGCCTCAGATAAAAGCAATTCTGAACCTGAAGAAGGTACCTCCCTAATTAGTTTAATGGGACCAAAATATTAAAGAATATTTTTCATTTTCAGGTGAAGTTTCTGACTCGAGCAGTTCAGAGGAAGAATTTAATGATGGTTATGATGATCAACTTATGGGCGATGAGGAAGACAGAGCTAGGCTGGCTAGTCTTACTGAAAAAGAGAGAGAAACTGAAATTTTCAAACGTATAGAGCAGAGAGAACTTATGAGAACAAGGTATGATGGGTATATAAATTTGTGATTTTAAATCATAGTATGCCTTGTTTGTTTATCTTTTTAAAAGACTTTGATAGGTGTCAGTGATTAAATTTAATTTTAACTTCTAGGTTTGAAATAGAGAAAAAGCTTAGGCAGCAGAAAAAATTGGAAAGAGCCAAAGACAAACCTGCCTCTAAGCCCAAAGACAAGGATAAATCAAAGGAGAAAGATAAAGATAAAAGTTCTAAGGAAAAGTCTAAAGTTAAAGATATTGAGAAAAAGCCCGAAGAACCAGATACAAGCAAAATACAGACAGATTTTTCTTCAATTGACCACAAGGAACGAAGCAAAGAAAGAAAGAAAAATATTGAAGAAAATAGAGGAAAAGCTGATAATAAACGGTGAGTTATGATGACAAACCAAAGTAGTTCATACAGCTTTCAAAATTCATTATTATATCCAGTAAGTTTTTTCAACTGAGATCAAGTGTGCAAGCATCTTTATATTTGTCCCTTTTACACAGTATATCAGAAAAATAACAAAACTTTTTAAATTAAAAAAAATTAGATATGTTGCTACAATTTTTTTGTTTATTCAAAATACATCTCTTACACATCAGTACATGGTGCATGTTCAATGCTAGTGTCATAAAACATTTCTTTCATGGCCAGTTTGAATTTCGAGAACAGAAAATAATCACACGGAGATAAATCAGGTGAATACAGAAAATTGAAGCACAATATTTGCCAAAAATTAATGAACAGTGAAGATCCTGTGAGATAGTGCATTATCGTGCAACAAAAACCAACTTCTCGGAGCTCGATATTTGGTTCTCACTCGAACGGTTATCTTCCACAAACGCTGCATAATACCCAGATAATATGCACCAGTGATTTTGACCCTGTGGAACAAATTTCTGAAGTGTAATGTATTTTAGAGTCTTAAAAACAAATCAACATCGTCTTCTCTTAACTTTATCTACGTTTTTGAGATAGTGGTTTTTCTGTTTTTTTCAGGGATGTCTTGCTAGCCCATAAGGTAACAAACTTGATTAGTTTTTGCAAAGAAATCGTACGATTTCACTAGGTTAATATAAATTGATACTCCGGTTTCGGGACACAAGGTTATGATAGCTTGAAGATCTGGTTTCGTTTACCATTAGTACCTCATGCGGTTTTGTAGTGGCTGGCCCGACAGCCCTATTTTTTTTCTTCAGCAAGCGCATAACCTCCATGAATGCCGATCTGTCTCGCAAGACGATTGTCTGTGGTTTGTGTTGTGCCAGTGGATGCTACTGGCACTTCTTTGACTGATGTTTGTGTCATTGTGGGCGATGGTTCATTACGCTATGTGCTCGGAGCAAACGGAGGGATAGCAATCGGTACTTCCAAAGGCTGTCTTCCCTGGGCTTCTTTTTCGTCTTGACCTTGTGGGCATCTGTTGATATTCCTCTGTGGTGGAGATTTGTGACTGATCTCCATTTTCGGGGTCCGAGAGGAACTCGATCTCTGATAGTGCGGTTTGTTGGCTTTCTTTTTTAACTTCGAACACAGTATGGCGTTTTGTTTGAGATCGTACTTGAGGCACCAAGTCTCATCACTAGTTACAATCGATTCCAGGAATGTGCAGATCTGTCTGGCTGTTTTATTAAGGTTCGTGCAATGTTCAATGCGAGCAATTTCTCGGTCCTCATTTAAGGCGTGAGGAACAAATCGAGCACATACTTTCCATTTGTTTAAATCCTTTATCAACATTTTGTGGATCATGTATTTGGTCGTATTTAATTCCTCAGTTATCCAACTCACAGCCGAATTCGCATAGTAGACGTAGACGATCATTTCACGCACTTTTTCCATCCTGGAATCGCTTATACCACTCGAACAAACGTGTTCGAGATAAACAATCATCACCATCAATGTTTTTCATCAATTCAAATGTTTCTGTAAGTTTTACCGAGCCTGAAATAAAATTTAATATTAACACTCTTTGTTCTATCGTTGTTTTGTGACGAGGTAACAAAAGGTACTGCCATTTTAAGGGCTATAACTTGACAGTCCGTTAATCGATTCTAATGATCTTGGTCTTGTTTTATAGATGATATATACAGCTTTCAGATTATATATTGTTTCAATAGATGGCGCTAGTAGTTCGCCCAGTAGTTCTTATATTTTTGCGATATACTGTGCATGACTGATGTTATCCAGTGATGAAATAGCTGAATAGTTTTTCTCAGGTTGGTCTTGTACCATAAAATCTTTATATTGCAAAAATAAAATTGCATTTTGATCAATTAGCCTTAGCTGATTTTGAGATAATGCATTTTCTACACATTTTGATTGTGCACTGACAGTATGGTTTGGCGTTTATCAGTAAACTTACAGTGCTGACTACTGTCTGTGAATGTGAAAATTAATTTTAACATTTTGGAGAGCTTCTAATATGCCATGTTTAATTTTTTTTCTACTGCTTTTGAAAATTCTTATCAATAGTTGAATCTCCTCCGAACTGTAGGGGAATATAAAATGCTTCAGTTTAAGCAGACAATGTTTCAAATTCGTTTTTTTGTGTTCTAAATTTATTAAATCATATTGAATTTTACTGTTATAAAAGACTAAACAGCAACCCAACAAAAACAACATAAGAGCAAATTGTTTTAATCCATTTCGTGCTGCATAAATCAATAAATAGTCTCATTAAATGATAAACATTCCCAGAATTATACTCTAAATTTGAATGAACTTTTTTTGGCTATTCAATGATTAAATATACTTTTTTCTTCATTTGCATCTTTTTCTTAGGGTAAATGCAATGGCTGAATTGAAAGCTCGTCGTGAGGGTAAACAGAAGAGAGAAGAAGCTGAAGAGGAACGCAAGAGAAAAGAGGAGGAAAAGAAGAAACAAGAAGAGGAGGAGGCTGAAATGTTATCCAAAAAGAATGAAACCAAGCTAAAGGCTTCGGATATTTACTCAGATGATAGTGACAGTGATAATGGTGAAGATGATGAGAAAAGCTCACCGGGACCTCGTGAGAAAGCTAGATCTAGATCTAGATCCAGATCAGGATCTAGGTCAAGATCGTCCAGTTCAAGTTCAAGCAGTAGTGATAACGAACAAGAAGAAGAGAAGAAACCGGCATATGTTCCTAATAGACCAGACCTAAATTCAATCAGGTTAACATAAGTAGAAATCTGCTCTATTTAAATTTGCTACTAATTATTTTGATTTCAGACTTTCAAGACATAAGCTTGAGCGTTTTGTTCATATGCCATTTTTTGACAGAATAGCCAAGGGTTGCTTTATTAAAATTGGCATAGGACAAAATAATGGCGCTCCGGTATATAGAGCTGCGGAAGTTATTGGAGTATATGAAACCGCAAAAATTTATCAGTTAGGTGGTACTAGAACAAATAAAGTAAGTACATAGTTATAATTGTGTGTTTTTTTAAGGTTTATAGTTCTAAGTTAAAGCAAATATTGAATTGACTATATCCTTATGGCCACACAAATATGGTACTTGCATTTTTGACATACATAGTGTATAAGCAGAGTACTCGAATCCGAGTTTATTCTTTTAACATTCAAGATTAGCGGGCGTGTGTAGTTCTGTGGCTAAAGAGAACTATTCTAAATGAGATGACGCGACTACGCAATGGAGAATTCTGTTGGAGGCTTCCGCTGTTGGCGTTCTTTAATGTTTCTTGAACATGCAATTTCTGACCTCCTTGCCTACATCCACCTGAGGTCATTTCAACTTATAATATTCACTTTTATAGATGATGGCAATCCAGCCTGGCCAAATGCGCCGTCCAACGTAAGCGCCCTCTTTCCACGAGAACCTCCATCGACAAGCCCTTTGGCCCACTGAGAACTTATTTGATTTTTTATGGTACTCTCTGATCTCCATTATCTCCCTCCGATGACGTTGTGTGCTTTCGAGCACCTTCGGGTTCTCATACTTTATGTTAAGCTCAAAGAGATTTACCATCAAATCACTTTTTGATTTTACGACGCGCGTTTCTCTATCCCAGTTAGCATCATCAGGAGATGATTCAGTCTAATTTTATTTAATCTTCAGATTAAATAACCTCCTGATGATGCTAACATTGTTAGCGAAACGTGAATCGCGAAATTCAAAACGAGTGATGTGGTGGTGTTTAGCGGTAAACCTCTTTGAGTTTAGTGTTTCACACCCAAGGTTTCTATAGAAGAGTTAATATTTTTTCTTCTTTGAACTTCTGCTTGCATTTTTTTTCAAAAATGAAGTAAACTTGATGCTTGTCAAATACGAGGATAGAGTGAAATCTCAAACACTATTTAAATGAAATATTTTTGATTGAGAACAACTTTTAGCTTGATCCGACGATTTTCCAACTTTTTTATGCCTTCGAGACTGTATGACTTGTCGACCTCTGCAAAATAGTCCTCCGTTTCGGCACCGACCTCTTTATTTGATGTGAAATTCTTTTCAGCCAATCATTTCTTCATGTTTGGAAAGACAAAGGTGAGAGGGCACCAAGTCTGGAGAAGAAGGTGGAGGCAGCATGTAATTTGGTGAGCGATTGCATTGTCGTTATGAAACAACACTTTTTTCTCAGCCAAATGAGGGCGTTTTTTATCAACTCGTTGTGAAATGTTATCATTAATGCAGTATAATACTCTTCTCCCGTCGTTTTTCCGTTTTTCATATAATCGATGAAGATAATGCCTTACGAATCCCAGAAAACATTAGCCAAGATGTTTCCGGTCAATTGAAGCGTTTTCACCTTGAACGTCGAAAAAAAGCTACAATAACGGAATCAGAAGATTGAAAAGAAAAGTGTAGTATTGAAAAAAAAAGATTTGGCATCAAAAAAAGCTAAACTTTTAGCTGAGATTCAAGTTATTAATGATCAATTTAAAAATATTCAATAATGTTATCTACCAAATATGAAAAGTTTAATGTGTTCTAGTTCATACTAGTCATTAGCTTATTTTTGTCTTACTCATTTTAAATTTCCTTTTATAAGATTATTTAACTAGTTATAAAATAGCAGCTATGGCAATGTACTAAAAAATCAATTAAATAAAAAATAAATTATTCAACTAAACATAGTTGAATATGTCTTTAATTTTTGTGAATTTTATATCAGATTTAATCATTAACAATTAAAATATAATCAAAACTTTAATTATCTTAATGATTCGAATAACAACTGGAAAACCGGGAATTATCAGGGAATTTTCAATTATTTTTCTTATGGTTCAAAAAATTCCTTATTTATTATGCTTTACCATCGCTGGACACTTTTATAACATGTTTTTGAGACCAATTGCTGTTGGAGGTATAGAGAATATTCAATAGAGATTTGTAATTTATTTATTTAATCGTGTCAGAAATATCGAAACCATATGAATAGCACAAATTCCGTAGATAAAATTTGTAAAGATAAAATTGTATAAGACATAACAAAGCAACAGAGACTATAAGTACTAACCAGTTTTTATACCAGAAGCTTGTCACGTCTAGCGCGTTTGAGGTAGCCTTCATTAACTTCTCGACAGTGCAGGTGTTTGGGCATAGGCCTCATTGCATGAGATGGATAGTAGTCCGCTCGTGTCCACAAACGCACATCATCGATTCGTCTGAAACCTCCCAATTGTTCATATTACTTTTGGACCTTGCAACTCCGGAGCGTAGTCTATTCAAGGATTTCCATATCACCCATTCCTCTGTGTGTCTTGGGGTAAGTTCCTCCTTTGGTATAAACCAGTCTGGAATATGGTATCTTGTGCAGTGTACTTCTCGATTTGAGTCGGCAACGGGCAGGTTGATATAGTAGACGTAGTAGATCGTTGTTTTAAATTGATAAAGAAATGTTTTCTTTGGCTGACCTTCCGAAATGGGATAAATAGTAATTACTAGTGATGAGACATGGATCTATGCTTACGACCCAGAAACAACTCCACAATCAAGCGGGTATTGTGTTAAAGATTAACTAAAGTCGAAGAAACCACGTCAAAGCCGGTCAAAAATAATTCATGTTATCTGTTTTCTTCGATCACCGTGGTACTGTACACAAATAGTTCCTTTCAACTGGTTAAACAGTTAATAGTATGTACAGCTCTACAGGCCTTTGGCTTGGTTTACAATCTGCCACCAAACTACTCTATTCTTTGCCTTTCTTTCCCACTGTGTCACACCCATTCTGGCCTAATCTTCCTCCACCTGATGCCACTTTCTCCTCTGTCTTCCTCTCTTCATTCTTCCCTCGCCTCTTTCCCTACTCACGACCTGTTTTTTTCGTCTGCTTTGTGGTAGCCTTTCTGTATGTCCTAGTCAGGCTATTCGCCGTGCTCTAATGATCCGCGTTGTTGAGGGTTCTTCAAATACTGTTATTAGTTCTTCATTGGTCCTTCTTTTCCACTGATTCTCCTCCTTGATACCACCGTATATTCTTTTGAGCACTCTACGCTCCCATACCTCTAACATTTTTTCACTGCTATTGGTTAAGGTCCAGGTTTCCGCGGCATATATTACAACTGGTATTGTCTTATAAACTTTTACTTTGGCTTTTCTTGATATATTCTTTTTTCTCGGGAGTCTCTGCAGCATCGCTGCACATTTATTTCCTTTTGCTATTCGGACCTTAACCTTCGCTTCCATGCCATGTTTGTCTGTAATAGTTGAACCAAGGTAACAAAAACGATCAACCATGTCGAAGTGTAGTGTTTCTTCTCCTACTTTAATTTGCAGCCCTTCCTTGCACATTTTCATGTATTTTGTTTTGTTTGTATTTACTCGGAGCCCGAACCTTCCTGCTTCTCTCATTAATCTTTGAGTTATACTTTTCGTTTCTCCCAATTCTCGTGTTATAATAATCTCGTGTTATATGTTAATTTAGTGTTATAACACTAAATTAAACAAGCAGGTAGACAATGGGTCTCCTTGTCTGAGGCCCGATCTTACGTTGCAGGGCTTTGAATGTTAGCCATTTACTTTAACTAAGCTGGCCGTATTTTGGCCTATAGTCATTTTTGTTATAAATGTCTGAATGATTGTGGCGTGTTCATATATTTTTTTCCTTTATTTGGGTTTTTCGCCACTATCTAAAACTCAAAAAATATCAAAATACCTGTTCTTATTTAAAGAAAGAATCACTGGGTAAAAACAAAAAACCAAACGGAGACAAATTTCTCAGTGATTCTTTTTTGTAATAAATTTGCTATTTGGGTTTTTCGTGCAAATTTATTATCGATTTCGATCTTCAGGCCTTGCTAGCACTATAGTAGTATTATATATATATATAGTTACACCAAATATATTAAATATAGTGATCTAAAACAAAGTTGAAGTGCTTTTGTTCACATAGTTAAAATGTACGGTCACAAAGTAACTTTGTAGTTTATTTAAAAAGTCGCTTTACTTTTTGGTCATTCACTTTTATCTTATATATCTTTATTTTATCTATAATTATACACCACTTTTTTAGCCTTAAAACCCGTGTTTTGTTTTCCATACCCTTATCTGTGTAATGTGTCAATTTCTATATCTCTTTTTGCAGGCCTGTATATGACCTCAGAAACTAATGCGCCCCTAATTTCCTAAATTCTCCTTTATCCCAGCTACCTATTAGATAAATATACACAATTATTTGATAAAACAAAAAAAAAGTAAACATCATTTATTTTGTTTATTTGCTTTATCATCTGAATCAACAATTTTTAGTTTTTAATAGTTTTTTAAAATTTATTTCAGGGTCTTAAGGTGAGGCATGGATCTCAAGAAAGGGTATTTCGACTGGAATTCGTATCCAATCAAGAATTTTCCGATAACGAATTTCAAAAATGGCTGGAAGCAACGCAAGTGGCTGGTTATGAGCTTCCTACAAAAGGTCACATTACTCAAAAACAGATGGACATCAAAGAAGCCATCAGTTATGAGTTTAACGAACAGGATGTAGTGAGGATTGTAAGTGAATCATATATGGATGATAATAACAATTCTGTAAAGCATCAAGTTGCTTGTTTGGATGTATTTTTCCAATTACTTTATTGTCGTCATGGATTACTTACGTTACTTACTTACCGCCTTGAGTGGCATTTATCTACGAGGTGTGCAAATAAGGTAACGAGACTGGTGGCGTAGCATTCGATCTGGCAATACTGTTGTCTTCTTCTTTGGGCGGAATACAGGCTGATGCACCTTCAGAGCGAATTCGAACTCTTTGGAGTCAGTTTGTGGTCAGTAGTAGTTATTTTCGTGAATCGAATTCGGATTTTTCAAGTGCGTTCTAAAAATAAGTTACAAGTGTATTGCTAAGGGCATAAGTTTTCAAGTAGTTTAGGGCATTCTCAAAAGGTCGAGACTCGAAATGAAAAGCCTTCAACTGCAAGAAATGAGGAAAATGTCCTCATATTCGGGATTTTGTGCGTTTTGATCGTCGGTTGATAGTCAAAAAAATCGAGTTCAAGTTCATAACAGAGAGAAAACATGTCTTGATTTTTTGGGGCAGATTGAAAATCAACCCTCATTTTCTGGACGTGTCATTATTGGTGACGAGTTTTTAATTTTTGAATGTGCCAAGCTTTTTGGAAAAAGCCTTTTTTAGCGTTTTTTACTAAAAACTTTACGCTAAGAAAGGCTGAATAAGCAAATCAAAGATCAAAAGCATGTTGATTTACTTTTTTGATAGCCAGGGATCCATTCCGTTCATAAGGAATTTGTCTCAAGGCCTAACGGTAAACCAGCATTTTTACCGAGAGGTTCTTGAAATATATATGTTACGGCCTTGATAAGGCCGTTACGGACTAGGTAAAGGCCATTTCAGTATTTGAGTTTCAGCATTGCTATGAAGAGTAGCCAAATCGTCTCCAGCGCTGTTTGGCTTCCCAAAGCAACTAGTTTGAAGGAGACAATGTAGAATTGTAATCAGTGGCGGCTCGTGGGTTTTAAAAGTGGGAGGGCGTAGAAAAAAATAGTGCTGCTGAAGATTTTTTTGCTTTTCCCTTCCTCCTTTTTACTTTTCGTGCTATTGAAACCCTATACAAGAGGTGAATCAGGAAAAATGGGTTTTAAAGGAAAGAAACTGAACGGAAATAAAATATGCGGTTTTGCTCTGAAAAATTGTTTACTGTGATAAATGCTGGAGGGGCGGCGCACAGTGGCATTTTTTAGCAGTTTAGGCGATATAAATTAAAAATGTTTTTTAAAACAAAATTTTAATATTTTTTTGTTTTGAAAAATTCTTTAATATTGTAATAATGATTAATATTTGCTAATTAATCACCTATAGACATATTTATTTTACAATTTATACAAACTTAAATTAAATTAAATATAAATAAATCGGTGAAATAAATACCTACTCCTTTTCTAAGTTTTTGCAACAATAGAAAATTACCTAAATTTTGAAATAAGTATTATTATACTTCTATACTATTACACTGCTTTAATATTTACTTTTTAATTATTTAAATATTTAGGAATATATTTTAAATATATTTTTGAGAAAAAAAAAGAACTTTCAGATAGTAATATGTATTAAGTATTTCTAGTCAGTTTAAAAGTAAAAATATTTACATTCTATAGTAAAAAACATATGTACATTAAGGACTTTAACATTTTAAAAAATTCGTCAATATGAAATTCATTAAATAATATTTGGGAAAATTCCCACAAAAATTCCACTTAGTTTAGATTTGGATGTTGGAAAGACAATTTTTAAAAGAAAATGAACTAGAAGTAACTATTTTTTAAATCTTATCCAACAGGGAAATTTCAATTGAGTTTCGAAAAGTTGTTATGCATACATATATCTTAAAATTCTTAAATTAAAATAAAAAGTCAAGGCCAAGAAGGTTTATAATTTTAAGAAGATCTGTAGTCTGATAATATTTTTTTTAAATTAAAATTTAGGAAATATGTATGTATGTACCACCTAATATGTTTTTCGTTTTTCCCAAATATTTTACTCTGAGCTACTATTGCATTTTTGTTCCATTTAAAATCCTCACCTAATAACTTTGACACACATGCTCTAACACTACCTTATTTTTCCTATTTTGATCGCGTTCTGTGACCCATACTTCATACAATTCTCTATTTTGTATTGACAACATGTCTAAATAAAAAGTAGTTTTTAGAAACAAGGTATTTTAAAACGCCTTTAAAAATTAAAAATACATTTTTAGCTTTGTGATAAAATATTAAGAACGATAGGTGCGAACTAAAATGTATATATATGTTATATCAACTTCTCGACCTCTAGGCCACCTCTAGCTACTACGCGACGCCAACCAGTACGCAATCTTCAAGGTTTTCCTAGTAATAAGATACCCTTAATCTGCAATTCTCGCGAAACCTGAAAAACCTAAGCAATATCAACATTAGATCATCCTCCGGAACTGCTACGCAAGCGATTACATCAGCCAAAGAAACTATCTGGAAGACTTCAACAAGGTTAAGCGTCCGTGACCAATTCTGCCCATACAGCACCTCCGGGACCTAAAAGAAATCCCAGGACTCATATTATTATTCTACGTCTTGCTATGTCAGTTTAAAGGAAGAATTCTTTTACTGTTCTGGAGATATGAAAAACCACCCCTTTCAACCGCCAAGGGTTGATTTTATTATTATTTTTTAAACAGAAGCTTTTTATTTTTTGATAACTTACTTATCGTAAAAACCACAAGGCTCTACCTTTTATCGTTCTCGGGGTATGAAAACCCACCCCTTTCAACCCCCCAGGGTTTTTTTTAATAAGAAATATAACTACAAAGGTAAACTTAAAATGCAAAAATTTCCAACTAGAAAGACTCCATTTTAAACAAAATCAAACAGTCATTTAGATGGCACCCTTCTCCGCCCCCCCCCCGCCCGACCCCCCCCCCTAAAGAGGGGAAGCTGTACATTTTGTAATGTTACATTATTATATCACTGGTACTGTAAACGCATATCAAATTTAAAGCTGATTGGGTATCAAAAGCGAAAACTGTTTTGTCCCTAACAAAAATAGACTAACAAAACAATAACGTGAAGCTAAATAAAACTTTGTAAAAATCATATTTTTAAAAGAGGCGGCTAGGGGTGCCTAAAACACATATTAAATATTTAGACAAATAACCAAATTTTACGACAAAAAATACCTTACCTTAATGTGGCGTAAAGCGCAGGTTTGCGGGTCTTGTAAACTTTAAAATACACAATATTTTTGGAACAAATAACATACATTTTTAAAATGTCCTAAATATCACAAAATTTATCAAAAACTATATAATCAACTTCGAAGTATTTAAATAACTGCACTTTGGCGTTTTCATATTATTCAACCTGTCAGAACAATGACAGCTCAACAATGCACGTTCATGCCTAACCGGGTAGTAAACAACTTAAGCCGCTTATTAAATAGGTCTTGCCAAATTGACTTTCGTTAAATAGCAGCGTAATAGATATTACAAGTTTTGACTTTCAAAATGTATTTTGTCTTTCTTTAAATAGTCTATTTTATGATTTTAAGTGAATTTCTTGGATTTGTTGATAACATTTTTGCGAATTTTTATCCCCTAAAATGGCTAAAAATGCCACCGTGCGGCGCCCCAACGCCCTTCCTCACAAATCGCCACTGATTGTAATTTCAATTAAATAAAGAAATATATAAAAAAAAATCAGTCTCATTACTTTATTTACACACTTTGTAAGTTTATAATTTTTCCATTTGTTAGTTAAGTTTTAGATATAAATTATAATTATCAAGACCCAGTAGACAAGTGATATAGTGCTTTTCAGAAAGAGTGATGATTGAATGTTAAGGGGTTGTCTGTCGTTTTAAACATGAAACTTAATTCGATTTCAGCGATTTTTGCCGTTCTCTGAATAACATTCCCTTTTAGCTCAAAGAAAAGGAAAGATTTAAACCAAACCCCCATAATTACGCCATGAAAAAGACGGAATTGATGAAAGAAAGGGATGCAGCTTTAGCAAGAGGCGACGATGATAAAGCTCGAGAAATGAGCGATAAACTCGCTCAAATTGAAGAAAGGTATGTGTGTTTTGTGGCTTCATTCTAAAATAGAAGCAACCATTCGACCGTTTGAACTAGTGCTATTTTTAAACATAATCGCGTAAATGTTTAATAATGGGTTGTTCTGCAAGTTCCCGCCCGCTTTATAGTTCGTTTGTTTTTCCTCCATTTTTATTTTGTTTGGTGAAATGTATATATGAATTCAAAAGCTCTTTTCTTAGACTACAAATCTTTTGGCATCATTTTTCTGAAAAACTTTATTTTCGACGTTTGCTATATTTCGCCTTTCGTCGTAGTCAAAAAGCTACAGAAGCAGTTCAAGACATTTGTATCGTATATGAAGAGGACGTTATAGACAATCGGACTTCTCGAGATTGGTTTGCCAAGTTTAAAAATGGCAACTTTGACTTTGGCGACAAGCCTCGCTCTGGTCTACATTCCGACTTCGACGAGGACCATCTCAAAGCGCTTTTGAAGGAGGATGGCCATCTTCAGTCTGTTTACTTAAAACCTCGGAGGTTGGGTGCCACACAAACTAACCGATGACAAAAAGGAAAATCGCCGCAACAAAGCTGCTCAAAATCTCATCTGACAGCGAGCAATACGCGAGCACAAGCAACGATTCCTGTTCAGAATCGGTAGTTAACAAATAGTATCTCTACGTCAATATGAAACAGATAAAAGAGTGGGTGACCGCAGGAGACACGCCAAAGGCGAGAGTTAAGCAAAATCTCCATCCCAAGAAGACCATGATATGGGTTTGGTGGGACTGGGACGGTTTCGTGTATTGGAAAATGCTGGATAAGGAACGCTTCTCACCCAGCTGCACCGTGTAAATGAGGTTATTCGACTTAAACGACCAGATCGAGTCGTCTTACTTCAGGACAATGCACCGAAACTTATAGAACAACCCAATAGATTTGGTGGATTGGTGATAAAGGAAGGGCTTTAATAGTGTTATAAATAATATAATCAGGGATTACCTCAGGAATATTCCTTCGACTTTGGGAATAAAAAATAATCGCCGAATGTCAGATCTGGAGAATAGGGAGGATGTTAAAAAAATAAACCATTGTACTAGGCTAATTGAAAAGTTCACATTTTAAAATTTCTTCCTTCATGTGATCATATGTGAAGTTTCAAGTTGATCTATCAATTCATTCATACAAAAACAGCAGCTTAAAGTAAATGCATCAGTGTTATTTTTTTAAAATAGAAAATATTGAAAATCGTGCAGTAATTAAATTCTTGGTAAAAAAGGTTTATAGGTTAGGTTAGGTCTGCCCTTTTAGGGGAGTCTGATCCTTCAAAAACAATGGTTTGTAAGCGGGCAGATGAGTATCAACGTAGTCGCAAAAGGTTTTGATCCTCGGTCTGGACGTCTAATAAGCGCAATTGAACAAATTATTAATTCTATACTTAATATGGTTATTGATGACAGACAATTGACTTTGATTGAAACTGCTAAAGCCATGTACATCTAAGATGAAGGGGTATTTCATATTTTTGTAAGGGAATTAGGAAAAAATGATAAAGGAATTGGACTTGAGAAATCTATGTGCAAGATAGGTTAGGTTTGGTAGGTTAAGATAGGTGCCGCATTTGTTAAATTCTGATCAAAAATGACTTAGTAAAACTTTCTAACCAACATTTGGATCTTTTTCGAAATAATAAAATAGATTTGAAACGTCGTTTTGTAACCATGGATGAAACTAGGCTTTACCACTATGATCCTGAACTGCGACAACAACCGAGTGGACTGAGTCCAGTTGTTCAGCTCCGAAGCAGCGAAAGTGGTCAAAATCGACCAAAAAGGTTATGGCATCATTTTTTTGGGATACAAAAGGCATTTTGTTAATTGATTACTTTCAAACTGGTACAACAATAACAGGACAGGATTACCCAAACCTTTTGGATCAATTGGCTGCAAAAATTCGTGAGAAAAGACGTGGTTTAGCGAAGAAAAAAAACATTTTTCATCAAGACAATGTACCGGCTCAGAGGTGTTCTTGCAATGGCCAAATTGAAGGAGTTATACTACGAATTGTTGAAGCATCCATCATATTCACCAGATCTGGCTCCGTCTGACTTTCATCTGTTTCCAAGCCTCAAAAAATTCCTACGTGGCAAGCGTTTTGCATCAAGTGAAAAGGTCTTATGGCAGCCATAGATGAGTATTTTGAAGGACTTCCAGAAAATCACTTCAGAGATGGGACACATTAATTGAAGAACCTCTGGAAAATATGTATTGAGTTTAAGGGAGAATATACGGAAGAATAAAGAATTTTTTTCAACTATAAACTTGTTTTATCATTTCCGCTCCGCAAACTTTTCAATTAGCCTAGTAGTAGAAAACTGCAATTGGCATCCCAACACTTTTTTTAACATCCTTTAATTAACGCGATCTTTTATGAAATATAACAATAAACAATAGTTTTAACATAGAATATAAGACACAGAAAGACCATCACCCAGTGGCGTGCATTCGTGATTTAAATAAATAAGATTAACTTGGTTTTGTACTCAATTTAAACTGTAGAGAAACTGTAAGAAAAGTTTGGTCTTTTTTGTTGTTTTTGTTTGCTTGATTTTGAAATCTACTGACGTAATTTGAACTTAATGATAATGACATAGTTAGGTATATACTACTAAGTTCAAAAAAGATGAAATTAGTGCTATTGGAATCTTTGGTATCAAACACTAAACCCAAAGGGATTTAATACTAAACACCAAATCATTTTATTAAATTCTCGATGCGTAGGAGATGATTCAATCTAATAAAATCTTCTTTAGATTAAAGATCAAAAATATAACTGAAATATAAAAGATTTACCCATCTCGTGATGCTTATTAGGTCATTCTTGGCATACTTAGCAAAATGCGGGTTGGGCGAACTTAAAAAATGTTGAGTTGGAGCTTAGTGGTAAATTTCTTTTATTTTAGTATTTTTATGTGACGTTAATTGGTTTTATTTTTTTAGAGCTTCAGAACTAGATAAAATGCGGACAGCTACGATATCAAGTATTTCCTACATTAATGATAGAAACAGAAAAAGGAATGTCGAAGAGGCTGAAAAAGCTATTTTGGAAGAAGTCAGAGCAAACAAAGGCAAAAAGGTTGGTATAACGATTTGCAAAATATTTTATTAATTTATTTATTCATGTGCCTGTAGCTTCTGGTGTAAGACTTTGTATTTAAACTGATTATCATGTTTTATATTTCTTTCTGTATCTCTTCCTATCCTGTGTCATCTGATAATACCAGGTGTGGCGGTTAATATATTTTTTAAGAAATGGCGCTGGAAATAAAGGTCGGTTCATAATTTCTTTTCTTATGCCATTTTGTTGCTACGACAATACCTTTCAAAACGTCATTGACGTTTAAAAGGTTTCGAGTTAGCGTCATGTTTTTTTATGCGGTTAACATGTCGATTTTCGAGCCAAAAAAAGAGAATTTGCAGCATATATTGCTTTTCCTGTTCAATCAAAAGAAAAAGATCTTATACTTGTGGAAACTTACAGTGACAATGTCCCAATGCAAGATGCTTGTGGGCGTTAGTTTGGACCAAGGGACTCCAAACTACGGCCCGCCAGTGTCATCAATCCAGCCCGCGATTAGCGAATTTAGCAAGTGTACGCCCGTTTAGGGCGCATAAAATTAAAATGGTTTTGGCCATTGGAACTTACTGGAGTAATCAGTATGGCCCTAAGACTGGAAAGTTTGGAGACCTCTGGTTTAGACGATTCAAAAGTGGTGATTTTGAAAAAAATCGAAGATGCCGAATTGTAAGCATCGTTGGAAATTAAACCTGTTTCATTTTTAAGGAAAAAAAAAAAAGAATTATTAACCGGCACACCTGGTACTTTCCCACTCTATACCTGTACTTTTTGATCCATCCTTTCAAACCACCCATTTCTGAGCCTTGCTCTATATTTTTTCCCGGTTTTCGTTAGCCTGTCATCTGGTATTCTGCACATGTCCGAACCATCTAAGTTGTCCCTCTATCAATTTTTCATTTATTGACTTTATAGGTTCTATTTATGTATTTCATTTCTTATTCTACCTATTCTTGTCTTATTCTCGATCTTATGTAGTAATTGCCTTTCCGTTGAATTAATTCGTGCCCTATTTTTTTCGGCCACTGTGGAAATCTCACTACTATATAATATCGTTGGGCGGTCGTATTATTTTTTTTTGGTAATTTTACTTTTTCATATTTTGTTATTTTTCTCTCGTTTAAAAATGTTTCATAATGTGTTACATGTTCATAATATTGAAATTTGTATCTGCTTTTCTCTTTCTCGCATGTATTTATTTTTCTATTTTGCCATTACTTTCAATTATCGTACCTAAATACTTATAATTTTTAACCTGTCGTATTTCTTTATATTTCAATATTATTTTGTGTATTTTCTGTTCTCTTGACGTAATTATGCTTAAACTTGAAGAGATTTACCACTAAACACGAAAACGCTTTTTTTTTAGATTAAATTAGATTAAATAATCTCCTGATGATGCTAACATGGTTAGCGAAACGTGCGTCGAGCAGTTCAAAAAAGCGTTTTGGTGTTTAGTGGTAAATCTCTTCAAGTTTAGTATTTCACACCAAAGGTTCCAACAGAAGAATTGATGTAATTATGCTTGTTTTATTTATATTAATTTCTATATTTATTTTTTCTAAGACTCAATCTAATACTTCTATATTATATTGTAATTCTTTTCCTGAGTTAGCAATTATTGGCATATCATCTGTGTATATTAATTTTTGCAAAATATATTTTCATAAAATGAAATGTATTTTAGGTCGATGATCCCTTTACACGAAGATCCACCAAGCCCAGAATGAACTTTAAATCGGGAGAAAAAGAAGCTCTGGCAGCGGCCGCAAAGCAGGCAGAGGAAGATTTGATTAAAGAGATACCGAAGGAAGTTGAGAAGAAGAAGCAAGTGGAGAAACAACCTCAAGTTACTCAGGAAGATCTTTTCTCTGCTCATGATTTTGATATTAAGATTGATCTTGAAGTTCCATTACCAGGTGAGTTAAGCATTAGTATTAACGATCGTTGGATGTTCTTGTAAAGTCATTTCCATTATTTTCGATAACAATTACTCATGAAAAGAACATGAAAGTTTTGTACCGCATATATCAATTTAGAGATGACATTCTTAGTGTCATACTAATGTTCTACCTAACTGAATGAATTATTCATAAAGCACCATGTAACAATCTGGACAGAATTAAGCAACTGGATGTAGAGTATGTAGGGGAGCAAAGTGCGAGATTTTTTCGCGTTTCACTAATAATTTTTTGCAATACATTTGTATTGGGTTGTTCGGAAAGTTCGTAGTCGTTATTTAGCTACTTATTTAGTAAGTTCTCTAAGGAACCTTTTGTATGAAACACTAACAAGATTTAAAATCAAACACCAAATCACTTTTTTTAATTTCTCGGCGCGCGTTTCGCTAAATATGTTAGCATCATTAGGAGACGATTTAATCTAATTCTAAATTGAAAACTATATTGTGTTTATATGATAACTGTACCTAATGAAGCGTTTAAAAATCATAAACAGAGCAACTTATTTATGAGTAAATTTAAAATCGACGCGAAGGATGAATTCAGTTACTTACCGAGGGTGTGGTTAAGATATGTGGAGGTTGTTTTTGCAATATATTCTTAACAAAATGTTGTTAAGTATATAACATCAATTATATCAAAATCAGAAAGCTAATAAAGTGGAAAGATGTCTAAACAATACAATCTGGGAAAATAATCATAATCGAACAGAAACAAAGGATCTATAAAGCCTCCAAAAGGCCCATAATGACATATACATCAGAAACAAGACTTGACACATCTAAGACACAAATGTCTGATACATTAGATATAAAAATACTAAAAATTACTGGAAACACGTTGAGGAATCAATGACGAAGTCTGAAGGAAATGTATTGTGGAAGAGATATACGAATGAACAGGGAATAGCGGACAACATAGTGATTAAGATAAGCCAAAGACAAATCATCTATAGACAGAAGAAGTGTAGGCGGACTCGGTGAAAGATGTTAATATTATGAATGGACATACGATTGATAATCGAAATTGGAGAATCAGGTATAATTTCGAACTCCAGCACTTATGCGACAGATGGGCAGAAACATATGATGTAAATGTCAGAAAGTTGAATACCTAGAGGAAACATGGAGGTACGAATGTTGGGTATTTTTTAGGGTTTCACAACCATGGCGAAAAGTAAAATAAAAATTATTTTTAAATATAACAACAAATGACAACATAGAATAACAGTTTATTAGAGAATATCAATTATATAAATAATATATTTAACAATGACAATGACCAAATTTACCCACTGCCAAGTATCACTAGTAATTTTTATAAAAATCAATTTCCATTGGCACCTAATTTCTTAAATATTTTGGTGTTCATCCCATTAGCACGAATGATAGCTCCAAAGTTTTAGGCATTGATTGCACTAATTTTTTGTAATTTGCAAAAGTTACTTCTTTTATATGCTCACAGATGTGCTCAAGCGAAGCACTTCTGTTCTTCTCGATTCAGGAGCCCATGAGTGTATGTCTTTGATTATTATCTTTTGATTAAATTATCCAATTTAATAATTTTGTTTTTTTTTTTTAATTTAAACCTCAATCAGTATAGAAAAATACTATATCTATATAATGTTCAAAAAAATAATAGTATTCTTAATACCATCGAAAAAATCAGCAATAATTAAAAAAAAAATGTTAAAATGGGATGTTCTATTCAAACTATCATATCAAGGCGAAATTAATAGATAAAAATTTTCTTCCAACGGTATTTAAAAGGGGACTTAATGTACTTTCAGGTACTTAATACATAATTTAGCTTTATTTAAAAAATATATTTATTTAGTTATGTAAAGTCCACTGGTATGATGCTCTTGAAAAAACGATTCGGTTCGCATTCACTCTCTTTGTCGTCGAAAATATCAGCTGCCTCATATAAAGCTTCTACTTTATACGCACAGCGAGTACGAGTACGCGTGTTCATTTTGAGCTAAATAGAAAATGAAAGAAACCGATAAATGAATGTTAAAAAAAAAAAAATCAAAATTTTCAATAAAAATACTATAGAAAATAAAATATTTACGATTTACAAACTGTGTCAAGATCGAAAAAAACACTATTTGTGCAAAAAGGTTATTTAACGGTTTTATTTATTGACAAAACACTGACTCAAACAAGAGCACTGGGTGGCTTATACCCATAGGCTGATATTTTATGGGACTGATATTCCATCGCTTATATTTTGTTTAGTATTCACATCTTAAGATGGCCATGGTGGGGGATCTGTAGTGGGGATAGTAAAATTTTTCCCCCACTCAGTCATCCCCACAACGTGACCATTTATAAAGGAAAAACACTTTTAATTCACCCCTGGGTATCCTTTATTCAGTGCGTCTCTTGAGGGTTTATTGTGACTTCACGGATTTTTCTGTCTTGAATGTGCTATACATTTTCTATGAAATTAAGGTCTAGTGACTGAGATGGTATCACTAGTCACCCAGTCACCGGGGTGAGAGGTGAGCAGTCTTTTAGATGCATTATAGAGGATCCAATCCTTGGTTATGTTAGCTGTATGTTTAGGGTCAGTATCCTATTGGAAATAGAAAGTCAATTCCAACTTAAATTTATAGCACTGTTGCAGGTTCCCTCGCAACACTTCCAACATGGGATCGTGCTGTCATGTTTCCGTTTATAACAAATATTTCCTACTCCATTGTAAGACATGCACCCCAAACCATAATATTAAGCCTAGCATTCTTTATCCGTCATAATGTTAAAATATTGGCTGGCTTAAAAATTTCAAATTTGCTATGCTCTCATCGGAAAACAATTTCCTTCCAAAAATCTAGAGGTTTGTCCTTTTCTTTTTCCCCCCTCACTCCCACAGGGATCTCTTTTCGCTTCGGAGCCATTTGTTAAAACATTGTTTTCAATAACATTGGCATATTATTTGTGTGATTGAGATTGATTAAAACAACTTCGTTTTCATGTGATCTACTTTCCAGTTATATTTACAAATTAAAAAAAAGAATTTCGCCATGATTTGTAATAAATCTCTAAAAATCAGGATGTATAAATATATTTTTGGCCTATTGCAATAACACATCACTCAAGTTTGTAGGGTGATATATAGATGATGCCACTATTGACAAATCAATATGATTTGTAGGAAGTACTAATCTTCAAATGTACGTATCAAAATTTCATGACAATCTAAGGGTTAGTTCACAAGTTACAATGGTTTTAGTGACGCTACTCTTGTAATTTTGAAAACAATGGAAATATTTGAGATTCCTGTATTAATAAAGTATTGCTTTTTAATAGGAAAAAAATACTGTTCAAGCAAAGCAATGGCTTGACAAGTGTTATTCGGACTCTTCGAATTCGGACTGCTTCATCAAGACAAATAGTGAAGTGAACTGAACGCTCTGATTGCCCAAATTTGGAAGTTATTCCAGAAAACATAAAAACAGTCCACAAAATAGTTTTGGTTGATCGTAAATTGAAGTTACGTGAGACAGCTGACACTTTACAGACACAGCTGGCTCTATTCGAAGGGGATACCGCGTTTGCTCACAATCCATCAAAAGCAGCAACGCGTCGATGATTCAGCGCGCTATTTGGAGTTGCTTCAGCGCAATAAAGAGGTTTTTTTCATACGGTATGTGATAATGGATGAAACACGGATCCATCACTACATTCCACGGGCAAATCGGCACTCAGCTAAGTGGACAGCAACTGGTGAAAGCGACCAAAAACGTAAATGTCAGCTAGTAAGGTTTTAGTATTATTTTGGTGCGTTTGAAGGAAGAAATTGCGAAAACACGACACCATATGAAGAAGAAAAAAGTGCTCTTTCATCAGGATAATGTGCCGTGTCACAAGTCGCTCGTAACAATAGCAAAATTGCATGAATTGCTTCCCCATTCACCGTATTCTCCGGATCTTGCTCCCAGCGACTACTACCCGTTTACAGACGTAAATGAAAACTCCAGGGAAAGAGATTTGGCTCCAATGTAGAACTGATTGTCGAAACTGAAGCCTATTTTGAGGCCAAAGATAAATCGTTCTACAAAAAAGACATCGAAATGTTGGAGAAACGTCATAATTAATTTATCACTCTTGAAGGAGACTATATGGATGAATAAAGTCAAATTTTGCCTAAAAGTTTTTGTTTTATTAGTCATCGTACGAACTTATTAAGTGATGTGTTATACAGTGAATGTATCTATTTTCACAACTGATTTTTAAAATTTTATTTTTTATAATTTTTTTTTGCTTCACTTCATATCTATAAGATATCTATCTCTAAATCTCGCAACATTTGTAGCAACTTTATCAAGAAGTTATAGAATGTGAATTAGTTTATTCCATAATGTTTATCAATTCTTCTATTGGAACCTTTGGTGTGAAATATTAAACTTGAAGAGATTTACCACTAAAACCAAATCACTTTTTTTTAACTGCTCGACGCACGTTTAATTAAAGTAAGGTTTAGTAAACTTCACGGTTCATGATTTTTACACGCTTCGTTAGGTAGAGTTTTTCATATAAATAGAACATAGTTTGGTTTTAGAATTAGATTAAATTATCTCCTGATGATGCTAACATGGTTAGCGAAACGTGCGTCGAGCAGTTCAAAAAAAGTGATTTGTTGTTTAGTGGTAAATCTCTTCAAGTTTACCATAATGTTTAGTTTATGTGTGTGTGTCATATCTTATGTCAGATAAACTTGTTAACGAATATATTCATAAATAACGATATAACGTCCGTTCCAACTAGCGTCAGAAACAGTTTCTGACAGTTAGGATTCGACGCAGTAACTAAAAACCGCTCCAACCGTCGTTACTGCGCCGAATCCTGACTATTTCTGACGCTACTTGGAACGAACCGATAATGTACCTTTTAAAAATATCTTCACCCACTTCAATAAACTTATGCTTAGTTTTTTTCCTGAAAGCACTCTTGCTTAATTGATTTCAACAAGAGCTTCCAAAGTTGCAGTTAATTCTATAACTATCGATACAAGGCCATGGAAAAAGGTACATGGTACCATATCAGGTTAATATGGATAGCGAGGAATGGCATCTATTTAATTTTCCTACGTTATTATGTTGGAAAACTGATATTTTTACTTGACTATATTCGATTATATAGATTGTTCCGTATCTATCGTTATGTTCAAATGTTGGAGGAATTTTGGGTTAGACAGATATTTATTAATTCCGAAGTTATAGGCGTATGGAATTCTAAAGAGTAAATAATAAGATTTAAATTCGTTAATCAAATACAAACTCTTCTTCTTTTAACCTTTATGTGTCCTAATAATGAGCTAATCCCTGAAGATATCACGTGCCAGAATCTTGTGCGATTCTCATCCATGCAACACTGGAACCCAGATCATCATATCATCTCATCCCTGGTCTACCTCTATTCCTTTTCCCCAACCATGGTGCATTGAAAGATCTTAACATTCTATCTAGTATCTGTTCTTGCGAAGTGACTTGCTTAATCCCATTTAAATTATGTCACTCTTTTCACGACATCGGCTACTTTAGTTTTCTGACAAATCCACTCATTTCTTTTCTAGCTTCGTAACTATTCGCCTTGTTAAGGTCCATATCTGGGCGCTTTATATTAGAACGGGAAGTATGCACTGGTCAAATACTTTCTTAAACGCTGAGATATTTTTGTTTGTAGTGTAGAGTCACGACGTTTTTAAGTGTTGTCCGCTCGCTCTTATAGGCGTCCGGCGACTGCGCAGATTGTATCTGGGTAGTTCGGACCCCTTTGCTAATCGAAAAAAGGGCTTCTTTCGCCTCCCCATTTTAAGCTTGGACTAATGAAAAACTTTGTACAAACCATGGACAAAGAAAGTAATGGTTTCAAGTCCCTAAAACAAATATATCGTCAATTAAGTGATGCAAAACTAAAAGAAGGCATATTTATTGAACCTCAAATAAGAAAGCTTCTAGGTGATTTCCGTTTTCAAGAAAAATTAAATGAAAGGAAATAGGGCAGCTTGGAATTGTTTTGTAAATGTAGTGAAAGGATTTCTGGGCAACAAAAAATATGAAGACTATAAAAACCTTATAGATGAACTCTTGAAAGTCTATGAAATACTAGGGTGTCTCATGTCCTTAAAAATAATTTTTTTACACTCCCATTTGGATTTTTTTCCTGAAAATTTGGGTGCAGTAAACGACGAACAAGGAGAGGGGTTTCTCGAGGATATGGAAGGACGATGGAACCACGATACCAGGGACGTTGAAACCCATCTATGTTAGGCGACTATTGCTGGTTTTTAAAAACAGATTATGCTCTAGAACACAAGAGGAAAAAGTGAAAGTTTTTGTCTCTGTATAACATTTCATGTAATATATTTTTTATTCACATAATCCTCAGCAATGCTTTTCCATAGATTTAACACGTTTTACATGTTTATATTAAATAAGTATTAGATTGTAAAAATATGCGGTCTCCTTTTTTTCACCACCACCGACCCCATGTAACAAAAAAAAACATAACAAAAAAACTGTACGTGTTGCAGTAATTAGCTTATCATTTTCGGATTTTGGAGTACAAAATACTTCATATACCCATATTTTACTCAATGTTACCTCAAAAACGTTTAAATTCGCTGACCTGTATAATATGTTTCCTATCGCTTTCGTTGCTGTGGATTAGTAGTTGCATGAAAGCAAAGCACTGAAATTATTTTATAAAGTCAAACATAGTTGTATAAAGAACTCGCAATTGAATATCTATAAAGTAATATATAACATTGATAAATTGAATGACTTAATTTACTTCCTACGTTGATTTGGTATGAACAATCGTAATCGATAATTTTTTGCAATACATTTATATTGTGTTGTCCGGAAACTTCGTGGGGATTTTTTAAAAAGAAACGCAAATACTTTATCTAGTTACTTATTTAGTCCATTATATAATGTCTATTATTTACACAACAAACATTAGCATGTTCATTGCCAAAATCTTTTTAACAGATTGTTTTTCACCTCTTCTTTTGTTTTGAAATATTTCCCATTTAAAAAATTTTGGACAGATCAGAATAGATGGTAGTCCGATGGTGTGATGTCCGGTGTGTAAGGTGGATAGGGCAAAACATTCCAATTGAAGCTCACCAATGTTTATCGGGTCCTGATTGAAACGTGAAGTCGTATATTGTCATGATTAAACACGACGCCTTTCCTGTTTGCTAATTCTGACTATGTTTCTTCAATTGCTGCCTTCAGTTGATCTAATTGTGAACAGAGGTTGCTGTTGATTGTTTGGTTGTGTGGAAGAAGCACAAAGTATA
This sequence comes from Cosmopolites sordidus, assembly GCA_031761425.1. Lineage (NCBI taxonomy): Eukaryota > Metazoa > Arthropoda > Insecta > Coleoptera > Curculionidae > Cosmopolites > Cosmopolites sordidus. Next base: position 891,431 of record JARFXV010000012.1, read on the forward strand.
TGGCTTCCTTCTAATCTCACCAAATGCATATCATACATTTCTTTGGATGAAGGTGGTCTTTCTCTGGACTTAAAACCGCTGCCCATTGCAACCACATTGATTTGTTCGTTGCACGTTATTGTACATAATCCACTTTTCATCAGCAGTTACCATCAGGTTTAGAAATGGAGCCTCAGAATTTTTTCTAGCGAAAGATCGCAGGAAGAGATTTGGTTCAGCATAATTCGTTCACTAAGTTCATGAGGGATTCTGATATTGTATCGGCATTACGTATTTTTTCCTCCATTCCACGAATCCATTTTTTTTTCAAACGTTAAAAACGGTCGATCTACTAGTATTTAACTTATCTGCTATCTTACGGACTGTGATGCGTGACTCTTTGACTATATACAGCCTTTATTTCCTCGACCACACTACTTGAAGAATGGCCAGAGCAATGTCGGTTATCCATGTCAAAATATCAACTATTTGTGCACCGTGGTCTTCTCAACTTTTTGATATAAAAAAGCATGAACGTGACAAATGCAAGTTATCGACCAACACTTTCAGTTTGAATCAACTTGACTAAGTGAAGCAAATCTAAATGAAAACATTGTAAATGCCATATGAATTAATAATATATAAATAAACATTACTAATCCAACACAGATTTTTGGAAAATCCCTACGAACTCTCCGGGCAACCCATATATCACTCTAATGCATTACTACTTTAAACATTTATTCTTTTATTTCTTATTTCTTTTGGATTGTCTTTTCATATGGATGACCATTAATATTATGTTTTTTTTTCTTCTTTTTAGCTACATCAGTAAATGTTGTACCTAAGACTTCGACTAAGGACCTGGCGCCAAAAAGAAGTTTAAATCTACAAGACTACAAGAAGAAAAGAGGACTCATTTAGTATTTTTTGTCTCACATTGTTGTTTAGGTTAGGCTTAAGTTATTCCGTGTAAGTTTACAAGAAACTACTTTACAGAAAGTATTAGGTGACATTAGCTGAATATTTTCGTAGCAATTCTTATTTTTTAGCAATATTTATTATTTAGCATCGTCTTTACAGGCCAAACAAAAATCCAATTGTGATTTTTTTTAATCAATCAGTGATTGTTTATAACGATTATATTATGCATAAAGATAATAACGAGTGTTTTATTTACACAGATGATTTTTGGAAATTTTCCCGCTTTTGTTTTAATTTCGTCATATTTTTTATATAGAAGATAAAACTGGAGAGTTTTTGTATACATTGCTTTGTTTATACTGCTTTGTATGAAAAATTAAACATCTTTTGGCATACTTAATTTAAGAAATACGTTGATTCGGAAGCCTTGGTAGTTCGGCACGACATGTATGGTGAAAGCGTGGTCTCCCTAGTCGGGTGATTTTTCCAGAAACCGTTTGGCGGAATTATTGAGGATTAACAAGCGTTAAACCTCAACGAATCCTTGAAGCAGTAATGTGTTATAAAACCATAATTTAAAAAGTTTTAAATTCATCTTCGAGTTGTAAGAAGATACTAAACTATTTGAAAACTCCATACAATTTTACAAATGTTACATTTTCCTCAATAGTGGCAAGAATAAGCTCTACTACATTCGTAAGAATGAATTTTACAACATGGAGAAAAACAAGAAACAAAACTTTAAACGAAAAGGTTACCAAAAAAAGGAGGAAGTATCAGTACATAACTGTTATGTCATTTTCTATGGATGAACCGATATCTTTCTTGTTCATCAACGATAACAAATTAGCACTTAAAACATTATTTTTCTGTCGGTTTAGAAAATCTTTTTCCGGCTTTCTGCCTTCATCTTTTTTTGTTCAGTTCTTGTAAATTTCTGGCACTCATTGTTTTTACAACGCTTTGTTGCCAGTATTTGTTTGGACCTTCCCGCCTTTAGTGTTCTCTTTGTTACCATTTCATTGGCATATGCTGTAGGTGGCCATACCATATTATCTGTGTCCTTTCTATATCTTCCATAATACTTTTTTTAATACGTCTTTTGTTCTATTATTTGTGATCCCATATTTTCGTGAAATCCAAAGTGATCGTATTGTATCCATCTTGAGCGTTTTAAATATTTATTTTAATATTTTTCCGTGAGTATCTAATTTTCAACACCATATAACAGCCTGCTTTTTACCAATGTTTCATAAGTGTTAAATTTTTCTGGCTTATGTTCCTATTCTGTAAGATTCCATTGAGATCAGTTATTGACTTTTTCACTGTCCATTTGGTGTCCATACACGAGATGTCAAATACTAATTCCAAATAGTTGTGGTCTTGACAATGTATTATTGTCGTATTCTCATTCGACTTAAGATCAATGGATATTCCACTGATACAAGAGCTTTGGGATATTACCTTATAAATCTCATTTTTGGTACTCTTCTATCAACTTGCACTTCATGTACCCTATGTCTTCCTTATAATTTCATATTACCGCTGGGTCGTCGGCGAACTGTAATGTATAGAGGATTATGACTTCTAATATCATTCCGAGAGCACACTTTTAAGACTCTTATCACATTGATATATTATAATGATAATCTGTAATGATTTTAATATTTTCACTATTAAATACGTAATACTTTAGTTATAATTACAACATTATACCGTTTAATATTTTCAATAATTTCAATACTTACAACATTGTATCCAATGGCGGGCTCGTGAGGGAGGGCGTTGGGGCGCCGCCCCACCATTATTTATCATAGTAAACAATTTTTCAGAGCAAAACACCATATTTTATTTCCGTTCAGTTTCTTTCCTTTAAACCCATTTTCCTGATTCACCTCCTGTATAGGTTTTCAATAGCACGAAAAGTAAAAATGAAGGGAAAAGCAAAAAAATCTTAAGCGCACTGTTTTCTTCTATGCCCTCTCACTTTAAAAACCCACGTGTCGCCACTGATTGTAGTGTTTAAAGTTATATAAGTTTAGTTACTTAAGTTTTTTGTGTAAAATTGGGGAAATCATCACATATACCATTATTGTAATTTAGTTCTTTGACATTATCTAGTTATTCAGATATGTTTGATAATCTATTTCTCAAATATTCACCCTGTTTGACTATTGTAATGTATTTTTTCTATAAACATGCTATTTTTCTTCCTGTGGTGTTACAGTCTGTCAATGTGCCTTGACCTCCTTCAACCTTTACCTCCCTCCAGATAGATCTCCAGCAGCCCCTTGCCAATTTTTAATGTGTAGTGGTAGTTCTTCAGATCGCCGATTATCCAGTTTTGATCTCTTCTTGGATTAGTTTGCGTTTCCATCACCTTAATTTTTTCTATATTTATTTTTAGACTGGCTCTTTTCTCTTAATGACCTTTTCGATCGTGTTAATACGTATAGGTCATCTGCACACTCTACTAACTTTTTCTTTATTCATCACTGTTCCGTTTATGTGTACTTCTACTTCACTGATGTCTCTCCTCAATACTAGATTAAACAGTACTGTTGCCAATTCATCCCCCAGTCGCAAACTTACTCCGATCTCAAATTCTACCATGGTATGTTGAATCTTTACTACTGCCTTAGTTAAACCTCGTCATCCCGGTTAATTTTCTAAGTTTAGTTGGTACTACCATTTTCTCCATGGTTTCGTATACTACTGCTCTTACGCCAACGTATGTCTGTCTGAAATATTTGAATATCTGGAATACAAGAGTTTCAGATTCGGTTGTCTTTCCCATTATTTGACGGACTATGAACAACTGATCTGTTGTTGAGCGTTCCCTTCTAAACCTTACCTGATATTCGCCCATTTCTTCTTCAATATATGGTACTATTCTCTGTTTTACTACATGTTAAAACTTCATACATTGTGTAAAGCATGTAACTTTTGTACTTGTAACATTTAATATCACAATCTCTTCATATTATAACAAATAAAAATTCATGAAAAAATTGCGCTGTCTATACTATAATGAAAGCAGAACTTCTCAGAATTAGCTTTATTCGGAAAAATGATCATCATTATTTTCAACCACACTTTTCCATCGAGTTTAAAACTAAGCTCTAACACTGATTAATATTTTATAAATCCCCGTTACCGCTAATTGTTTTTTTTTACGGTGCATTATCAAGTGATTCTGATTTTGTTCAGTTCTTTCTTTTATCACATCCTTTCCACACAGATTCCTTTGAAATAATTTTCGAGGCGGGTTAACCTTGATTCGTTTGTTTTTTTTCGGTTCTCTATTTCTAAATTCGATTCAATGTTTGAACCTATAGATATAATACACCCGTTTGATTGCATATTATCTTCACATTTTGTTTTACTTTATCAAAAAAAAAAACTATTTGGGTAGATGTGTAAAATATTTTGACGTGTGGGGGGGGGGGGGGGGGGATGATACCTTAACGGAAAGCGTATATATATGGTAAGTATATAGTTATGGACTCCGCACCTGTGTTCCAGCAGGAATTGATTCAAGTTTTCTAAAGAGTGTTTTCGTTAATTTTCACGGGAGATGGTGATGCTTTCACTCTTCAATGCAAGTGTACAAAACTATGTTTCTGGCCTTAACGTTTCAGTGTTCGGGTCCAAATTCCATTATCATTTACAGCACCAAAAATTCTCCTGAGTAATAGTTCAAATGTAATATATTTTCTGTTTTCTTTGTGAGAGTCCACATTTCGCAGTCATAAGTGATATATAGATGGCTAATAAGTGTTTTATAAATTCCAATTTACATGTTCCTTTGAACAATTTTTGATCTTAGATTTCTATTTTAATATTCAACTATGCATTTTTTTTGCAAATTTCGACTTTATTCATCAATATATTCTTGAAGAGCAATACGATCATTCCAATGCTTTTCTAATATTTCTACATCTTTTTTATAGAACGACTTTCTTTACGTTTAAAATATCCTTCAGTGTCCGCAATTACCTCTTTATTAGAGCGAACTTTATTTCCAGCGAACATTTTTTTGAAGTCTACGACTACGACTTGAGATCGCGAAATACTCGCTGGGGAGCAGATCTGGACAATACGGTGGATGCGGAAACAATTCGGAGTGCAATTCATGCAACTTAGCGATCGTTGCCAACGATCTGTGACACGGTGCATTGTGCAATAACAATTTTTTTTGTTCATTTGGAGCTTTTTTTGTGACCTCGTCCTTCAAACGCTATGTAATATTCACAATTAATGGTTTTATCTTTCTCGAGATAATCGATGAACAATATCCCATGTGCATTCCAAAATACAGAGGCCATAATCTTGCCTGCCGATGGTTGTGCTTCATCCATTGTCACATACCGCATGAAAAAAGTCACATACCGCACTATATGACTTGCTTGCGGAACTGCTGGAATGAAAAGTCATTCTGCGATCCAATGTCCGATAAACATTGATTACCTTGTCTATTGAAGAAGATATTGTATGTTACATTTTTGATATAATTATTTTATTCGTTGCTTTGAAAATCAATCAGCTGTATCATGTATAAAATATATAGTTTTAGGTGCCCTTGCGTCCTGCATTCACATCACTGGTTGATAAATAATTACGCCTGGATTTTTTTTTTATTTTCGAGTAACACTTAAAGTTGTACTTATTTGCACATATAAGTACGTATTATCAATGAAAAATATATTTGCCATATAAGGAAATTTGCGTGGATACGACGCAGGTTCATTGACCTTCCAGCAGTTGTTAAATGGTTCGTCCAAATAATTTGGTATCCTAAAAATATGTGTGGAAAAAATTTCCGATCCATTTGATTTCATTATTCAATCATTTGTCCATTGAAAATCGACTTTTTGGGTGTGGCAAAAACCTCAAAGACGCAAGCGGCCATCTTGAAAAGTCTCCTTTACCTTTTATGGGCATTTTAAGTGGCCAGCGTCTACATTGGTTGAGGACGGTGAGTCACGGCCACATCATTTTTTTTACAGGAAATTTAGTAATTAAGCCTACAAAACTTTCAAACAATGTCAGTAGTTAAAAACAGAAAGGATCTTTTGTAGATTTAAAGTAACCCTTGTAGGAATTTTAGGTTTTTTTATGTCAAGAAGACCTAAATTTGAAAGACCCGCGCGGCTACGCAATAAAAACTAGTACCTGGTTTTCTGTTATATATATGTGAAACTAACAAATTAAATTAGGAAAATATACTTTTTTGATACATTATAGTTCCTGACATTGTATTACCTTTATGTCAATACCAACAAAGATCTGGGGATAAGTTCGAAATAATTTAAAGAGATGCTTCGCGTAGTGATTACGCCGGTTCGCATTTGCGCATATCTCCCACTTTGATTTCTATATAAAACAAATCCACTAACCTTCAGGCATCAGTTTGTCTCCATCTTGCGGTATAAGTGCGATAAGGATAGATATACACACTGTCTGACGCTTGACGCAAACCTATCGTAGATCAACGTCCCTGAATAAGATTCTTAGACGAGACAGTCTACAGAGATCAGTGGTAACAGCAGTTGTGAATTGTGTGCTTTTTTTGTTATTTGGATTAATTCATTATGGTAAGTGTTTGGTTAATAATCTTTAAATATTTAAACCGACGGTTAAATATACGTAAAACACGAGAAAAATGCCCGCCAGCGAAAATCGTGATGCCGGTCGGCCATTAAAGCGGTGCCGAATTTTTGCAAATTATAGTTTCGGGATGTTTTACCGATCATTTTGATTGGAAACCCCAACGAATTATCATTAAATGTCCCACATAGTTATTATCATGATTATTCGTAGCCTCGACCGCCGCAAAATGCCTACGTGCTGTCAAAATGGGGTGTGTTTAACAATTTTTTTCTTTTTGCACGTTGAAATACCGTTTGAAACGGCTAACCGGTGGTGATTCACTCGTCCACTTTACCTTTCAAGGTTGAATTATGCGATAGATTAATCTTCGATACAGGAATTTCGTTAATACGCCCGTCTGTATTTATATGGCTATGTCATTCGATACATACAATTTTTTTAGGCATGTTGCACATTATTTTTACCATCATTCGTAGTTGGTGGGAGAGGTTTTCATGGATTTTTGAAGGACCAACGTGGTCCTCCCTCGTACAATAAAGGGAGTCTAAAAATAAGCTCCATGTGGGATTCTAATATTAGTCCCGGTTCAAAATTTTTCCAAATTAGGATGACCCTGTATGTTTTTTGTGGTAAAATATTTGGAATGGCGGTTTTTTTTATTAACCGTAAATATAACATAGCGTGCTTTTTCTCTCGTAATATATCGTCAGATAATATTGGATTTTTTAAAAATGTTCTAAATTTATAATATGAAAACCTCGTGCCAATAACGAAAATAATATTAAGTGGTCTGTTGGCAGAATGGTCCGTTTCTACGTAAAATATAGACAAATATACACAGCGAACCAAACTCCTACACTGTGAGATAGAAAAGAAATAAAAATGACGTATATATTTGCAACATAATATACAAGTCATTATTAATACCTTAAAAAAAGTCTAATGATTAGGTTCCTAGTAATTACATTCATAGGAACCATGATTCATAAAGATACAGTTACGGATAGTATAATTTGTGCGAATTTTTTAGTCAGTTCACACTCAGAAGTATTTATATACGTATAAATTGTATTAATGAATAGTTGAATTATCTTATCGACAGTTTTTTTTGTACGTAAATTGACAACGTCCTGCCGTATCAAGAAAGGTAACTCTATTTTGCTGTCTTTGTTTTTCAAACAATGCTTTTCAGCGAATTAATATTTATTCTTTTACAGGCTTCCGGTGTGACAGTATCGGACGTCTGCAAAACAACCTACGAAGAAATCAAAAAGGACAAAAAACATCGTTATGTTATCTTCTTTATCAAAGATGAACGGCAAATTGATGTGGAGGTGAGTGTTACAGTTATATTTACTTTTTTTTTGGTCACAATGATATAGTTGAATTATATCATTTAAATGTTTGATTATAATGAATCTGAATGTAAAAAAAAACACAAGGTTGAAAATCTGGCATATGAATAAAAAAATTAGTGGAAACTGTCTTTCGTTATATATTTCCTAAATGCCTGATAAATAAAATATTTTCAAAGAACCTGGAGAGCCTTAGTGTCTCGAAATCGATTGCTTTTGTAAGACAACGTACAGTGCCCATTCAGACATGCTACATTGTTCATAAAATCTTACACTAAGTTGCTTTTCTCATCTTGGTATTCTAATCTTGACCAGCCTAGGCTGAGATGCTAGATTGAAGATAACCAGAATAATAATCAACTCCTATATTGTAGCCTTAGGTGTGAAATACTAAACACGAAAAAAATTATCAATAAACTCCAAATCGCTTTATTTATTTTCTCGACGCGCGTTTCGCTAACCATGTTAGCCATCGCTGACCATCATCAGGAGATTGAATTATCTCCCGATGATGCTAAAGGCGCGTCCGGAAGTTAAAGTGATTTGGTGTTTACTTGCAAATCTATTCTAGTTTATAATAATAGTAATATGGTTTTCTTTATAAGTTATATTTGAAACACGCCCAGAAAAAAAAATTGAAATTTAACATACTGTCACATAAATTATCAAAAGGCCTTGTACTCGATTCAACACTCCTTACTAATTAAGAACACTGTCCAGTATACACACGTCTTTAATAAATACCAGCCTCAGCAACTCATAAAACGGTGGCCATTTATTTATTACTAGATGGAACAACTGTCAACACTGACAGAATCAGGGTGTTGAAGGGAATATTTCATATTCTTTATATTTCTGCCTGACCAGAATCCTTTTTCAGTCTACTTATAAGGGCGTAAATCGTATTCAAAATTCAAAGTCAACAAGTATTGTACCTGTTTGTATTCGTCATTGCCAACGAAATTGCAACAATTCCTTCAAATTTTCTACTGATATTCAGATGTAATTTGGATAAATGTTGGTTTATTAACATAAAGAGAAGGTCCAGGTTAAGGATGACTGGGTTTGTCACAATAAAACAGGAATACGTAAAGCACATGAAGGAGAGCGCCCTGTACAAGTTCCATGAAATACTAATGTTCAAGAGTGTGGAGCTCACTCACTAAAGAATTTATCGCGATAGCAGGGATATATTAAAAGCTTAAAAAAAAATGTTATACCAGTTTTAACATTATGTTATATCAGTTTGGGATTATATCTTGGGCTAATATAGATATCAAAATGTTACAGTTAGTACAAAACGACTTGTGTTACCACGACCATATAATATTCAGTTTGAGCATAATGTTGTTACATTATGCTTCCTTAATCTTAAAAAAACTCAAACAGCGAAATATGAGCGTTTAAACTGAAACGATTATTGAACAGTGGAAAAGTAAGTCTCTGAGGTAAGGTTGATACCATGATCGATTTCCAACCAAACCATCATGAAGTCGATAAGGGTGTGTCGAACGTCGTGTTGACATGTTTCTGGAGACAGGGCTTTTTGTGCAATTCAGAATCAAATCGTGCACACTAACTATCAACAATGTATTGTTAAAGATGCCCGACTGTAGGGACAGAAAATGTCAAGAAATTAAAGACTTCATTAAAATTCAGTAGGCTTATCCAATAAGTTTTTTTAAGTTGAACATTATCTTTTTATGAACTTCATTACAATGCACATCAAAACACTGGTCCCTGTCTATGTCTATATCACAAGATTTTTAACATGAATAACATACAACCGGAGGGAAATTGCCCAAATATGCCGATTTAACATTTTACTACTGATACGAAATGCTATTGTCTTCTTTAAATTAACTTTCAGGTCATGGTTTACACACCATGATTTAAAATGCCGATGCCCTTATTTATTGAATTAATAGCAACAGGAACATCATCCGCAGCACCGCGTGTGTAAAACTGGACGTTGAAGTGCATTTGACAGTGCCCCGCCTCGTTCGGAAAGTTAAAAGCATATATCGAAAACAAAAGTGCCTCAATAATATTACCTTGGGGAACTCAATGTTTAGTTTTCTGGAAGTCAGATGCAGCTTTATTAATTTTAACTTTCTGGTGTATATTGTTTAAATAATCCCTGAACTACTCAATGTCAATAGCATTGAATCCGATTTATTTCAACTTTATAACCATTAGTTCAAAATTAACCATATCAAAGGCCTTACTTTAGTGCATATCGAACTGTCAGTTCGTTTTGAATTTGTACTATTTGTTCAATACAATCATCTTTAAATACATTTTCCCTTGTCCTGTTTCACATTTTGGCTTGAGTTTTTTTGGGCTTTGAAAAGAGCTATAAATATATAAAGCTAAATCAGGAGAGTATGGCGGATGAGTTCAAAATCAATTTCATCGATTTTTACAAAAATTACAAAGAAATCTATGCTTCAGACCTCATCTCTGTAATATTTTACTTCCCACGCTTAAAATGAGCAACCCACTTTTAAATCGTTGAATAAAATGAAGACCGAATGTGATTTACGCAACATATATTTCCTTACCAAACATTTCTGTCAAAAGTAGGTACTGAAGAAAAGATCGAATTTTTTGAACGACCGAAGATTTTGATGTTCCAGTCATCACTTGATATGATTTACTTTTTCTAATCATGGTTTAGATTCAGTCATGGTTTAGAATAGTATACGGAATGTCTACAATCTGTTTTCCATTTTTTTGCATTGTCCTTTTATTCTATGCTTTACTAATTTCTTATAGTTTTCAGTAGACATTCTTGTTTATTTTTTTGTTTGTAATTGATTTTTTTGTGTCGTCTTGAAGGATAGAAAGGATAGGAAATTAAGGCAATTTAAAATGAACTCAAAACACATTGGAGGTTGATATTCATAAAAAAATCTTTTTAGGTGGTTCTAGACCGGAAGTGTTTATATGAAATACCATTACATAAAATAAAACAATTATATATTTGAATCTAACACCAGTGACACTGACATCAGTGACACTGACACCAGTGACACTGACACCAGTTGGTACTTAAACGGACGAAACAAGAAACGATGAGCAGAAATTGACAATGCTAAAAAATAACTTGAGCATTGAATCACAATATTTGCATAAAGAAGAAATGATACAGCTAGTAACGACCACAACACAATTAATCGATCTCAGCAGTTCCTTACCAATTTTTGGCAAAGGTCTTCAACATCTCTTCTTATATTGCCAAGAAAATTTCAATACCATCAAGAAGTATAACCAGTACCAGCTCTAATACCTTTGGGGCAGACCAAACCAAAATTATTTACTTAAAAAACTACTTAATTTAATTTTTAAAGCAGCATAATTCAGATAAATGTTGAACAAAAAACAACTTTTCCAAAAAGAAAAAAAAATACATTTTATTCAAGACTTCAGCTATAGAGACAAAAATGTTTAAGTAATAAATTTCTCACTATTTAAATGTATAATGTAACGTGTAGTTATTCTGTAGAATGATATAAATATGCTCTGAAAACATTTTTTTTTTCTTTAATAAGTTTGTCCAAAATTTAAGGTGAAATCATCACAAAAAATAGAAAACATTGTCACACAGGAATACCACGCTATTATTTTTATCGTATATTCGGTATTTAACTGATAAGATTCTTCGTTTCATTCTATGATAAAAATTACAAAAACCTCAACGAATTCATGTTTAACCGGAAAAATTCACCTACTCGTCGAAAGGATTTTTCTTTAATTGGTATTGTTCTGTATATGATTTTATTAATTTCGTCTTTGTCAGTTGTCTCTAATCTTTGATTTCAGGTTTCTTTATTCTATCTTTGATTCTGTTTACAGCTTAAAGGAAATATGATTTAATATCCTCAATATTCAATGAAATATACGAAAAGTAACAAAAACATTAAAACAATCAAATAATTTGATTCCTGAAGTATAATAATTATAGAAAAGGATAGGAACATGAAGAGTCTAAAACCAAGACTGGGTAGATCCGCGTATTGTGGATATTAGATTTCCTTTAAGCTGTAATACCTTTTGTCGTTCATATATTCTATTTTAATGCATTCATTAAATTCAGGCTTGTTATTTGATATCAGTTCATTACAAACACTTCACTTTTTATCCAAGCGGGTAGTATCGTATTTATCATAGGTCCCAGCTTTAGAGGCGCTTTAAACTATTTTATCATTTAAAAAAATATATTTTTATAGTAATAATATCAAAAAAACAGAATATCGATGACAGAGTTTCTCACTCTGGTTCTCTGATTATTATAATCAATTCACACAGTTGTTAAAACGTACGAGGGTAGAGTAAAAAGTCAGGTACTTTATAAATGAACTATTAAATAAAAGATATACAACTTTGCTCCCGCCGTTTTTTTCGAAGTTCAAGGCTTTATTGTAAAAAACTGGTTATAAATGTATGATTCAAAATATTGTTCATCGTTGGTCACTACTTTCTCCCATCTTTCAGGCAGCATTCGAATCCTGCGTTGAAAAAAACTGATCTTTTGAAGCGATCAACTAATCGATTCAATTGTTGACTTCTTCATAAGGCCGTGTGCCATCAATCGAAATAGGTGATAGAGGGAGTAACGTCTGGAGAATACGATGGGTGGTGTAGGACTTCCCATTTCAACGTTTCCAAATATGTTTTGACCTCTTTCGAGACATGGGGCCGAGCATTGTCATGCTGCAAAATCACTTGATCGTGTCTTTCGCTGTATTGCTGCTGTTTGTCTTTCAATGCTTGGCTTAAACGCATTAATTGCATTCGATAACGATCCCCTGTGATTGTTTCAGACGGTTTTAACAGTTCATAATATACAACACAAGCTTGGAGCCGTGAATATTCGGTTTTGGCCGTCGGCATGGAAGCGTGGCCGGTATATCCCCATGATTTTCGACGCTTGTGGTTATCGTAATAAACCTTTTTTTGTCCCTAGTCAAGGCTATGCAGAAATTCCTTCCGTTTTGCCTTTCAAGCAACTGTTCACAAGCAAACAGACGGCGTTCAACACCTCTCGGTTTCAACTCGTATGACACCCAAGACCCTTGCTGCTGGGTCATTTCCAGGTCTTTGAGGCGTTTTGAAATTGCTTGTTGAGTCTTCATTAGTGTTGAGACTTTGACACGAGTCTTCATTAAGCAATGCCTTTAATTCTTTATCTTCAAATACTTTTGCTCTTCCACCGCTATTCCGGGCTTCGACAATGCTCTTGGAGCGTTGAAACCACTCAAGACACGTTCTGTCACTCATAGCGGCCTCACCATAAGTGTCTGAGAGCATTCGGTGAGTCTCAGTCGCAGATTTCTTCATATTAAAGAAATAAATTAACACCTCCCGCAAATGACGAGAATTTGGCTCATAAACTGACATTTTTAATCGTGATGATGGTATTGCATGCCGTCTATGATGTATCTATTTCGATGACTGCTTATGTGATCCTTCTGTTTTCCAAATAGTCGATGAAGATAATTAGTTGCGAATTCTAGAAAACAGTGACCTTTATTCTTCAACTGGCGTCCTGAGCTCGGAACGTCACTCGTACTGGTTCGGCCAAAACTGACTGAACCACTTACTAATCATGAAATGTAAAGGAGCAATGTCCTCGAATACTTTTTCAGCTTTTCAAAGCTGTCAAAGCAGAACTAAATGTATCGATATGTTGCAATTCATGGAGTTATAGAAACGAAAGGAATTTACTTTTCAGATCCCCTTTGTAATCCCCTTGCAATATCAAATTTGGGATTAAAATACCACATGCGAAACGTTATATTCCGAAATAGTTTTTATCATTAGTTTTTAAGTGTACTTTTATATCAAATATGAACATTAAATCGAACCAGTACGTAAATTTTTCCGGTGAAACATAAATTCGTTGAGGTTCTTGTAATTTTTATCATAGAATGAAACGCCTAATCTTATCAGTTAAACACCGATTATATGATAAAAATAATAACGCGGTATTCTTGTGTGACAATGTTTTCTATTTTTTGTGATGATTTCAGCTAGAATTTAGGACACATTTGTTAAAGGAAAAAAAACTGTTTTTAGAGCATATTTATCTCATTCTACAGAAAAACTACAGAGTACATTACACATTTAAGTAGTTCAATTAATTGGTGAAACTTTTTTTTTTCCTTTTTAGCTGAACTCATAAATGTTAATATTCATTTTTCCCTTTTGGATACAATATTTTTGGTTCAACGTTTACCTGAATTACACTAGTTCGGATGAATATGATGTACTAGACTAATTAAAAACTTCGCGGAGCGACACCTATTCAGCAGTAAATGAACTATATAATCTACATTTTGAAGTTTTAACTTTCATTTGAACATATGTGAAGTTTCAAGTCATGAAAGATCTGTCAATTCATTCGTACAAAAACAGCAGCTTAAAGTGAACATAGCAGTGTTATTTTTCAAAATTGAAATTATTGAAAATCGTGCAGTGATTACATTTTTTGTAAAAAAGTTTTAAAGGCAATGGAAATTCATAGTGAAGTGGTAAATGTATTAGGGGAGTCTGCTCCTTCAAAAACAATGGTTTATAAATGGGCAGGTGAGTTGTACGTGGTCGTACAAGCCTGGATGATCTTCCTTATGGACGTCCAATAAGTGCATATACTGAACAAATAATGAATTATATACATGATATGATTATGAATGACAGATAATTGATTTTGAGAGAAATTTCTAAGGCCATGGACATGTTCAAGATGGGTGCTGCATTTGTTAAATTCGGATCAAAAACGACTTCGAGTAAAACTTTCTAACCAACATTTAGATTTTTTTCGAAATAATAAAATGACAATTTAAACGTCGTTTTGTAACTATTGATGAGACTTGGGTTTACCACTATGATCCTGAACTGCGATAACAAACCGCAGAGTGGACTGAGCCCGGTTGTTCAGCTTCGAAGCGGCCAAAGTATTCGAAATCGACCAAAAAGGTTAGGCATCAATTTTGTAAGATGCAAAAGGCATTTTGTTAATTGATCACCTTCAAATCGGTAAAACAATAACAGAATAGTATTACTCAAACCTTTTGGAACAACTGAAAGCAAAACTTCGTGAGAAAAGTCCTGTGTTGGCGAAGAAAAAAATTCCTTTTTCATCAAGACAATGCACCGGCTCACAGAGGTGTTCTTGCAATGGCCAAATCGAAAGAGTTACACTACGAATTGTTGGAGCAACGACCATATTCACCAGATCTGGCCCCTTTGATTTTCAGCTGTTCTTAAACTACGTGGCAAGAATTTTTCATCAAATGAAGAAGTAGTTATTGCAGCCCTAGATTAATATTTTGAGGGACTTCCAGGTAATCACTTCAGAGATGGAATAAACGAATTGGAGAACTGCAGGAAAAAATGTATTGAGCTTAAGGAAGAACATACGGAAGAATAAAGGAATTTTTTCAATTATAAACTTGTTTTATTATTTCCGCTCCGCGAACTTTTCATTGGCCAGTATGTAGTAGTCAGTTCCTTCTAAATTGTAACAATTTCAGTTGTCAATCGTGGAATTGCTTGGTATTTTTCGTTTTTCTACTCATCAATTTTCATTTGGTTTGCTCCAAAGGTATTAGAGCTGGTACTGGATCAGTTATACTTTTTGATGGTATTGAAATTTTCGTGACAGTATAAGAAGAAATATTGAAAAACTATTGCGTATAAAAATTGTCAAGGAGCTGCTGTAGATCTAATTCTGTTATGTTGTCTTTATTAGTTTTAACATTTCTTGTAAATGCAAATGTGACTTGGTGCTCAAGTTATTTTTTACCAAACATGGAGGATTAGCATCGTCATTTTTTTACTCATCACTTCTAGTTTCGTCTCTTTAGATTCCAACTGGTATCAGTGTGTAAATTCAAATATATAATTATTTTATTGTATGTAATTGTATTTCATATAAACACTTCCTGTCTAGAACCACCAAAAAATGTTTTTTAATAAATATCACCTCCGGTATGCTTTGAGTTCATTTTCAATTGCCTTAAATATAGATTATATTCATGTCCTAACAAAATGTGAAAGTAACATCTAGTTGTTTTTAAAGGAGTCAGCAAATATTATTGTAATATAATGATTGTTTTCTTCTTCGTATTCATCTTTACAGAAGAGTTGTGACCTATGGAAACTCATTTGTTTAGCATACTGTTCGAACTAATCGCCAGTTCGCATTGTCTATAAGGTTACATATTGGAGAGAGAACTAGTTAGATCTCTAATTTGGTCTGTCCATCTTCCGTCCAGATTTTTGCCATCCCTGCGTTCAATGTCCCCTAAGAATCTTAGTATTCGTTCATGAATAATTTGGAATAGCCTTGTGGGTTCATTAATTTCTTTGGAATAATGGATGGTTTTGTTTGTCTGGCAGTCTACGGAATGCGAAGGATTCATCTCAGGCACTAAAGTAAAAGAAAAAAACAATGCACTTGAGGTTTTGTTTTTTAATGGTCCATGTTTTAGGGGAATGTAGCAGTACTGTGTTCTGTGGATTATGTCGCAATTCCTCCAAATCTTATGCAAATTTTGCATTGTATTTCTTGCCATTCGCATGTTCTTGTCAACGCCTTCGTTCGATATTAAAGCTTCAAGATAGACGAATTGACTCACTACCCTAAATTGCCATATTTGAGTGATATTGGGCATGTTGTTTTGACAGTCGATAATTATTAGTGACATCTAATCATGATTAGATCTAATCTTCATTAGTTTTAAATGATCTTCAAAAGTGTGGGATGATAGCAACAATGTATCAGTGTATAATAATGCTTAAAATGTAAGGTGTCTACACGTGGAAGTAATTATTCTCGCTTAGTTTTGTGTCAACATGATACTTAACTTCAATTTCCGTTAACTCGTGAGATACTCCTCCGCAGTGTGTCAATATTGTTAGGAAGGTAAAGATGTTCCATTAATGAATGTGAAGTGTTAAGCTCAATAGGTAAAATCTACGAATGCTTCAGGAGCTTCAGGTGGAACTCAGGAAGACTCCACCATAACAGGCGACTATAACGTGGTTAATTTCTCATATCGGTCCTTCTTCTGTTAACGGACGTTTGTTTTCAATAATTCCACTGCTTCCATCTCGTCAATTAGGCTTTTAATTACATCACTGCATATACGGAGGAACGCAGCGATCTGAATGAGTGAACTTATAGCGCGCAATAACTACCTGCAACTATGCCATCTGTGGGGGTAGCCCTCTGTTAGAAACATCATCCGCACATTGAGAGAGATAATAATATTTCCATAGGGTTCGCTGGTTCGCGAAATGGATCTTGTTATTGAATTAATAAGTAGAAGCACACAAATATACATTTATTCGCTTAATTCACAAATACTTTACTACACTTTTGATGGGCAATTTTTCACTTATTGTCTTAAGTTTTGCGTGATTTATCATCACAAAATACTTATTTAACTTTACTTCGGAATCGACAGGGAATTGACTTTAATGTGCAATTTTAAACTGGTGCTTTCAACTCGTAATCTTCGCGTGCAACTCTTAAACTTGGGTTTTCAACTCTCACTCTTTTCTCGTGATCTCCCACTCTCTACGTGTAACGGTTCAACCCTAAACCCCAAACCTCTTTTCAACCTTTCAGTTCAAACTCTCGATTTATACTGCGCAACAGTTTCTACTTAAAATTTCTATCTATCCCTCTCCACGTGATATTCTGTATTTTTGAGTTTTACACAAGTGTTTCACTTTGCCCCTTTACCCACTCTAGGGCTAATTACTATCACGATTGTCTGAAATGATGTTTGTTTCTTTGGTGACGAGTGCTGTTACTTCCAATATCTGCTTTAGGATACTTGAAAATTTTATATTTATAACAAGTCCCTTTTTTATGATTCTCCAAAATGCGGATGTTTATTTTTCTCTAATGGTGCCGTTTTTCAATTTACAGGGTGAGTATGGGCTATTATTAATTCTGTATACATCTACATGGTGAATTTTTCAGATGTAAATTTCTCGGTTTATCTTGGGTGTGTGTATACATATTTGTAGTTTGCACCAGAAAATGGTGAGTTTTTTAAATGTTAAATCATAAAAGTAATTTGTCAAGCTATGTTTAATCAACGATCAATGTTCAATAACAAATAATATTTATTTTATACCTCTCTAGTAGCAAAAAAAAACGTAATATGCCTAAACTCTTATTTTAATTTTGTAGGTGTTGATAATTGCGCTTCAGAAATGGGAAACCAAATTCCTGTTGTAAAATTAATCATTTATTATTAACAATAACATATATATGCGCTTAATTACGTTCAATTATATCCATATCTTAATTTTAACAAATAATAAACTTCAATAAATAATAGTTTATGAAATAACAATTTTCTATCTAACTTTTTTTTTAGTTTTTCTAACAAAACTATCAATAGTTTCTACTATATACATTATATATACAACCTGCAATCGTTGCGAACTATTGTATAGTTCTTTTCATAATTGAACATTTTTTGTGCGCATGCCTCAACTTCCACCATGTTTTTCGGGCACTTTATGCATGTATAAGCCGCAAATATTATGTTTTCAATGTAATTAACAAAAAAAAAACAACTTTAATTATTAATTCACTATCAATAGTACTTTTTTTTCTCCTTTATTTGGGTTTTTCGCCACTGTCTAAAACTCAAAAAATATCAAAAAAACCTGTTCTTATTTAAAGAAAGAATCACTGGGTAAAAACAAAAAACCAAACGGAGACAAATTTCTCAGTGATTTTTTTTTTTTTTTGTAATAAATTTGCCTAACGAACAATATTTTTAAAGATATAAAAATGTTATAAAAAATGTATAAACTTTTAAAGTTAACGTTTCGTAGGGTAACCTCTCCCCGTTTTCAAAACTTTTCAAACGTTTTCAAAGCGCTTTCAAACAGATTTTCTCGCAGTATATCCACATGCTTCCGGATATTAAGTATTTTATCAATGATTACTATATTTCCTGCTCCAACTCGAGACATACACCCCCAGACTGTGATATCATCACTGTGCTTTACTGGGGGAATCGTACTTTGATGATTCTGCCCCATCTTTTTTTTTTCCTGCACGTTTTTATGACCATCGGAACCAAATAAACAAGACTTGCTCTTGTCGGTAAAAATTACCGATTTCGGTACATTTAACGGGTAATTCAAGTACTTTTTTGCGACTTTTCCGACTGTTTTTTAACTAAGAGTTTCATCCGGACATTCCTCCCTCAATATCAGTAAATGTTAATTATTTCTTATACTCCTAAACGTGACGTTTACTTCAGAGCAAGAAGCAATATCTTTAGCTGCTTCTTGATTTAAATTGAAGCTATTTTTCTCAGAATTCTAGCTGATCGTCTTTTCTCCTTCTCGTTTTCAACGTGGCCAGTTGTTTTCATGTCTTTTTACCATGTAATAAACTGTAAATAAATTAAGTTTAACATGATTGACAGGTTTGCAGCAATTCACAATTTCCTCATGTCTCCAAAGGCAGTTTAATGTTCAACATTCACTGGTTAGGATGGATTACATTTGTTTGCAGGGTTCATTCGAACATTGTGCAGGGTTCGGCAGAGAGTTATGGTGTTTTTGAAAAGAATGACACACTTATTTTTAAACGAATATCAAAATGTATTGCGCGCTTTATGGTTTCGGAAAGAGCTTCAAGAGTTTGCGGTTTGTCTATGTAAGCTTTGGATTTTAAGTAGCCCCATAACGCATGAAATTGAAAAGATTTCTCGTGCCATGCTCGCAAGAAGTATGGACGATTTTGCTACACGTCTACAAGAATGCCTCGACAAAAATGGTCGTCATCTAACTGATGTGATTTTTCGCACCTGACTGAATATACCACTAATGTATAAAAGCAATACATTTTGATATTCGTTTGAAAATAAGAGTGTCAATTTTTTCAAAAACACCATACCTCCCTGCCGCACGCTGTATTTAAGTTATTTAATTTCTCTAAACTAGATTAAATTAGCAAAACTAACTCTTCAAATATTTTTTCCTTGGATAAGTTGATACTTTATTTATTCTTTTTTGAAATACTTTATAGTGTGCTTTAATTAGGATATAGTTTTGTTGAAATTAATTTTTAGTTTGTGCTGGTATAACGTCAAAAAATTTAATGCGGTTAAAACAAAGAAAATTGTGAAAAGTGGTTAAACAAAACATTTTTAATTGTTATCAATCAGAAGGTATATTCTTCTACGGATGATCATGGATATGTGTTGATGTTTTTTTTACAAGTTAAATATTTGATAGTATATTTTAAATGTAATATCAGATCCATTTATTAAGAAACATTAACATTTTTATCATGTGTTATTGTTTAAAAATAGTTGTATTACAAATTTAAACAATTCTAAATTGATCAATTCTTCTATTGAAACCTTTGGTGTTAAACATTAAACTCGAAGGGATTTACCACTAAACAGTAAATCACTTTTTTGAAATTCCCGACGCACGTTTCGCTAACAATCTTAGCATCATTAATCTTTTAATCTACGAAGATTAAATCATCTCCTGATGATGCTAACATTGTTAGCGAAACGTGCGTCGAGAAGTTCAAAAAAGTGATTTGGTGTTTAGTGGTAAATCTCTTCGAGTTTAATTCTAAATTGATTATTTTCAATTTTTTTTATGTGTTACAGTAAGTAATGTAATATGATTGAAAATTATATATGTAAATATTTAATTTAAAGTAATAAAGTTGATTTAATTTGTGGCAAATTATATCAAATATGTTACTATCGTTATTTTCTGATTATAAAATTATGGAATATTTAATTGGATTAAAATAAAATAAAATATAAAGCGAAAGTTGGTCGCATAAAGCGCTCTTGTCATATTTAAATCTGGCCATTATAAAAAAAAACAATGGATTTCTCTTTAACTTCTGTTTTACTGACCAGTTTAGTTGAATAATAAATTCAGTTATGAAAACTAGCAATACAAGATGATTTTTTAAGCCAAGGCACCAAGTCACTAGTTTACAGCTTCTCGATGCGAATTTTGTTAGTCATGTTGGTATTATCAGGTGATCAGGTGATGAAGAGGGATATCGCCTGGGCGGTGAACGGCGTGTTAAGTGTGGCTGGCAGGCAGTTGATAGGCTCAACATGGTGTTTAAGAATAAGCTTCCACTTTGAAGAACTGAAACCTAGATACTCACACCACAGTCAAAAACTTCGGATAGTACAGAGGATAATAGCCGGATGTATGCCTGGCGTTACAAAGCGAGACAGAACAAACTGCACATGGATCAGAGAATTGACGGGAGTGATATCATTGGAAGCGTAAAGGAATTGAAATGGATGTGGGCAGGCCATATAGCGAGGCTATGTGACGATTGGTGGATCAGAGCAATCCTAGAGTGGATACTATTTAATCATAAATGTCCACGAAGAATACCGAAAGCAAGATGGACTGATGACACCATCAAGTGTGTTGAACCTGAATAGCAGTGGAAAGCTCAGGACCGTGCGGGTTGGAAACATGTTGAAGTAGCCTTCATCTTGCAGTGGATGGAAATGGGCAATGATGAATATTACAAACATTCAACTCGAAAGATCTATATTTGGTCTATTTGATCAAAAAATGATCAATTCTTCTATAGGAAACTTCGGCGTGAAACACTAAACTCGGAAGAGATTTACCATCAAACACCAAATCACTCTTTTTATTTTTTCGGCGCGCCTTTCGTTAACCTAGTTAGAAACATCTCTTGATGCTGTTAATATGGTGGTGTTTAGTGGTAAATCTGTTCGAGTTTAATCAAAAAATGTGTCGTAACTTTTCAATGTTGCTCTCTGTATTTTACGGTTTTCGAATTATTTATTTTAGTACCTTAGAAAATTTTAAATACAAGTTGATTTTTCATTGACGACCGTTGCGCTAAAGCGTAACATTAGAAGACAACGAGATGAAAATATTTGAGATGGTGGTTTGGTATTTCGTAGAAAATTTGCTAGGAAAATTAACAATTTTAATTGTGTAGTATTGTACTGAGGTTAGCACCAATAAAATATTCTGTTTTATAACTCCATCTATTTTTATAGTTTTAAAAGGCTGAAAACTAATAATCGTTCTATTAATTACCAATGATCGTCTTTGTCGTTATTTCCTATCTAAACTTTTTAATTGCAAAAAACATTAGAGCATCATGTTACGATGTATGTAATTCGACGATTCTGATGTAGAAATGCAGCGTCGCTTGTTGCGGTTAGTACTTGGATGGGTGACTCTCTGAAGAGAGACCAGTCTTGCGTACTGCGTTTCAACAGGCAAAAGTGCAAAATTCGTGAAGGAATTGCTCCTCAAGGCAGCTTGGTAAGGCCGAATGCCTTCTAAGAGGTATTTTACTTTGGCCACTTGCCAGTCGATAGGCTTCTTGAGAAGCCTAAGATTAAGGGAGGAAATCCCTTTAGACGCCTCAACATGGGTCATTTTTCAGAAGTGTTTTTTAAAGGTGATAAAATAATTGTATCATTTTAAGAGTATAAAGAAGAGTATAAAATTATTATTATTTTGTTTATATATAAAATAGGGGCTCAATAATTTTTTTTTCGAGAGCCTCTGGCGGGAGGACCAAAAGTGCTGAACTCGTCACTCTTTTTTCTGTTCATCCGAAACACAGAAAAAAACTTTCTGTTTCTGGTATATACACGGGAACGATAACTAAAGCTATAAAAAAATATTAAATTAAAAATTTAGTAAGCTTTAAAACAAAAAATGTGCAAGTTTGTACTTTTTTTTCGGCATTTTTATCGCAAAAAGTAGTTATTCGCACGAAATCTTTAAAACTTTAGGTACATCCTTCCGATAATGATGTAGAGAGAAACCTCCCAAAATTTCAGCCATATGGATCAATAACTTTTTGAGTTACACAGCGAGCAGTTTTTGAAAACACAGTTTAAAGATAATTGCATTTAAAGTTTCAGTACGATAAAACGATTAGTTTTAGTGACTTACCAATGAATCAGCGATCCTAGGTACATATAATAGACCTTCAGCCTCTTCGAAAAGCTGTCTTTTTTGAACCTGCTGCTGTTTTCGGGCTGTACTAGCTGCTTTTGTCTCGGAAAGACTTCTCCGGTTGTCTCTCGTTACGCGCATCATCGATGGTTTCGGCCAAAACTTTGGCATAGGTGCCAATAATTATACTTGCACTATACACACAGATACACTTGTACTTGACCTGAAACTTTCTCGGTTGTTTATCAGTAAATTGATTACTTTGATAATGTCTTTTTGTAGAATTTTTTCGGGCGATATTATATAAGAACATAAAGAAGATATCTTAAATAATATAAAAAGCACTGAAGAGAGAAAAGAAAAGTAAAACATTAGATCTACTAGAAATATTGGAAATAAAAATATCCTTAAAAATGGTCATATAATAACCATGAATGATCAGCTAAATTTCCAAAACATCCCGGTAATAGATAAGATCATATTGTAATTGAATAGCTCGGTTTTTACCTGCCGATATTTACAGCTCAACATCTAAGGTTTGGATACGCAACGGCCTAACGCCTCAGAGCTCATTCGAAGCAGTGCATTCGTCGTGCTAACATCGGTTAAGGACTGTACATTCGCAGAACTCTTCGTTCTCTGTCTCTGTTAGACCGTGACTCACTCACTCTTTCGTTTGCGCGTCTCAAAGGCCAAGACGCTGACTCCAGCGCGCTCGACTGTATGTGCGATAACTCCGTAAATATTTAATATTTTTATTTTTCCTCTTGCCAGTATACTCTCAATATATTATATTTTCGCAATTTGAAAGAAAAAATCGATTTTTTTGAAATTTCTAAAGGGATTTCCCCCTTAAGCATAAACCAACGGTTCGTTCAGGGAGGGAGAGAGGGAGACTCATCGGAGTTAATCGGTTAGTTGATGATTGTGGTTTGTAGCCCACGTTAACCAGTAGGTTCAGTCGCTAAAAATCGTCAGTTGCTGATGCGCCTTTAATCCTAAATATTTACATTTCCTTATAGTTACGATTACTACAAGCTACTGATTAGGTATTCTGCAGCACATTCACATTGATCACATTGATTTAAAACCAACCGTAAAAATTGAATGAAAAAATGAATCGTAGGGAAAAAGTATTGTTTATATAAACGATATATTAACATATCAACACAAACTACAAATGATTTTCGACAAAACTACTATAATTAAAGCAGAATACAAAGTTTTTTTAAAAATTAAAGTACCAATTTATTACGGGTAAAACGTATTTGAACAGTTGGCTTTGATGATTTAATTCGCTGTAGAGATATAACTCAATACACAGAAACAAATTTAATCTATCTTAACCAGTCATAAAGTGAATGCGAATGTAATAATGGCTATAAAAAAACTGAGAACTACCTTTGGGAATATGAGTGGAATTTGTGAATTTGAAAAGAAACGGAAATAAATTACGGTCGCCAATTGCCAAAAGGTTAAAGCTTAATTTGTTTACAGTACATAGTGAAAAATCATGAAAGAGAGAGCTGGCCACATTGAAAACGAAAGGAACGACCAAATGTACTATGGGCTAGAATTCAGAGAACATTCAAAAATGTTAAATTTTGTTAAATAAAGCTTCTGTTCAACATAAGTAGTCAATTATATTGATTCTTATTTTGGAGTTCACGGTGAAGGTTAGGGAAGAATGGTTCTATATATCAAAATGTTGATTCCTCATCCCCCATTTGGGGATGTTAATTCTATTGGGAGAACCTTCTAGTACAAAACCCAGCAGCTGATTCCTGTTGGCATATTTTTAATAAATCTTAATTCAAATGAATGACTAATCCCAATGTAATACATTGCTGCTGGGTAGCCTATCAAAAATTAGCCGCGATTACCTTCAGTTAAATATATTGTAATTAATTTATTTTAAGAAATTCCAACTATATTTTTTTTAAGCGAATTAAACGTTATTTGAAAGAAAATGGTGTGAAGAATATTACAAAAAATGGTTGCCAGGTCGTCAATCAGCCGCAACCTCTAGGTTGCAGGTGTAAACAGGTATATTATTGTATAATTATTGACGCTCATAGTGTTTTTCAAGAAAATTTTAAACTAAATTGACTTTTAATTTTTGCTGTACACGATAATATACACCTGTAAAAAAATTGGCCGCAAGTAGTGGTTGCCATAATTTGAAATAATGACTTAGACTTATGGATAAGCACATTACCAAGGGTGATAGCCTGAGGGGGTTGCTGGCCTGAGTTGTCGGGGGCTGATGACAGTGGTTCGGAACCCATGTTAAGCTGTAGGTCCAGTCACTAAATAGCCCTAGTTGCTGATGCGCCTCTAACCCTAATACTTGTACCTTTAAAAATTTTGTGATCTCAGAATTGACAAATATATCAAGTGATATTATAGAAAAAATAGAATCAATGCCGAGACGATTGCAGGCTGTCATAGATAATGGATACGGTACAATATACTCTGCAGTTTTTTTTACCCATTTTTAGAAACTTTTGCGTTTTCAAATAGTTTTTTTATATTCTATTTTAATAAATTCTGTTTTAACCAATCAGTTGTTGAAGAAATTGAGAAAAATCGGTTTGTTCAGATACTTCCTTCACCGTATATGAGAATTATTGTCCGTAACGGAAACAACTTTACGACGGTTCTAATCGATTCAAAACTACCTGCGAAGGATTGATGCTTGTTTAATATACATACGAGGGGCTAAAAGTAAACGTATATATAAAACTGTTTCTTGTGGTCTTTTTCTAAACATCTGAAAGATTTGCTTCTCTTGAAACAATGTGTTTACTATGGTTATCTTAATCTTTAATTTAAGAAACTTTGTCTAGTATTTCCATAGTTAAAATTGAGAGCAACACATCACGCCCATTTCTAATTCATTCTTATTTGCCCCAAGATACCATTTCTTCTATTCAATGTAGCGCTGAAAAAGTAGTACTCCAGCATCAACACACGATGCACAATCATAATATGGGGAAAAACTAAAGACATGACAGACACAAGGAAAACTCTCAAACGACCTCTCGAAGATCTGGTAATAGAAAGAGACGTAATAGAATATGTAGAGGAATTCACATATCTTAGCTCCCACGTAAACAATGCCAATGACTGAGGAAGAGTGTTCCTGGTAAATACAAGTTTACCATGGACTAATTAAACATTTAACATCAGATGTAGTGAGAAAAACAAAGGTAGTATTTATAAAATACTTATTAAGTCAGTGTTGATGTACTCATCAGAAACCGGAACATTGACGAAGTGTTGTGAAAACCTCTTGGAGTGCTTTGAGAGGAATATAATAAGACATAATGTATATAGGGAATTTAGCGCAGGTGGTACAATTTTGAAATGTATAACTGGATAGGGCATATTGGGAGAATAGAAATTACAAAACATATATGACCAACCCCAGGGAGAACAGACCTAGAGGAAGACGCCGTAACAGACTAAAATACCACATAGCCAATGCTGCAGACTGCTAGAACATGGAAAGACCTATCAGGGGTTGTTGAGCTAATGCTGATTATGATGATCTTATTGTTTATATTATATTACCTCAAGTTTTGTTTCACATTTGTTATAATTTTCTTTTGTATTTAACATATTTCTATACACGTTATAGAGGTTTTAAATGAAAATGTATTATTCAGGTAATTGGCGCCAGAGATGAGGAATACGACCAATTCCTTCAGAACCTGCAGGCGGGCGGTGCTGGCGAATGCCGCTACGGTCTCTACGACTTCGAGTACATGCACCAATGTCAGGGTACTTCAGAATCCAGCAAAAAGCAAAAGTTGTTCCTTATGTCGTGGTGTCCCGACACCGCCAAAGTCAAGAAGAAGATGTTGTACTCTAGGTAAGACCAATTTCTTGTTTTACCATCACATCGTCCTAGTTAAATCACCTTCTTCCAAGTACGGCAAATTTGATTTTGGTCTATTTGTTGTTTGTAATAGAAGGAAAAGGAATTAGTTGTGATGCAATAGACGGAACAACGGTTGTTCCGTCTAAAGAAACGCAACTGACATTTTCAGTTATACACCGATAGAATTATTAAATAGTGTTACAGTAACGAAGGTTATGGCAATTTGGTCTTTTTAAGGAAAAAACCGCACCTTGCCTTTATTAAATTAATGATTAATTACGTTGAAACTGCTTGGACATTCTTTGTTTAACATGTTGATGTATATTTTCTTATCGGATCTACACAGTATTTATTACCTTTTTTTGTTTACTTTAAGGACTTTTTATGCCATTTATGGCGGCGAGTTTTTGCTCTATTGTCGGCACGGGGTCTTTGAAACACTCTCTGTTCTTACGCTATTATTTGATTGTCAGAGGAACGTATATAAGTGACATTAATACCTCATTTAATATTTGACGCTCTTTTTCAATATTATTGTTCATAGTGAGTTAACAAATTTCACAAATCAATTGTGCGACGTTCTCTAGAGGCCGTTCATGTTGATTTCTATCTGTAGGTCAAATATTAGGTGTACCCATAAGTAATATCGTTTTTTCCAATTTTAGAAATGTCAACTCAATGTAGCATAACCTATATTGTAACTAAATATATTGATCTTTAGTGTGCTTATTGTTAAATATTGAAAATAATTTGGTGAACCTTCTAAGAATAGAAGAGTAAAGTTCCATATTAGACATTTTGTGCTTTATGAGTTTCGGAAGGCATGACATTGCCATATACTATCTATTCTGGTGCCTTGGATAGAAGAACAGGTCAATGTTGGTTTAAAAATTAAACACGGTGATTTTAATCCATTCGACGATATAAAATATGGAAGACATGTTTAGCTTATAAGATTCTGTTGGCTGAAATTGAAGCTAATCCCAAATACACCACCCAGGAATTATCCACAAAACTGCGCAAAGTGAATGAATGTGGGTGCCATATCAACTTTCAGATGAAAACAAAATTCTACGTGTAACCATCTGCAGTGCAGTGGGTCTTTCGAATCGAATGGTTTTTTAAATTCTGGAATAAAACCCAGAATTTGCGTTGATTTTAAAAAAACCTTCAAAATAAATCAATTGTTTCATTAGTGGAATGAGGAGTAGCGCCGCCACCCTGTTGAAACCTCATATTCTTCAGATTAGTATTATTCGATTCAGCCCACAAAAATCCAGTTATCTCACGATATTGAACACCATTCAGTTACAGCTTCACCAGCAGCATTCTGAAAGAAATACGGCCCAATTATACCTCCTGATCATAATGCACACCAAACAGTGAGTCATTTAGGATGTAAAGATTTCTCATGAATCAATCGTGGATTTTTCTCACTCCAAATTCGGCAATTTTATTTATTAACGTAGGCACCAATTTCAAAGTGTGTTTCGTCTGAAAAGATAATTTTTTGATAAAAATCATCTGTTTGTTCTTTGATCCAATTAACAATTGCACTTCGTTTTGAATGACCCAGTAGTTTTAGTTCCTGTGATATTTGGACCTTACATGCCTTCAGAGCTAAATGCTTTCATAAAATAGGCCATGTTGTGGATTTACCGAGTCCCAATTATTGTGAACTTCGACTAATGGAAATTTCCGGGTCTTCAGCAACACTTTTATGTACCAAATCAATATGTTCTTGCGAACGACCACTACGAGTATATATTGTGCGAACGGTAAACATAACGTAATTTTCTAAACACATTTTTCATCGAACACCTATTTTCATAAAATAATTCAACAATTTTGCATTGTGTACGATTCCATTTTTATAAATGTCATACATTACACTTCTGAAATGACACTAGACATAGGCAAATTCACAACGCTATCTATATTTTATTCAATAATTAAGAAAAACCGCTCAATTTGAAAGATCTGTTACAAGTACCTAGGAGCTTGGGTTAATTCAAAGAATGATAACACTGAAGAAATAAAAATAAGGATCGAAACAGCTCTCCACACATTCAAGTCTCCTTTACCTTATAGAAGCTATATGATTAAAAGGTTCGGAGCTTATAAAATGTGACTATTCAGAAGAATATTTCGAATATCTTGGGTTTGGATGGTCACAAATGCAGAGGTCTTACACATAATATTTACATCGAAAGAGTACGAATAACAACCTTAAAGACACGCAAATCGGAAAACTTCGGTTACGGGATGAGAGGACAACGTTACGAACTGTTGATGGATATTTTGAAGGGGAAAATATAGGGGAGAAGAAGCGTGGGAAGACGAAGAATGTCATGGTTGCGAAATTTGAGAGAATGGCAGTGGCGACTCATTAGGGAGGGCGTTGGGGCGCCGCCGCTCCGGCATTTACCACAATAAACAATTTTTCAGAACAAAACACCATATTTTATTTCACCTCCTTTATAGGATTTCAGTAGAACGAAAAATAAAAAGGAGACAGGGGAAAGCAAAAAAATCTTCAGCAGCACTATTTTTTTCTACGCCCTCCCGCTTTAAAAACTCACGAGTCACCACTGGAGGGTGGTTAAACTAAGCATCGGACCAGTTCAATTCTTCTATTGGAACTTTCTCTGTGAACCACTAAACTCGAAGAGATTTACCAGTACACACTTTAACATCTTAAGATTAAATCATCTCCTGATGATGCTAACATGGTTAGCGAAACGTGTGTCGATAAGTTTTCAAAAAGCGATTTGGTGTTTAGTGGTAAATCTCTTTGAGTTTATCAAACCAGTTATAAACGAGCAGATTTAAATAACTGTCAACTTTCGTTTGAATTCAGCATGATAAGAAGTGTATTTTTTTAACTCTTGCTTGCAAGTAGCAAATGTAACTGTTATATTGAAAACAAGAAACCTATTGTGCATTTCGTTCTTTTCTAACTAATATATGTCCATTGCAATGTATCTGTGAAACAATTTCCCATCTTGAAATATACTTGTAGCCAAATTTTATGCAAGTTTGTAATTTACCCATCCAAATTTTACTTTTACTTTTAATGTGGAAGACTGCTTGACGCAGCTACAGCTTCAACATTTCAGTTAGAAACGAAGAAATTTTTTACGACTCAATTCTAATAGGCTATTCGAAATGAATCAGTCCAAGATTTCTTTTTGTTATAGTATTAAAACAACAAAGGCTGTGTGGTGTAAAACTAGTGTTAATGGCAACTGTTTGTCTAGGGACTATAATTAATGAAACGATAGAAGTTAAAAAATTTGTTGGGAACTTGGCCAAATTTTTCACTCATTTGCTGTCGTTCTATTTAATTTGTCTTTGTGTTCGATCTTGCTAATTTCAGTATGTAATTTTTCGCATAATTTTGTACCTATATCAGTTCTAATCAGTGTTTTACACTTGAATTTCATTTTTATTTACAGTTTCATATCTCGAGAGCATGCAGTTTTATCGAGTAAAATGCCACTATTTATACATTATTAAACTCAGAAAATATTGGTTGCTTCTTTTTATTAATATGTCTAACGTAAATTTACCAACTAGAAAATATTTACAAATTAAGACCCTTCGATTCTATCGGCCGAGGCCATCTGTCTGGCCCCTGTACAAGTTCTTATTCTTCAGGTTAAAAACTCACAACACTCTATTTTGACCTGCTCAGATTACTGAGGTGGAAAAAGTAAAGGACGAATAAGGTAACGTCTGCTCCGTATGTTGGGTGTGGCAGAAGTTCCAAAAACTTTCGAAAAATGTCAACATGTCGTTTATTTTGATATCCCGATAGTGGTGTGGCATTTTTCGATGAAACAAAATTCGAGTACTTGATAATTTTTAACGCACATTTCATAACTAAAAAAGGAACAGTTTTCAGTATAATGATCATTTCGTTGTGTGGATTAAAGTCCTTACTCTAGGCTAAAAATTCACGATATCATATTTCACCGTCGTTCAGATTGAAGTGCGGCGTAGCCAAGAAGTGTGCCAATAAACGGGAAATCTGTTCTGTTTCTTTTTTTGGATGTGGTGAGGTTCAATCGAATCGAAGTTCTCATTGATGCTTTGTTTGATTGGAAGCAGCTCAAAATAAATTACGCTTCCTATATTTCACCAAACGCATAGCAATACCTTCTTTGATAATCTCGTTCGAATATGGGTTCCACGTAATGGTTTAACACTTAATAAGGAAACGCTGTTGAAAAATTGTTGGAATGTAAATGTAACACTATAAAAAAGTTGATATTGGATTAAAACTAGGAGTGAAGTATAATCCTTTATTTATAAACACAAAGGAAAAAAAGCAAATATATTTATTATATCCTAGCAATTAATTGTATTCTCAATGTTGCCTTATAAATATTATGTATTAGCTGCCAGTACCTCGATTCTTGTATTTGTTCAGCTTTTTTTCACCGCCATTCGTGGTGGCCAATTAATATCATCGTTTCTTGCAATAACTCGTATTTTTCTATCAATAAATCAATTGTTTCATTAGCAGAGTGAGGTGTAGCGCCATCCTGGAACCATATATCCTCCAGATCAATGTACAATTAAGCCAACAAAAAATCCAGTTATCATCTCACGATATCGAACACCATTCACAGTTCCAGCTTCACCAGCAGCATTCTGAAAGAAATACGGCCCAATTATACCTTCTGATCATAATGCATACCAAACAGTGACTCGTTTAGGATGTAAAGGTTTCTCATGAATCAATCGTAGATTTTCCTAACCCCAAATGCTGCAATTTTGTTTATTAACATAGCCACCAATTTCAAAATGTGCTTCATCTGAAAATATGATTTTTTGAGCAAAATTATCTGTTTGTTCTTTGGTCCAATTGACGCACGACATTTTAAATGATCCAGTGTGTGTCATTTCAATCTTATATCCCTTCAGAGCTAAATCTTTTCGTAAAATACGCTATGTTGTAAATTCACCGAGCCCAAATTGTTGTGAACATCGACTAATGGAAATGTCTGGGTCTTCAGCAACAGTTTCACGTACCATATCAATATGCTCTTGTGAACGACCACTACGACTATATATTGCTCTTGTATCTTCCACCGAACCAGTTTCTTGAAATTTTTGAACAATTCGATTG
The DNA here is from genome assembly GCA_031761425.1 of Cosmopolites sordidus. Classification (NCBI taxonomy): domain Eukaryota; kingdom Metazoa; phylum Arthropoda; class Insecta; order Coleoptera; family Curculionidae; genus Cosmopolites; species Cosmopolites sordidus. The sequence continues at coordinate 923,322 of JARFXV010000012.1, forward strand.
ATAGTGCATTTAATGGACGATTGCACAAATCGCAAATACCACGTAGCTTTCTAAAACCATTTTTCATTGAACGTCCATTTTTCAGAAAATAATTCGATAATTTTAACGCGTTGTTGTATTGTGTACGATTCCATTTCTATAAATGTCACACATTACACTACTGAAATGAAACTAGACCGAGGCAAATTTACAACGCCATCTGTATTTTATTCAAGAATTAAAAAACTGCTATATTTGATAGACCCGTTATCATTGGCTATCTCTATAATGGTTTGATGTACTATAACTGTTTCGAAACAGCTTACTCCACTAGTTAGTAAGCATCAATTTTGAGAGTTAATTAATTGTTCTCATGAAGAGCTTTTAAACCTGTGACAAGAGTGACATGATGGGTCGGTAGTTTTTTTATATTTTCTGGTTTTCCCTTTTAAAAAATAGTATGGCTAAGCTTTTATTTCAGTTATTAGGGATTTCTCCTTCAGGCTTACATGGGTTGAACAAGTTTCTTACTAAATCCATTATTTTACTTTTACCTTGTTTAGCATCTTCCCCACGATTCAATACGAGTGATATTTTTCAGCTGTGTCGAAGCAACTTCTATTTCACAAGTTTTTGTCTTCTGAACTGATGTTTATAATAGTTTGGCGAATATTTTCTTTTAGATCGGGGCCTTTCTTTGGGGTATATAAGTCTTATTTTTAGGGTATCTGTATGTTTTTGTATATTTTACCATAGATGAAGAAAAAATTAACTATTTTTACTAGATCAATTTTTCTATTGGAAACTTTGGTGTGAAATACTAAACTTGAAGAGATTTACCACTAAACACCAAATCATTTTTTTTTATTGTTCGACACACGTTTCGCTAACCCATGTTAGCATCATCAGGAGATGATTTAATCTAATTCTAAAACTAAACTATGTACTATTTATATGAAAAACCCTACCTAACGAAGCGTGTAAAAATCACGAACCGTGAAGTTTACTAAGCCTTACATTAATAATTGAAAAAGTTGACTAAACGGGATAGGCCCTTTATCTCGGTTCATGATTTTCTTACATTTTTCTATTTGAATGCTTTCATATGCATCCAAAGCCCTATTATTATTAACACTTCTAATTAGTCTTAAATTACTAATATCTATACTGTGGTCGTGTTCGATTGCATGTTGGGCAACCTAAGATTTTTCACTTTTCTCATATCTAATGTGGGCAATATGTTCTTTATATCTTGTCAATATGGATCTTTTTGTTTGCCCAATATACCTTCGATTAGTCTCGACAACTAATTTCGTAAATCTTCGACTTTTCATGTTGCTCTACTTTATCCTTTGGATTACCCAGAACTTCTCTTCTCTTCTCTTATTTTATTATATGGTTTGTACACAACCTTAATGTCCACGTTTTTCAAAATTTTGTCTAGCCCTTTTGTTAATTGGGCATCAAATGGTATTACCATGAATTTCTTTGTGTTCTGATCCTTTTGAAAAGTCGAAGACTTTCAATAATTTTCTGAACTTATGTTTTCTAATTAATGTATCTACAATGTTCTTATTATAACCATTCATTCACTTCAGATAACCCCCCCCCCCCCCCCCATAAAATTTAAACTGGCCATCTTATTTTGTAAGCTATGATTTGAATCGTTAGGAATGTATCTCAAAGTGGTGGTGTTTATTCTGAAAATATGAAAATCTAACCTATTTTTATTGTTTCTACTAAAACATCCAGAAATGGTAAACTATCGTTGTATTCCAGTTCATGCGTGAATATTATATTTTGGGATTCACTATTTAAGTTCTTAATAAAATCATCTAAATTTTCATTTTTCAAATCGAAAATGCCAAAAATGTCATCCACATATCTTAACCATACCTTCGGAAAGTAACCGAATTCATCTTTTGCCTCAGTTTCAAATTTACCCATAAATAAGTTGGCTAAGAACGGTGACAGAGGATTGCCCATTGCCGTTCCTTCTTGTTTTTCATAAAACCTGTTATTAACTGAAAACAATTTTGCTTCATACATAATCTTGTTAAGGAGACTTACTCAGAAACAATCTTGTTATTAAAACCGTTTAACTTGAGTAACTCCCTCAGGTATTTCCAGGTATGTGGAATCGGGACACTCGGAAACAACGATGAAAAGTGAAAGGAAACGAAAACCTCACCTTCCTGTAGATGTGTGTTTCTGACTTTTTGAAATATTAACTTTAATTAAATTGGAAAATATTTTATTAGTCCGGCATGACTTAAGAAACCAAATATCTGCCCAAATAAGCCTAATTTTAGTAGTGTACTTACGATAAAGATTTACTTACTAAACTTGAAGAGATTTACCACTAAACACCAAATCACTTTTTTTTTAACTGCTCGACGCACGTTTCGCTAACCATGTTAGCATCATCAGGAGATGATTTAATCTAATTCTAAAACTAAACTATGTACTATTTATATGAAAAACCCCATATGTTGGTGGTAAAAAAGTGGTATATCTCTTCAAGTTTAGTCTTTTTACTACTTCATCGTCATCCCGACGTCTACCGTCATCCTATTATTTGAATAATAAAAGTTTTTCCGGTTTTCTCTATTTGTTAGTTGATAATATTTGTTAGTTTAACGAAATAACGATTGCATTTTGTTTCAGCTCTTTTGATGCCCTTAAAAAATCCTTGGTAGGCGTACAAAAGTATATTCAAGCAACAGATTTGTCAGAGGCGAGCCAAGAAGCAGTAGAAGAGAAATTGAGAGCCACCGATCGCCAATAGGTGGCACCGCGCGATCGCTTACTAACTATTTTTTTTTTTCGTTCGACTGTATTCTCTTACAACGCACCAACTTCAAATGGTGCTCTATTTATATAAGTATTTGATTAATAAAATAAAGCTTGATTTTCAAAAACTGTATCCGTGGTGGTTTATTTATTATCAGGTAAAACAAAAAAAAAACATCTACTGTAACGTAATTCCTTTGTGTAATTAATATTTGTGACAATTAAAAACCGATTTTCATGGAAATTTCAATTTGTCGTTTTATTTTTATCCAATAAAGAAATGTCCCATCACCGCATATCACATTCTGTCAAAGTACCGGGAATTGATCATTTGAAAAGCCCACTTAAAGGAATTGTCAAAATCCTTTTAATCGCTAAGTTGGCACAACTGTCTTGTATACTGACGCGGAGTTTGAACGTCATCTGTCGTTTAGTTTGTTTACAGTGCTCGATTTTGTCAATTCATCTCAAGTATGTTTTGCGATTTTTACAATAGATAAAAACATCTAACAAAGAATTTGCCTTAAATTTTGCATTGCAAATGTAATTTCGTGTGCTGAGTCGCTGAAAATGTTACAGAAGGCTTATGGCGAATCGACTTTATGAAAAACGTGGTACAGTGCATTCAAAAGCAGTCGAGATGTGGTGGGAAGATTTACCTCGCACTGGTCGGCCATCAACGTCTTCAACTAGAGTTAACATCTCTAAAGTGAAGGAAATGGTGACTGAAAATAGTCCTTTACGTTTGAGAGAGATAGCCGCTGATTTTTCTGTGTCTCACGAATCAATTCGTACCATTTTAAGCGATTGTTGGGTATGAAACGCGTTGCCGCTCAACTAGTGCCGAAAGACCTGAATTTTCTTCAGAAACTCAATCGCGTAAAGGTCGCTGAAGAAATGCTAGAACGAGTCGATTCCGATCTCACATTCATAAAACGCATTGTAACTGGTGATGGGACATGAGTATATGAGTTTGACATGAAACCAGTCAACAAGCTTTCAAAGGGCGCTTTCCAACCGAGTCGAAACCGAAAAAAAACCACTTCAAAGTCTGTCAAAAGTTATAGTGATGTTGACTGTTTTCTTTGATTATCGCGGTGTTGTTCCGGTGCACTCGGAATTGTTGCTAAAAGGTCAAATAGTAAATGAATATTTTTTGAGCTTTATGTAACGTTTGAGAGGGTGGATTCGTCGAAAAGGCCAGATCTGTAGAAAGAAAGCTCTTGCATTTTGCATCACGACAACGTACCAGCTCACAAGGCTCATCATTGTGAACGAATTTCTGCCAAGAACTCGACAAACACCATTGAACAACCACCGTATTCACCTGATATGGCTCCGACCGACTTCTTTATCTTTCCAAAACTCAAATTACCACTTCGAGGTACCCGTTTTCAGTCGATAGAAGTGTATGTATACTACATAAGTGTATTATTTCGGAAGGGGTTTATTTTGAAGACGATACTAAACATTTTGTGTTTTATTGACCAATTCCCGGAACTTTTTTGACAGAATTTACTTTTGGAACCAACCAAACCAAAAGTATCTTGTATTCCTTTTATTGTTACTTGTATTATTACTTTTTTGAGGTATGTTGTACATCTCTGATAATCTCTATCGTTATTGACAATATTCACTTACTTCTTTGATAATCTTTTTTTCCTTTTTGTAAAATGAGGCCGATTTTGAAGTAAAACGTTTTTTGAGGGCAGTTAAAGATGCTAATTTGACGATACAGCATCAGAACACGGTGGATGGAGAAGTAAGGCACAGCCTAACTTTGAATTTTTCTTGGCTGATTCTGGTACTATGAGTTCATGCATCGTTATTCTGCAGAATAACATTTTGTTTAATCGGGCTTGGGTGTTTTTAATTGAAAGCCATTTGGTTAATCAGGCACAATAATAGTCAGCATTTATGGTTTCATTAGGAATTAGAACTTCATAGTGAGTAATTCTTGTAAAATCTCACCATATGGACAGTTACAAGTTTGGAGTGGCCAAAGGTGGGTTAAACATCTCTTTATTATGTGAATTGCTGTATAGCATCCATTTTTCCAATAACAATTTGTTGATCTCTTGGACAAGGACATGTTGAATTTTGTTTTCAACTGAAAATTGATAGCAAATTCTTTATATTTACACTTTGTTCAGCTGTTTTACCAGGTGTGGCGGTTAATAATTCCTATTTTTTCTTAAAAAAAAGTTTGATTTGGGAGAAAGGTAAATGGTTTATTTAAAGAATGCGCCATTGCTAGATGGTTGCACATTTTTCCCATCTCTGGCAATTTGTAGGTGCTCTTCCAGAAAAATCGCACCTCGGGAGGGGCCAAGTCTGTTTAATACGGCGGGTGTGGCATGGTGTCTGGCAGCTTTCACTGTGTGATGGGGCGTTGTCGTGCTGCAAAATCACTTTTTCGTGTTTTGTAGCCCATTCTGGTTGGTTCTCGATTAATACATGGTTCAAATTGATAATTTATTGACGGTAGCGAATGGTATTAACTATTTCATCTGGTTTCAGAAGCTCATGGTACACGACATCCTTTTGATTCCACCAAATGCACAGCATTGTCTTTCCAAAGCGATTCGGTCTTGCGGTCGATGCTGCTAGTTGTCCTGGGTCGATCCGTGATTTTCTGCGTTTTGGGTTCTCGAAATATATCCATTTTCCGTCTCCAGTCACGATCCGATGCAAAAAAGTCTTTTTTTTTTACGCTGAGAAAGCAAAACTTCGCACACCGTTTTTCACTTTTTTTTTTGTTTTCAGAATCTTTCCCAAGGTATGTAGACGATCACAAATAGTTCGGCGACCAACATTTAACCTCTCTGCCATTTATTGTTGAGTTTGCATATCGTTTTCTTCCAACAATGTTTACCATTCAATATCATCAAATTGACCTAGGCGTTATTTGTCTTTCAAGTGGAAATCAGATGTCTTTCAAGTGGAAATGGTTCGGCGACTAACATTTAACCTCTCTGCCATTTGTTTTGAACCCCATCTCTTAAAAAAAATAAGAAACAATAATCGCTGCACCTGGTAGACATTTGTATTGTGAAGTTTTGCTTTGTGGAATTCCTAGATCATCTTTAATTTCAGGCAACCACAGGCCATTATCAAACTCAACAGGTTTTGTAATTTTAAACCGTCGAAATTCACCATTCTTATATTTTTGAACCAACGCTGACATGTTCTGCTACACAAGGTATATGAACACAACTTCACTTTTTCCTTCATCGCATATAGAATGCGACGTACCACTCAATATTCAGTTGTAGGAGATGATTTTCATCAAACAATAACATCATATCTGAAATAATAGGTTAAGGAGCCTACATCTTAAGGAAACAGCTCACGGTACAATGTAGACTTGGAATAGGGCTGGTTTTGAGAACTTAATCATTAAAGGATAGAGATCTGAATCACCGAGTTTTCTATTCGAAGCAGATTATATAGAATGCTGCTCTAGTTGAATTTGGATCTGATGATGGCTTTATAAAGTCGAATGGTTGTTGACTGAGAATACCACCATTTCGGGTTGGAGATCCATTTTACAATGAAGATATTATGGGAAGAGGGACAGGTGTTCTTTCACAAAATGATTGATGATGGGTGACGTCGCGCATTTTCTTGGAACAAGAGCAAGAGATCGTTTCGGTTGCTACTACTACTTTTGAAGTTTACTACTTCCTTTGAAGTTTTTTGCCGCCTGGAATTTTAATTTCAAAAACTTGAATTTTAATTATAATTAAGTTTTTTAGAAATATGATTATTATATATATATATATATATATATATATATATATATATATATATATATATATATAAATATATATATATATACATATATATATATATATATATATATATATATATATATATATATATATATATATATATATATATATATATAAATATATATATATATACATATATATATATATATATATATATATATATATATATATATATATATATATATATATATATATAAATATATATATATATACATATATATATATATATATATATATATATATATATATATATATATATATATATATATATATATATATATATATATATATATATATATAGACACACACACACACACACACACATTCATCAATACACTGCAGGATGAAGGCCTCTTTAGCATACTTCCAACTCTCGCGGTCCTGAGCTTTCCTCTGCCATTCGGGTCCAATATATTTAATAATATCATCAGTCCATTGTGTTTTCGGTCTTCTCCGTGGACGTTTGCGATCAAGTGGTATCCAGTCGAGGACTGTCCTGGTCCATCTTTCGACCCATCGCCTCGCTACATGGCACGCCTACTTCCATTTCAATTACTTTATTCTTCCAATGATGTCACTCACTTTCGTTTGTTCTTTGGTCCATGTGCCGGTCTTTATCCCATCTATTAATGCCAAGCATACATCTTTCTATTCCCCTCTGTGCTACTCGAAGTTTTTGAACTGACTGTGATGTGAGTGTCCAGGTCTCACTTTCGTATGTCATAACGGACAGGACACAGTGATCAAAGACTTTTCTTTTCAGGCAACGTGATAGTTTGCTCTTAAACTAAGTTGAGTCTGCCAGCCACATTTAACGCGTCGTTCCATCTCCCGGACGGTATCCCCTTCCATTGAAAACTTCTGCCCCAGATATAAATAGTGATCCACAACTTCCAAATCTGTTCCTAAAATAGAAATCCTTTTGTCCTCAGCAAATTTATTGAACATGACCTGACTCTTCTTCTGGTTTATTTTCAAACCAAATGGTTCCCTAGCCCTTTGCAGCTCTTGTACGTTTCTTTGCAGTTCCTCTGAGTCTTGTGAAATAAGAGCGATATCATCTGCGAAACTAAGATGATTTCAGTACGCACCATTAATCCTTATTTCATCCTGTTCCCAGTCCAGATTATGCAACACTTCTTCTAGGCAGGCTGAGAAAAGAAGAAACGATATTGCGTCACCCTGCCGTACGCCCCGCTCTACATTTATTCCAACCTCTAGATCGTCAAGGTGGACTGTCGCTGTAGCTTCATATATCGATCCTAATAAGTTTGCATAGGCTTATCATAATCGATACAAGCCAAGTACAGTGGCCTAGTGTATTCGTTGTGTCTTTCTATAACCTGCTGTAGAACCTGGATGTGATCTATTGTACTGAATTCACTTCTGAATCCTGCTAGCTCTCTTGGTTGTGGATATATATATATATATATATATATATATATATATATATATATATATATATATATATATATATATATATATATATATATTTCCAGCATTATCCACTGTTTTTCAAATTAAAATCGAACACTATTATATTCGGACTAAGATCAATCACTACCAACTCTATATATATATATATATATATATATATATATATATATATATATATATATATATATATATATATATATATATATATATATATATATATATATATATATATATAAATATTGCATAGTATATGTTTTCCTTTTTCTGGTTTTTCGCCACGATTTAAAACTCAAAAAATATCAAAAATATCTGTTATTATGTAAATTAAAGAATTACTGGGTAAAAAAGCAGAACGGAGGCTAATATATCTTCTTTTTTTCTGTAATAAATTGGCCTAACGAACAAAATTTTTTAAAATATAATACATTTTGGTATTTTTTAAATCTTTATTCGTTAGACAAATTTATTACAGAAAAAGAAGCACTGAGAAATTAGTCTCCGTACCGTTTGTTTACCCGGTGATTCTTTTATGTACGTAAGAACAGATATTCTTGATATTTTTTTTGAGTTTTAGGCCGTGGCGAAAAATCCAAAAAAGGGCAAAAAATATATGAACACACCACAACCATTTAGACAATTCATTGCATAGTATTTTTGATACACTCTTTTTTTTTCTTACTTATTTTAAATTTCTGATGCTATTGAAAAAATATGGTATGTGTGACTGTTAATCGACATTTATTTGCGATGGGTATGTGCGCTTGTCGTCCTTGCTTGAGTGATGCACCTAAAATTTTTAAGTGGTGATGATGAACATAGAAGAGTCATCACGTCTCGTCCTTCAGGAAGATACTTCAGACGCCTGTTTTTTGTTGTGCCAATATTATTCATTCGGTCATTCGAGTATGGTTATTTAACTCGGAAAGATTTACCACTAAAAACCAAATCACTTTTTTAAACCTCTTAACCCGCGTTTCACTAACTATGTTAGCATTATGAGGATATGATTTAATCAGATTATGATTTAATCTAAATTGAATTATAATGAACGGTTGTGTGAATCACATTCGATGTTCCCCAAACCAACGGTCAGATCGTACAAGATCTCCGATTTTGTGGAGGAGGTTCATCTTCTACCTTAGATCACCTAGTGGTAGTTAAATTAACTTGGGGTCTTGACAAAACGTTATTTCGGTAGGTCTATTGAAGTCTAGCAAAAGTTTCAGTCACATTGTGCACATGCCTGAAATAAAACTTGATAGCGCACCGTTGCTTGAAATTGTTATTCATTTTTAGAATGCACTAGAACAATCTGGTTCACTAAAAGAAATGATGCGAACCAAGTGTCTAAAGTTCAAAGTGACCGCCTCTTCTATAAGGGGAAGCCAACAGTGTTGCCACATTGAACGCTACGATACTAGTCTCATTTCTTTATATACACACCCCATACACCCAGTCGTTAGTTAAATGATGCCTAGTAGCTTGACGTGTGTCTAACTGAAATAAATCAACCAATCTAATGAATCACTTTATTAATACGACTAGATGATAGAATTGTCGCCTTTGGGCAATAATCAGTAATTAATAGAACATTTATAGTTTTTTTTTGTTTGTATAAATGCAATATGTTTACATAACAAAACCCACCAAACATATAGATTGTTTGACAGAAATGAATAGGGTAATCGTAATAAATAACTATGTTATAATGAATAACAAAAAAAAAAAAATAATAATCATAATGTGTGTAAGGCAGGGGCGGAGAGTCCGCTTGGTGAGTAGCGCCACCACCTTCCCGAGCTGAGAGGAGTAAATTCTGAAAAAAAATCTCCCAAGTTCAAGGTGGAAATCTATCTTGCTAAATGGTACAGAGTTAAAATGTCTCTGACGATGTCTCCGGGTACCTACCTAGTTCCCACCGGTAGTAAATAGCTTTCCCATGGTAATTCGGGGCTCCGCCTTAGGTGACCTTATTTTTCCCTTGACCCAAAACTAAAAGTTATGGAGAATGAAACAAATAAAAGTAAATTTCAAGGTGATAATGTTTTGCGGACAAGAACCCTTCGGAACCGTCGGGAGGATTTGTCTGGAGTTGACGAGTCTAAAGCGAGTGGCAGCTCCCAACTCTATGGTACCACAAGATTGGCAACGGAAACGGTAATAGAAGAACTGGATACACCAAGAGAGGTCGAAGAATAAGACCTCACTCCGGTGGACTGCTCCTAGAAGAGTTCGCGGCCGATGTATAAAATGGTCAAAAGAGTTAATCCTTTGACTACCAATGGGTGCTATCAATGCATCCCATAGAAAATATATTTAGACACAGGTGGGACAAAGATCCATTTAAACTGCAGTTCTCTTAGTCCTAGTGTTACATTGAAGTATATTCAATGACCTAAAATCAGCTGTTGACCTTGATCCGCAATTATTATATTATCATTTGACATTTTAGTTGTCAGATTCTTAAATACACTTTTCAGAAAGCTGTTAGAGAAGGTAACTATCAACCTATTGATGAATCAATGACAAAATTCATAGGCAGATCTGTACTGAAACAATATATGCCATTGAAACCCGTAAAAAATGGGAATAAAGGTTTGGCAGCGGTGCGATTCTCTGAATGGCTACATTTATGATTTAAATATATATTCAGTAAAGACATGACAAATAACACATTGGGGAAACGAGCTGTATACATAAAACTATGCGAAAATCTACAAATCATAAGGTATTAATTGCTCTTGACCGTTTTTTATCATGTATAAAGCTTTTGAGTGAATTACCGTGCGCAGCAGTTGGAACTTGTATGAAAAACAGAAAAAATATGCCGACTTTTGCAACTAAACTAAAGGAAAAATGGGATTCGGAGTTTTTAGCAACTGAGGATGGTACTAATTACAGTTACTACTCTACTTGCAGTTAGGTGGTTGGATTCTAAAGAGGTATGGGTGATCAGTAATTGTGCTAACCCAGAAACTGAAATTTAAAAAAAAAGGATGGTTAAAAAAATAAGTCAGGTACCCTTTCCCTATTGTAACATATAACAAACCGATGGGAGGGGTAGATTTGGCAGATCATAAAGTTTAGGTCTACGAATTCGAAAGTGGTGGACGAATTTTTGTATAAATCTGTTATGGTAGCGGCTGTAAATGCCCATATTGTACATCAAGAAGTGGTGAAAAAAGCGAACATTTCTAAGTTTTCTCGTGAATCTGCCAGAACAGCTTGTTCCGACTGAGCGGTCCTCGATTAAAGAGGGCTGGCCAAACTTTTACTGAACATTGGAGATCATATGCCAGTTCTAATTTCTGGCTCGCGAAGATGCGCCAAATGTGTCCTGGACAAAAAGAGGACTGTTGTGAAAACATTCACAAAGGAGCAAAATTTCACCCTGTAGATGTATACAAAATTAATAAAACACTAAAATTGAAAAACGACTAAAGTGGATATTGATGGTAATTGGCACCAGAAAAACAAATATCATTGCGGAGGAACGTAATAGTGAAAGGCCCTGTAGCGGGTAAAGGGGCGAAGTGAGATACTTGAGTAAAATCCAAGAAATGACAGGAACAGATGGTTTTTTACAGTCTTCTCACATGGACAGGGCTACGTGGGAATTCGAGGTAGAAGTCCGAAAACAGTACGAATCGACAGTTTGAGTTGAAAGGTTGGCGAAGAGAGTTAACCCATTACATGTGAAGAGTTCGAGATAAATCAGGAGAAAAGAGTGTGAGTTGAAAGTTACACGTTAACAGTTTCACGTTGGAAATACGAATCGAGAGTTTGAACTGAATGGTTGAAGACGAGAGTTCAGGTTAACCCGTTGCACGTGAATAGTGCAAAATAAATCACTAGAAGAGAGTGCGAGTTGAACGTTACACGTTAGCAGTTTCACGTTGAGAGTACGAATCGACTGTTTGGGTTGAAAGGTTAGCGAAGAGGGTACAGGTTAAACCGTTGCACGTGGTGAGGTCGAGGAAGATCACGAGAAAAGAGTGAGAGCTGAAAGCACACGTTTAAGAGTTGCACGCGAAGATTAAGAGTAGAAAGCACAATTTGAAAATTACACGTTAGAGTCAGTTCCCCGTCGATTCTGAAGTGAAGTTAAATAATATTTGATTTGATAATAAATAAAAGATATGGCGTCACAATAATTTGTTTCGCAAAACTTAAGACAATAAGTGAAAAATTTCCCATCAAAAGTGTAGTGAAATCGTTGTGAATTTTAGTGAATAAATGTATATATGTGTATCTTCTGCTTATTAATTCAATAACAAAGATCAATTTCGCGAAAAAGCGAACCCTGTGGAAATTTTAATATATCTGTCAATGTGCGGACGAAGTTTCTAACAGAAATCCTTCTTACGGGCGGCAAGCAGAGGGGAACCGAATTTTCGATTCCTGGCTTGCGTAAGGCCGCTTCGACTATAAAGAATGATGTTCAATCTCCAGCGCTGCCGGATGGCGGACGATCGATCACTCTCGATCGGTCGGACCGCCATTCGGCGAAACACTCCATCTTTTTTCCAATGGAGTATAAATAATAAAAAATAGAAATCTAGCTTTCTTGCTCTTTTTCCTTTCTTATAAACCTGAAGAAGTTCGCCAGGACTTCTAGATATTGAATGACTAACCTTCTTGTCTTTCTTAACTTTAATGATAGCCGGAATCTTCAATTCCGGCATATCAATGGGTCAGCTAGAGGCCCCCAAAACTAAAAAGTGCCCACCGCAGGGTCGTAATCTTAGTATAAACTATTAAGAGCCTCCGGGCTAACTAAAAAACCTGGCTGAAGAAGTCGAGTCCGCTGTGTATAAATTGCTTTACTCCATCTCATAGTAAATTTTAATACGTATTACAAATATGATATGGTGTAAGGCAATTAATGTAATTAATTATTTTATCTTGAGTTTTGTTTACCTTGAAAATAAATGACTTTTTTTACCTTTATATTATATTTTGTATTAGAGTCTTCTGAATACCAATGGGACATATTATCCCACTTATAAGTAGAATTGGGACAATGTGTCCCATTACATTTCCCGTTTTTTCCTAAGTTTCTCGGGGTAATGGATAATAATAACGCCACGTCACACTGAGGGCTACGTGACTGATCGTTTTACCAAACTAACTATTCATATCCGCCATGGCATTGCTGGTGAGGGGGGCTTCGTCGGTTGATGGAATAGGAGTTATTGATTCTTTTGGTTTTGGCCAGTGACGTGTACTACTGTCGTGTACTAAAACTAAATTACACCTCATCAGAGAAAAACAGAGTTAATCGAATGAGATAAAGCACTTTTACAACTTTTATTAAACGATATGTACTTAATCTAAATTTTCAGAACAAAAACACGTACTTAACGAAAAAACAAAACTCATTATTCTTAAAAACACTGTTGCCATCTATATGAAATCAAGATTGATATTCGACATTCACATTATGTTTGTCCGAGTGCGAGGATATAAGGTGGGAGTGCTTGTGTCCTTTGTGACTATAGAGGTAGAATTGTTGTTCTTTTAGTGTTCTGTATGCAGTCCGATGGGAGATTCCGGCTTGTCGCGTGGTACTTCGACTACTTCTGGTGGGGTCTTCTTCCGGAAGTTGTTCTACTTCGTTTGGGTTCTCGCCGGCGGCCGCCTTCTTCAAATTCTGGAATCGTACTGCCCATATCTGGGTGTCTTTGGGAAGCTAGGGCGGGTGTTTGCCGGGCTGGAACCAGGTCTTTCTACCTGTTCCCCGGGAGTGCGGCTAGCCAGTTCGGAATTTCGGAGAGCTTCTCCGTGGATGTGAGGCGTGTCGTGGTGTTCGCGTGCGGAATATATTGTTGGTTTTTGGTCGAACTTGAATTGCATGACGTACACTGGGGTGGTTTTGGTCGCTTTTATATGACGGCATTGTTTGCGACGTTGTCGCATGAATATTGAATGATGTGCGACGTGATTCTTAGTTTAGGAAAGATTGCTTTTACAATGCTTATTGGTTTATTTGGGATTTGTTCGTTAGATAGCGACCAATTAATATTTGTCAAATATACTTTTGCATTAGACTCAAAGCGTTAATTCTTATTATATCTTTTCGATTGGTGATTTTAATAACTTTTTTAGCAATTTTTTTTCTGGAAACCCTTAGGTTTTTGAACCTTGTTGTAGGAATATTTTCTCTTTAAGATTGTCAGAGGTTGTTTGTTGGATTTGCGAGGAACCTGCTTTGAGGGTTAAAGTGTCTCCTTCGATGTCTCTAGATTCCTCCGATCTAAACAGTTTTCCCATCGTAATTCAGGGTTCCGCCGTGGGTGACCGTCTTTTCCATTGAACCTAAAACTAATGTTTATGGAGCAGATAAATAAAAGTATTACACAAGGTGGTAGGGTTTTGCGGACAAGAACCCTTCAGGACCGTCGGGAGGGTTTGCCCGGTGTTGGTGAGGCTAGAGCAAGTGGCAGTTCCCAACACTATGGCACCACAAGAAAGGCAATAGTCCGAAGACTGATATCACCGGAGACTTCACCCGTTGGAGCTGCTGCATCGGAACCACAACCGAAGCTCACTCAAGCTCGACTACGTAGAAGATGCATGAAATGAACGTCGATGAAATAAGGGGACCCGGTGGTCTAGCGCCCGTAAATTTAAGGCATGCTTAGGATTTTTTTTGAAGGTGAAAATAATAAACAATGATAATAAAACTTTGCAGGTATATTACAATACTTAAGAAGCATATAAAACTATATTTACAATTAACAAAAAAACATAATTATTAAAAAAAAATGGCCCTGAAGATAACACCATAAAAAAATGGATCTGGGTGGAGGGTGGGGGCTGGGTTTATATACTTTCACTTATCTAGAAAAAAATAAAAACTTATTAATCTATATGAATGTAGCTTTCGTCGGAGCCAGAAAAAAAGAAAAAAATATTTAGACAAAATGGCGCGTCCTTGAAATTTGAATACCGAAAATAGACTATTTTTCATTAGTTTTCTTACGGAAAAAATAAAAAGATAAAATAAAAATGTTTTTGGTGGTTCCGGCCATAGCTGACGGTATTAAATAATATATTAAATAACATATTAAAATTTGGGATAATTCGAATGAATAGTTTTTATTACCTCCCGCCGTGCAGAAAAAAGTAGTTTTGAGATAAATGAGTTTAAAGTTTTAAGAATGCATATTTTCGAATAAAATTAATATAACCATGTACTTACAGTTAATCTGTAATACCAGCATCATACTTTATCCCTTCAGGTCGCTCATATTGCTCTGTTGTTTCTGACTTTAGTCACTCTGTGTCACCTCTTTAGTCACTGGTGCCCCGCTTTTCCATTCTGTTTTAGGTTGACCCGTAGGCCCCGACCTTTATAAGATTAATTTACCCCGAAGCGGGTCCTGACTTTATCCCTTTTACCCCTGGAGCGTCGAACTTTTCCCTGAGGGTCCGGTTCGACGTTATCTGAACTGGGTTTGCAGCGAAGACCAGAAAAACTTCGCGAAGGTTAATTAGAAAATGACAACTAAGTCTCATCGGGAGTTCGACTAGTCCGCGTACAGATGCCGGGCCGACGACCGCGGAAATCTGGGTTAAGAAGGCGGTAATTGTTAGAATTTATGCAGACCGGAAAACCTGAGAAATTCAGGTTCCATAGGTCTGCTGTCCGGAATTAATGACGAAGTAATTTGGACTTAGATTTTTAGCCCTCCAAGGGAGTTTTGGAGGGCTTCAGTCAGTTGCGCCTGAAATTGGCTAACAAACTGACCCGTTAGTTGCTCCACAAGTTCGAAGAAGGGATTTTGGACTTGTGAAGCGGGCTATTTGGGAGGAACAGTGTTCCTCTGGGACCCCCACACAAAGGTTGGAGGGGGCATCTTTTTATTAGAGTTTCGACCTGAGAAGGCTCTATTTGTCTTAAATTGTGTTGGTTTGCTTAAAGAATTTTCTGGACGCGCTGGGAAGCTGGCTGTATGTTCGCCTCCGCAGTTGCAGCACGTCGCTTTGGTGGACTTGTCCTTCTTGCAGTCCCTGTAGTGATGTCCTCCACATTTGACACAAGCCGGGTCAGTATGGCATTTCTTAGCCGAATGGCCGAATTGCTGGCAGTTAAAACACTGCACAGTACGGCCATTCGACTTCTGACTTTGAAGCTTGATCTCCTGGTCGAATAAGGTCTTCAGATCGTGGATCCTCTTCTCCTCCTTAGGCAGGACCACTTGAACGAGGGCCATCGGAGAACCTTTGGCCGTCTTCCATCTTTCAACATGGACTGGGTGGAAGCCCATGTCGGTTAGTTCTTTGGCTACTGTCACCGCCGGGATGGTTTCAACCACTCCTCTAATTACCACCCGAAGATTACGTACCTCGGGGTACAGAAGGAGTGGTACTTGTAGCCGCGCTTGTCAAACAATTTGGTCGCAGCCCTGTAGTCGTCGGATGAAACGGGTCTTAACATGACCACGTTCGGTTTAGATGTTGTTTTTCCCAGCTTGATGTTCTTTTCTTTACAGATACCGATTATCTGTAAGTACGCGCTTTTGTTTTTGATGACAATCGGCGGTACTTTTGAAGGCTGTGGAGGTCCTTGGGTAGCCTTTTTGGGGGGTTCTTTCTTTGCTTCCGTCTGTTTCGGAGGGGGCTTTTTGAAGACTGGAGCTTTTGAGGCCCCTTCAGAGGCAGGCTTCTTCGGAGGTGGAAGATCATCCTTTTCGGCCATCGCTGCACGGTTGGTATTTTTCTTTTTGTTTTTGGGGAACTGGAAGCTGTCTTCAGATCCGGACACTGAAGACCAGCCGACTTCAGACAAATCGATGTCCGAGCCGTAGAATGGGATCTCGATATCAGTGGTTTCGGTTCTCTTCTTTTCACTACCCTTCGCCTTGGAAAAGGCGTTGGGTTTGGATGAAACCATGGCTTGGTTTTCCAATCAATCAATCAGTCAATTTGAGATTTTTGGCTCTTAATTTTTCCAAGTCTTCCGACATTAGTTGATTCTCGTTTCGGAGTTCATTTAACTCCCGTTTGCCAGTTGCCAGTCATCTCGTTAATATAACTCAGCTGGTCCTCCAAATCAGTGATGCGTCTATTTTTTTCTTCGATTGAACGCTGAATCGCCTGAAATGCCTCTCGCGTTATGGTGAACCCCGCAGGGTCCGCCATTGCACTGTAGAAACACTACTAGAAAACTTGATCGAGAGCAAAGAGCGACTGGTCTCTTCAAAGTCGTGATCAGAACTCTGTCACTGGTGCTCTGACAGTCCACTGTATATACACGCCGCGTATCACGTTCTCGGGCGTGATGACCCCATGGGACGGTCGGCCTTATATACTCGCCGCGCGTCACGTTCTCGGGCGTGATAACATGACCCATTCAAATTATTTAAAAGACCCAAGCAACTGCAATTCTACGAACAATGGATCCATTCATGAGTCGGGCCAACCGTTCGCTACCTACTAAGAGGGTTGTAAAACATAAAATACCGCCAATATCATCATAAAAATTTAACAGTATATTTTCCAAATACTATACTTTCGAAATAATACAAAAAAATAAAACGATTTTTTGAAAATTTTAGACCACCCCTTAAACAATCATGCGCATTTATTATAACGTGATGCAACTTGAACGGAAATGAATCGGCTACAGACAACAACTTCACGCCGAGTCCACTAAAACATATCCTGACATACGAGTCACATAATAGAGAGTGGCTGATGAATATAGAATGATTCTTAAGAAATAATTCTTAAGAGTATAATTTCAGAAACGAGACTAAACGAAATGGCGCAACGAGAACAGCAATAGCGGTTTCAAATGCAAAAGCACAACCTCAGATACCACACAAAAGGCTCGTAAAGAAAATTGATTTACTTTGGACAGATATTGGACGGCTGACTGATTGGGTGAGTGGAACCAGAACTAGAAAGAATAATTGAAATAATCATTGGGCAAAATGAAATACACTCTGCGAGGGACGCAATGATTACGACATCCCAACAGTGCCTTTAAACCTTAAAACAGAAACGTTCAGTGCTGACATATTCAGGAACGGTTTGACATATACAGGAACGCTGCGTAAAAATAAAAGGGAAATACCAAGAGAATTTTTACCTATTAAAGATCGCTCAGTTTCATCAACAATATTTGGCATTACGAAAGATTTCACCATTTTGTCTTACGTGCCTAAGAAACGCAAAACTGTTATAATGTTATCTTCATTGCATTATACAAATACAATAATTCAAAATGAAAACTGTCTTCCTGAAGTTACCGATTTCTACAATTCAACAAAAGGTGGGGTAGATAGCTTGGGCCAAAAATGTGCCTATGATAATGTGGGTCGTAGAAGTAGACGTGGGCCCTTGACTTTATTTTATGCAATGGTCAATATAATGGGCGTTAATGCAAGTGCTATCTACAAGAGCGCAAATAATGCACTTACAGAACGTCGAGCATTTATTCCGTTGGAGGAGATCTCATAATTGACCATTTAAAAAACAGAGTCACAATACAAACAATTCCAGCAGATCTTCGGACATTGGTCAAATGTCATCTTAGCATAACTAACAAACGGGAGCTTCAGGGGGGCATTATTCCCATGGACCAAAAAAGAAGGCGTTGTTACATGTGTCACAATGATAACAAATACTCACAGAAATGTTCAGTGTGTCAGAAAGGTATTTGTAAATCCCATAGTATCAATACTGTCAAATGCTGACAGTATTGCAGATAATTAAAAGTTCAATAAAAACAGGTACAAATACTTCAGACTTTGTAATTTATATTTATTGTGTTTTCTTTTATTTTGCAGATGACCAAAAGGATGTCTTGAGGGAGTTATTTCCTGTTTTTAATTTTTTTACGTTGATAATATTTATTATGGACGTTATTAAAATGCCATTTGTTAAAATGTCAACCATTTTCTATATTTCAACAATGGAAAGTAAAATATTTTAATTTTTGTGCTTTTAAAGTTTTTTTAATATAAATATCTCTAAACAATTCGATAAAAATATAAAACACAAACACTATTGAATATATTTTTTTTATAATTATATAATATTCGTGGGTCACCCATGACCCATACCAGTTGAGGTTTAATATGGTTTCCGCTACGTTTCATTGGACTGGAAAGAATCACATTCTAAGACAAGCGTTAAAAATTTGGGCTAACATCACGCTCCCCTTCCTAGGTAGATGTTTAATAATCTCAGCTATAATTGTGATTTGGGGCTTTCGTCAAGAGCATGTCTTTAATGAGTTTGTACGATGATGTAATTTTGTTACGATTTTAATTTTTTCAATGGAGACATTGGATATGGACAGTTTAAATAGGCGTGTGATATCTTCAATGTTGTACTTCAGCTTTTTCTGAATTAGATTTTTAACCATTTGTTGTTGACTTCAATAGGTGGTATTGGTTGTTTTGGGCATTTTACTTTTTACATAACCTTCCAGTGTCAGCAGTCTCCATGGCATTCATTTTTCAGTGTATTCTTGGAAGTATTCGTTTTTAATGTTTGTTTAGTTCCTTAAGCTCTCTACATTTTCGGTTATAATTAGTTTTGTCACCAAGGTATCTTGTTCTTTGCCACAGTTTTATAAGCCTACGTGTTTCTGAATTTTTTTGTTCTTAGAATGATCTTAAGGCATTTCCTTGATTGTTTATTCTTAATGCCATCATTGAATATGACGTAATGAACAAGAATGGTATTTAAAGAAAGTACAACTTACAAATAATGATAAATCTTTATTTTCAAATATGCGGACAAAATAACGATTCTAACCTCCAAAAATAATACAATACCTACCACAGGAAGATTGAATTATTAAAACATTGTCGGGAAAGAAACAGAAGCCGGTGCGTTCAACATTATCCCTACAGATAATTCGTATGAAAACACTGGCCGTATAATATTTTGAAAGAGGTAGTACAGATTTTTAAAATAGATATAAAAAAGCTTACAACAAGTAAACATACATGTGTAAAGCTGGAAGAGTTGTATTTAATTGTTTTAATACCATAGAATTTGTTTTTGTAAAAAAAAATATAACGTAAGAGAGAATATTTTATACAAATATAAACAAATTTAAGTACTTTTCAAAGTGATTTTTTTTCTAAATTTTTCAATTAATAACTTCTAGAATTTTGTTATTTTAAGTATCTACGATAAAGAATTTTTCCGCTAAAATGTTTTTAGCCAAAAATCTATTAAATAGACAAAAACAATACTTTTATCTTTACATTCGTATCGTCATTCTTAAAAATAGACATGTAAATAAAAAAAAAAAATAGAAATAACAAAAAGGAAACGAGACCCGAATTAAAAACTAACTGAATTAGTTGTGAAACTGTTCGATGCATAGCTTGCAGGACCAGGAACCTTCTGGTGGGTTTTCCAACGGTGGGGACAAACAGTACATGTGATAGCCGCGATCACAATCGTCGCAGAATAGCAGCTGGTCCTGAGAAAGTTATAAAATATCAGATTTGTTGAAATTATTAGGTCCTTAAATTAATTCTACGCCTTTTTTGAATCTCAGATCCAAAAACGCTTGGTAATGTTGATGTGATAAAGTCATTAAGGCTTTTTTCGATCTGAGATTCGAAATTTCCTGAATACTGGTAAAAATTTATAGAAACTGAGGAATATTAACTTTATATTCCTTTTTTTCCTAAATTTGTCAGAGATAGTCAAAAAGTTCAAGAATGGAATTGAGGACCTACTAACCAGAAAGTAAATAGGCACATCACTGCTAGATAACAGACATCTAGATTGTCAAGCAGTACTGAATAGTATAGAATGGTACAAAAAGAACGTGTGTTTTTGAAATGGGTAGTGACCGGTGACTACCGCCCACCACCAAAATATCTGGTGTACAAATAAGTTTTGAGGTTTTTTTTGCAACTTTAAAACTTTATTCAAAGCAATTGGTACAATGTATTTTATTCAAAATATTGTCCATCGTTCGCTACGACCTTTCCCCATCTTTCAAGCAGCATACGGATTCCGCGTTGAAAAAATTCCTGGTCTTTTGAGACGATCCAAGAATCGACCTAATTTTTGGAGTGCTGCTCGGCCAAGTCATGAGTCATCGACCGGAACAAGTGTTAGTTGGAAAGGAGCAATGTCTGGCGATTACGGCGGGTGAGGTAGGACATCCCATTTAAGCGCCTCCAAAGTTTCCTTGACGATGAGCCAAGCGTTGTCATGCTGAAAGATCACTTTATCATGTCTTTTGGCATATTGGGGGCGTTTGGGCTTCAATGCTCTGCTCAATTGCATACCCTGTTTTTAGTAGTAATGTTCCACAGTGATGGTTTCATTAGGCTGGAGTAACTCATAATAGATCACTCCGAGCTGATCCCACCAGATGCACAGCATTAGCTTCTTGTCATGAATATTCGGTTTCGCCGTTGAAGTTGATGCATGGCCGAGCTTACCCCACGATTTTCTGCGCTTTAGATTGGCGTAGCGAATCCACTGTTCGTCCCCCGACACGATTCGATTCAAAAAACACTTCCGATTTTGCCTTTGCAGCAGTTCTTCGCACGTGAAAAAACGCCGTTCGACGTCTCTTGACTTGAGTTCATACGGAACCGAAGTTTCTTGTTTGTACACCATACCCATGGCGCTGAGCCGGTTTGAAATCACTTCTTGAGTGCCAAAGTCTTGAGACCCCCAAAGTTTCAGCGAGCTCCTCTTGAGTTTGGCATGAATCTTGGTCCAATAACGCCTGCAACTCAGCGTCTTCAAACTTTACTGGCCTCTCTTCGCGTTCTTTGTCACTGGTGTCAAAATCGCCACTTTTAAAACGCCGGAACCAGTACTCACATGTTTTTATTGATGGAGCATATTCCCCATATGCTTCACACAGTAATCGATGTCTATCAGCTGTACTTTTCTTCAAATTAAAAAAACAGCGCTTCCCGCAAATTGTGTTTTGTTATCACAAAGGTTGACATGGTTAAATCACAAAGAAAGTATGTTGTTTACTCTTCAGTGAATGACACATACTGATTTTTAGATGGAAATGATGACGCTTTAACAAGAATATATAGTTACAAGATGGTCCGATGCGATTGAATACTAGGTACGGCATGTTTTGTAAATCCCTCAACACTTATTTGTACTCCAGATTACATTCAAGGGGATCAGTTTTACTAGCAGTGTTTTTTCCGTTGACAGTTCAACGTTGATCGCAATATAATTCCCGGATGGGTTGAATTGGACAACTGGATCAATTATAAAGAATAAATCTATGGACTGTCCCCGTAAGATCCATTTTTCAGAGTCCTCGGCGCTACACTAGGCGTCGTATTCCTTTCGTAGTAACTTAACCTTAACATCAGTGGCGGTTGGTCCATAAGGGCACGTGCCCCACCAAAAAATTAAAAAATCAACGATGTCTGACACTCGTATTTCTACACAGCAAAGTGTGTGTATGATACTAAGAAATGTAAAATTTTTGGTTGCGACGCATTTCCCTATCCCCATTCCAAAATTTGGTTATACGTGTCCCACCTGTTTTTTCCCCCACGAACCGCCGCTGCTTAACATAGTAACTTTCAATATGCCGGCCTCTCGTTATAACGCCTCCTACACGGCGAGTTGAAATTCCATCTACACAAAATCATGATTGTTCAAAGGCTACTTCAAGATGATTTTGTCCAACGTAGAACAATGTATATATATATATATATATATATATATATATATATATATATATATATATATATATATATATATATATATATATATATATATATATATATATCAGCAGCCCGTGTCGATCCGTTGCAGGATGAAGGCCTCTTCAGCATGCTTCCAACTACTTTCACGGTCCTGGGCTTTCCTCGGATCCAATATACTGCGATCAAGCGGTATCCACTCCAGGATTGCCTTGGTCCATGTGTCGCCCCATCGCCTCGCTATATGGCCCGCCCATCTGTATTTCAATTGATTTACTCTTCCAATGATGTCACACACTTTCGTTTGTTCCCTGATCCATGTGAAAACATACATCTTTCCATTCCCCCTCTGTGCTACCCGAAGTTTTTGAATTGATTGCGATGCGTGTGTCCAGGTTTCACTTCCGTATGTCATAACGGGTAGGACATACTGATCGAAGACTTTTCTTTTTAGACAAAATGGGAGTCTGCTCTTAAACACTATGTTGAGCCTGCCAGCCACATTTTACACGGCGTTCCACCTCCCAGGCGGTATCCCCCTCCATTGAAATCTTCTGCCCAAGATATATAAAGTGGTTCACGATCTCCAAATCCCTTCGTAAAACTGAAATTCTTCTGTCTTGAGCGAATTTATTAAACATAACCTGACTCTTTTTCAGGTTTATTTTTAAGCCAAATGGTTCGCCAGACCTTTACAGCTCTTGTATACGTATTTGCAGTTCCTCTGGGTCTTGTGAAAGGAGAACGATATCATCTGCAAATCTGAGATGGTTTAAGTTTGCATCAATGATCTTTACACCATCGTGTTCCCAATCCAGTTTACGGAATACTTCTTCAAGGCTAACCGAGAAAATAATGTATAAGGCCTTTTTTCTCTCATAGTGCCAAACACGAATTAGTTGCCGCTGATAACGGTCATCAGTGGCTATTCGACCAGATTGGAGCAACTTACAATAGACGACGCCCAGCTGATCCCACCACATACACATCTTTTTGGTGTTGTGGTACTGGTTGACGGCTTCGGGATTAACCCACGATTTTTGCATCTTTGGATCATCGTAAAGGACCCACTTTACGCACCAAACCGTCTAATCTTATTTTCAACTGTGGGTTGATAGTGGACTCAAGGATTCTCCTTTTGAATTTTCCGTTAGCTTGTGTAAACATTTAGAAATGGCTAGCGGTTTAATTCAGAGTTTTTGGCCAAAGTCCAGCAGGTGTAACAAGGATTTTCTCCCATCATAGCTTTCAGTTCTTCATCCTCCACACTTTTTTGGCTGTGCCGGACGTGCTGCATCATTTAAATTCTAATTTCTAGTTCGGAATTGATGGAACCACTTATTACAAGTACTGAACGAAGCATCAGTATCTTCCAAATCTGTGTCCCAAGTCCCAAGCTTCCAGAACGTTTTTGTTTTCAGTTGAAATGTGAAAAGAAGATACTGACTTGTCTGGTTATAATATAGTCATTATATCAAGTGTAGCGGTTAATAATTGTTAATTTCTTTTAAGAGATGAGATTACCATTGATGTTGAAACGATTTCGAGTTAGCGTAATATTTTTTTCGCGTTTTTAAACACGACGCCTAATGTAGCGCTGAGGACTATGAAGAATGGACCTTACATGGGCGGTTCGTAGATTTATTCTTTATAACTATATAAACATGTCGAACATATTGTTTTTCTTATCCAATCATAAGAAATACGCGAGTAATAGCCGTCGTATACTTGTGGAGACTTACGGTGACAATGTATCAACGCAAGACGCTTGTGGGCATTGGTTTAGACCATTCAAAAGTGGTGATTTCCACTTAAAAGACGAAGAACGCCAAGGTCAACCGAAAAAATTTGAATGCTGCTGAATGGCAAGCATTGTTGGAAGAAAACGATATGCAAACTCAACAACAAATGGCAGAAAGGTTAGGTTAGGTTCGCCGAACCGTTTGTGATCATCCGCATGTCATAGCAAAGATCCAGAAGGCAAGAAAAATGGGTACCACATCAGTTGAACGATATACAGATGGAAAAACGAAAATCGGTGTGCGAAGTTTTGCTTTCTCGGCATGAAAGAAATACTTTTTGCAACGGTTTGTGACGATAAATGGATATATTTCGAGAACCCAAAATGTAGAAAATTAGGTGTTGACCCTAGACGACTATCAACATCGACCGCAAGACCGAATCTTCTGAAACAAATAATTAATATGAACCATCCATTGGTCGAAAAACGACCAGAATGGACTACAAGATACGGAAAAGTGATTCTGCAGCACGGCAACGTCCTATCACACACACCGAAAGCGGTCCGATTCACATTTTTCTATACTTGTAGAAACTGTATACTTTTTTCTATACTTGTAGACTTGTACTTGGAAGCTCTTGCCCCAATCGCCGTACCCACCAGACTTGGCTCCTTCCGACTATTACTTGTTTTCATCGATGTCTCGCGCACTTTCCATGAAACACTTCAATGATTACGGAGATGTCGAAAAATGGCCTGACGACCGGTTCACATCAAAAAATGTTCGTTTTTTCTGGGAGGGCATCCAAAAATTGCCAGAGAGATGGGAAAAATGTGCAGCTAGCGATGACACATACTTTGAATAAATAATTTTTTCCTTTCTCCCAAATTAAACGTGGTTTTTTTTTTAGAAAAAAATAAAAAATTATTAACCGCCACACTTGGTATATTTTCAAAAAGAGTAAGCTCGTATATCATACCTCGTTTTGCAGCTGAAATATGGCGTTTTAAAATAACGTTGCGGCGAAGAATTTTTATAATGAAACTAGTCTAAATACTTACGTCGTTATCTGAGGTACCACATACTGAACAGCATTTACATTCGATGCATTGCCAACGATATTTTTTCACAGATATCTTCATATTGTCGGTGAACTGTAGACAGGTTGGATGACCTATAAAATTACCCTCTTTTAAAAATATTTTGTACGAGGGTGGTTCCCTAATATTGTGACTTTTGGCCAAGAAATGAAACAAAAAATTATGTGGAGTTGTCATACATTGATATATATATATATATATATATATATATATATATATATATATATATATATATATATATATATATATATATATATATATATATATATATATATATATATATGTAAAGTTTTTAGTTTCGTTCGTGATTTATTAATTTTAATTTCTAGTGGTGTTGGCATGCATTGGGTTGTTGCAAAAGTTCTTCTCGTTTTTGACGCTAGATGGCCTTGTATTGCAAAGCCGAAGTGTCATCTACTTCATACATGTATGGTTTTGAAGTTGTTTGTTGGCCTATATACGGTAACGGCGCCGTTGACTATTCCATAGTGTTAATGCGATTACGTCAACTTGGAATGGTTAGCAAGGCAGATGTGTGGATGCCGCATGAGAAGCGTCTCGCTTTGGTAGATCGAATTTCTGCTTGCGGTTCTCCATTGAAGCGCAACGAAATCGATGCACTTTTAATGCAGACAGTTACAGGTGATGAAAATTATTTATAATGTTTGTAAGTTTGGTTTACGTAAGAAGCGTAAGAGGTCATGGTGAAGATGTCCTTTCAACCAGCGTAAAAGCCAGTTTATATCCGAAGAATCTGGATGACATCCGTATGTATTTGGTTGAATTGGAAGGCAATCGTTTAGTATAAGCTCTTACCTGGAAACTAAACCAATAATTCGGAGAAATACTGTTCACAACTAAGTGGACTAAAGCGAGCCATCGACCAGAAGTGACTTGAATAAGCAAACAGAAAGGACTTTGCATTCCATCGAGTGCCTAAAGATACCAATCGTATCTTTGGGCACCGGACATAAACTTTTACAACCTAACTGGGATGTTTCAGTCAATCCACCGCGATCTCCCGACTTTGCGCCCTCCGACTACCATTTATTCAGATCGCTTTAACGCAGTTTAGATGGTAAAATCTATCGGAGACATATTATATTGATTAAATGTAACTTTTAGTAAATAAAATTTGTCTTCATTTTTTTCTAAAAAATAGGACGAACTTTTGCACCAACCAAATATTTTTTTCACTTAGTTTGCTTTTATAAACAAATACTGCATTCAAAATATATCGTTTCTGACAATATTTAACCTAATTAAAATCTTATATTATCAATCAACTTATATGCGGTTTATTATTAATTTATTATATGAAATAGACATATATGAATTACTATAAGGGGCTTGAATAAGTTTTCGCTGTTTCCCGAAAGATGGTGTTATCTTACCCTTTTTGTATCGGTCACTACAGGGACTTGAAATGACAGTATATGATTTAGCTCTGAAGTGTAAACAATATATTTTTCATTGCGTTAAACATGTCGATTTTCGTGCCAAAAAAGTGTATTTGCGTATTAAAAAAAAACTGCAGCTGAAGCACATGGAATTCTTGTGGAGACTTGCAGCGACCATACTCTGTCGGAAACAACATCCAGATATTAGTTTAGACGTTTTAAAAATAATTATTTTGATATTGAAGATAAAGAACGCTCTGGCGCACCGAAAAAGTTTGAAGACGAAGAATTGGAAGCATTACTCGATGGAGTCACGTCATGCGCAAAGTGAACTTGCAGAATCATTAGTTGATCACAAAACAGTTACCAAAAGTTTAAAAGCATTAGAAATGATTCAAAAGCAAGGAAATTGGGTGCCGTACGAATTGAAGCGTCGAACGACGTTTTTTCACGTGTGAACAGCTGCTCCAACGGCAGAAAAGGAAAGGTTTTTTGCATCGTATCGTGACTTGTGATGAAAAGTGAATCACTCGAAGCGTAGAAAATCGTGGGGTAAGTCCAGCCATGCATCAACATCGACGGCAAAGCCGAATATCCATGGTTCAACTGATCTGTATTTGGTGGGATCAGCTGGGTGTAGTGTATTATGAACTCCTCAAACCCAACGAAACCAACACGAGAGTTCGCTATCGATTACAACTGATGCGTTTGAGCCGGGCATCGAAGGAAAAACGGGTGCAATGCGAGGAGAGACACGACAAAGTGATTTTGCAGCATGACAACGCTCGGCCACCTTTCAAAACCGGTTAAAACCTACCGGTCAACGCTCAAATGGGAAGTTCTACTCCACCCGCCGTATTCACTGGACATTGCTCCTTCCGATCGATGACCGATGGCCTGGCTGAGCAGCACTTCCATTCTTATGAAGATGCCAAAAAGTGGGACGAATCGTGGATAACCTCAAAAGGTGAGCCGTTCTTTCGACATGGTATTCGTATGCTGTCAGAAAGATGGAAGAAAGTAGTGGCTAGCGATGGACAATAAATTCAATGACATGTTCTTTACTATTTTTTTTTTTAATAAAGCATTAATTTTCACGAAAAAACAGCGAGAGCTTATTCAAGTCTCTTATATAATTATTCGCCATTTGAAAAGAAGTGTTTTTGCTAATTAATTTTATGGAGTGATATAAATAAGACATAAAAAAGGTCCCAGTACACTTCCTTTTGCTATAGCCATATCATTTTTATAACTCTTACCATAGCACTATTTACTATTGCTTGATATAGGCGTCTACACAAATAATTTTTGAGCCACTCCTTAACGTAATATGTCACCCCGTGCAATTCTTCACAGTTTGCAATGTTTCAATCAGATTTTTCTTTTTGCCTGTCGCAAAAACATGTTTTTGTCCCACAATAACACTAGCTTCACCAATTTCCTGATTCCATTTCGACACAAATACGTTGGAGTGGAGACTCACGTAAATGTTTATCTCGATATCCGGATTACCCCATAAAATTGTACTTTTAGTTTTCAATGTATGCCCACAATTGTGTACCCTACTACTTATTTTTTGTTAAATGGTAGCGATCGATTGACCTAGAATCCTCTGCTAATACTGGATTTTCATTCTTTGGAATTGGAACAATGACATTAATTTTAGCCTCTTTTGGAATCACACCAGTGGATAGACCAACCTGCCAATTAATAGAAGCAGTGGATAACTTGTAGCGAAAATTTAACAACATATGTGGCATTTGAGATCGGGGAAGGTCTGCGATAGGGAGATGAATTGACAACAAACCCGTTTAACATTGTCTTGAATAAAGCCATCAGTGAAAAAATGTAGATAAATAATGATCACGTCATTAAGAGATAAATATGATGAAATAAAGGTGAAAGCCAAAAGAACTGGTCTAGGAAATAAATATAGGCAAAACAAAGATGATGGGAATAAGAACTAACCGAAGAGGAGAACAGAAATAGGTAACTGACAATGACAACATTGAAATTGCGCATAAATTTACTTATCTAGGAAGCAAACTGAATGAAAACGATATTATTGGAGAAATCAGACAGTAGTAGGGTAATAAATTTACCTACTACCTGTTGTCTGCCCTAAGCCCTGTACTCATACAAAGAGACACAAAAGTCAAGATCTATAAAACATTGATTTGATCAGTAGTCGCTTATGGCTGCGAGCAGTGGACTTCACGAATAAAACAGAAGTAATGCTTGCAGCATTTAAAAGAGTACGTGATGTTTCAGCGACTTAGATGGGTGGGATACGTGCAGAGAATGACAGAAAGTCGAATATCATGCAGAATCATAGAGGGCAATATAAGGAGAGGTAGAGTAAAGACAAGGCTGCAAGACACCATAAGAGATGCTGAAGAACTACTGGCATTGACGGCCTGTAACATCATGATATGAAGAAGCTTTTTATTAAAATCGTACTAACAGAGTTAGTTTTCTGTGTGTAATAGCCAAGTGGTAAATACATACTGTTATTATAAAAACAAAATGATAAACCATGTAGAAGGGGATGACGATTGTCTGATAACGTAGTGGATAAAAGATCGCGAGGATTCAGCTACAAGCCGTCGAAGGCCGAACATAGCATAATAAAAGACGTGAGGTGGGCTTATAAAGGTTTTATATACTTGTATAATATTTGCTTGAAGTATGTTTTTCTTAGCAAACTGAAACAAAATATTGTTTAAATATTAATAATTTTTGGTACATCTTGCCATCTAACTGGTGGAATTTTCAATTTCAGATCTGTAGAATGAAGGTGGTATTTTTGTTTTTGCTACATTTTTCTTAAATCAAATATTGTTAAGGTTTCTTCAATCAAACTTTGTAAAGACCTGAACCAATGGAGAGTTCAACATCAAATCAAAAATCAGATGGGTTAAGTAATAGCTTCCATCCCAATTCTTTGATTTTAACCTAGGTCTTTTGTAGAGTGTGGTCCCGATCGTGATGCTGAAAAATCATCTTTTCAGCTGCTAAGCACTGGACGCTTACTAACGATCCTTTGGCCTTGAAGAGTTTTCAGCAAGAGGTGCCAGAAAATGTATCACAGAGATATCTGATTTGTGGCGGCCAAGCGTTCATAGCGACGTCGCTTTTTGATCCTTCGGTGTCGGGTCGTCCTATCACTGCGAAGCAGAATTTGGATTGTTTACCCGCTAAAAGTTTAATTTGGCATGGTTCGAGTGTTTTAAAATGAATTATGCTTTGAATATTCTATCAAACAGAAATTATGATGTAAAACAAAAGCAAAGTAACTTACAACCGTTTATGTTCTTGTACAATTTACCTTGCTTTCCCAAATTAATATTGTTTACTCTTGAATGTTCAAAAACCTTTGGTTATTAAGAAAAGTTTACTTCTTAGATTGATCAAATAATAAATTAATTTGTCTGACATTATTTTTAAAACGACTTGCTGACTGGCTATAAGCACTACATCACAAGAAAGCCAGAAAACCGCCATAGCCATAATTTTTCTGCAGATGGAACTGTTTTCGCTTTCTTTGGCTATTTCCACCTGTTCCCGCTTACTATTTGCAATGCTGCTTCGTCTATGAGGTGTAACGGTAAATCCATATTTTGTCTATTGGTATAAAACGCAATAATTGCGTTTTAAATAAGTCTACCAATATTGAGAAGTGCTAATTCAAAACATCATGTAAAATATAGTGGACACGGTTCATCCAGATGTCAATTGGTCAGGCTTGCACCAGGCTGTGCCAGGCCGAGAACTTTTCGATCGATCTTCGTAGCAAACTTTAAACAACAGAACAGATTTTTTTTAGAACTTCAAGATACAGAAAATTACTTCTGGAATTACATAGTAATCCTCCTATGTTGAGTGTAAATGAATTGTCAATATGAAGCCGGTCGCGTTGGCGCTGTAGTTGGTTCGATTTCAGCGCTCCGATGGTTGTTTATCTTTCTCTCTTCTGTCTGAATTTACTTCCTAAATGTCTGGATTTGTTTTTAGCCAAGAGCGTAAATTCCGACAACGAATTACCCCTCAGTCACGCCAGTTCAAGGCTGTGTATGACCGGATGCCTTCTGAGAAGTGTTCTACGTTGGTCACTCGCGGCTTCCTGATAGACTTATGGGTAAGCACATAACCAAGGGTTGAGAGCTTGAGGAGGGTGCTGGGCTGGGTTGTCGGTGGCTGATGACCATGGGTCGGAACGCACGTTAAGCTGTAAGTTCAGTCGTTAAATAGCCTCGTAGTTGCTGATGCGTCTCTAACCGTCAATCTTTACAGTCCCTTTTACCAATATGAATATGTATTTTAATAGGTGTAATCATAAGTACAGTCGATTTTTTTTTAATTTTAAAAACAATGTCATCTATTGATAATAATTTAATTTTATATACCATATAACCTATATTTTAAAATATCTTGTTATTTAGTGTGTTTATTGATAAATTTTGAAAAAAATGTAGGTGAATCATAAGAATGAAAGAGTAAAGCGCCGATAAGTTCCATATTAACAACTACTGTTGGCTGAAATTAATTTCAAAAGAATCATCTATAAAACATAGTTGTTCATAATTCAACGGTGTCTAAAACAACCAAGCAAAGTGCAAAGAGGAGGAATGTGGGAGCAATATCAACTTTCAGTTGAAAACAAAATTCAAAGTGTAACCACCTGCAGTGCACTATTCTCCAAGTATCCTTTATCTTTAGATAAAGAAGATATCCTTTTCTTTAACAAATTGCTACTGATAATGAAAAGTGAATTCTATACAGCAATTCGCAAGAAAAAACAATGGGGAAAATCAGGATAACCACTTTTGCCCACGGCAAAACCAGGTCTTTACCCTAAAAAGTGTTCCTCTCAGTATGATGGGATTTTACATGAATTGTTCATTATGAGGTTCTAATTCCATATGTGCTATATATTATTGTGTTCAGTTTGATCTATTAAACATGGTTTTGATTCAAAAACGTCCAAGACTTACCAACCAAAAAGGTAATTAAACTCAAAGAGATTTGCTACTAAAGACTGAATCACTTTTTTTAAAGTTATTAACGCACGACTTGATGATGCTAACATGGTTAGCGAAACGTGAGTCGAGAATTAAAAAAAAAGTGATTCGGTGTTTAGTGGTAAATCTCTTTGAGTTTACTGTTTCACACCAAAGGTTCCAATAGAAAAATTGAATCAAAAAGGTGTTATTCCGCAGAATGACAATGCAAGACTTTATAGTACCACAATCAGCCAAGAAAAAAAAAATGAAAGAGTTCGGTAGAAAGGTTGGGAAACTGCACTCAAAGAATACTTTATTTCAATATTACCCTTGAATTTTTCAAAAAGGGCATAGAAAGTTTGTTAGAGAGATTAGCGAAGACACTCAATAATGATGGAGATGATATTGTATACAGTATTAACTCTTAATAGAATTACATTTTGTGTACTATTAAAAAAAGAACTTTACTTATAGGTACATTAATATATAGGTTTGATATATCAGGAAAGGATTGGGACTACAGGGGGTAATGAGATTTGAGTGCCGAAGAACAGGTACTTTCCAAGTTACGTTAATTTTTCTATTTCCAAATTATTTTCAATGCATCGAAATGTCATGATGATCTTTGCAACTGGTCAATGCATTAAAATAAGTTCGTTTAGAAAAATTCCACGTGAAAAATTGACATAATTTGAAAGTGCACCAAAACCTCGGCACTAAAGAAAACACTTTTCCAGTCGAATGTCAAAAATTTTATTGCACATTTCTCTA
This sequence comes from Cosmopolites sordidus, assembly GCA_031761425.1. Classification (NCBI taxonomy): domain Eukaryota; kingdom Metazoa; phylum Arthropoda; class Insecta; order Coleoptera; family Curculionidae; genus Cosmopolites; species Cosmopolites sordidus. The sequence goes on from JARFXV010000012.1 coordinate 956,022, forward strand.
TTATTCTTTTCGTTTTATTTCCGTATCTATAATTCAGTGTTTTTTTTTTATCAAGTGTATACAAGTAGTTGATATCTTGGAAAATAACTGTTCTTACAACACCCAAAAAGTATAGCAACTGTATAAATCGAAACAAAATGTTTTTTATACATAAAAATCTCTAAAAAAAATTCTACTTTACTATACACATTTTCCTATAGAGCAAAAATATATATGAAGACGTGCTAATGCATTACGACAAGGTATACGTTTAAACGCCTCTGATGCGAATTGGTAGCAGGAAGCATTTTTCCATATACCTCTCGAAAATAAATTAATAATTGTACAGCTAAAAAATATATATCCCAGTTAATTAAAACGCAGAGGTGTGTCAATAAACTATGCACCAAAACACCGTGAAGTATTACAAATATTTGGTCAAACATGAAAAATTCAATTTCAAAAATCATCAAATCCAAATTATTTAGACATTTTATGAGAAACAATAAACAGGAATATGCTTTATATCCTGTGTGATGATATAAACAATTGATGATACTGAAGTATCTAAAAAATCTTGTTTTCCATAAACACAAAAATTTACAGGTCCATCCTTAACAATTAAAAATATTTATAGCTGAGTTACCCAGAACTCTCACATATGACCCAACATTATCTAAAGTAAATCTGTCAACTTGATTAAACTTTCATAGTATATTTTTGAGACATTCAAATTTCAATATACAGAAAAAACCTCATATAGAATAGCACTCAAAGTATTCGGACAAAATATTCTAAGTGTACGGTTCTTTACTTTTACGAAGCCTGGAATTGCTTTTGTCTTTCTTTAAGAATAAGTTGAACTAACACTGATTAATTTTGCTCTCGATTCAGTGTAATTCTCTATGGTGCAACTGTAAGGCATAGTCAAATAATTTAAACCTTTTCTAATATCAGGTCCACCTTATGGTAGCATGATTCTTTTCTCCTTATAATTAGTCTTGCTTACTGAGGGATTAAGTTAAAACGTTTAAAATAATTATGTACATGGTGTAAGGGAAAGTACTATCGTAAATTTAACCAATGATTGTTCACATTATTTTAAAGAAAAAAGTTCCTTATAACAAAGGCCAAAAAACCAAAAAAGGGTTCGCGAGAAAAAAATATTTTAAAGTAAAAAGTCGAAATTAATCTCGATCATCAATCATCAATTGAAAAGCTATGAGAAAAAGTAATATTTTAAGCAAATATTTGTAAAAGCATATCTGGCAAATATTAATTGATTATTACTTCACGAATAAACTAAAAATAAACTACTGAACATTGTTAAAACAACTTTTACAAAACTTTTTTCAAAATTAATAATTATTTTTCGCACAGGCAAAAATATTGTAAATGACTTATTAACCAAACCCAAAGGGATCCAAACTTTTTATTTAACATTTAATCCACCTACAAAGCTTCTTTCACAAGGAATGGGGATGGTAGACATTTTGAACAATTAATTTAATAATTAATCATATGTTTCTCAATGTGACGTGTATCCTTTATAATATGAAATTAGCGTTATAGTTAATACTTACTACAGTTAATTACCTCAATTAAAGCTTTAACAATCGTTTTTCGGATTTTACAACAAATCCATATGATTTTTATGAAGTACTAACTTCCAAATGATACGGGTCAAAATTTCATGATAATCTGAGGTTTAGTTCACAAGTTACATTGGTTTTAGTGACGCTAGTCTTGTAATTTTGAAAACAATGGAAATATTGGAGTTTCCTCTGTTAATAAAGCATTGCTTTTTAATGGGAAAAAATACCGTTCAAGCAAAATATTGGCTTGGCAAGCGTTATTTGGACTCTGCTCCATCGAGATAAATGGTAGAGAAGTGGTTTGTTGATTTTAAACGCGGCCGATCGTAAATTGAAGGTACGTGAAATAGCTGACACTTTAAATATATTAAAAGGCAGTGTATTCACCATTTTGCTTGAATATTTGTCCATGAGAACATGTTGCTCACAGTCGATCAAAAACAGCAACGCGTCGACGATTTTCAGCGCGCTGGTTGATGCTGTTTCAGCGCAATAAAAAGGTTTTTTTCAAGCGGTATGTGACAATGGATGCAACATTAATCCATCCTTATACTCCACAGTCAACTGAGTGGACAGCAACTGGCGAAAGCCGCCCAAAGCGATTAAAAATGCAAATGACAGCTGGTAAGGTTGTGGCATCCGTATTTTCGGATGCGCAAGATATTTTATTCATTGATTACCTTGACAAAGAAAGAACCATCAATAGCGAAAAAAACGACCCCAAATGAGGAAGAAAAAAATGCTCTTTCATCAGGATAATGCAACATGTTACAAGTCGCTCGCAACAATGGCAAAATTGCATGAATTGCTTCCCCATCCACCGTATTTTCCGGATCTGGCTCCAATGAAGAAGTGATTGCCTACTACAGTTCTACAAAAAAAGGCATCGAAATGTTAAGAGAAGCGTTGGAATCAATGTATCACTCTTGAAGGAGGCAATCAATTCAGTAACAATAAACAAATGTCATCTATATTGATTAAGATATAAAATGAGTTTCAGCTGTTAATATTTTAATAACAATGGCTAAATAAAGCCGAGAACTACCTGTGGAAACACGTGCAGAATTTGAAAGGAAATTGCATGAAATTGTCAAAAATTGAAAGCTTGAATTTATTTACAGTACATTATATAGTGAAAAAACCTGAAGGAACTAGTCACACAAGAGGAAACCACTACCAGCTGGAATTCAGAGAAAAACTACAAATTCTGTTAAAAAAAAATTGCTTAATTTCAAGTTAACTAGCCAACAGGTACTATTAACAAACATACATTCAGTTACAGGGCTGAAATTAATCTTCCAGGAACTATTCCACATCCTAAAGGTTATGGTCTGGTGTACAATCAGGAATTTCAATATGTGGTGTGTTACTTTTTTTCGAGGAGGATAGTAAAGCTCCGTTCACACATCACGATTTTGAACGTACGTCCTACATTCCAAAATAGAATAACAGTTAACAGTGATGATGATAATCCAGGTGAGCAGAGTGTTGAAGATATGGAGGGAACTATGATTCAATCACTACAGAGGAAATTAATCAAACAAAAGAAGTGCCTTTCACAGTCAGACACAGCAAACATGATGAAGTTGAAGAATTGAAGAACTAAACATTTTAAAGGCACTCGAAGCAGAAAACCTAACAGCAATCTTTCTTCCACAGCTTGCTGTCTTTTGGATAAATATGACGAAAATGAAATTCGAAAATTCTACAAGTTATTGTAACATAAACCAAAAATGATTTCATGTCAGCCTTCTCCATAATTATCGACGCAGCCCAGTTGTTGCTATCGACATGACCTGTCCCAATCATTTTCATTCAATTCAGAGGCCCAATATTGTCAAAATTTTAGTCTGTCTTCTGGACTCACATTTTAAGAGGATTTGCCAGAAAGAGTTCCCCCTTTCATTCTCATCAAATTCAGCGGCCCAATACTATCAAAATTTCAGGTCCCCTGGACTCACATCCTCAAGTGACTTTGAGGGGGGTACCTATAGGCACAAGTGTATCAACATTGACCATGAAATTGGGAGGATCTCAAGAAATTGCTATGATTCCGCAGGGTAATGACGAAATTTCGAGAAAGGTTTCAAAACTGTACCGACATTAACGAGCGTCATTTAATTGACGTGATTCTTAAAACATAACATTTGAAAATAATATGAATTGTACTTTTCGAAACTAAAAGGTTTTTTTCTGTATATTATTTGGTTTGGTGATAATTGACTGTCTAAAATAGGGACACCCTGTATGTATAGAAAATTAAAAAAATATTCAAGAAAAACTTGTATTCTTGACCATTTCTTCGAATTAAACAATAAATCACTTTTTAAACTTCTCGATTCATGTTTCTCTAAACATGTTAGCATCTTGAGGAGATGATTTAATCTCTTGAGATCGAATCATCTCCTGAAAATGCTAACATGGTTAGCGAATGGTTGTTTAGTGATAAACTCGCTTCGTGTTTAACTATTCTTGACGATAAAATCTTAATACACAATTTGCTTCAAAGATTTTGAAATTGATTTTTTGAATAGGAACATATTTGTAATACAACAGATGTTTTGTTTAAAATGTATACATATAGTATATTATATAACCACACCTCATTTATAAGCTAGAATAAAAAAAAATGAAATGCCCAAAATATTTGGAAGACGTTCCTCTTCACAGAGTCATAAATGTTCTTTTCTGATTCTAATACTAAAACAGATTAAATAATAGAATATTGTTTGCTTTTTTGGTTACCTCAGTCTCTAAAAAAGGTAATCTAATTCCTCGTTACGTATATGTAAGCATGATATTTTATCAATGATTATATGAAATCGGTTTAATTCGCTACAGTCTCACAAGAGACTGATACGTCTAAGGCATTACCTAGTCCGAACCAATAATGAATAGTTCAACACCATATTTACTATTGGTTATTGATATTTATACAAAACCAACGAAAATGCCATTTTCCTTATTTACATACAGGAACTATTATTTGGAACACCAAAATGTTTTTCTTACAGACTCAAAAATCTAGTCGAAACAAGAGATTCTTCCTTTTTAAAATATTTACCCCACCAAAATTGCTTTCTCTTCGCGATATCACAGAACAAGAAAAAACAGAACAAAACCTTCTTTTGGCTTGATTGAAATTTTGTACGTTTAAAAGTTGGCAGCGCTGTTACACGTTCACAGAAAATTACGCCACTAAATGATTGATGGAAGTGAAAAAAAAAAACATTTTAAAAATATACAGAGTGATCTTCCGTTGAATAAAAAATAGACGTTTCAAATTTCATCCCGTATACTTTAATAGGCAAATTATTTCAATGTTGATCGCCCTGTATATGAATTATATACACCGTGACGTAAAATAACTGTTACTAAAAACTCAATCTATTAACATTTGATAATTTTGATTTTAGAAACTTTGGTGTTAAAATGTTATGATAAATAGGCTAACTAGATTTCTAAAGTAATGTAAACAAATGAGTTCGAATAGAATGAACAGACATTAAAATACCGCCGAAGACCATGTCGCGCATCATTAACAGGTTGAGTGCCAATGATATTTCACTAAAAAAATTCCCTGGGCCAATATATTATTTTCGCTTATAATTATCATTTAGTACTATTTATATCTATCTTCTATGAGTTTGACAATTTTGCCAACAGAAAGAAAGAACAAAATGAAGCGGACACCGGTGACCGCTCTGGCCCGCCGAAGAAGTTCGGAACGAGAGGATGCGATCTTTACTGACCGATATTTATTATGTTTGCCTACACAAGATTACTGCCTATTTAGATTTGGTGCATCTTGCTTGCATATGTACCGCATGAAATGCATCGTATCGTTTTATTAAAATAATGGGTGAGCCTGCCTAGAAAATATTGCGATTAGCTTTGCAGAAAGAACAAAACTATGATAATAAGTTTTACGTTTATTCAGTAATTTAGCACTTTTAGTTTTTTTTGATAATAATACTATATACAACGAATAATGTTATCTGTATATTATGAATTGCATATGATGGAATAACTTAAGAAATTATTTTTCTCCATAATAGACCATACAACATTATCAAAAAAACAAATAATATAGATTTTTCTTTATGAATTTCTTTATCGTTATTTATTATTTTTCAGGTAATGGGGTCTCAAATGATCCATTCTCGGATAATTCCTTCGATAACACAGGGTTCATCCCGTCAGGCAATACCGACAGTAATGTATGTATGATTGTGGCGTGTTCATGTATTTTTTCTTTATTTGTATTTATTATATACATACATAAACAATATATTTACTTCCTATCTTTTCAGAATTTATAGACATTAATATACTTTATTTTTAGATTCGTTTTGAAAACGGGAGAATACTTCTCGAAACGTTAACATTAAAAGTTTGTATTTTTTAGAACATTTTTATATTTTTAAAATTTGGTTCGTTAGGCAAAATTATTACAAAAAAGAATCACTGAGAAATTTGTCTCCGTTTGGTTTTTTGTTTTTACCCAGCGATTCTTTATTTACATAAGAATAGATATTTTTGATTTTTTGAGTTTAGATTGTGGTGAAAAACCAAAATAGAAAAATAAATAGCGACAGTAACGATAATGTTCTCGTCCCTTCTGATCACTCTAAAATTAAACGCCCCAGGCTTGATAGTAAGTGTCTAGTAGATGAAGTACATGAAGAACTCGAATCGTAGCAGCACATTGATGTTGAAAATCAAGATTTTAACGATAACAACTCGACGCCAGCAGCAGAACAAGCTGAAATTGGAAACGGCGTTCAGGTCAACCTTGCGTGATTTATCATCATCAGTTTAGGGAGCATCTGTGAGAAATCATTTACGGTTTGATGAAACTTATTAGGATGGTATAAAACCGGAGTGGTAAGCTGCATTACAAGAACAATCGAGTGGATTACTATTTGGCTTTAATAGATATTTGCATAATGGATCAGACAAATCATGCAATTCAGTTTGTTATGGAGAATACAAATATTTCCAATAATGCCCGGGTACAATCGTGGGAGCCACCAACTAGGAAAGAAATAGCACATTTTTTAGGTCTACTGGGCTACATGGGAATGGTGTGAATGAATTTAATTTGGGATTATTGATCAACAAAGTGGCTGGTCAAAAATGATGTTGCTCATAATATTATGAGTCGTAAAAGATTTGAGCTATTGTTGTAAATGCTGCATTTTTCAGACAACGCAAGTGGACACTGGTGGACACCCTCTATCCCAGGAGTCTGATCACACAGCGGACACCTGTGTCCGCTCTGGCGTTCAACCTGTTAAAGATGATCTAGGGCTTGAAGTTTACCGAAGTTATAGCGGACAGTACTGAAATACAGCTACTGAAATTAAGAGACGCGGAAATAGCTATTATCCGGCTTCAGGAATGATTTTGGTGGGGAATGTCGTACGACGGCGTCATTCAACTGCATTTCCAAGAGCAAGAGGTACAACAAACTAACAAAATGATGTCTTGGATAAGGTAGTAAAGCTGCCTAATAAAACGTTGTTCGTAGGAAAAACTGGATCTTCCAGCAAGATTCAGCGCCAGGCCCGCAAGGTAAGATCCAACAGCGCTGGTTGAAGGTCAATTTACCTGAGTTAATCGTTGCTATCGATTGACCCTTAGAAAGTACGAATCTTAATCCGCCGGACTATCGGCTGTGGATAGAGAAGGCCTGCTCTGGATCTCACCATAATACCGAGGCCCAAAAATTGATTTCGACTTTGTTTTTCTATAAACTACACATAAGGTAAACCAGGAATAAAAATTATGGCAGTTATTAGATAACTTAATGCCGCTTTATTTTAAAAAGTATCGGTTAATATATAAAATGCCATTTATTACCTGTTGCTCGATGATAATTTAGTAACAGTTATTTAGCGAAACTGTGTATATATTACACAAGAAAATATTTAAAGGCAGAAACAAATCACCGGTCACACTTTTTCTTTTAAAAGTTTGATATAGTTTAGTAGTCGATTTAAGATTTATCCATAGTTTTGGAATTATTTAACTGACGAAAAAAAGAAAAATTAAATCAAGACTAGATAGATCTATTCTTTTTTTGACTAGTAATCTATTGATAGAAAATTGTAACCAAAACCTATGGATATTCTTTAAATTCGATTGATTTTTAAACAGGTATTTTCTTCTTTCGCCCCCTTTTACCCTTTTCCTCAGTTTTCACAGCTGGTGCTGGATTGAAACCCTTACCTGATCGACCACAGTCGGAACAAGACACCAGCTCCTCGACTCCACCGGTTTTCTTGTTCTGCGTCGAATCGCCCAAACAGAAATCGCAGTAGGGACTGGGCGGGACTTTTCTTTCCCCGCCCGCGAACGGTATCCCGCTCGACCCGCTTGCCATTAACTCTTGGGTGGGTGGAGCGGGGAGCGGTTCTAGTGCCTTCTCCGGTTTCAGCACGGGCATTGGCGGATCTTCGACGGTGTTCGTGTTGGGCTGAGTGGGAAGGTTTGGCGGCAGAGTGGGCGGGGCGGGGCTTTGAACGTTCATTGGTTGAGTCAGTGAAGGCGAAGCGTTGGGTTGGGCAGTGGGCGGCATTCCTGTAGGTTGATTCGGTTGACGGCCACGACGTCCTGGTGTGCCTGTGGGTGTGACATTTTCATTTAGGGACGTGGAGTTTGGCGATAAAATGTTACAGTACAAACAGACATCAGTAACATCATGCCAAACATACTAAGATTTACAGTTTAACCACAGCATAAAAAATTAATTCAACAATTATCTTTTTCTCTTTCAGGTGAAGAGTTTTAAGGAGGATATTTATCTGCGTTTTTAACTTCATGTCAATTGGTACATTTTGTATTTGTTGTTATTAATACAGTCATATACTTGCAACAGTGGAAGTTAAACTTTAAAGTCTATATATTTAATCATTAATTAGGACTATTATGAGAATTGCGGTGGAGAATAGACTCTGCTCGGCTGACGGGAGGCCAAAAGTGTATCCAAGAGGAAAAAAGGGGAGCTTTCAAAAACATCTTTTGAAAAATAAAAGAACCGAAAGGTACGACGATTAATGTAAAAATTTGGTGGAGAATAGACTCTGCTCGACTGAAGGGAGGCCAAAAGTGTATCCAAGAGGATAAAAAGGGGGAGCTTTCAAAAACATCAATCACATCAAAAGAAGCATACGATAAACAGGGGTCAAAAACATTTTACTAGAACATTAAATAATATTAATTAAAGAAACTTTGGACATGACCGCAGATGTCGAAATATTAACCAACATGTGTGGTAGTAGGCATGAGAAATAAGATAAACTGCAATAAAATTATAATTGATTTGCATAACTTATATAACATAACATTGCGTCACAAACATTGTTAGACGGTGAGTGCCATATATCCAAGAAAGAATGGGCGAATATCACGCAGTTTCTAGAAGGAAACGCTTAACAATAAATCAGCTGTTTAAAGTCTATTAAATAATGGATAAAACATCATAATTTGGTCCTCCTTTATAGTATTATTAATTATTTATATTTATTTATGATACTCTAGATACTATAGATGCTCACAGATTTCAGACAGGTGTACAAAGAGCACTGATATATCAGGCCATGGAGGAAATTGGAATACTAGTTAAGTTTATTTGATTAAGCCGGACGATGATGCTTCTCTCTCCAACTCTAAAGTAACTCCACTACGGTAAAATTTGAGACCGGAGGTTTGCGATAGGGGGATGGATTGGCATCAGTTCTGTTTAACATAATACTGAAAAAGGTCATTAGTCAAACAGATAGGACAATATCATAACGGAACAATAATGTCTGAATGATTGTGGCGTGTTCATATATTTTTTTACTTTATTTGGGTTTTTTTCGCCACTATCTAAAACTCAAAAAATATCAGAACAGGTTTTTCTGATATTTCTTGAGTTTTAGATAGTGGCGAAAAACCCAAATAAAGTAAAAAAATATAACGGAACAATGATAAATAAAGAAAATACGATGCTGAGTATGCAGGTAAAAAGAAGAGAGCAAAACTGGATAAATGGCGAAAACAAAATTGAAGTTGTACATGAATTTATTTATCTCGGAAGCAAACTAGATGAAAAAAACATCACGGGAGATATTAAAACTAGTATTATGCAGGGTAAGAAAACTACTTACTCCCTGTAGTATGTCCTAAGATCTAAACTTAAACAAGGGAACACTCATTCGGCCAGCAGCCGCTTATTACTACGATACGTGGACCCTCACATAGAAAATAGAAGAGACTGCTTGCAGTACGAAGAGTACTCAGAATAATTTGTGTTGCCGTGAATAATGGAAATTTGAGAGACAGGTATAAATTCGAACTCGAACAATTATACAAAGATCTGGATACTGTAGACTATGAGAGTGTTTTGAAATTCAGATGGGGGAGACACGTGGTGAGAATGTTAGAAAGTCGAATATCAAGGAGAATCATGGAGGGACGAATAGCGGGTAACATAAAGAGAGATAAACCAGACACGGTGGGAGGACAATGTAAGAAGAGATCATGAAGAACTACTGCATCTCAAAAACTGATAAAGCTATTAAAACTACATTTAATACTTATTGTACTTCAAAATGTCCACTAGTTACCATAACAGAATGTATTTTATGAAAGTGTATAAAGCTAACACGGTATTACTTTTATTCTCCCCTCCAGCAGGGTCAGAAATATTGTATTAATGCTTCGATCAGTTAAAAGTATGGTAATTAAAAACAGGTAGAGAGCAGAAGAATAGCAGTAATAGTTACAGCTCATACAAAAAAGGATAAGCTACTAGAAAGTATTCCTGATGGACGTATGTTGATAACTGTGGATATCAAGTTAATTGCTCCTAAAATTGAAGAAATTCCAGCTATGTGAAGTCTGAAAATAGCGAAGCCTAGGGTGTTCTGTGGGTAATGTTTGAAACTAGGGGATAAACTTTTCAACCTGTGCCTGCACCTTTTTCAACAATTCTTCTTATTATATCTTCTATAATCTGTCATGAACTTACAAGTGCCCGGAAGAAGACGAGAAGTTATGCCCTCAACTTGATTCTTGGTCCCTACGTTTTATAGACTGCAGTACCTATTTAGAGCCATTTTTCAGCTTCAAAACGAGGTACCCTATGCGAGCCTAATATGATATTCTGAAAAAATTGACATTTTTTCGCATTTCAAGCTCGGGACATGATTTGAGAGGCTTTGGGAGGTTATGCTATTTTGTACAATACTTATAAAAAGTGGATCCGAACTGGAAATTTTGAGTTAAACGATGCAGAGAATGCTCTAGATAGCCAAGCAAAGTGGGGGATGAAGAACTGGAAGCATTGCTGGAAGAAAATTCTTGGTAAACACTGTTAGGGCTCGGGCATTAATAACACTATAAACCATTTCAAGACGTTTACTCAAGCTAGGTAAAATTCAAAAGGAAGTCATTGGGTCTTCTATGACCTCACAGCTCAGAGGATAGACACTTCGATCTTGTTGTGTCACTGCTGTCCCGGTTCAAAAAAGTGGCGAAAAGTGGATTTTCTATGATAATCTAACGAGGTGAAAATTGAGAGTTACCCTGTTGAGCCATCAATCAGTAACACAAAACCAAATTTTCATGATCACATCCACATCCGATCACATACCACATCTGAGTTAGGTTGGGATATTTTATCGCACCCGGCGTATTCACCTTCGGATTTTCATCTCTTTCGATCTCTGCAGCATCACCTGCTTGATAACCGTTTCACATCTCTCGAGGAAGTCGAAAAAACCCTAAATGAGTTTACATCACAACCACCAAGTTGTTTTCGATCTTGCCTGACAGGATTCGACAGTTACCTGAAAGGCGACGTAAGTGAGCGTATTACTTTTTTCGTAAATACATGCTAAATGTAGTAAAAAGGTCGAGAATTAGTCTGAAGACCTATCAATTTATTCAAGTTTGCGGAATGTGCTTAATTTAAATGTGAGTGACTGTTTTGTTATGAGGTCAACTCAATACAAAATGCACCAAAGGTTTATTGATTATTGAATGGTACATTTTTAAGATGAAAGAAAAAATTAAGAAAGTCAATTTAAGAATGTTATGTAAGTACGACAGAAGATTGTAGGAACAGAATGGAGTAGTGTAGAACTGTAGCCGCTTTGTTACTCAGTCAACAAAAGTAAAAAATTATAAACATCTTATAGATGTATCTTAATATGAATATATACGAGGTGTGCAAATAAAGTAATGAGACTGGTTGGTGGTAACGTTCGATCTGGCAGCACTATTGGTTTCTTCTTTAGAGAGGAGACAGTCCAACAGCTGATGCGTCTTCCGCGCGAGTTTGAACTCACTAGAGCCACTTGGTGATCCATAGCAATTCCTGCGTAAACCAGATTTTTCTAGGGCATTTTTTGATCTTTAATTTGCTCATTTTGGTTATTTTCAATCCGCCCCAAAAAATCAAAACATGTTTCCTTCCTGTTGTTCTTTTTATTCTGCGAAAGGGAATCGCAGATTTTTATTCATCCTCAAATTATTGGTCAAAATTTGACGAAAAGTTGTGTGAGTCACAACTGTTCCCCGATTATTCTGACCGTCAACCGACGATCACAATGCGCAAGACCTCGGATTCAGCGAGCATTTTCATCATCACTTTTTGCAGTTGAAGATCTTTCGCGCTCATCTTCAATCGAGTATCGGCCTCCTGAGTGCCATGCCACAAACCACCTGAAAACATGGGCATTTGACAAAACCCAGTTTCATAGGCCTGTTAAAGTTTTGCATAAAAATTGACAGTGCAATATTGAGGGAAATTGTTCAGAAAAATTTGGTTCACGAAAATAGCATAGTTGTGAACCATCAAGTGACTCTAGGCAGTTCAAACTCGTACTAAAGACGCATATTTGTTTGCCAGCCCCCCCTCAAAAGGGAAGGCGAACGGTGTTGCTAGATAGAATACTACACCATCAGTCTCGTTACTTTATTTACACACCTCCTATGATCCGACTTAATTATATAGGATAATATTCACTCTTAACAAAATTAACAGTAACAATATTATATCATATGAAAACATAAAGAAAACAACTATATTTTTAATATTATGCTGTAGTTCTAATGTCCTAGGCTACTCGAAAAGTACAAATCAAAAGTTAGTCTACAATTTGCGCGGGTTGGAAGTAATAACAGTTAAAAAAGAAGACAATAATAAAAAAAAAATACAAAAAAACAAAAACCTACTTCGATTGTTATTTTGATAAACCGTCGCTACTCATGCATGCTCTACACACACAAAACGTGAGGCATTCCTGACGATTCGGTTCAACGGAGCGTAGCCGCTTCGTTTAACCTATCGCCAGAATAACAACTCACATTGCAACCCATAAAATAAAACATACTTAAAAAAAGTAATTATAAAAAAAAATATAGTAAGGCATGTACCGGGTGTCTGGTTCAAAAACGAAACATAGCTGTCTTGATAGACCTGTCCTAGAGCGGCGGGGCCAGAAAGGCCGGGCGCGGTTTGATTGGCGGATCCTTCGGCGATCGGGCCGAGGGGAGCGGACCCGGCCGTATTGGTAGGCGGTGCGGTCGGGAACGTTCCGCTCCCCGCCGAGTTGCTATTGGCGTTGACGCCCATCGGCGAGGCGGACGCGCTATCGCGCGAATTTTCGTCGCTGGCGCCGTCTTTGTGCGAGTGGGCGTAATGGTAGGTGAGTCCTGGGCGTGTTTTGTATCGCGCTCCGCACACTGAAAGAGACAGAGGATGCCCGAGGCTGGTTTATCTATGCCTTTGGCACTGTTGAGCACGTGCGAGGGCGGGGCTTGATTATTGGGGGGAGTGGTTTTGTGGTGATGGAGGGTGTGTGATGAAGGAGCGGGAAATGGAGTGCGCTTTTGTACATGTAGACGAGACCTGGTCGGCTCAATATCGAAATAAATGAAGAAGATAAAAATGTGAAATCTTCTGGAGTAATACGCGTATAATATAATAAAACAAACAAGGCCTGCAAACAAAAGTAACAATAAAAAAAAGAACAAAGTAGTTAGTACCAAATAAAGCGAAAAAGCAACAAAAAATACTGCGTTAAACAAGTAACTCGTCGTTAAATTAGATCATGTATTTATATGAAAGAATAAATCAGAAGATTTTCATTTTTACCTCCGTACCGTGCGTTAAGTATGTTTGGTAGTTTAGGTCTGTTGAGAAATTATTAGGATGGGACTGGAACCGATTAATCTTTACTGTGTGTTTTTCGTTATTTCATTTATCGTCGCAAATTTTTATTTTACAAAGCGCGTTTGACAACCCGGACAACTTGCACAATTAAGTTTAATATTAGTAAGTTGGAAATAATAATAATAGTAATAATAATAAAATAACTGTCAGTAGGAAAAAAACGCCTCAACACGGTTCTGTTTATAACGCGGGACCCAAGCGCCTGGTAACTTGAACCCGAACCGAAACTGTTCCTCATTCCTGCTCCAAAAAAAATAATTTTTTTTCGTCCAAAAATCAATTTTCCTACTGAGCCTGTGACATTTTCTATTGTTCATAAGAAACACACTAAAATTTTATTGCTGCCAATTAGGTATTATGGCCAAATGATTGACACACTGTTGTCAGATGTTTATTCGGTTCGAGTCCCTGCCTGTAGGATAAGAGTAAGCTAAAGCGGTTTTAAAGCAATTCAGTTACGGTACACTGACAATTTTTTGTAATTAGGGGATGATAAGTTTATGCCCGATCCAGTATTTACATCATCAAAAAAAATTATTTTAGAAAAGACAGAAAGTTAGTTTTACATTCTGTTTTGTTTGAAGTATGAAGATCACTAACACAAATTTAAAGTCGCGGACATAATCGAAATGTCATATATAGCAATATGATCAATTCACCTTCACAACACTGCTCAACAAGATATTAATTCTTGGGAGATTAACGGAAATACTAAAAAACGTGACCTCCAGATCATACTCGCTGTGAAAGTAAAGCATCATCAAATGCACAAAATACTTTCGACAAATTCAAGGCTTTCACATTATATGCTAAAGAAACAACCCATATTTTACGAATTATCAAAGAAACTTTATTAATTATTCTGTTAGCTATATAGACATGTATCCAACTGATTTATTAGGTCCTCAAGTCAATTCTCGACCTTTACGTTTGCGATCGACTGCAGAACCTATTCAAATCAGATTTTTTTCCTCGTTGTATAGTTATTTTAAAGCGCCTTTTTTCAGCTTTAAAACGAGCTATAATATACTGTGAATATAACCGGAAAAATTAGTTGTAAACGCGATGTCGTTCGAAAAGCAACATTTGAGTGGTGCCCCAAAAGCCGTGTATAACATCTACACAGGTGACGAATTTTGGATCTATGCGTATGAGCCTGAAAGTAAACATTTGACTGTATGGGTATTTCAAAATGAGTCAAACCCAACAAAAGTTGTTCGCGCAAGAAGCATTTCAAAGCAAATGGTAGCCTGTTTTTTTGGGATAAATGGGCATGTGGTTACAGTGCCATTAGATAATCGAAGAACGGTCAATTCTGAATAATACACAATCATATATTTGCCAGAAGTCTTTGAGGAAATAAGAAAAAAACAACCAGCGACGCAGGATCATTCTTCACCATGACAACGCGAGTTCTCACTCATCGGACCGAACAACTCATATTTCACATGTCAAAACATCGAACTGATGGATCATCCGCCGCATAGTCGTGATTTGACTCAATGATTTCATTTTGTTCCCGTCCGTGAAGAATAAACTACATGGTCAATGATTTTCGACGCATGAAGAAGCGGTTGATGCCTTCAAAATACATGTTTTGGAGACACCTCAATCGGAATTGAAAAAGTGCTATGAAAATTCACACATATGGAAAAGTGTACCGGTCATCGCGGATAATATCTTAAAAAACAATAAAACCATTTTTAATGATAAATATTTGTTTTTATTTATTATTCCGGATACATAAATAGCAACCCTTGTAATTAGGATGAACCACTACAATAGGGAATAATCTTGTTTTAAATAAAATTGAATTTCTTTAGTTTGCACATATTAGAATAGCAGCGGAAAGTGACCGAAACAGCTTTGTTTTGAAGAAACAAATATTTTTGTACTGCTGAAAGATATAATAAAATGTTTGTTGTTTTAAGGCGTTGACATATGGTTTTTTCAAACAAATTGCAGTTTGGCATTTGAGACACGTAATCTCAAATATCAGTAACGTTCACGATGGCAACAATGAAAGAGTATACTTGACTTTCCATCTATTTTTATCTGATAAAAAAAATGTTGCTGAGGCCACTGAAATGATTTGTATATGATATGGAAAAAATGCTGTAAATCACGCTATATGTCATTGGACATAAAGTCTCTGTAAACAGAAATGGAGCTTGCAGACCAGCTTGGTATTATGTAGCAAGCTATCTCCATACCCTTGCATACATGAATACATAGGGTCTGGAAGAAGAAAGACAGAAGTACCGCATTTTCCCTTTTGCAGGCGATGAAAAGTGGACTTTTTGATACCCCCAAATGATTTTGGATTCACTCTAGTCAGCTTTGGACACGAATATTTTTTTGGGGTTTGTTTTGGCAGCCTGCTGTCAATAGCAACTGACAAATTTGACCGATGCGTTAGATGAAAACTGGATGACTGGAAGAAGTCGGAAAGTGATTCTTGCTTCATGATATTACCTGATACATGTGACGAATGTCACTCAGGACACCATTTCTGCATTAGATTGTGAACTTCTTATATAATACATCTTTCGTAACACAGATATACGCAAACGAAATTATCACTATCCTCCTATGACTCGAAGCCGATGAGCTCCTATCACCAGGGAATTCGCAAGCTGCCAGAAAGATGACAAAATATTATCGATGCACAGAGAGAATATTTCGCTGATCTTTGTATTTATTTTTAAATATGGAATTTTGCAAAAAAGTAAAGCAAGTTTTGTTTTAAAAAGTGGGGTGCTTTACTTACTGATACAGTATTTAAGTTGGTTTGACCACCTTTGACGTGTGACAGCAGTTTCATATCATTTTGTTTGTTAAGTTAGAAATTATAGTGCGTTCTGTAGTTGTAACATTTTTGTGGGCGATTGTTTAAAATGAATACATTTTTCAAGCAAAGATTTCCCATAAAATTTTGTCTAAAAAACGGAATTTCTTGTGCTGATGTATTAAAAATGCTGAGAAGAAGTTACGTCGATGAATACATGTAAAAAAAAAAATGTTTATAAGTGGTACAAGAACTTTAGTAATGGTAGAGTAGCTAAAGATGAACCTCGCTCAAGAAAATTCTTCCACGTCAACCAATGAATAGAACATTACCAAAACAAAGGAAGTTGTACTGAGTAATAGTCGATTAAGTATTAGAGTCCATTTGAAAAAATTGTGACAAAACAATTAATGGTTTTTGCATGACGATAACGCACCATCACACACTGTAATAGTTATTCGTCAATTTTTCGCTAAAAAGCAAGCACTGTGTTACAAGCACCATATTCACCAGATATGGTACCGTGCGATTTCTTCTTTTTCCCTCGATTGAAGAAACCAGTTCGTTGATACCGTTTTCGGTTCATAGAAGCCATTCAAGAGAGTTCGTTGACCGCTTTGAAGGAAATACCAGAAGGTGAATATAAAAACTGTTTCAGATACTGGAAAACATGTTGGAGTAAGTGTATTATAGTCAGAGGGGATTTCTTTGAAGGAGACAAAACTCACTGGCAAACATGCATTCGTGGACTCCTATATAAATTAATGTTTTTCATTTAAATCCTTACAAAATATTATTGAAAAATATCACGTCTTTGGCTCTTGCGAGTTAAAATTCTATGAACTATATTATTAACTGGACCAGGCATACAAATAAAAATAAACAATATATAAGTTTTAACAAGTATACTTATCGTTTTATAACACAGCCCCGCATCACAAAATTTATCACTGTACATCTGATTGGTATTTTTTAAAATTATTCTCGAATAATCTAATTTAGAGTAATTTTAAAAAATTCCAACATATCATGTTTCTTTTATACACTATTAGAAACTACTTAAAATGTTTTGCATTTCAAACATGCTGATGCAATGCAACTTGAAACAATGTGTTGTTTTAAATAAATTAGTTAAAAATGTGAACCAAAAGCATATTCACAGAGGGAGAATCACATTTAAAACTTCAATAAGAATATATATATATATATCCCTTGTACCAATATAGAACTAATACCTTCCCAAAGGAAGACTATGACGAGTTTAAAATGAAAGTCTTTTAAACTGGCCATAATCGGAATTATTGTGAACCTGCTTTAAAAGAATTACTATAGATTGTGCAAAGGCACACTAAATCTCCACTTACGTTCGCATGCAAAGGGTTTATCAGGATCTCCGGGAGTAGGTTCATAGTTATGACCGCTCATCCCACCTTTTTTGCCCCGTCCTCGCCCCGGACCCCGCTTACGACCGGGGGTACTTGGGGAATCAGTGCCCGATCGACCCTAGAACAAAAAATATCCTTAATATAACATTTACTTTATACTACTCAAAGAAAATTTTGAG
The DNA here is from genome assembly GCA_031761425.1 of Cosmopolites sordidus. Taxonomy (NCBI): domain Eukaryota; kingdom Metazoa; phylum Arthropoda; class Insecta; order Coleoptera; family Curculionidae; genus Cosmopolites; species Cosmopolites sordidus. The sequence goes on from JARFXV010000012.1 coordinate 974,177, forward strand.
ATTGATTGCAATAAAAGCTAAATTGCGAAACTTAATTGAAAACTGTTTCGTTTTTAAATATTCTTTTCTTAAAGCAACGTGTTATTCTCAGTTTTCGAGGCAGTTCAGGTATTATCTTCAAAACTCACTGAGAATTACTTGTTATTGCAATTATTTATTTAAAATTTTCTTCACCAACCATCATTTATGAGAATAGAGTGAAAATTACCTTTTCAATGACATTAATTTTTTAGGATCAAAATTCGACTTAGTTTTTAACGTACTGTCCTTTTAGCTCGATATACTATTATTGATGATATTGAATTTCTTTCCAGTCATTTTTTTCATGTTTGGAACGAAAAAGAGGTTAAAGACGGCCAAGTCCGTAGAATAGGATGGATCATCAATTCGTAGCGCGGATAGATCAATTTCGCCCTTGCAACCGCGAATTAATCGGTGGATGCATTATCGAGGTGAAACAGCACATTTTTCTTCGCCAAAAGAGAACGTCTTTCCAACCGTCGATTCCTTAGTCAAATTTAATCAATAATGTACCATAATACTCTCCTGTGATCGTCTTTACCTTTTCCAAATAATCGATGAAGATAATGCCTTGCGAATCCCAGAAAGCAGTGGTCATAATCTTTCCGACCAAGGGAAGCGTCTTCACCGTCTCGTGGTACCATCACGAGATGAAAGTCACTAGTTGACTTTTCCTTCGTTCGTCTGACGCCATTGGATTGACCTTATAGATGTCTAAATTGCCGCTGTGTAGTGGTTACTTGATTGGTTTTTGGTTATTATGCTGATAGCTTTCTCATGGCCAAATGTTCATCTAGGATGTTCCCTAAGCATTTGCCCGAGATGTTTATCACCTTAAAAATCTCCTAATCTTCAATCTGCGATCGGCTATCGAATCAGTGACCAGAACGAGGTTATGAACCATGAAATGGAAAGGAGCACTGCATGATGGTTTTTCTAAAAGTAGTGTTTAATCAACACTCTATTCGCTTTTTTCAATATGAGAATATCGAACTTATCTGTTTTCGAAGACAACTAAACGACATATCGGCTTAAAATTCATGGAGCGTTACTAGAAAGGAAGATACCTTTCAGAAACCACTACTTATTGGACAAGTATGCCTTTTCAGTCTATCCTCCTATAATCAAGAAAATAGAAAGAAAATCCTAATAACATGGGAGTGATGACGGCTTTTAAGAGCACACACCACTTTATTTGATATATTTCATTTGAGTTTATACCATTTTCAATTTCAACAGCTACCAATAAGCGTTTCTGAACCTTTTTTAGGAAAATATTAAATATTTCTTTTTTTTTGTGGATTAATACGTAGAGTTAATACAAGTCAATCGAAATTAAAAAATACATCTTAAAAGACATATCTTTTTGCTAGAACTAAAAATTGAACTATTGAATTGTGTTAAAAAAAGGGACACGGTATTTTATATTGCAAAAATATCGGGTTTAAATGAAGTGGAAATCCCATACTATACAAAAAATTTTGAGAAAACTGACTTTCCGTTTCTTCAGGTTGTCCTTTTTCTGCATTTCACAGCGAACGCTACAGCGTGAATTCCTACAGGTATTACTAAATAAATAAATATCAGATTCGAATTTTGGTTCGGATATGGATATTTATACAGCCTACCCGGCTAATGTGGCTTTGTGAAAAACTGGAAAAAATAATAAGTGTCGGAATTTTGAAACTTAATTGCGGCAACACTGTTTGAAATGTACATGTAACAAATAGATTACTGTGTTCAGTACATTGTGTCAATTCACCTTGAAAAAAATAATCGCGAATTGAGCTCTGAAGCGGTTGGAAGACGACCTCTACTTTGGGGAAAAATAATCTTTTCCAATGAAGCGCATTTCTTAGCAAGATGCTAATACAACTTTTTTGGTTTGAACTGAAAGATGTACATAAAAATAATGTTTTCTTTCAACAAGACGTCCGACTTGTTGAAAGAAATTTCGCCAGACAATCAATTTATTGTAAGAAAAGTTTCTTGGGCGCGTTATTTCGCCAACTAGTAATGTCAACTGGCTACAAAGATCGTGTGATCTCACACCGTTGGATTATTTTTTTGTGGCGTTATGTTAAATCTCTTGTTTAGAGAAATAAACCCCCAACAATTCTTGACCTTAAACGAAACAATTAGGTCGCCATTAAAAATATACCACGCGAAATGTCGAAAGAGTAATCGAAAATTAGATTTGCAGAATGCACAGCACCAGACTAAGATAATATATAAGAAGGTATTCTAATCCTGCAAGGGACGATGGGAAATGTCAAGCGGTGGCACTACAACAAGGGTGTGCAAGGCATTAATTTAAACTTTTTATGGAAAAATCACAAATCATTCTTTGAATATGGTGTAGGCTTTTAATGTCGATGGGGCAGGCAGTCATTAAAAGAAATTAATTAAAAAAAAGTAGATAACATTAATATGCAGTAACAGTCACGTCAACACACGTAAAAGATCACGAGATAACTTTTGTGCTAGTTAAGAAATATTTTAATCTTTAAATAATGAAAAACCTGGGAAGTACTTCCTCACTCACTATTCTTCTAATGCTGCACCGCCAGATTACCATCTTTTCAGATCTACGGAACCGCCAGTTTTCTACTGTCACAACTATCAAAACTGCACTTAACGATTATTTCACTTCCAAATCAACCGCATTTTAGAAAAAGGGCATAGAAAGTTTGTAATAACGTATTTTATCATTAACGTACATACCATGGTCATAAGTGTAAATTCGAAAATTTACAATTATTAGATGACAAATTTAATTTACATCGAATATAAAGAAATATACAAATTCTATAAAAGAAGATATGCACTCTCAACCCCAAGAATTGGATGAACTAAAATCTCAAATAAAACAGAAATGTGAAATGTGATAAACTCGATAATACTAAATAGCCTTGTAGTTTCTGATGCGTCTCTAACCCCAATCCTTAACCTTAAACTCAATAACAGTCGGAGGGGTTATAAACCTCATCTTAGTATGTGTAAAAATAAGAATGAAGAGATACTGAAAGATTAAAAAATAATTTTACGATGGGCTGAACATTTTGAAGAACGCCGAAATAAAACAGAAAATAATGACAACTATGAAATTGAGGTGGATATGAGAAATGATCAAAAAAAATTACCAATTTAAGAGGAAATTCGGGACGCAATAGAAAAAATAAAAAACAATAATGCTCCGAGTATTGATACAATACCAGTAGAATTAATAAAAAAGGACCATCTAATCAGCCTAATATGGAAACAAGTGAAACTTCCAGACGATTAGTATACAGCTATAATAAC